>OY728141.1:817375984-818625984 GCA_963277665.1 Viscum album | reverse complement strand
CTAGGTTATCTTTACATAGAATAAAAAAAAATTGTAGCACAATATTTTATTTTTATTCTTTAGTTAACACAATTAAATAATAACCTCACTCGAGAAAACACAACTCAGGAAAAGGTGTTCTTAAGCAATTACCGGCACTGTGGTTCCATCAGTGCCCTCAGATTTCGATTCCAAGCACCATTTCAAAAGATAGGAAAACAGGATCATTCATTCACTAAACGTACCAGAGCTAAACTTCGGAACATGATTCTGGGCACACCGGGCCTCGGAATCAGGTTCCGTCAGAATCTTTGTTCTTGTGAAATTCCAAAGAAAATTAAAAAAAAACTTTCCCATGAATTTTACGGGTCTTTACATTACTCCTACCTGATGGATTTACGTCCCCGTAAAGATACTTCATAATATAGGGGAACAAATGTGGGTACTGAGCACGCATCTGAGCCTCCCGCTCCCAAGTGCTCTCCTTGAGGTTCCCGTGCTGCCATCTGATTCGCACTAAAGAAATCGACCACCCATGTCGGACCCGCTCCTGTCGATCCTCGATCTCCACCGGGGCCTCCGCAAAGGTCTCCCCATCGTCAAGGTCTCTCTCCCCATGGTCGATGATATGCGTTGGGTCATGCACGTATCTCCTAAGCTGAGATACGTGGAAGACGTCGTGCACTCGGTGCAACTGAGGTGGTAGAGCCAGGCGGTAAGCCACCTCACCTACCCTACTGAGGACATAGAATGGTCTGATGAAACACGGAGATAACATCCTGCCTCGGCCAAATCTCAATAATCCACATCGAGGTGAGACCTGCAAAAGACATGGTCGCCATCCTCAAACTCCAGTGGCCTCCGCCTCCTGTCAGTATAAGACTTCTTCCGGCTCTGAGCTATACTCATCCGCTCATGGATGACCTGGACCTTCTCGGTCATGGCCTGGGCCATCTCTGGTCCCACAAGTGCTGACTCCCCAGGGTCTGTCCAGCACAGATGTGATCTTCAAGGCCGGCCGTACAATGACACGTATGGTGCCATCCCAATGGTGGAGTGGTAGCTGTTGTTGTACACGAACTCCACCAAGGGAAGATGGTCCTCCAAACTGTGACCAAAAGTCGAGGACACATGCACGATGCATGTCCTTGAGAGTCTGAATGGTCCTCTCAGTCTGACCATCCGTCTGAGGGTGAAAGGTGGTGCTCCGACGTAGCTGCGTCCTGAATGCCTCCTGCAACCCCTTCCAAAGCCAGGATGTTAAGTGAGCATCTCGATCAGAGCTGATAGATGATGGCACAACATGATGCCGTACAATATCATGAATGTAGAGACATCCCAAGCTCTCTACTGAGCCCTGTTCTCTGATGGGTAAGAAGTGGGCCGACTTGGTGAGTTGGTCAACAATCACCCAAATGGAGTCATGACCTCTGGATGTGCATGGAAGTCCAGTAACGAAATCCATAGATATCTCGTCCCACTTCCTCTCCGGGACCTCCAAGGGTTGTACCAATCCTGCTGGTACCTGGTCTTCTGCCTTCACCTGCTGACAGGTGAGGCATCGAGAAACAAACTATGCCACAGTCTTCTTCATACCCGACCACCAGTGTTGTCCTCTGAGATCCTGGTACATCTTTGCCACTCCTAGATGTACCGCTAAATTGAAAGTGTGAAACACTCCCAACACCTCGTCCTACAAAGCAGCTGGTACCATGGTACGTCCTCTGAATAGGACATTGTGCTCTCCTTCTATGGAGAATCCATTCGGTGCCTGTCCTGAGGATATCTGTGCATGCCGCAGGTCACAGTCAGTATCCCCACGCTATGCCTCTCTGACCCGCTGTAGTAGTGGAGGAGTGACTGTGAGTGACTGAAGAAAGGCTACTCCATCTCTATCCACAAAGGATATCTGCAAAGCGGCTAGCTGCTCCGTCGCCTACCTGAGTAGGTGGATTCGCGTCCTCTTGCTGAGAGCATCGACTACTACATTCCCCTTTCCAGGAGTATAGACTATCTCAAAGTCATAGTCTTGGAGGAACTCGAGCCATCGCTGCTGTCTTAGATTCAGGTCCTTCTACGAGAAGATGTACCTGAGACTCTGGTGGTCAGAGTAGACAGTAAAGCGCTCTCCCATCAAATAGTGTCGCCACATCTTCAGAGCGATGACAACTTCCGCTAACTCCAGGTCATGGGTAGCATATTTCTACTCATGCTGCCTCAACTGACGTGATCCATAGGAGATCACGGCCCTCTCCTACATCAAGAGACATCTGAGTCGGGTCTCTAATGAATCACAGTAGACTACGTACCCTACTCCCTCCTCAGGTAGCCTCATGATAAGTATGCTGGTCAATCTCTGTCTCATCTCCTGGAAGCTCTGCTGACATCTGTATGACCACACGAAGGGTTTACCCTTCTTTGTCAAATATGAGAGTGGTGCCTCAACTCTGGAAAAGTCTTGCACAATTCTCCGGTAGTACCCAGCTAGCCCCAAGAAACTCCGCACCTCCATCATGCTCCTGGGTGGCTCCCAAGCTAGCACTGCCTTGATCTTTACAGGATCCACCGCAAATCCTACCTCAGAGATGATGTGTCCCAAGATGTGGACCTCATGTAACTAGAACTGACCTTTTGAGAGCTTACCATAAAGCTTGTGTTCTCAGAGTGTGTCCAGTACAACCTGCAAGTGGTAGGCGTGCTCCTCCTCAGTGTTCGAGTATATCAAAATGTCGTCGACGAAGACCACGACAAATAGATCGAGGTATGGCTGAAAGATCCTGTTCATGAGACCCATGAACACTGATGGAGCTTTGGTTATTCCGAAAGGCATAACCAAGAACTCATAGTGGCCATACCGACATCTGAAGGCCGTTTTTTGCACGTCCTCATCTCAAACTCTGAGATGATGATAACCTGATCTAAGGTCTATCTTTGAGAACCACTGTGCTCCCTTGAGCTAATCGAAGAGGTCGTCAATCCTAAATAGCAGATACTTGTTCCTCACGGTCACCTGGTTCAGGTGATGATAGTTGACACACAGTCGTAGGCTCCCGTCCGCCTTCTTGGTGAACAATATCGGGGGATCCTAGGGTTTAACACTGGGTCGGATAAATACCTTTCCCTAAAAGTCTTCCAATTGTACCCGTTTCTCTCGAACCTTAGCGGGGGCCATCCGACATGCTAGAGTGGATATCAGGGCCATACCAGGGTACAAGTCAATATAAAAGTCTACCTCTATGTGAGGAGGTAGTCCTGGAACGTCATCAGGGAAAACGTCTGCATACTGATCCACCACTACAGGAAAACTAGGACTCTGCACGCCAACTGCTCCTAGGATGAGGCTAGCCAACTGAGGTGTGATGGGCTATCCTCTACTCTGCGTGAGTCCATCCTGTACTGCAATGTCTCCCTTCTCACTAGTGAAGGTATACCTTCTCCCATCGGTGCATACACACCGCACCTTGCGCCTAATACAGTCGATCTGAGCATAGACTGTAGATAACCAATCCATGCCCAAGATGACGTTGTAAGGCCTCAGCGCTGCTACAAGAAGATCCCAGCCGACGCTCTTGCCTCCTAGAGTAAGGTCACACTGTTGGCACCAGTGTGTAATCATCGAGTCGGCACCCGTAAGAGTCTCTAGCCGTAATGATTGAGCCAATGGCTCTGTCAGAATCTCTGAGCTCCGAACAAGGGCAACAGTAATAATAAAATGACTCGCTCCTGTATCTATAAGAACTGCAACAAGGGTGGAGTAGACACAAATCGTACCTCGAATCATCTATGGCGCACCGTGGTCCTAGGCCTCCGCTGCCTGAAGCTAATCTTGTCTCTACCCGCCAGATCCCTGTGGTCGGGGTGGACCTCCTGGTGGTGGTGTTGATAAAGCCTCAAAGCTTCTCCCACCACCTGCTGCTCGGCTAGCTCCCCTGCCTCGTCCACCTGCTCTCGGCCGACCACCATAGTCGACCCTCTACCTCTACCTGGGTGGCCCTTGAACTGTCTGCTGCTCCTCTGTATGGCGGGACGGGCTGTCACGAGCCATGTGGCCCTGCCCACTGCATGCATAGCACTGCCTGCTCCTCATAAGTTTGGCACTATGCCATGTGCCCCGCACCTCTAAGCCAGTGTCCTGAGGTCGTCTGCCTAATGGTCCGGTCCGCCTGGACCCCTGTGACATCCATCGACTTCCAGCTGCATACGACTCCGCTACGTGCCGCCCTGTGTTAGGTCTCGCTGCAGGTGTAGGCTCAGGAAGAATGCTCTCTATGGGAAGGGCTCGCTCCAGTACTCCTGCCTGTGTTGGAATGCTGATGGAGATCATCGATGCCCTGATCTCATGCCCCAGTCCCTGCTCGAAGGTCCGGGCCCAGATGAATGGGTCCCATACCATGTCTGTCAAATAACTCGAGATATCGGTAAATCTCACCGAGTACTGGGCGACCGTCATGCTGCCCTGCCACAGCTATAGAAGCTCATAGATGTGCACCGCACGGAGGGTGAATGGGACGAACTCCGAGTGAAAGAGGCTCTCAAAGTCCCTACAGAGGAGAGATGCCTCTTTGTGCACCTACAACATCATGCTCCATCATCTGCCTGCTGTAGTGTGCAAGAGGCTCGCTGCGAGGATCACCATGAGGTCAGCTGGTGTCCCCAATAACATGAAAACTCGAACAACCGCCTCTAGGCAATCCTCGGCTGCCTGAGGGTCCATTTCCCCGTATAACCTGGGCAGTCTGTGATGCTAAAACTCGTGCAGTGCACTAAGGTGACATTCACTCTTAGCGGCTGGGGCTGGTAGCATCGGTGGCTTGGCGGGTAGAGGTACCGCCGGTGCCTCCACTGTCAAAGGGCCCTGCACCGAGGCCTCATCACTCGGCGGGCTGTCGTCTCGTAGAAAGCTCATAAACCTAGCTGGCATCCATCATGGGGCCATCTTGAAAAGGAACAGGTGCGCCACGGTCAAAATAGTATACCTGGTGAGATGACACAAAGTAATCACAAAGAAAACTTTTGAAACACACATGCAATCAATGTTTTCATGCATTGAGTTGGAAATCAGAAGTCATGGTCCTGGTGTACGGATACGTTGTCCGCTGCACCAACACTGGACTCCCTGGACTGATAAACACACTCAATACCCTAAACACTATTTATTCACATAGAAGAAAGATCAGAGTCCTGAGTTCTGCGGTAGAATTGAACTCCTCTGATACCAATTTGTCACGACCCGTCCTCGGGGCCCATGCCGTGACTACCCCAAGCCCGCCTCCCATAGGCCAGGGGATGGCGACTAGAACCAAAGGCGTAAATCCCAACCAAAATGGAATGCATTTCCATTATAATGTAAACAAACACCACAGAGTAAGAAAATAGAAGTAAACGCTAAGTAAACCTGGGTACAATAGTAGTGCAGAAAAGTAAGTGGGATTGAATACAAACCCAAACTGAAAGTAAAGTACAACTGGAATAAAAGTACAACAACTGAATGTAAATCAGCAATGTCGAGCTGTCCACTCGAAGTCCCACCTGAAGGGTGGGTACAGATAGCCTCTTCAGCTCCTCAGTTCTAGCCGTCCGCTCCGTGTACGTCCTGCCCAGTGGTCCACCTCCAGGTACCAACCTGATCCACAATCCTCAACCACGATAAGCACTGTCCATCGTCTCCATCCAACACAACATAGTGCGGGCAGATCCTATGTAGGGGTGAGTATACGCTACTCAGTAGGGACCCCGAGACCCCCGAAGGCCTCCCAAAATCCACAAAGGAGAAATAAAGTCACAAAGTAACAACCAACACTACTTGGGTATATGCCCATACATATACCTAAGTCATCAATCCAGTTCATCTCCAACATCCGAGCCCAAGTTGGATCCCGTCCACATAGGAGTAAAACCCAATCCACATAGGATAACAAAACACAATCCACATAGGAATGAAAGTCAATAATATTGAAGATAATGATTGAAGGTCAAGACTCAACTCACACAGGTATACTTCTTCGTAAGGTGATAGAGATGATCAGATAAAGCCACTGATTAATCTAAGATGGGACCCATGTAGGATACTAAAACAAATAAGCTGCCGAACACACATAGGATTTCAGTGCAGTCTTCATCGCCGTCGAACCCACGGAGGATTTCAGTAAGGTCTTCATCACTGCCAAACCCACATAGGATTTCAGTGCAGTCTTCATCGCCATCGAACCCACAGAGGATTTTTGTACGGTTATCATCACTGGTGATCCCACATAGGATTTCATTGCTGTCTTCCTCGCCGTCAAACCGACGGAGGATTTCAGTACGGTCTTCATCACTGCTGAACCCACATAGGATTTCAGTGCAGTCTTCATCGCCGTCGAACCCACGGAGGATTTCAGTACGGTCTTCATCACTGCCAAACCCACATAGGATTTCAGTGTCGTCCTCATCGCCATGAAACCCACGTAGGATTTCAGTATGGTCTTCATCACTGCCGAACCCACATAGGATTTCAGTGCATTCTTCATTGTTGCAGACGCAACCAGCTCTAGGGTTCCCGCACACATCCTGCTCGTTTCCGGGAGGGTCCGCTCCACGATCCAAGGGAGTCGATACATCAACTGACATATAGTCCGGAGTTGATGTATCACAAAGTTCCACCACATCGATAGGAACTCAACGTGACAGACGGTGTGTCAATCAGACGCCTGGTCTGAGAGTTATTGGCCTTTTCGGTCTAGGGGCCCGGTTGGTTTTTAAGTCAAAACCAACCCGACCATACTATAACTGCATCCAACCTTGAGCAGAGTAAGCCGAAAGGTTCGTATCACTATGAGGAATCCAAAAACGTTGACGGAATGTCAATCAGATGTCTGGAGCTCATGTTATGAGCGTTTCCGCTCTGAGGGCCCGGTTGGTTATGTGTTCAAACCAACCGGGCCATACCCCAAGTTCTCCGAAACCTTGAGTGTAATATACAGAAACGACCGTCTCGATCCAAAGATCTCATCCCAACTGACGGTGTGGCGCTCAGAGGTCCGTAGCCTATGATATGGGCAAAAGACCAGAAGTTGTTTGAAAATGGGGGGGTGTGGGCCCAGTCCGACCTGGCCCAACCCCCCTGGGTCGGCCTGAACCGGGTTGACCCGACCCTGGTCCGGGTCCGACCCAGCCAGGCACAGCCTGGCGTGGCCCGGTTCGGTCCACGCAACCCAGCTCAGCCCGCCCGGGTGGCACGCTGGCTCGGCCAGCGGCCTTGCATGGGGGGACGCTGTCACCCCTTCCTTTGCCAGCGACGCGACGCTGGTCGCCGCGTCTCCCTTGGTTCTCGCGCGGCTGCGGGATCGGTCGCCTGACACTGAGGCTTCAGCCGTGGCGGTCCCTCCTGGTGGCACACCGGGACACTGCCGCCTCTGGGCGGCCGGCCGGTGCCGGCCGCCGCCTCCGACCGCCAGCGCCATCGTGCCTGCGACCCGCGCCACCGATGTAGTTTTTAGGCCACCGGAGCCACTCTAATGGTACGTTCTTGCTCCTGTCTGCGCCAAGGGTCGTCTCGGGACCCGTACATTACTGTAGAATCATCAAATCTCCTCTGTGGTCTGTTCTGTCATTGCTCGTCGATCCGCATATCAAATAGACAATCTGTGGAGTCTTTGAATCGCCTCAACGGTATCGCGCGACGGTGCCATGATTCTTCGCCCTTTCTTCATTGTTTCCGCGCGGCGCCGTTTCACCACGCCGCCCTAGCTCGTACCACAATCAAGTATAACCATCAGAGGGGGAGGAGGGTCAATCGTGTTCGTGCGGTCTGACCTCCTCCCGTTATTACGATAACATGCGGCCTTAATAGAAGTCGATGAATGACAAAGAAATAATTCACAGGCAAAACAATTAACCCCTACCTCAAAGCGTTGATGAACGAAGGTTTGACGTGGAAAAAGGATGCCGCAGAAGAAGGCTCCGTAAGCGTCGCTGGCATCGCATAAAAGAGGATCGTCAGCGTCGCGGTACATGGCCTCCCGTCATCGATCTCCAAGGATTCAACGTTCTTTGTCGTCCTTCATCGGAGACCAGAGTTCTTCATCGGCGACGGTGCGTTCTTCGCATTCTTCAAAGAGGTAGATGAGGATTCCAAGTCTTGAGAAAATCCTCCCAATCCTTCTCGCACAACGAAACAACAACAGTAAAATAAGGCCTTTCCTTATTTTATTACTCATGCCAACCCTTAATTGAAATTCAAAAATTTAAAACACTGTTTAATTAACGTGCGTTGACCAATTAATGAGGCGTTTAACAATCCAATTAAACGCGAGAGTTGACTTCTAATTTATGTGGGGTGTGCGGGTGAGTTACCATATTAAATTCTCATGGGTGGTGAAAAGGAAATAAAGGGGGTGGGGCTTGTGTGGCCCCCACCTCACTAATATCCTACCTAGGAGTTAGGGTATTAGTTGGTCCCACTCCAACCACCATGCCTAGGTTATCATTACTTAGAATAAAAATAAAATTGTAGCACAATATTTTATTTCTATTCTTTAGTTAACCCAATTAAATAAAAACCTCATTCAAGGAAACACAACTCCGGAAATGGTGTTCTTAAGAAATTATCTTCGTTGCGGTTCCATCGGTGCCCTTAGTTTTTGATTTCGAGCACGAGTTCAAAAGTTAGGGAAACCCGCTCGTTCGTTCATTGAACGTACCCAAGCTATACTTCAGAACATGATTTCGGGCACACCGGGCCTCAGAATCAGGTGCTGTCAGAAACTGCATTCTTGTAAAATTACAAAGAAAATTAAAAAAGATTCCCTTGAATTTTATGTTTATTTACAAATTTATACAACTCTCAAATCTTGGAAGGTGTAATGAGAAGAGGGGTTGAGGGGTGGTATTTATAGTGGAGGAGAGGAGTGTTGTTGACTTATTTTATTCGTTAATTTATTATTTTGGATCAAGAAATTTATTAGTTTGATATTTATCAGAATATATATTAATATAATCAAGATAAATTTTATATTATGGAGTTAACATAACTCATGATGTTAGGAATAGTGTATTTAGCATATAATGTATATAGGCTGTAAATTAATGTGTTTCAGTATTCACAAAAAAAATCAAGTATTTTATAAAACTCCCAAAAATTCAACCCAATAATTTTTTGACATATAGAATTCAAAATGGGAATGCTTTTTATGAAAATAATTTTCTAAATATCAAAATTTTGGTGTTTATATAAATTCACTATTCATTTAGAAAATACCAATTTTATAAGTATAACTAATTTCATAACACCTTGAAAAATTAATCAAGGTCTAATAAAATTATATTATAACCATAATAAAATAATAATTTATGATTTCATTTTATGAAAACAAATATTAATTTAAATTATTAAATAAATCTTAAAATTACAATCAAATATTGATGAATTAAAAAAACTACCACCACTTAAACTATATTAATATTTCCACTTATATGATGGAAAAATTTTATTTATACATTCATGAGTGAGGTTATTAATTTAAATTATTTAATATTCCAAAGGGTCATATTATTTTTCACAATGGTTGTATTACTTTTTCAAGGGGTCAAGTTACTATTCACAAAAAATATGTTATTACTATCAAACTCCAAATATCTTACTGATTGCAACCATGCATGTCTATTTTTTGAAATTCAGTTCATAAAAGAGTCAAATTTATGTTTAATGGCTAGGTTATAACAACCAAATTTAAATAATAATGTGTTGTTTCTTATGAAATCTATGATGGATTCATTTTAATTTATTTAAATATCCTTGGGGTGTAACATTATCTTCCAAATGGACATATATAAAAAAAATCATTACACATGAAAAGAAGAGTGTGAAATATCAAACATCCCTTAAGAAAATATTATTAAAGACATAAAGTCATTGAAGTGGCTCTAAAAGGCCATAAAATTGGACTGAAGAGGCTTTTTTGAAAATATATTATCAATTAACATTAGTATACTTGTTAGGGTAATTTAACAACTAATTTTTTACACCTTATAACCCAATTTTCCATTAACTACATTAATTAAAATGTTACTGAATTTACTATTCACATTAACAAAAATAAAAGAAACCTACGTACATAATTTGGACCCAATGATTCGAAATATGAAATTAAATTTCTAAAATTCAAATCATAGAAGTTGCAATAATTATTCTAAAATAAATCCGATTAATAGAATGATATAACATGTTTTAAAAGTGTAAATTTTCAGAAGATTGAAATGTTTTTATCTTAAAATTAAATGTAATATTTATTAAAATTAAATATATTGGATTAAATGATAAAAAATATTCTAACTATACAATAAAACCAATAAAATTTAGAAATCAACACTATAAATTAGTTTGAAAAAATAATTCATTTTCAATTAAAATTTCGTTTTTTCACAAATAATCTAAACATGAAATTTATCATTAAAATAAAAAAATTAAATCAATGTAAATTTTTATATACCTTGACAAAATAAGAAGTATATTTTGTCAAATGGGAAATATAGAATATTAAAAATTGGACTCAAATTGATGTTTCCATTAAAAGGCGGTAAAACGTCCATTTTAGAATTATACACGATTTATGCGCAAAAATTAATTTATTGTAATATTATTCATATAAAATATATTGGACGAATTTAAATAATATCTTATTTAATAAATATTATATATATATTTCATAATATCATTCAAAGACAGTAATTAATTTAATTTATTGAGGAACAACTAATTTTAATGAGTTTAAAGTGTAATTTTATAAATATTCTTCCAATATATTTAGTTGGATCCTATATTCATTTATAATTAAATTTTAAACAATGATTTCAACAAAAACAATTCATAGGATAGTTAATAATACTCATAAATTCCAACATAATAACTAGAATATATCTTTTTATATTAAATAATATTATTTTATTAATATATTTGTTTAGTAAAACCTAACTTTGCGTGGAATTCCAATCAAATACTTTTTGTTTGTGATGTAATCTTTAAATGATGTTGCATATAAAGATATCTAGAAAAAAAATTAAATTTATTAAAAAATTAAAATATTATAATATCATTTGGTCTTACCTAATTAATTTATTTTACCGGATGAATTTTTTTATTCTATTTCCTCTAATTTTTTCGTTATAAAATTCTTTCTCATAAAAACATTATTATATGATTCATACCTCATAGATTATTTTTCGTGGAAAATATTTCTGCGTCTCAATTCTAACTTCATGAGACATAATTTTTATTATGAACTAATATACTTTAATATAGAATATATACCCTATATTTATTATATTATATCATAAATATTGCTCTATTTATGGTATTTTGAGTCTAGTTTTATGCCTTTTTCCATTATGGGTTTTGATTAAATTTTTACTTAAACCATAATTTCTTCCTTTCTTCATTTTAAATTTCATGGGAAATATTGGATATTTCACACCATTTTTTCACTTATAGGGAGTATTAACTACGATATTCCCTTTAATTATAATTAAAATATTTAATTTTATTATATTGTAATTTTATGGTATCTATCTCAAGTTCTTTTTACTCTTACATTACTGTTGTCATAATGGTTTTTTCATCTCAATTTTGATTCATTGAGATAAACATCATATTCTCGATTTTCTCCCTTTTATGTTATATATATACTAGTCATGTATTACCTTATAAATCCTCTCTTACTATTTTATTATGGAGGATTAATCTAATATAAATCAATCATTACTATGTTTTTCAAAATCAACATATATTTTAGGAATAATTTTTTAACTAATGATTTTACTCTATAAACCCTCTATATTTAGTTCATTCTATTGATAGTTATTAAACTAGATTACATAGGTTGATTAATTTGATAAATTATTGACTTAAAATTATACTATTACTCTATATAGATTTAGTTTTAGTGATACTTACATAAAAGCTATACAATTTATTGATTGGGAAAATATTTGTAATCTGTTTACTTTTTCAATATGATTTTATATAGATTACTAAGGTTTTATGGGTTTGTATTGTATAGTTTATTAATTACATTATATGAATAATGATTTTTTATTAATTAGAAATGTGTGGGTCTCTATATAAATATCCCCTAGATGCATCGGTTCTTCATATGAAACAAAAATTCCTGGAATCTGGTGTATTCTTACACAACAAAGGCATGATTAATTTCATTCATCCTTAATGATAAGAATATTGTGTTATTTATGGACCTTGTGTAATGAATTATATCTTATAAGTGGCCTCTATAATAAAATTGTACTGAAATTATACATTCCATCCATATGAATTAATTTTTTAATGTAATTTTTTATATATTTACGTCTTCCATGGATTTATTACAAGATCATTTGATCAGTTATATGGTATTATTTGAGTCTTATTTATTTTCACCGTATTTTTCCTTCCATGGTAGCCTCAGATATAATTTTTCATTACTTAGTGTTTGAGTACACCCATCATATGTTTATATTTACCAATGTTATGAAGGAAATTATTGCACCTGATATGTCTAGATGAAAATATCTTGTGTGGAGATTTTTTGGGATATTTTAATGACTTATTATAGATTAATTAGTTTTTTATATTATGTTAAAATACTTATTTTGAATATAAATACATGGGTTTTTAGATAAAATTTTTACTAACTCTATAAAACTCTATACTGAATAGGTTATTTTAATTAAAGAGACTCAATATTTTTTAGTGATATTTTTATTATTGATTGTTAAAATTATGTTTCATGTGATAACATAAAATACATTATGTAAATAATGTGTTTATGATAATTGCATTATGGGAGTGTGGGACCATATAATCTCAATTGGTATCAAAATATGGTTTAGATCACATTAGAGTCTAAGATGTTAGTTAAGGATAATTTGGGGGTTGATAAATTAAGGTTGATCTTAATTTAGAAGGTTTACATAACCCTTTTGGTTGGTTAGGGGAGTATAGAATATTTTATTTTCATTAGGGATTAGTATAAGAGAACCTTAGATAAAATTCTAGGTATATTTCAAATGGATAATTCTATGGTATAATCCAATGTATTGGTTAAAATCTTGCTATTTTGGTAAATGCGGTATTTTTTGGTTCTATAGGAAATTACATCTATGTATGAATACAATAAGTCGATGTAGGTCCTAACACATATGTACCTAAGTGTAATAACTCAAAAATAAGTGGATTGGGTATTGATATGATCATCACCCAATGTACTAAAAATGGGCCTAACTACACACATGTTTTCACTGTCCTTAGATAGATTATTTGGATATTAAAATTATCTTTAGAAATATATGTTGGAATTGAGTATGATTTTAACTAATTAGTTTAGATAACCAAATAGGAAAATAAGCATGGATAACCTAGTATTGAACAATTAAATTCATATGGTGAATTAAAAGTATCATATGTTATAAACTAAGGTGTAAAATGGGAATACATAATAAGATTGGATTTTTCATATTATTTTTCTTAATATTATCATAACCATTTCGGTTTTAGTATTTTGTTGAAACATGATCACAAAAAATAATGATAAGAAAGGTATAAATCTATAAACCATTATGTATTACAACCGAATAATGGAATATATGAAATGGTTTATAATTTTGTTGTATACCTTTTATGAAGAAAAATACAAGTTTTGTAGTCTTAATTAAGGTAATGTGATTAATATTTAAATTGAAATTAAATCATTAATTGTTAGCTACTTTTATTTGTGAGTGATATTTATTGCTGTTATTATGATATATTTTTACAGTTATGAGTATTATTTGAAATATATTTGGATATTTCATTGCTTATTATAAATTAATGGTTTGAAAAAATATATTCAATGATTTAAATAACATTTAAAATTGATTTTATTACATTATTGTAACCTATAGCATATTGCTTTCCATTTTTTGGGAATGTGATAAAATCATTTTTGATTCATCCACGCTATACATGGAAGGTATTAAAGATAGTTTTGATAAAAATATCTGATATATATGATATAAATATGACACCCGATTCATAATATATATATATATATATATTTGACATATCATTTTCATATTTTTTAATTTGATATGAAAATGGAAAGAACATTCAAACCTATGTACGGCCCACCATCTCCATGAACGGTGTATTTATCTTCCTATTTAAAAACATTATGGATTTCTATATATATATATATATATAACGAATATATATAATATTTATGTTATTTTTAATGTCCAGTGATTTTTAACTATTTATCTAATTTATAGGAACATAAATAATAATTATGAACATTCCAAAAAAATAGGGAAATTTACACAAAAATTGATGAAAGATTATTAATAAATGGGATATAATATGTTACATAACTAATATATATGCTATCATAGATATTAATATGGTTCTATTTTATGTTAATAACATTTTTAAATAATTATTTATTTTTTAAAGAGCATTCAACCAAAAGGAAGTGTAAGGTAAGGAATTTTCATCTCACTTTTTTACATTTGGGAGATAAATGTCATATCACCACTTACTTATGTTGTGTAGTGTATATACTAACACTTTAAATATGTTATATATTTAATTATTTTATGTTAATGGTATTTAAATTTTCTATTTGATGATTATTACATTTGGGGATTCCAATTCAGATGCTACCATAATTTTAAGGGATTTGGTCCATATTCATAATCAATTATGAATTATTTATTATTATATACAATCATACATTAATTTGTTCTATATAATATACCATATCATTTAATATAAATATTATCTCATATTTCATTCTATTTTATTTTTCAATTTTAATTATCTCAACCAATGGTTTGGACATGAAAATTACTATGTTTTAAAATTTATGATTCCAAAATCATTTTCTTTTTGTGATTGTTAATTTTCTATTGAAGTAATCATTTCCTTTTGATCATTTTAATTTTGCATTATATTTTTTTAAAATTTCCATATTATTGTGTGATTTATTTTATTATTTCCTACACCATATATAATTTTTACATATGGTGTTTTCTTTGAATTTTATTTGACTAACTAGGGAAATATCGATAAATCTGTATCATTCACGCAATACAGATATTTGATAAGGCACAATGTTTTTAAGTTAAATTGGTTATTAAATATATCCTGAATGATTTGGAATAATTTTAAAAGGGTTGGATACCATTTAATTTAATCCCATAAAATTATCAATAGACTAAAGAGACGAATCAGTTGGCTAAATTGGATGAGTTTTAACCCTATATTCTAAACTGTATTGTGAATATACTTAATGGTAAAGGTACCATGTACCTAAGAAATATGGAATCAAATAATTAATAATTTCAATTATTGA
The DNA here is from genome assembly GCA_963277665.1 of Viscum album. Taxonomy (NCBI): domain Eukaryota; kingdom Viridiplantae; phylum Streptophyta; class Magnoliopsida; order Santalales; family Viscaceae; genus Viscum; species Viscum album. Next base: position 818,610,646 of record OY728141.1, on the reverse strand, counting down.
GAAATAAGTTATTATTATTATTATCAATGATAATATTCCTTTGACATTATCTACAGATGTGTTGTATTCTCACTTTGCTGATTAGATTGATTCAGTTTTGGTTATTTACATTACAATTTTTATTATTCCTTATCTAGATATTTATACAGATTGTATTACAATTTATTTACCTTTAAATGATTATTATTCTTGTTGATTAATTATAAAATCTGATGTACTTACCCTTACTAATCAATTGATATCGCTCTTATTTTTCATTCCTTTCCCTAGGTTTTGAAGTGGAATCCTTTTCTTGTGTTTCAAGGATGCTGATATTTTAATTTCATTTTTATTTACTTTCATCTTCAAATATAATATTGGTATCATGAATATAATCTATTTTTTCAAAACTATTAAACCATTAAGTCATTTTGGATTTGATGCTTGTATCTATGACAATGTAGTAATGCAAGGTATATGCTTTGGGATTCTAGGTCCAAGGAGTTATAGGTGGTAATAGAGAAAGATTAGTAGAATATTTGGAAACTATATTTAGGAAAACATTGATTTGGTAATATAACACTAAGATAGTCTTTGTGGATTAGTACAGAATAAAATTAAAAAAACACAATGTTTATGATTTTGTGATTAGATACACAAGAATTATTCATTTTTTCTTGTATTTAATAGGTTCTGGAATTATAAATTATGATTTATAGTGATATGATCTAATAAAATATGTGACATTATTTATAAATGTTACCCAAATGAAAATATCGTATAAATAATTACAGCCAATGTAAATATTTCCATTATGAGAAATCCAATACAACTAGAATTGGAAATGAACAACTTATTGATATTTTAGGGAAGCAGAATCATGTTATGAATCATATCCTTTCTTAGATGGTGGAACATTTTCCAAAAAAAATAACATTTTATGGATTATTTTAGGAGATAGATGTCCACATAATTTAGTGGGACTACATATATATTGTTTGTAGATAAATAAATTAATTCTTTAGAAAATAAATTTATAGAATTATGAATTTATGAAAATGGAAAGGATACTCATGAAGTGTATTTTTTGAACGGTCATAATGATCAATGATGGTGTTTATCAAGAATACTAGGGTAGAAGAGGAAATACTTCACATGGAATGAAAAGAGTTTAAGGATTCATTCGATGAAAAAAAAAATCCATTGGGATAAAAAAAATAAGTTGATGAGAAAGTTCATTATTTTGAATCATAATGTGGAATAATTTTTTTCATTGTATGAATCTACCATTAAAAGGGTAGTAAGGTATATTCAGATTTGATATGAAACATAGAATATAAGATTGACCATTTCTTTTAAGGGCATAAGACAAGTATCTAAAGATAACTGGTCTCTCAAACAGTTTCTTCATAAGATGAAATATTTTAATGTGATATCATGATAAAGAAATAATTCTACAAGTATTATGGATAATAAGTAAAGAAATGGGATAAGGGGATGGGTGTAAAAATCACAGATAATTGATACACTATAATGATGTATTTTACAACATGTTATAACTTCAGAAAGAATCAACACTTGAGAGGATTGAAGGGAATATGAGTTTTTTCTATGTGTAGTGATTAGGGTGACTTGGAAAATAAAAAACATAATGGGATAAAAGGTTTTTATTCAGTATTAATACATTATGGATAAGAGGAACTATGAAAATTAACTCACCATGTGGCAAAAGGATATACCTCAATAAAATTCTAGGGATCATGGTGAACCTTATGAAATTGACATATCAGAAGTGAAATTACTAATTTTTTCCTCTATTTGGATACTTGAATAATTTTGAAAGAGTATCTTACCAATTATATACTGGTTACAATTATTATGGAATTTATAAGGATTGTAGTGTAGTTATTTTTTTCAAGGATTTAGAAGCATGTGATTTTCATTACCGATGACCGTGAAAAATGATTCAGTGAATATTTCAAATTCTTTGAAAAAATTTGATTGAGGAAAATAAAATAAAAAATATGTTCTTAATTTTGATATAATTATTTTTAGATAAATATATGACTGATATAGATAAATTAAATCTGATGGTACTAACTTCCTTGGTACTGATTAACGATTTGTCACAACCAAATTTGGTAAAAAAATTTGTTACCTTTGTAAAATGGTAAATATAAAAATATAAGAATAAATGACTTAGAATATGTTTAAAACAGGTGTATAAGTACTTGGATGAGGCTTCCTAGAACCAATATCACACAAAAAATCAATTTGTTTTCACCTATTGAGATATTTAACCTTGAATAGTGTATTCTTCTCACTAAAAATCAAAACATATTGTCATAAGTGTCCATTTATTTACTTATATTTGAGGAAACTTCTATGAATTCATGATACATGCATTACATAAATATTTACAAAAACCCATTATCAACATTACTCTCCAACATCTCCCTGGAATTTAATAAATCCCAAGGACACTAATTGATAACTCTTTTCCATAAATTTTATAGAGTTTATCGACCCAATTGTTAATTAATCATTGACCATTTCAACTTAATCATTATTTGAAAATCCTACCCTAGACAGAGGACTATAATGAATTCAGTTTAAATAGTATATAGACATGTTATTTTACTAATGGAATAACTATTATTTATTCGTTTTCGTACAATTTTAATGATAATAGAAAATGAAGTATGAAATTTTTGGGCTACTACCTCCACAAAGTAACTGTTTTTTATTTTTTCTCTAAATTTTTAATATTTATCTAAATCAATTGAAATATGATTTATCCAATTTTTAAGATAAAAATTATATAATTATTATTTTTTTATAATCATAATGTACACTTCCTTAACTATCTTTTCAAAAAAAAAATACAAAATGTTCTTCTTTGGGGTGGGCATAACAACAAACATGAATTATTATATAAACTCGAATGTGGGTGAATATAGAATTATAAAAACTAATAATATTATAAGATAATAGTTAAATCATTTTTGGATTATTATTTTTGAAAGGATGAATTAATTAGTTATCTTATTATTAAAATATCATATTTGATCACTAAAATAAAAAAAATTAGATGATAGAAATTAAATTTTCATGAATACATTAGAAAATATATATAATAAATAAATTTAATATTATTAAAAATGTTCTATATTGAATTAAAATAGATGTATAGGGTTCCTAAAAATGTGTTAGATGAAAATAATTTGAATATTCAGAATGTTGGGTCCATATTTAGAATGAATTTAAAATATGGTATGGTTTTATTATCTAAACCAATCACCATTTGAGATGTATTTCTTAGTATACACCATGTTTTATTTTGGAATGGTGTATGTACTACCAAATTAATATTTTTTTCATGAAATTATCATTATTCATAGTACATATTATTTCATTTTAAATTATATCCTTCAAGGTTTTTTGACTTGAAATCTTCAAATGTCATAGAAGTTTGTGCTAGCGAATTTCTCTTCCATTGAGAAACAAAACTTTTGTTGAAGTTTATTATTCCATGATTGATTTATTATTAAAAATGAATAAATTATATTAAATTTAATCCTTCTTATTTTGGGTTCAAAAAATCCTCAGTATAACAAAATTTTCTAATTATTCTTAGCACAAATATTATTTTACCTAAAAGAGGTTTCTTAGTATCAATTCCATTTTACATAGAAATACCTCTTATTATACAGAAGTTTACATATATATAGTATATATACTACTTATTGTTTATCTTTTATCCTAGATTGTATTTTTTTCATGTTTATTTGCCGTTCTGTTTCAATATCTTTCCCAATCACTAGTTTTGATTTATATATTATTCATACGTTAATGGGTTCCTGGTATAATTTTCAATTACAAGAGATATGTTTGATATTTAAAACCCCATTTAAATTTTATATTGTATTAAAATCCCTATTTCCTTTAGTTGTGTCAAAAATATTTCATTTCCTTATATTTCAATTTCAATATATCCCACTCATGTTCTTTTGATTAATATATTTCTATTACCATAATTATTTTTTGTATCTCAATTTTGATTTATTGATATATGATTCTTATTCACCACATGTTCGCAATAATGGATATATATAATGGTAATGTATTACCTTCTAAATCAAATAATAATATTTTGATTTTGTGTATAGAACATTTTGGAATCCATCACAGTCTTTGTCTTATCAAAACATCTTCTATTAGAGGCATAAATTTTCATTCAATGCCTTTCCTCAATAAACACTCTATATTTCATTCTGTCACACCCAGTCGTCATTTAGAGGTACGACATTAATTTTAAGTATTTGTTCTATGAGTTTAAATTTTCGGTTTATTTAATTGCTTGGTTGAGGTGTGGGCTGAATCGACAAGGGGTTTCCGCAGTGGCGCTGATAAATGCGCGTTGGACTTACATTGCTTGGCGCGTGTGTAACAACCGAGATTTTTATGAGTAATATTTTGTTTTTATATATATCATCAAAGGAATCTTTCACTACATACTAGCTTGGCTTACTTTACACGCAACCGCGACCTTCCTCGATAGCTTGCGTTGTACGCAATACTGAGTTTCACTAAACAACGATATGCTATTAAAATATTATTAAAACTAGCCGTTATGAATAGTAATAACCACTTTTTGAAATTTTATAAATTTTATCTTTCAAAATGGACTTCATTTTTGGATTCGGAATACCGAAATTAGCCTAGGGTGAAATTTTGGTATTTTTCTGAAAAATTTCAATTTTTGATGAATAGTGAAACCACTAAGTGGTAGGTTAAAAACTGAATTTTGCATAAAACTTAATTTTACCGCTTCTATGAATGGAATTTCAAAAATCCGAGAGACACGGTTAATATCAAGGACTAAAATGTGGTTCAATGAGATGAAAATAATTTTTTGGTGAATAGTAACTTTTTACTTTTTTTACCACGGTTAAAAGTAAATAGGGTAATTAAGGGTAAAAATGATATTATTATTACCCTAAGACATGTCCTAATTCTATTGGACAAGTGTAATTCGACCAAAAACAAACTTAGGAATAAAATATGACCACTTAGGTCCACTTGTATTAGATTAGGACATTTATTATTAATTTATTTAAAGAAGGGTTAAAATAGTTAAAATCAAAGTTTAATAAGTAAATCATTTTTAATATGGGGTTATACATAATATAAATTCGACTATAAATATTCATTAGAAAGCTAAAAAGATTTAATACATGATGGAATTTTATTTATAATTTTTAGACATTAAATAATTTAATTTATTTATGACAAAATGATGATGCAGTAATTATCTTATTAATGAAATATTGACATAATTGATGTTATAAACACCAAAATAAATGTAATTTGAGACTTTTTATGAATTCCACTAATTTTATAGGTTAATATGATATATTAGTGTTGATTTAATCTACTTTGTTCGAACATATAATTCTGTTATGACTTTCACAAAAATCATATATCAAATAGTGTCAAAATTGACACAAAATAGTTTTTAAATCAAATATTATATTATTAATTGTTATTTTATTCCTAAAAATCTAAGGTTCGGCCAAATGACTTAGATAAGGATATATATATTAATAATAAACAATTTGGGGTTCGTTTGGCATGTTATTGTAAGTGTATTAACTATATAGTTTAAGAAAACAAAAAGACACGGTAAAAGTTAAATTATTTAACTTAGAGTTAAATCTAATTGATAAGGTTAAAATAATAACCTAAACTTGTCTAAATCCTATTGGTTGATAGGATTTCGACCCATCCCCACTTTAGCTTCTAAATAAGACCCTTTGGAACCATTATAAACCGATTTTGAATTTAATATAAAATAATATTTTGAGATATTCCTAAGGTGCCCCTCTCCTCCCTTATAAAAGGGCACCTCCTCCCCCTCCTCCTCACACCAATTTAAGCACTCAAGCTCGGCCAACCCCTGAAATTTTCTCCTCTCCTCTTCCCTAGAATAATCCTAGAGGTTCTGGTCTTCTTCAAAGACCAATCTTAGTTCCTTAAGTGGAGGATTCAAAGAAGCGTTCCAAAGAAGAGGTAGTATCCATTACCGATCTTTTCAATTTCATTCTTCTTCAACTTCTTCTTCTTTAGTTGTTTCATGATAAAGTAATAACATCAGTATTACTTACATACTGATATGTTATTATAAATATGAAACAACCCTAATTCACCTTCTATCCATCCTACGGAAAAATGAAATCACCGCGCGTGCGTACGTACGGAATACCGTCTCCACGTCGTGGTGTAATCTATTTTCCACCATCACCTTACAAGGATGGGTATAATGGTGTAATGAGTAACTATTTATGATTATTATAAATTAATATTGATACTGAAATAATATACGTATACTCCAATATAATTCCATGATCATAGGAACGATATCATCACTCGTGCGTACGTACGGTATACCGTCTCCATGATGTGATGCGACTCATTCTACATGATCATCATTACATAGTAATTATATAAATGAATTGAATGAATAAATATGATATATGTTACACTAATATCATTATGGATATAAGGTATCTATAACCTTAAAATAAGAATAAGAATTTATTCGGCAAAACACGCATAAGAACAAAAGGCAATAAAGACCCGAGTAACAAGTAACAATGAAATATTACTAACAAGAAGCTAAGAATATGACCATATATGATATCATATCAATATGTATGATTCTAGAATAAGTCAATAAAATTATTTAAACCATTATACAAGAGCTTCGGACATATACAAAGCAAATCAGACCTAAGGTAAGGGAAATATCACAATCTCATTTTTATCCGAGATTGTTTATACTTTGGCATTTACTGGGGTGTATTTTATCATCCACATCCATGTTCCCTCAATAAGTAATATTGTTTCCATCCACTTACAATAGTTTAAATCCAATTTTACCCTTTGGTGAGTTTTTAGTAAAGAATATGAAAGGAATCTTTTGTCGTTTTTTCGTACGAGGTACTTTTGGACTTTTCCGACAAAAGTACGAAGAATGTTTTTTTAACTTATACGGCATGAATGGATTTTTAAAACATTATTTCCAAGAAGCTTCCTTTACAAGTTTTCAAGTTTATTTTTAATCAGCTTCTTTTATTTTAAAGTCGTATGACATGTTATGAAAGAAAAACATGTTTTTGATGAAGAAAGGATATTTTCCTCAAGAATGGAGTTCAAGTGTTTTATCAAAATTATTTTCCATCTAAGATAATAAAGGGTTCTATTTTTATCCCTATTATTAGATTGATTTGATTATGTTGTAAGTGAATTATTTTTAGGAAGTCATTTGCCTTATATGATTTGTTTTATGATGTCATTATGTTTCAAGAATCCCATTTTTATTACATGTGTTATGCGATGATTTATGATTTATGATTTATGTGGCACACATAAGAAAGGATTCATTATAAGATGGGTGGGACCTATATCTCCCTCCAATTCATTGGGTAAAGATTTTATATCTCATGAGATAGACATGGCTGGAACGGTAGGTTATACCGGTTCAGTGAAACAGGATTGGAACGAGGGTGACTCGGTTCAGAAAGGGACTTTGTCCACTAAGATAGTCTTGGCAAGGAGTCATGACTAACAAGAAATGATTTTCCATGATTATGTGTGCATGCCACAAAGTTTCAAGTTTGATGTTATGATTATGGGGATCTCATTTTCACTTCTATGATTTATTCCATGTTAAGATATTATGATCTCTTTTGCAGGTTATGATTTTCAAAAAGATATGATATGATTTTTATTTCCTTTATTTGCCCTTGCTGAGCATTTGAGCTCACCCTTTTATATTTTCTTTTCCCTAGGTCAGGAAGATGGATATTAAGTAGAATGTGCTAAAAGGGACCCTAGATATGATGAAATAAATGGGAGACACTGTAGAAGATTTATGAACCAGTTGTTTATGTTTCCCAGTTTCTAAAGACACTATACCTATATGGTCCTTTGTGGTTTTGTCATATGTTGTAATAAGTGTGCTTCAATTTTGAAGTATTAACAATGTATGTAAAGTATGGGTCGTTATAGTTGGTATCAGAGGAAAGGTATAGTCAACCGTTGGAAACTAGGATGTGAAAGCCTTAGGAAGAACCCTAAGGATAAGTCTAAGCATAGAGCACAATATTAGTGTTTTAGAAATATCCATGAATAACCCAGGATAAGACCTTAAGTGTGAAATTTTATTCTTGAATTATGTGGTTTTCCTATTATAATTAGTGTTGCTCACACTATTCTTTTTGGTTTTAGTCAATGGCTGGAACCCGAAGGAACAATGTTAATGCAGAATGCGATGGGCAATGCAATGATTGTCCCCCTGAGCAACCAAACGATATGGGAGCTGGAATGAAAAATCTTGTATCCATGCTCACACAACTTTCTCAAGCTATGAATCATGCAGGACTTAAAAACGAGCAAAGGAAGGAGCAACATTCTGTTGAATCCTTCATGAGGTAGCGTCCACCTTCTTTTAGTGGGTCTACTGATCCATTAGTTTCTAACAATGGATTAGTACTACTGAAAAGATATTTTCAGTTTTTCAATGTTCTGAACATGATAAAGTCATCCTAGCAGTGTATCGTTTTGAAGGAGATGCTGATCAATGGTGGAATCTTATTAAGAATACGAGGCAAAGGGATGAAATTGAGTCCATGGAATGGGACGAGTTCAAGAACTTATTTTTCAATAAGTACTTCCCTCGTATATTCCGAACAAAGATGAAGAAAGAGTTTCTTGAACTGAAGCAAAGGGATGATGAATCTGTTGGTACCTATGAAGCAAATTTTACAAGACTTGCAAGGTACGCTTCTGGTATTATTATCCAACCTAAGAGTAAGATCGATCGATTTTTTAGTGGCTTAAAACCAAGTCTTCGAAGGGCGTTAGCCATAAGGGACTTCAATAGCAACGAGGAAATCGTTCGATGTGCTCTCAAAGTCGAGATGGAGATTGGAGTAACCCATCAGTCACATGGGTTTGATAAGAAGAGGAAGATGGAATTCAAAGGAAAATCTAAAGAGCACAATGAAAAGAAGATGAGCTTTCCCTTATGCTCAAATTGTGGAAAGAAACATGGAGGGAGTTGTCTTAAAGGGACAAGTAAATGTTTCAAATGTGGAAAGGAAGGTCATAGGGCATTTGAATGTCGCGATAATGGGAAGAAGATGTCTAATGATGCAAACAAAGGAAGGGATACACAGAATGAACCTACTACACTTCAATGTTTCAAGTGAAAGGAGATAGGGCATTATGCCAATCAATGCCCAAATCCAAGGGTTGATGATGATGGTCAACGTCAACAAAATCTTAAGGCTAAAGACAAAGGAAAGTCACATGCAATTTCTATCAGTGATGTGGAGTACGATAACGAAGTGGTGAAAGGTACACTTACCATCCACTCTAAAGTAGGAAATGTTTTATTTGATTCTGGATCCACCCACTCTTTTATTTCTAAAGAATTTTCTAAGGGTATCACCGTATTACCTCAACAATTAGATGTTGAGTTAGCTGTGACAACACCTAATGGCACATCAATCACATCAAAAGTTTATAATTCTTCTCCGATCGAAGTTTGTGGGAAAGTGCTTCCTGAAAATCTTGTGATCCTTCCTATAGTGGAATTTGATGTGATTCTTGGCATGGATTGGATTTCTTTATACGAAGCTCATATCAATTGCCAAAGAAGGGAAGTCACATTTCATATTCTAGATCAATCTATGATCGTCTATCAATGCAAGGATGAACATAACCTTCCAGTGGAAATTTCTTCCATTTTATGGGTATTGATTCCACTAAATGAAGGTTATTTATCTCAAATGGTTGGTGAGAAACTCGCGATTAAGAATATGCCCATCGTACGGGAGTTTGATGATGTCTTTCAGGAGGAATTACCAGGTCTTCCACCAAATCGTGAAGTTGAGTTTTCAATAGAACTCGTACCGGGTTCTTTGCCTATTTCAAAGACACCTTATAGAATGGCCCCAATTGAGTTGCAGGAATTGAAGAAGCAACTCCAGGAGAATCTTGATAAGGGATTCATATGCCCTAGTGCGTCACCTTGGGGAGCACCTGTTCTATTTGTTAAGAAGAAAGATAGATCAATGAGACTCTGCATTGATTATCGAGAACTTAACAAGATCACTATCAAGAACAAATATCCTCTCCCACGCATTGATGACTTATTTGACCAACTACGCAGAGCTCAATACTTTTCCAAGATTGATCTTCATTCAGGGTATCATCAATTAAGGGTCAAAAGGGAGGATATACCAAAGACGGCTTTCCGTACAAGGTATGGACACTATGAATTTATAGTGATGCCATTTGGTCTTACTAATGCCCCTGCTATCTTCATGGATCTAATGAATAGATTCTTTAGAGACTATCTTGATCAATTTGTGGTAGTCTTTATAGATGATATTCTTTTCTATTCAAAGAGCAAGGAAGAGCATGAAGATCACTTGAGAATTATATTGAATACCCTGAGAAAGGAGAAGCTTTATGCCAAATTTACCAAGTGTGAATTTTGGCTTCAAAATGTTGCATTTTTGGGTCACATAATCTCAAAAGAGGGGATATCTGTGGATCCAGCAAAAATAGAGGTTATTGAAAGATGGTCGAGACCAACAACAGTAACTAAGATCCGAAGTTTTCTTGGTTTTGCTGGATATTATCGACGTTTTGTAAAGGATTTTTCACGATTATCTAATCCACTCACCAAGTTGACTCGAAAAGGAGTTAAGTTTGTTTGGACAGAGGAATGTGAAGAGAATTTCAAGGAGTTGAAAAGAAGGTTATCCAGTGCACCTGTGCTCACACTGCCTTGTAGTGGAGAAAGGTTTGTGATCTATAGTGATGCATCCAAGAAGGGATTGGGGTGTGTTCTTATGCAAAATGATATGGTGATAGCTTATGCCTCACGACAGTTGAAAATCCATGAGAAAAATTACCCAACACATGATTTGGAGTTGGCTGTGGTAATCTTTGCATTAAAGATTTGGAGGCATTACCTTTATGGTGAAAGGTGTGATATTTATACTGATCATAAAAGTTTAAAGTATATTTTCACACAAAAGGAGCTGAATATGCGTCAAAGAAGATGGTTGGAGCTGATTAAGGATTATGACTGCTCAATCCATTACCACCCTGGGAAAGCAAACAAGGTGGCAGATGCATTAAGTCGACAAGACCATGCTAGTTTATCCATGATGAGGATCACAAAAGATCCAATATTTATGGATTTACAAAGGATGGATCTTGGAATTATAATGGAAGGGGAAAAATATTATCTTTCTCAAATGAATGTTCAACCATCTATACATGTGAAGATTAAAGAGGCACAGAAAGAAGATGTCAAGTTACTAAAGAAGGTGAGAAATGTTCCTGAATTCAACCTTGATTGTGATGGGATAATAAAGTTCAGGAATCGGGTTTGTGTTCTTCCCATCCCCGAATTAAAGAAGGAGATGCTGGATGAGGCTCATAGTTCTTCATTCTCTATTAATCCTGGAAGCATGAAGATGTATAGGGACCTGAAAGAGTACTTCCGGTGGGATGGCATGAAAAGAGATGTTGCTGAATATGTCTCTCGATGCTTGGTTTGTCAACAAGTTAAAGCTGAGAGACAAAAGTCTAAGGGGATGTTACAACCATTACCCATACCCGAATGTAAATGGGAAAACATCACTATGGACTTTGTCACAGGACTTCCTAAAACATCCAAAGACAATAATGCTATTTGGGTCATAGTTGATTGTCTTACAAAGTCTGCACACTTCATTGCTATTAGAGAGGATTTCTCTCTAGATCAGCTTGCCAGGATATATGTTAAGGAAGTGGTAAGATTGCATGGCGTACCACTTTCTATTATATCTGATCGGGATCCGAGATTTACCTCGAAGTTCTGGCGAAGTCTTCAGCATACTCTGGATACAGAGTTGAGTTTCAGCACTGCTTATCATCCCCAGACAGACGGTCAGTCTGAGAGAACAATTCAAACCCTAGAAGATATGTTGAGAGCTTGCTCTATGGATTTCAAAGGAGGTTGGGATCAACACATACCTTTGGTGGGATTTTCTTATAATAATAGCTTTCAATCCAGTATTCAGATGGCTCCTTATGAAGCTCTCTATGGAAAGAAATGCAGGACTCCAACTTGCTGGGATGAAGTTGGGGAAAGAAAGCTATTAGGACCTGATCTCATTGATGAAATGGCAGAAAAGGTCAGATCTATTCAACAACACATAAGAGCAGCTCAGAGTCGACAGAAAAGTTATGCCAACAACCGAAGAAAAGACCTAGAGTTTGAAGTGGGTGATAAAGTGTTTTTACGAATATCTCCCTGGAAGAGGGTTATGAGATTTGGAAAGAAGGGGAAGTTGAGCCCTAGATATATCAGTCCTTTCGAAATACTGGATCGTGTTCGAAAGGTAGCTTACCGATTGGCGCTTCCACTGAATCTCTCTCAAGTTCATGATGTTTTCCATGTATCTCTCCTGAGAAAGTACATACCTGATCCTTCACATGTACTCAGCTCAGAAGTTGTACCGTTGGAGCAAGATCTTTCTTATGAAGAACAACCGATAGAGATTCTGGATCGTAGCGAAAAAGTCCTACGAAACAAGACCACTCGATTGGTGAAAGTTTTATGGAGGAACCACCAACTTGAAGAAGCTACATGGGAGCTGGATGATATGATGAGGGAGAAGTATCCTCATCTGTTTGTTACAAAGTGACGAATTTCGAGGGTGAAATTATTTTTAAGGGGGGTAGAATGTAACACCCGAGATTTTTATGAGTAATATTTGGTTTTTATATATATCATCAAAGGAATCTTTCACTACATACTAGCTTGGCTTACTTTACACGCAACCACGACCTTCCTCGATAGCTTGCATCGTACGCAATACTGAGTTTCACTAAACAATGATATGCTATTAAAATATTATTAAAACTAGCCGTTATGAATAGTAATAACCACTTTTTGAAATTTTATAAATTTTATCTTTCAAAATGGACTTCATTTTTGGATTCGGAATACCGAAATTAGCCTAGGGTGAAATTTTGGTATTTTTCTGAAAACTTTCAATTTTTGATGAATAGTGAAACCACTAAGTGGTAGGTTAAAAATTGAATTTTGCATAAAACATAATTTTACCGCTTCTGTGAATGGAATTTCGAAAATCCGAGAGACACGGTTAATATCAAGGACTAAAATGTGGTTCAATGAGATGAAAATAATTTTTTGGTGAATAGTAACTTTTTACTTTTTTTTACCACGGTTAAAAGTAAATAGGGTAATTAAGGGTAAAAATGATATTATTATTACCCTAACACATGTCCTAATTCTTTTGGACAAGTTTAATTAGACCAAAAACAAACTTAGGAATAAAAGATGACCATTTAGGTCCACTTGGATTAGATTAGGACATTTATTATTAATTTATTTAAAGAAGGGTTAAAATAGTTAAAATCAAAGTTTAATAAGTAAATCATTTTTAATATGGGGTTCTACATAAGATAAATTCGACTATAAATATTAATTAGAAATCTAAAAAGATTTCCTACATGATGGTATTTTATTTATAATTTTTAGACATTAAATAATTTAATTTATTTATGACAAAATGATAATGCAGTAATTATCTTATTAATGAAATATTGACATAATTGATGTTATAAACACCAAAATAAATGTAATTTGAGACTTTTTATGAATTCCACTAATTTTCTAGGTTACTATGATATATTAGTGTTGATTTAATAAACTTGTTTCGAACATATAATTCTGTTATGACTTTCACAAAAATCATATATCAAATAGTGTCAAAATTGACACAAAATAGTTTTTTAATAAAATATTATATTATTAATTGTTATTTTATTCCTAAAAATATAAGGTTCGGCCAAATGACTTAGATAAGGATATATATATTAATAATAAACAATTTGGGGTTTTTTTGGCATGTTATAGTAAGTGTATTAACCATATAGTGTAAGAAAACAAAAAGACACGGTAAAAGTTAAATTATTTAACTTAGAGTTAAATCTAATTGATAAGGTTACAATAATAACCTAAACTTGTCTAAATCCTATTGGTTGATAGGATTTCGACCCATCCCCACTTTATCTTCGAAATAAGATCCTTTGGAACCATTATAAACCGATTTTGACTTTAATATAAAATAATATTTTGAGATATTCCTAAGGTGCCCCTCTCCTCCCTTATAAAAGGGAACCTCCTCCCCCTCCTCCTCACACCAATTTGAGCACTCAAGCTCAGTCAACCCCTGCCATTTTCTCCTCTACACTTCCATAGAATAATCCTAGAGGTTCTGGTCTTCTTCAAAGACCAATCTTAGTTCCCTAAGTGGAGGATTCAAAGAAGCGTTCCAAAGAAGAGGTAATATCCATTACCGATCTTTTCAATTTCTTTCTTCTTCAACTTCTTCTTATTTAGTTGTTTCATGATAAAGTAATAACATCAGTATTAATTACATACTGATATGTTATTATAAATATGAAACAACCCTAATTCACCTTCTATCCATCCTACGGAAAAATGAAATCACCGCGCGTGCGTACGTACGGAATACCGTCTCCACGCCGTGGTGTAATCTATTTTCCACCATCACCTTACAAGGATGGGTATAATGGTGTAATGAGTAACTATTTATGATTATTATAAATTAATATTGATACTGAAATAATATACATATACTCCAATACAATTCCATGATCATAGGAATGATATCAACACTCGTGCGTACGTACGGAATACCGTCTCCACGATGTGATGCGACTCATTCTACATGATCATCATTACATAGTAATTATATAAATGAATTGAATGAATAAATATGATATATGTTACACTAATACCATTCTGGATATAAGGTATCTATAACCTTAAAATAAGAATAAGAATTTATTCGGCAAAACACGCATAAGAACAAAAGGCAATAAAGACCCGAGTAACAAGTAACAATGAAATATTACTAACAAGAAGCTAAGAATATGACCATATATGATATCATATCAATATTTATGATTCTGGAATAAGTCAATAACATTATTTAAACCATTATACAGGAGCTTCGGACACATACAAAGCAAATCGGACCTAAGGTAATGGAAATATCACAATCTCATTTTTATCCGAGATTGTTTATACTTTGGCATTTACTGGGTTGTATTTTATCATCCACATCCATGTTCCATCAATATGTAATATTGTTTCCATCCACTTAAAATAGTTTAAATCCAATTTTACCCTTTGGTGAGTTTTTAGTAAAGAATATGAAAGGAATCTTTTGTCGTTTTTTCGTACGAGGTACTTTTTGACTTTTCCGACAAAAGTACGAAGAATGTTTTTTTAAATTATATGGCATGAATGGATTTTTAAAACATTATTTCCAAGAAGCTTCCTTTACAAGTTTTCAAGTTTATTTTTAATCAACTTCTTTTATTTTAAAGTCGTATGACATGTTATGAAAGGAAACATGTTTTTGAAGAAGAAAGGATATTTTCCTCAAGAATGGAGTTCAAGTGTTTTATCAAAATTATTTTCCATCTAAGATAATAAAGGGTTCTGTTTTTATCCCTATTATTACATTGATTTGATTATGTTGTAAGGGAATTATTTTTAGGAAGTCATTTGCCTTATATGATTTGTTTTATTATGTCATGATGTTTCAAGAATCCCATTTGTATTACATGTGTTATGCGATGATGTATGATTTATGATTTATGTGGCACACATAATAAAGGATTCATTATAAGATGGGTGGGACCTATATCTCCCTCCAATTAATTGGGTAAAGATTTTATATCTCATGAGATAGACATGGAGGGAATGGTAGGTTATATCGGTTCAGTGAAACAGGACTGGAACGAGGGTGACTCGGTTCAGAAAGGGACTTTGTCCACTAAGATAGTCTTGGCAATGAGTCATGACTAACAAGAAATGATTTTCCATGATTATGTGTGCATGCCACAAAGTTTCAAGTTTCATGTTATGATTATGGGGATCTCATTTTCACTTCTATGATTTATTCCTTGTTAAGATATTATGATCTCTTTTGCAGGTTATGATTTTCAAAAAGATATGATATGATTTTTATTTCCTTTATTTGCCCTTGCTGAGCATTTGAGCTCACCCTTGTATGTTTTCTTTTCCCCAGGTCAGGAAGATGGATATTAAGTAGAATGTGCTAAAAGGGACCCTAGATATGATGAAATAAATGGGAGACACTGTAGAAGATTTATGAACCAGTTGTTTATGTTTCCCAGTTTCTAAAGACACTATACCTATACGGTCCTTTGTGGTTTTGTCATATGTTGTAATAAGTGTGCTTCAATTTTGAATTATTAACAATGTATGTAATGTATGGGTCGTTATAGCGTGAGCAAGGCACGAGCAGGCCGGGTAAATTTTTTTTTAAGTGCGCTGATAAGTGCCCGTTGATAAGTGCGCGTTGGCTTCACGTCGCTCGGCACGTGGTGCCGATGCTCGAACGTTAAATAACCAGATAAATTTTTATTATGGTTTTATTGGTTATTATCATATAATGATTATTATATTTTTGTTATTATTATATTATTATTATTTTCATTATTATTTTTATAATTATTATGGTGTTATTGTTATTATTATTAATGCTAATAGTATTATTATTCATATTGATTACTATGTTATTTGTATGAATATTATTATCATATTATTATTGTTTTGATGTTATTATTATTAATTTATTATAATTTATTTGTTTAACTCTTCCCCCCCTGAAACCCTAGCCGCCACCCCCTCATTTTTTTATTTTTCTTTTTTTTCTCTTTTCATTCTTCCTTCTCTTCTTCCCCACACATTCCCCCTGTCTCTTTCCCCCTCTTCTCTCCTTTTTCTCCTCCCCCACCCGCTGGACCTTCCTTTCACTCTTTTCCTTTCTTCTTTCTTTTCTCCCGCCCTCTCCCCCTCCCTCTGCTCGCCCGCACCGTCGGCCTTCCCTCTTCTCGGTTTCCCCTCCCTCATCCTTCCACACCTGTGCCACTCCTGCACCTCTCCTCCGCCCTCCCTGCTTGGCATGTCCTCCCCGCTTGGCCGCGCCCAAACCTTCCTCGTGCCACCCCTCTCCACCCCAGCCAGCTCGCACCCCCCTCCACTCTTCTTCTCCTCTTCCCCAGCCGGAGCCCTCTTCCTCTCTACCCGTTGTCTCCCACAAATCCAGGCAGCACTGCCCCTTTTGCAGCCGCATCGGACCGTCCCCGTTGCACCCACGCCGGACCTGCGTCGGACCGGCCTTCTGCACCCCCGATGTCCGCCCATCCCTGTCCTCTGCCCTGAACCACGCACCACGCCCCTGTTGCACCTGTAGCGGACCAGCCACGCCGCACCACGCCGCAACTTTCCTCCGCCGGACCAGCTCGACTCCGCCCCAGACTGCCTCGCACCCAGCTTCTGCGCCCCCTGTTCGGCCACCCTCCTCCAACAACCGCCGGTTTGTTCTTTTTATTTTTATTTTTATTTTATTTTGTTTATTTTATTTTATTATTTTAACTTATAAGATATTAAGGCTTTCTTTTGTTATTATTATTAATATGTTAATTATTATATTATTACTATAATTATTATTCTGTTATTATTATTATTAGGTCAATAATAATCATATTATTATATTATTATTATTGTTACTATTATTACATTATTATTACGTTATTATTATTATTATAATATTGTAATTATTATTATTATATTATGGTTATGCTATTATTATTATTATTATTATTATTCTATTAATATGCGATTATCATTATTATTGTATTATGTTATTATTATTACTATTATTATTATGTTATTGTTATTATTATTATCATTATTATTATTATGTTAACATTGTCATTGAACCTGTTGAGTGATCTGCTGTTTTAGGACCTATTTGATGGCTCGATAAGGTGCGACCGTGACGCAACGAGAGTTCTGTGCCGTGTCGTTTCACGCACTTATTTGAGGTAGGTGATTCCACACTCAATTATCATCAGGCGAACTTTTGCGTGTTGGTTTATTTTTTTTCAGCACCCTGTTAATTAGTTTCAATGTTGAAAAATTTGTTCTGATTACTTTTTAAATGTGAATCTAATTTTCTAGAGGTATATTTATGTGATGCAAGTCCATTTTTATTGTGACAACTTACTTTGGCGGTTTATTATTATTTGTAAACTGTGCAGTGTGTGAGTCAAAAAGTGCGGATGACGCTGTTTGTGTTTTGGCATGTCAGAATATGTTTTATTATATAAAGGGGTTTTGAGTGACTTTTATCCTTTAAAAAGTTTTGTGACTTGTTTGAAAACTGTTCAATAATTTTTCTTAGTGGGTTTTCTTAATTAACAAATTGATTTTGTTAAGTTATGTGTCTAGTTAAATTTAAAGCGTAAGTAGTGTGGTTGAAGATTTTAAAAAGAATATTTTTGGTGTGTGTGTGGTTTTCAAAGAGGATATCAGTGTGCAGGTGACACGTTTGGATCTAAGTGCTAATGTGACATGTTATGTGAACTTCGATCTTTGGGTGAGCACAAGGAGGGAAGCCGGGGTATTAGGTGGGGAGACTAGGACTAGTGAGCTAGTGTTCCGGAGATGACCCGACCCGGTTGCACTGGTAGGTTTGACGATTGAAACACTATCTAAACATATGATATCTGAGGGTCATGGACTTCTAAGCCACGTGTTCTGAGGGTCTTGGCCTTCTAAGCCACGTTATCTGAGGGCCGTTGCCGCCTAAGCCATGTTTCACCGAGACATGACATTCTAGGGTCCCACATGCTCTAGTACCCCTTTTTGGGCCTTTCCCATTTTTTGGTGCTACCGGTTACTTTGCGTGCACAATGATACATGATATGTCACATGAATTATTACCCTAATGTGTTTATCTTGGACTGTCATTCCTTTAAAACGTTTTATGAAACCCATTTCTTTTGAACTTTTTTCTCTCTTTATTTAGCATTGCAAATGGTTTGTCTCTTGATAGTTGTGCGTGGAATCTTTTCTTGGTGATATCCTGCTGGGCGATTGCTCACACCCTACTTACACCCTTGGGCGTAAGTAGATTTGTTTACTTTTGATACAGGTAAGTGTCCAGCTTTTGGGAGCAGTGGTTCAGGTTGTTAGCAGGACTATCTTCGTGGAATTTTGGTGGTGGCTTAGAGGCGGTGTCCTCACACCGTGCGACAGTCCTTAGGTTGGTTTTTGGTCACCTTGTTTTTAGTCTCATGTGGGTTTTGAATACTTGTGACTAAAAAACCCGTTTTGGTTAAATTCACATCTGGCTGTCACTTTTACTTTTATTTGGTTTATTGCTTTATATTTGTTCACTCAGGTAAACTGTTCCCAAAGTTTATTTTGATACCCGGGCACTTGTCCCAGCCCGTGGGGATCGGGAATGCCCTTCGGGCCTTACCGCGGGCCGGATTGG
Organism: Viscum album; assembly: GCA_963277665.1. NCBI lineage: Eukaryota > Viridiplantae > Streptophyta > Magnoliopsida > Santalales > Viscaceae > Viscum > Viscum album. The sequence continues at coordinate 818,591,162 of OY728141.1, read as the reverse complement.
GTGTCGGTTCGGATGGCGACCCGATTCTGTTCATGACAAAATGGTATCAGAGGTAGGATAGTTTGTGGTTTATGTTTTTTGGGATGAGGTGGATTATACAGGAGTTGGGTCTGTCGGGGCTCAGAATTCATGTTGCGAGTAGGGTTCCTAGCCAGCACGTCTCGTGACAGATACTGAGTCACAATGGGTTGTCAGGGTGCTTGTTCACTTATTTTCTGGGTGGGACGTACAGGCTGCAGACTGTACGTGGACACCAGGCAAGAAAAGTAAAACTTTTGCATGGAGTCATTTTTGAATGTTTGGTTTATTGATGAATAATTATCTGGTTGGAATTCCTTTTTATTAATGGTTTTCCTTCTTGATTATTTCCCTTTTTCAGTAAGATGCCTCCCCGAAGAGCTCCTATGCACCCACGGGAGGAAGCCGGAGAGAGTTCTCCCGCGCCGCTTGATCAGAGATTGGTAGAGGCGATGGTCCGAGCCGTTCATGATTTGGGACAAGGGGCGACTCCTGCCCCCGCCCCAGTTCCAGCAAGAGGGGAAGAATTCGGCTCCAGGAAGGATAGAGCTCAAGAGTTTCTGAGGAGAAAACCTCCTTCATTCTGAGGTGGTTCAGAACCTCGGGAGGATGAGGAGTGGCTTGAAAAGATAGAACGCATGTTCGATTTCCTTGACACGCCCGAGGAAGTCAGGGTGAAGTGTGCCTCATTCTAGCTGGAGGGTTCCAGTCGCAAATGGTGGGAATCAGTGGTCCAGGCTGGGAAACATGAGCACATGAGCTGGAAAGATTTCAAGGGTATCTTCAATGAGCAGTATTATCCAGAGTTCGTAGCCTATGGTAGATCTCGGGATTTCATGGAGCTTTCGCAGGGGAATCAGACAGTGATAGATTATGTGAATCGCTTTGCTGAACTGGTACGGTACACACCTGAGATAGTTTCGATCGAATTCTTGAAAGCTCGGAAGTTTGAGAAGGGTCTTTGACCAGAAATTCACTCCCAGGTTTTCTTATTCAAGCTAAAGACTTATGCTGAGGGGGTCCATCGTGCTTGTATGGCCGAGATTGACCAGAAGGGAAAGTTAGGGTTTTCTGGATCAGTTTCAGGGCTTGGCAGTGGCAGTTCATCTGAGAAGAAGAGGAAACGTGGTGAGCAATGGAAGAAGAGTGACAGCAGCTCATGTCATCCTCCCAGGCAGTTTTCATCTGGAGCATCTGGTGCGGCGTCCGTTGTGTGCCATCAGTGCGGAAGGGTAGGGCACATCCGACCTGTTTTTCCATACCCTCCCAGACCATTCCATGGATGTGGAGTTGTGGGACATCTACAGCGCTTCTGTAGGACTGCACACCCTTACCAGAGTGGGGATGGATCGGTGGCTTCTAGAGGGGTATCAGTTCAGTCAGAGCGGACCAGAACGACATGATCTCGGTTTGGTGGGCGTGGTGGTAGGACCGGATCATCTTCAGGGCAGAGCCAGGTCAGGGCAGAGCCTCAGGTGAGCAGTATCTCTTAGTGAGGGACCAGGAAATTTCATGCTATGGATCAGGCACCAGCGGGATCTGATGCAGGGCCTTCAACGGTTCAAGGTACTATTCTGGTTGCATCTTCTATAGCTGCAATTTTATTTGATACAGGTGATTCAGTTTCTTTCATATCTGCTCGTTTTGTGAATTTGCTAAACCTACCAACCGAGCTGTTATCATTGGCTATGGAGTTAGTAACACCGTTGGGGAAATAGAGGGAGCAAGGCCTTAAGTGCCGATCATGCGCACTCTCTGTGTCGGGAGTCGAGATGGAATGGGATTTCTTGGTCCTTGACATGGACCTATTTAATGTGATCCTCGGTATAGACTGGCTGGTACGCTTCCAGGCGCACATTGATTGCTATCGGCACCGAGTCAGTTTTACGGCACCAGATGGTACTCCCATGTTATTTCATAGAGAATGGGATCATCGGTCACGATGCGCAGGACCCCCACTCTCGGAGCTGGGAAATCTTGCTTATTAGTTGTCGTCGCTCGTGCTGGAAGACGATGGTGGTGTTTTACAGGGAGGGTTACCTCGTTTAGTGGATGAGTTCCCAGAGGTCTTCCCAGATGATTTTTCCTGCTTACCCCCAGAGTGGGACATGGAGTTCTCGATTGAGTTGGCGCCGGGAAAACAGCCTATATCTCTCCCCTCATATCGCATAGCCCCCACCGAATTGAGGGAATTAATGATACAGTTGGACGATTTGGAATCCAAAGGATTCATTCGCCTGAGCATCTCTCCTTGGGCCACACTGGTTTTATTCACGAAGAAGGCTGATGGAACCCTTCAGTTGTGCATTGATTACTGGAAATTGAACAAGGTAACCATCAAGAATAAATACCCTTTGCCTCAGATTGACGATTTGGTCGATCAGCTGAAGGGGGAAAAGTGGTTCTCCAAGATTGATTTGCGTTCTTGATACCACCATCTCAGGGTGAGAGAAGCAGATATCCCGAAGACAGCTTTTTGAAGCAGGTACGGTCACTTCGAGTAGTTAGTCATGCCTTTCAGACTGACGAATGCTCTTGTAGTTTTCATGGAACTCATGAATAGGGTGTTCCACCAATATCTCGACCCATTTTTCGTGGTATTCGTGGATGACATCCTGGTCTATTCTAGATCTGAGGAGGAGCATGAGCATCACCTGCACGTTGTTTTGGGCACTTTGCGGGATCACCGCCTGTATGCCAAACTCTCGAAGTGCACTTTCTGGATCAGGGAAGTGATGTTTCTGGGGCATGTAATCTTAGAACAAGGGGTTTCAGTGGATCCCGAAAAGATTAGGGCTGTTATGTCATGGGAGCAGCCGAGAAATGTGTTTGAGATCAGGAGTTTCCTGGGCTTGGCTGGTTATTACATGCGCTTTGTCCGGGACTCGTCGCAGCTTTCCTTCCCTATGACCGCACTCACCCGGAAAGGGGTGAAGTTTGAGTGGAGCCCATGGTGCTAGAAATCTTTTGAGGATTTGAAGCGGCGGTTGACCACCGCACCTTTGTTGACCTTACCAGATTCAGGAAAGGGATATGTGGTGTACTGTGATGCTTCAGGTACAGGCCTTGGATGTGTGCTCATGCAGGATGACCATGTTGTGGCTTATGGTTCTTGCTAACTCTGGCCACATGAGAAGTACTATCCGACTCACGACATAGAGTTGGCGGCGGTGATGCATGCTTTGAAGACGTGGCGCCACTATCTTTTTGGGAAAAAGTTTTTGGTCTACTCTGACCATAAGAGCATGGCCTACATTTTCTCTCAGAAGGATCCCAATTTAAGGCAGTGCTGCTGGGTCGAGTACCTGCAGGGTTTTGATTTTGATATTTTCTATACCCCTGGAAAGGGTAATGTGGTAGCTGACACTTTGAGCCGAAAAGTACCAGTGCAGGCGTTGAGGAAGTGCAGTGATGAGTGGACTTTGATGGGGCTCTTCACCCAGATGCATTTGGAGAGTAGGGAGCACTGTGGAAGTACTTTCTTGGCTAGCATCCAGTTGACTCCTGCTCTTCTGGAGTTGATTCAGTGAGAGCAGCCTGGTGATGAGCTGTGTTAGCGATCTATGTAGTTTCTTCATGGTGGGGAGACTCCTTCTGATTGGACTTTGTCTTCCCAGAGGGACTTATGCTTCAAGGGTCGTGATGTAGTGTCGTTGTCTCTGTGAAAGGTGGTGATGTAGGATAGCCACTAATCTCAGTGGTCCGTCCATCCTAGTACCACCAAGATGTATTACGATGTTCTCCGTCAGTTCTGGTGGCCAGGTATGAGACGGGACATAGCCGACTTCGTATCCAGATGTTACACCTGCCAGCAAGTGAAAGCAGAGCATCGGAGACCATCTGGCCTACTCCAGCCATTACCCATTCCTACCTGGAAGTGGGGCAAGGTCGCCATAGACTTCATCATTGGCCTGACTCATACACCTCGAGGGAGGAATGCTATCTGGGTGGTGATTGACCGTTTGAACAAGTCTGCTCACTTTATTCCAATCAAAGATACTGCGAAGGTAGAGGAACTGGGCCGCTTGTATGTTCAGGAGGTGGTCAGACTTCATGGTGTGCCGTCGGCAGTTGTTTCTGATAGGGACCCCCGCTTTACATCTCGGTTTTTGGGAGGCATCCAGAAGGCTTTGGGGTCGCAGATTAATATGATCACGGCATACCATCCTCAGATCGATGGCCAGACGGAGCGGGAAAATCAGATTCTGGAAGACATGCTCCGAGCCTGTGTGTTAGATTTTGGAGGCTCATGGGATAGCCATTTGGGGCTGGTCGAGTTTTCTTATAATAACAGTTACCGGTCTTCCATCAGAATGGCACCCTTTGAGGCGCTCTATGGCCGGCCTTGTCGGTCTCCTCTCTGTTGGGCTGAGGTAGGAGAGGCCTCGCTCTTGGGACTGAGTCTTGTTCAGGAGACGTCTGAGAAGGTCAAGCTGATTAGGCAGCGGTTGTTGACAGCTCAGAGTCGCCACAAGTCTTATGCAGATCAGAGGCGGCAGGACCTCGAGTTTTTAGTGGGGGACAGAGTGTTCCTGAAAGTGGCCCCTCGCTTGGGTCACCGTCGTTTGGGGAAGCATGGGAAGATGACACCGAGATATGTCGGACCCTTCAAGATTCTTGAACGGATTGTCAAGGTGGCATACAAATTAGATTTTCCCTCGCAGTTGACGTCGATTCATGACGTATTTCATGTCTCCCAAAAAAAGATGTAAAACCCCGACCCATCGCATGTGCTGGATTAGGAGGAGCTGGAGATAGAGTCTGACTTGTCTGTGGTTGAGCGACCAGTGCGTATAGTGGATTCCCAGGAAAAGGTGTTGCATGGAAAGTCCATTCCTCTGGTCTGTTTTCTTTGGAAGCACGGGAATGATGAACACGAGACTTGGGAGCGGAAGTCATGGGTTGAGCAGGAGTACCCATTTCTATTCTCTGATCAGGCTTTGAGCTGACTTTCTGAGGGTGGAAAGTTTTCATGGTAGGGAGAATTGTCACGCCCGGTCATCATTTAGAGGTACGAATTTAATTTTAAATTTTTGTTCTTTGAGTTTAAATTGCCGTTTTATTTTATTTCTTGGTTGAGGTGTGGGATGAATCGACCAGGGGTTTTTGCAGTGGCGCTGATAAATGCGCATTGGCCTTACATCGCTTGGCGCGCGAGCTAGGCACGAGCAGGCCGGGTAATTTTTTTTAAGTGCGTTGATAAGTGCACGTTGTTAAGTGCGCATTGGCTTCACGTCGCTCGACATGTGGTGACGATGCTCGAACATTAAATAACCAGATAAATTTTTACTATGGTTTTATTGGTTATTATTGTATTATGATTATTATATTATTTTTATTATTATATTATTATTATTGTCATTATTATTTTTATAATTATTATGGTGTTATTGTTATTATTATTAATGCTAATAGTATTATTATTCTTATTGATTACTATGTTATTTGTATTAATATTATTATCATATTATTATTGTTTTGATGTTATTATTATTAATTTATTTTAATTTGTTTGTTTAACTCTTCCCCCACTGAAACCCTAGCTGCCACCCCCTCATTTTTTATTTTTCTTCTTTTCTCTTTTCTTTCTTACTTCTCTTCTTCCCCACGCATTCCCCCTCTCTCTTTCCCCCCATTCTCTCCTTTTTCTCTTCCCCCACCCTCTTCACCTTCCTTCCACTGTTTTCCTTTCTTCTTTCTTTTCTCTCGCGCTCTCCCCCTCCCTCTGCTCGCCTGCACCGTCGGCCTTCCCTCTTCCCGGTTTCCCCTCCCTCATCCTTCCGCACCTGCACCGCTCCTGCACCTCTCCTCCGCCCCTCCCTACATGGCCTGTCCTCCCCGCTCGGCCGCGCCGAGACCTGCCTCGCGCCACCCCTCTCCACCCCAGACGGCTCGCACCCCACCCTCTCCACTCTTTTTCTTCTCTTCCCCAGCCGGTGCCCTCTTCTTCTCTGCCCGTTGTCTCCTACAAATCTAGGCAGCACCGCCCCTGTTGCAGCCGCGTCGGACCGTCCCCGTTGCATCCACACCGGACCCGCATCAGACCGGCCATCCACACCCCCGGTGTCCGCCCGTCCCTGTCCTCTACCCCGAACCACACACCGCGCCGCTGTTGCACCCACAACGGACCAGCCACGCCGCACCACGCCGCAACATTCCTCCCGCCGAACCAGCTCGTCTCCGCCCTGGACTGCCTCGCACCCAGCTCGTGCGCCCCCTATTCGGCCACCCTCCTCCAAAAACTGCCGGTTTTTTTTTTTTTTTTTATTTTGTTTATTTTATTTTATTATTTTAACATATAAGATATTAAGGTTTTCTTTTGTTATTATTATTAATATGTTAATTATTATATTATTGCTATAATTATTATTCTGTTATAATTATTATTATATCAATAATAATCATATTATTATTATATTATTATTATTGTTACTGTTATTACATTATTATTATGTTATTATTATTATTATAATATTGTCATTATTATTATTATATTATGGTTATGCTATTATTATTATTATTATTATTATATTAATATGTGATTATCATTATTATTGTATTATGTTATTATTATTACTATTATTATTATGTTATTGTTATTATTATTGTCATTATTATTATTATGTTATCATTATCTTTGAACCTGCTGAGCGATCTGCTGTTTTAGGACCTATTTGACGGCTTGATATGGTTCGACGGTGGCACAACGAGAGTTCTGTGCCGTGTCGTTTCATGCACTTATTTGAGGTAGGTGATTCCACACTCAATTATCATCAGGTGAACTTTTTCGTGTTGGTTTATTTTTTTTCAGCACCCTGCTAATTTGTTTCCATGTTGAAAAATTAGTTCTGATTACTTTTTAAATGTGAATATAATTTTCTAGAGGTATATTTATCTAATGCAAGTCCATTTTTATTGTGAAAACTTACTTTGGATGTTTATTATTAATTGTAAACTATGCAGTGTGTGAGTCAGAAAGTGCGGATGACGCAGTTTGTGTTTTGGCATGTCAGAATATGTTTTATTATATAAAGGGGTTTTGAGTGACTTTTAACCTTTAAAATGTTTTGCGACTTGTTTGAAAAATATTCAATAATTTTTTAGTGGTTTTCTTAATTAACAAATCGATTTTGTTAAGTTATGCGTCTAGTTTAATTTAAAGCGTAAGCAGTGTGGTTTAAGATTTTAAAAAGAAAAGTTTTGGTGTGTGTGTGTGGTTTTCAATGAGGATAATAGTGTGCAGGTGAAACGCTTGGCTCTAAGTGCTAATGTGACATGTTATGTGAACTTTGATCTTTGGGTGAGCACATGGAGGGAAGCTAGGGTATTAGGTGGGGAGACTAGGACTAGTGAGATAGTGTTTTCCGGAGATGACCCGACCCGGTTTCACTGGCAGGTTTGACGATTGCAACACTAACTAAACAAATGATATTTGAGGGTCGTGGCCTTCTAAGCCACGTGTTCTGAGGGTAGTGGCCTTCTAAGCCACGTTACTTGAGGGTCGTGGCCGCCTAAGCCACGTTTCACCGAGACACGACGTTCTAGGGTCCCACATGCTCTAGTACCCCTTTTTGGGCCTTTCCCATCCTTTGGTGCTACCGGTTACTTTGCATGCACAATGATATGTGATATGTCACCTGAATTATTACCCTAATGTGTTTATCTTGAACTGTCTTTCCTTTAAAACGTTTTATGAAAACCATTTATTTTGCACTTCTTTCTCTCTTTATTTAGCATTGCAAATGGTTTGTCTTTTGATAGTTGTGCGTGGAATCTTTTCTTGGTGATATCCTGCTGGGAGATTGCTCACACCCTATTTACACCCTTGGATGTAAGTAGATTTGTTTACTTCTGATATAGGTAAGGGTCCATCTTTTGGGAGCAGTCGTTCAGGTTGTTAGCAGGATTATCTACTTGGCGTTTTGGTGGTGGCTTAGAGGCGGTGTCCTCACACAGAGTGACAGTCCTTAGGTTGGTTTTTGGTCACCTTGTTTTTAGTCTCATGTGGGTTTTGAATACTTGTGACTCAAAAACCTATTTTGGTTAAATTCACGTCTGGCTATCACTTTTAATTTTATTTGGTTGATTGGTTTATATTTGTTCACTCGAGTAAACAGTTCCCAAAGATTATTTTGATACTCGGGCACTTGTGCCAGCCCATGGGGATCGGGAACGCCCTTCGGGCCTTGCCACGGGCCGGTTCGGGCGTCGGTTCGGATGACGACCCGATTCGGTTCGTGACACATTCCATAGATTGAATGGTGTTATCCTAAATTTCATATGTTGATCGATTAGTGAAATTATTGAATTATATATATAGCATTAATCCATTTAGGGTTAGTTTCATGTATCCGTATATTAACGACCATTCAAATTATTGATTGGGGAAATATTGGCAATCAATATAATTTTTTCACAACAATAAAAATGTTTATTGATTAATAAAGAATTTTGGTTTTGTAATATATTGTTATTTTCATTACATAATATGATTAATTCATTAAATTTAATAAGATAAAGTTGGGTATTGATTTTGATATCCACTTGATGTATTATCTGGTTTCATGAGAAAATGTTTTGAATATATGGTGCATGCCCACCCAATGCAATAATGATTTCTTTATATTGACCTTGAAATAAAGAATTGTGTCATAGATATAGTCTTCATTTAAAAAATTATTTTTTGGAGAATGCATTTATGTATAAATATTTACAACATTATGAATTCTATCACCATGAATTTAGCTATTTTTATCGATGTGATTGTTTATATTTTTATATTATCCATAGTTATATTTCAAAATAATGTGTTCAGTTATATGGAATTATTTGACTCTAATTTGTTTATTCAATTTTATTCACGAAATGATATATTATGATATAAATTTTCCTTAAATTGAAATTTGAGAACAACCTCCATATGTTTACATTTCGATGGGTTATAAATGAAATTATTAAAACTGATACATCTAGAAGAATATATCATGTGTAGAAATATTTAAGAGATATTCATGACTTATTAAGGATTTAGTATCTTTTTATATAATGGAATAATTCCCCCTTGATGAGGAATACATGATATTTGTTAGTTAATTTTTTTTTCAGACTCTCTAAAACAATAAATCTAATAGGTCCAGAGAATATAAGTGACTCAATATTTTTTTAGTTACATTGTAAGTTGGGATGGTTAAAAATGGGTTGTTTCTGTTCAATTCATAAATGGTATGTAAAAAAGGTATTTAATAAATTCATAATATGGGAGTGTGGGTATGGGGAATAAGAAATCTATAAAGCATAAAAGTAATCATTCCATATTATGAAAGAAAATTAGTATCTATTCATTTCCGATGTATTTAGAAAAAATATCTTAAAATTTAATATTGAATAATTATTATGGGTGGAGCATATCATTATAGGTTATAATAAATAAACAAACAAAGCATAATCATGAATAAATATTTTAACTCAAATGAACACTATTACAATGATTTATTCATACATCCTAAATTTTCAACCCTATAATTAGTGTATTTTCTATCTAAACATGTTCGGTTGTCTGTCATGGTCACCATATTAGTTCTCAAGGGGCCACGTTACAGGGATGTTGGCAGATCATCAAGACATCAAGTCTTTGGTATAGTTCACAAGGGACCATGAATATCTATAATTAAACTAGTCTCTCACCTTCTACACAGTTTGGTTTAATGAAAATATTTTTTTACTAATCCCTTGATATCCTCACCTATACATAACAAAAAAACAATCTAAGGAATTAATAGGAATCTCTAATATCACTTTTTCACTCTATTTTCCTCTTCCATCCTAAGAGGGGATTCAACAAGAATATGTCTTGGATTCAAATCACGTATTTCCCTATTATTTTCCCTGACATTGACATGCATCTATTCCTACCTGCATCATCCACCTTCATCTTAACTGGTCACACCATCTCATTAATTGTACTTCACCTCCATGCTCAAGATATGTATGGAATCTACCTAAATACAGCACAATCCTACGATCTATAATGGATTTGTTTCTATATGTATGTCTGAATGTCACCGCATGTTAGAGAAAAATCCTCAAACTACACCCCACCTCCCTAACCCGATCAACATTTCCTTCCCCAACATATCCATCCTCAACCCCCTACGAAAAATATTAACCAAATATAAAATTATGGTCCATGTTGAAGCAATATCCCCAAACCACTATCCCATACTCACCACATATGTTGTAAACACCACACCCCAGACCACTGGGCACTGTCTATGCCAAATCCTTGACCCCTATTTATAATATAATATTGGTATTATGTTAGGAATGATGAAATATCATCACCCATCACCCTCTTCTAATAACATCATACATGAACCATTGTTCTCCTAGCCATACATTTTGTTAATCCTATGAAATGAGTCATTGATTTTAATTTTCACCATTTCTAAATTATTTTAAGTCACTTATGACTATACTAGTTGAGTAAGAAATTATTTTGATGCATACAGACTACATAATATGTTTAAATTTCATTGTTTTGTCAATTTTTTTGAACATAATTTTTTATCTGCATAATTTTTTATTGATTAATGAAATCCAAATTAATTTTATATAATTGAAGGATTTATTTTCCTTAAATGTGAAATATTTTATTATATTTTATAAATCATATCAATATGTCATCTTATTTCGATAGCCCCAAGGCTCCACAAATTATTGTACATGGGAACCCAAAGGCATTATTTTGTTTAAAAAAACAAGTATAAATTCATATATAATTTAGAAAATATTAAATATTATTAATTGAAAAATATTATTTATAAAATATTAAATATTTTTTAATAGAAAATTATTATTTAGAAAATAAAATAAAAATATTAAATATTTAAAAAATTGAATTAATATTATTTTATTTTATAATGAAAGGAAATATGACGGATAATAAAACTCACATAAAATTTGGACTTATTTTGAGACTTCAAATCATTTTATATCATATTTAAAAAAAATTAAAATACAAAAAGTGATTTTTTCAATGGATTTAAAGTCCTTGAACAACATAAATATAATTTATAATATACACAACTCTAAATGTGGGAGTATTATGGATATGAATAATTATTTTTGACTATAAGTTATATTATTATTGAGTCACATTCAATCTATATGTGATTCAAACATTTTATGTCACTATAATTATTAGATTGATCATTTCCTTCATTTCCACTTTAACAGAACACATGTGTTCGAAATTCTTGACAATGCTTCCCACAAAAATTCTCATATAGTCTTTGAAGACTTTCTCCATCTAGATTTCATGTAATTACCTATTGATTCCCCACCAATATTTTCTTCAGTACAAATTGAATCATCATTTTCAAAATCATAATAAATTTTCAATTTTAAAATTTGATGTTTTTATTGCTTCTGAACCCCCTAAATATTGAAAGAACCTACTGCTTATTTTGTTTAAAACCAAGTTGAATCATATATATAAGTTATAACAAAATATTTATTTTCCTTAGTAATTCATTCACTTATAAGGATAATATATTATAAATTATGTTATTTATTATCTACTATATAATACAAAATGATTATGAATTCATACATTGATGGAGGTTTTAATGTTGTGTAGAGAGATATTGAATGCTTGCAACATTAAGAAGGTCATATATTTATTAGTCACCTAAATATGGGGGATATAAAATATGTTATTCATGGCTATCCATGTAGTCTTAATGCATGGACTATAAAAAATAATTTTTTTCCTAATCATTAGTGTTGTAGTTTAGTTGAACAACGATAGAACACCCATTGAAACTGTTAATATATAATCTACCCCAATTGGCATCATAATTTAGACGATTCTTCTAATAATACTAGTTCTAGATGGTATGATACCTGGTTCCTAAATTGTTTCTTCAAAATTAAAATGTTATACTAGGATTCCCATTTTAGATTTTTTAATACAACTTACTAGTAGAAAAATTATTTCTCAGTAATTCCAAGATAACTTATTCTCCCAATGAATAAAATTTTATTCTTCCATTTCCTAGCTGATGATAGTGTTTGTTACATCAATTTAAAATTTTAAATAATTACCAACTATTATACATGGACTGGCAGTGTGGAAGTTATCAACCATTCTATTTATTTGAAACGAAGCTTGTTGGTATTCCAAAAATTTAGAGTGGATGATGTTGAGACTGAATATCTTGATATCATCATAATATCATCATGTTATTTTCTTTTATTTGTCCATATTTAAGAATACAATAATGTAATATTACTATATTTAAGTATCTTGATGACTCAAATTTAAATAAAGGAAACATCAATAGTGTTGTATACATGGAACATCCATATATAGTGGAAATAACCTGAAAAATTATTCATTCTAGGAAAATAATTTCACTTTAAATATACATAGTTTCATTTCAATATGAATAACCACTTAATTAATATTTCAGCCCTTTTTTTTATCGAAGATGATCAGTAAATGTAAGTAAATGAATGAAAATATACCTTCACTAATTCAAAGGTTGTTTTAAAAAATAGTTTTCAATGTATATATATGTTCTTAAAAACATATATGTTGGATTTATCTATGCTTATTCATTGATCTAAAACATACCAATAATGTTTTATAATATCTAGTAGCCTTGATATTTATTTTTTAACCATAGAGGAAAACTATAATATGATATATATTGAGAAATTTATTTGGTGTTTCGAATCTTATTGCAACTTGTATTTGTTTTAATTTTCCCTCTTAATCCATATTTTTAATATATATACAGAAATAGTAACCTAAAATATTGAATAAAATGTTTCGGTGGGGGAATTTACTTATTAGCCCTCTTGATCAAGTGAAATAACCTTCATGCGAACCATTTATAAGAATATAAAATTTCATGAATGAGAATAATTATTTCAACAATCTTATGATGGTTTGAGAAAATGCTATCATTTTTAAGGTTGATTAAATGAAATCCCAACTCATTATGTCAAAATATTTCATGATTTGTATTGATTGTAATATTTATGTTCTAAATTGTTTTCTTATGTAGGTTAAAAAATTTCAAGGTAGTAATAAGGAAATAAAGAATATTCATGAAATTATTGAATCAATATTGGTTCATTGAACAAACTTGTGAGTAATTTGATGAATTATTTTGGAAACGATTTTATTTTTAATTAATTAAGTTATTTAAAATTTCTTAATATACTAAAACTCTTTAGTTGAATTTAATGTTCCACCATAGGGATTATAATAAAAAACTAAGAGTTAGTTCCACTAAGGGTAAATTCATGCTAAAAGAATCTATCAATTTATTTAAAACATCTCTGTGAAAAATATACCTATATTCATCAAAGAAATAGTTAATGAATCCATATGGGTTATTGGAATATCATTGATTATTGATAAAAAAAATTATTTAATCTCTAAGGAGATGGTGTTCTGATGAGAAAATTTTTCTATTTTCATCAATAATACATTATAGTAAATTATTAGTGGGATTTGAGAATAATAAGTCATTCTGATAGAATAGGTTCTTGTATTAATTGATAAAATTCTGTTATAGAATATTAATTTTATAAATCAAGATATTACCATCCTAAAATTTAGAAAAAGGACATAAAATTTTCACAGATATCTTCAGGGAGTTAAAAAATAATATTTTACATCCCCTTCCTTAATCCAGTAAACACTATATGTTTCCTTTTTAATTTCTTATTTCACCATCCAAAGTGAGTAGAGATACTTAATTCATTTCATATACTCCTGAATACGAGAATCCTAAAAATACAACTCTATGTTTCTTCCTTACAGTTGAGAAAATTTAGTCTTTGTGGTTTTTTGATCCAAATAAACATTTATAAAACATGTTGTTATTATGTATTTTAACTTTTCATTTAACAATTTTAGATTTATATATTTATATTATAAGTCAGTTATATGTGGGAAATATTTCTATATATCTAAAATCTATTTATTATAATCGAGATATTTATCCAGGAAATACTAATTCTAAAACCTAAAGATATCATTTTCCTATATTCTTGGCCTAACAACAAAATGGGATAATAATTATAATTATAACTCAGTGAGGTAATAATTTTAACATATTCATACTGATACACTTTCATGTTATTATAAAACTATTCTTATACATTAATAAAACCATTTTATTTCAATGAATTCTATACCATTTTTTATTTTTCAATGTTGGGGTCAACCTATATAAACTCATTGTTATCAATATTGTCCTTAAATTTCATACATATATTCTATTGGTGAGAAGATATGACACTATTATTCTTCTTTTGAATGTTAATTGTATCACATAAAATAAATACACATGCCATTGATATTGGATTTGTCATCTTATAATCTCCCTCTAAATAGTTGTCCTTTATCAATAATTATACCTTTAATGGACTAAATAATAGGAACTTGATTTGAACTTCCATTAAAAATAGATAATGATCAAATTTTATGTTATTTATATTGATTATATATTTATAACCAAATTTTGATAAATTTCCCACAGGTTATCCATTTATTCTATAATTTCGTTGATAATATGATAATAATAACCCAATTCATCAAAATAACCCCTCTTTAAGATGTCACAAAGATACAAATGATCAGTTATTCCTAGAATAGAATATTTGTGGTTAAAAATATAACTTATAAGGGTATCAATGATTTCATAGTTTAGAATCCCATTGAAATTATAATACAAGATATTCATTTGTTCAAAAATCTCTCTTTGTTTCTTCCTCCTTTATACCTTCACTTATATAGTAAATATATTTCGTTATATCCTTTCATGGAGTTTTTTTGTCATTACCATGGCTATTAACTGTTTGAGTAGTGTTTGTTTATAACTATAATAGATCCCACTTATTTATCAAAACTAAGACTATTATCAAATATTTTTTTTGATTCCCTTTTTCACACACCTCTCCTTATTGATCTCATTTCTTTAAGATCTAAAAATCATTCTCACCTAATTTTTTAGTATTAACAAAAATATTTTTACCCTAATAACCATTATAAACAACATTTGGGATTTCCTATTTTTAATTTTGATTTTATCATTGTCAACCATACTTGAGATGAAATATTATATTCATTTCAATATTCGTTTTAAATTGATTAAATGATTTAGAATTAGTGTTTTCTTTGAAAAAGGTCACTTAATCACATTCACCATTTTCATCTTTAATAAAAAATTCAAATATTCCATCATTGATTTAT
Organism: Viscum album; assembly: GCA_963277665.1. Lineage (NCBI taxonomy): Eukaryota > Viridiplantae > Streptophyta > Magnoliopsida > Santalales > Viscaceae > Viscum > Viscum album. Next base: position 818,575,873 of record OY728141.1, on the reverse strand, counting down.
TACTATTTGTACTTTCAACATAATTTTGATCCTCCTCAACAATCTAATAGAATGATTTCAGGTATTTTCATTACTGACCACCATAAGGTTTTTTTTCAAAAACATTTATAGATATCATCACATGAGAATTTCTATTCAATACATTAGTTTCTATCTGTGTTGCATATTTTTATGATTCTATAATTTTGAGTTGCATCCTTGCATTTGATTTTAAATTTAATTGTTCTCTACCTCCAGGTTTTTATTAATTATTCTCATTTTAGGTTATTTAGTGCTTATATATTCATATATGTTTTAATCTCTTTATTTTCATGGAAAAAATTATCCCATTCTCAATTATTTTTTCATAAGGGAATCATAAATTTATTTATGATGTTTTATTTAGATATACTATTCCATAGTATCATATATATATCATAGAATAGTGAGATATACTTATATTATATTACAATTACTATCCATGATTTATTAGGAAGGAGGAAGATATTATAAGTTATCTATAAATAAATATTATCGCTAAAAAATATTCTTTTATAATAACCTACTTCATCTTCTATGATATATTCATCAATCTTCAATGGGATTCTAGTACAAGATGAAATGTAATTTAGAACTTATTGGTGAAAAAAAATGAAACTCAAGGAATGAATCCTATTTTTTTATATGGTTATTTTTTGAGTATGATGGTTGATGTTAGAATCCCAATAAAAATTATTAATGGAACTTATTTTAATATTAATATTACTAATCTTCCAAACACTATTATATATTTATTGGATCTCTAGGATGATAAATAAATTCACATTATCAGTCAATCTTGAAATATAATTCGTAAATTTACAATGGTTTGTTTCACTTTTATTACATTACTATTGCATGTATTATATCCTTCAAAAATATAATGTGAAAAATAACAGGGAAGAAATAATATCCAACCCATTATTTCAAATACAATGGATCAATGGTCACCCAAAAAAATCTATCATAGGATCTGGTGATTCTGGCATTGGATTATTTGACTGAGCAATGATTACACTATGATAATCTATTTAGTGATTTAGTAAAGTAAATTATCATTCACCCTACCAAATGGGAATTTTTTTTCCTGATTTAGTTTCCTAAGATTACATATATTTTTATAGAAATCAACAATTATATACATTGTTTTAAATTTATGGGATTTTTTAGATTCATAGAGAACAAATGTCATGGATTGTAGTAGAGTTCCACTAGAGATATCTGTATACATAGTATAAAACACTAATACCTAAATGATAAAAATTATTTAATTATACGACACATATAAAAAGGATATAAAACTACATAGTTAAATTAAAAAAAGTATAAAATAAAAGAAATTAGATATAACACACACGAAGGACATCCCTAAAAAATTGGAATGGTTTTTTACAAAACATAGTATTTCAATTTAAAAAATTAAATATAATAATAAGAATTAAAACTCTAGAAAATTAATTTCCATGTGGTAGTATATCTTAGTTTAGTTTGGTTTAGAGAATGAATCCCCAATAACACTATCATTAACACCTATTAGAATATAATCCTATGAATTATGAATAAGCATATCAAACCTTGAATAAACTTTGTTACAATCCATGAAAACCATATGATCATCATTGAATAACTATTTGAATATCCCTAGTTTATATTCATAATGATAGTTTTTTCAACTCTTAATAGGATTTTTATGACATATATCTGGACAATAAGAATCCTAAAAAATCATAAAGCAACACATCAATGATATTACATAGAAACTAAACCCAAATGATCTCTCAATATATATAAAAACAACCATACTCAATATCAAAATCCATATTTTCCATCCATATCCTGTAATAAACTAATCCTCTAACTCCACTTGAGTATCCATGAACAATACAAAATATATATACCATTTTTTGGAAAATGTAAATTCCAATCATTCTATAGAGACATTAAATAATCCAAACATGAATAATATCTCATTCATAGCTCAATATTAATTAAACAATTCAATTATAAATACATAATAAAATAATAGATTAGGTGAAACTATAAATTCTCCCTTTATTATTTTGGTTAACTTGTCCAAATGTGTCTAATTATGGATCTCTAAAAAAACAATTTGAACTCAATGCTATGTTTATTAAATATTGTAACTCTCAATTTCATTATAACCCTGTCGATGTTGCGTTATGGTTATACCAATTTATGGTCTTGGGGAGATATCATGTTTGAGTATCCTTAGGTTCTCCCCCAAGGATAGTGGTTTGGTGGATAGGGTTGTTACTGAATGTTCAATCCCCAAGAATTTTATAATTAATTTTTACAATTATCTATGTGACTTACCCCTCATCTCTCTTGGGTATCATGTGTAAGGATGTTTTACAGTGGTTAACTGCAAATTAAATATAGATTATAAGGGATTCCCAGAAATTAATGGGGCTACCCAATTAGGAGACAATAATGTGTAAAGATGGTTTTCGATTGCCATATAGTTTTTCTCATGAAATAGGAGTTACCATGAGTATATCTCTCAACATGAAAAGATAATATATCCATTTCCCATATTAATTAAATGGTAAATTGGCAGACCTAAAATATGTATTTAGTGGATCTCTTATTAAAAGGTCTAATACAATCCTTCTGTCCCATGGGTTCATGTATATCAGTATCCAATCCAATCCATTATTTCATTACATATTATTATTAAAATAAAATATTATTATCATATAAATGAAAATTAAAATGTGTATAAAAATCCGTAAAATCTATATTCAATCATTATCACTAATTTTCATTAACAAAAATATATTAAAATTAATGAATAATAATTTTCATATTGAAATTTTATTATAAATGTTTATTTTTTTTATATTAAATTTTAAATATATTTTAATTTTTGTCATTCACTTAAAAATCAATAAAAATAAAATTTAATTTCACTGATGTCTATAATATCAAATGAGGGAAATATTTGGAAGTTATATAGAGATTAAAATGTAAAACCACACATTATAAATGTTTTTAACATATATTTTTTAGCTCTCATGAAAATTCATCATCACATCCATATTAAAAAATTTAAATCAATAGTGGTAGAAAATTATTTTCTCAATATGAGATCCCTTAAACTTCCTAAAATGGTTATTTAATTTTTTTCCAATAATATATTTCAATAATTTATTCCACCAATTAATACTATGACATATATAACTAGATATATTTATACCAATGTTAATATACATCATTTAATAACACCTAGTTATTAAAAATATATTTGATATATTATACGAAATAAAACACAAAGCTTAAACAAACCACATAATATTATTATTTAAATATTACATTTATAAGCTAACTATTGTAGTGGTTCGTAAGAATATGAAGAGGAAAACTATGAAACATATTGAAAATGGTTCTACTTAGTAAAAATTTATTAATTAATTACTAGGAAATAATAATTCAATTTTTAATAAAGTCATTTTATGTTTCAAAAATACATTTCCCCTTAAAAGTATTTTTATTGCAATTTTTTATAAAATATTATAATTAATTTATTCCTCTTATAGAAAATGAGTTAGAACAAATTATTTTTTTTAAATCATAATTTAAAAATTATCTTAGAGTAAGGATTTCATATTTTTCTAAAAAGCTTGATTTTTCGATAAATAGTAAAAAATATTATTTTTTCTGGAAAATTGTGTTTTTTCTATCAATTAAATGTATTATTTTGTTTTAAAAATGGATAAAAGTATAATGTAATATTTATTATATTAATAAACCTAATATGGTAAATGGTATCTATTTTATTCTTGACTTTTTCTATAAAAACCATTATAATTATGATGAAATTTTTTTCCCGGAAAAACCGATTTTTATTAAGTTTTATGAGTTTATTTTTTAATTAAATATTTAAAATTATATGAATTAAATTTTAGAAAATAAATTTATTATTTATAATCATAAAAATTCAAATTATTTAATATTTTCATATTAATTTTTGTTCTCTTTGGAAAAAAATAAGCATAATATTTTTCCATAGTTAATGTTAAAACAGGTTTATCGAGGGGTTAAGCTAAAGTGATAGGTGTTAGAATGACCTTATGACATGAATATATATTTTCTTATTTGTTTATTTAAATTTTTTTCAGTTGATTTAAATTTAATTATTTATGGGACTCTTATCCATAATAATGAATTAATAAAATTTAAACCTTTTAAAAAAATTGAAAGTGTGTCGTCTCCCTAACCTATAAAATGACACCCCCTATCCACTCTTATCCACACATGAATATAAATTCATATGATCCAAAAAAATAGAAAATACATTCTTAAAATCCATCCACATATCCTATAGTTCATACTTTCAGAATTATACCATCATTATAGGGCTGAAGGAGTAATGAAAAGGGAGTTCTCCAATGATGAGGTATAACATTTAACAAAAAGTTTTAGTTTTATTTATTCTTATACCACATTAAATAATATTCGAAGAAAATTTAACAAATACAATTAGTATTTAAAATATTTATATATGTTACTATATTGATGTATTAACCTTACGTCATCTCCTTCAACATCTAAAGGTAAACAAAACTATAGTTCGTGTGTATGGAGGAAAAAACCTCATGAACTAATGTAATTTTTTTATATATCTTCCTATAATGTATTATATAAATTATTGATCTAAAATTTATATTATTTTATATATGATATAAGTAAATTATTTGTAGAGAAAAATAAATTTCATACTTATTTCTTTATAATCCAAATGAAATATAAGAAAATCGATCATGTGAATATGCGAACTGTTGTCTTGAGAGATGATGAATTTTATTTATCATAACAACCACACATGGTAAATTATATACATGTATTTAAATAATTAATATGATATTAATTATATATTACTATTTCTGGATTTTTTAAATCATCCATAAAGCTTTCCCACATGCTAATTGAAAAATGAAAACGTTACTCATGAATATGTTTTGAGTACCGTCTCCATGATACAACATATTTCATTTTTCATTTATTTGTTTTATGTATGGATATAAAAATAGTAATAATGTAAAATAATTATTATCATTTCATAAATATTTTTACGGAGATATTGTAACAACTAATCTTTGTACAATCGTCAACCTACATACACCATTTTCAACTTATGAACCAAACATCCTCAAAACGCCTGATGGGAATTTAATTGATCAATAAATTAATAATAAAATGAAAATAATTGAGTTGAAATTAATATTGAACAATTATTTTTTTATCAATCATGTAAATAAAAAATATTATTTTATTATTAAGGAAGATAATGTACTTATGTATTATGTTGGGGCTTTAGGTAAGGTTGTTTCTTAACTCAATTTTCATTCATTGGGTTATATCATTTCTTTATCCGATATATAATATGGATACTATGTTTGCAATTATATTTTTTGATTAAATTTTTATTTAAACATGAATTTTGTGGGTTTACAAAACATAATAACTCTATTGATTAATTATTACTTTAATGATATTATATTTATAATAGTTATTCATCTCAAAATTTCATTTTTTAAGAAATATGTTTCTGTTATGAACTTATATTCTTTTACGCACTATATATTCTTCCCCATTACTTTTTATATCATGGATATAATAATATTTATTGTCTTAAATGTTTCTTTTTAATTCACTTGTTTCAGAGGATTAAGATTACAAAATTACCAAAACTACAACGATTTTTATGATACAATTTCAATTTTTTTTCATGATTGTTTATGTTTATTTATAGTGTTATAGTCATAATGTGTTATTACTTAATTAAAACACCTGTATTTATTTTATTATTATTTTTAATTTCATTAAAATTTTAATTTAAATTTCCTCTGTTATTGATTAATGAAACATTAGGAATGTTTTACATAAGTGATGTCGATATTATATATTGTTTTCGATCTACATTCATTAAATTTTGTTTCCAGTTTTAATAAAATGTTTTTATGAATTTCATTATTTTAAAACAAATTATTTTCAATGTTTATATCACTGTATCCTTGAATCTATTTAAAATGTATAAAAAAATAAATGTTTTTTTTATATTTTTGATATAAAACCTTTTTACCTTTTTACCATTGTTTTAATGGAACATTTTATATTATCATATAAAACATTACCCAAATTTTATGCCATCAGGAATATATTTGTATTGATATGTTATTTGAAAAATTTCAAGGTTATTTTCCAATTTTTTTCATACTATTCTGGAAATTATTAGTTTTTAAAAGTGATTTTCAATGTGTAACGGTTATTCCCCCCATGAATGTTTTTAATAAAAATTTAATATGATTTCTATAAATAAATTAATACAACCCATGTTGTTACATATGACACACTAAGGATTTTTTGTAATGATACCGACCTTATTTTTTCTCTAGATAGATAATGAATTTTAATGATATTATTGTGGAACCTATTTCTTTTCCACAGATAAACCAAGATATAAGAGAAAAATGATTATTATTTTATTGAAAATATAATGGTTCTAATTTTTTTTCACATTATATAGTACATGGAAATTTTTATGGATTATTAATATTTCGATCTATTATAAACCATGACTGGTTGGTTCCGTTATAAACTAATTGTGATTGGTTATGTTATAAAACAATGATGGGTGGGTCCTTTATATCAATAAATTTTTTTGGTAATAACTTTATAGTTAACTATTTTATGTTACCCCAAAGAGATATATATGATTTTATCTTAAGATAGGAAACCCTATTATGCGATGTAGTTCAATATTTTATGTTACTTCTAATAAAAAAATTTAATTGTCACATTTAGGTTGTTTTATGATAAATGATTAATGTTACATGTTACAATCATTTTACCTTTATTCTTTCAATAATTTTAGATATTTCCTTTAATCAAGTATTATTATAACATGGATTATGAATTTTGACTCATAAGTCTCTCATATTATGTAACTCATTTTTCCCATTTAATAATGGTTATAATATGGGGTTTTATATGTAATATTTCGATTATGTTATTATTATTCACAATGAATAGTTTCTCATACCTTACCCCATTATTGTTCCCATTAACTTTTTCTAAATGTAAATACCTATATATAACCTTAGAAATAATTTGAGATAAAACTACATATGTTTTTTTCCTAGGTTATGAATAATGATGTTATATAATTTGTGTCTATATAGGTTCCATGTGAAATATTGTAATGGTGTATTATAAAATATGAAATGCCAGAGATAGTGGAAAAAATTCCCATTTGAGTACATGAATAATGTTTCAAATTATTTTATCCAAATTATATAAAAATATAAACTAAAAATGACCATAGGTATATAATTGATCCAATATTCCAATTTATTGTTTTATATTTTCGATGGTTGAATTTGAGTTACATTTATTAGTATCAAAGATAGAAATGTAATGATTATTTTTTAAGAATAATATTCCAAGATATTGAGTTTGGGGCTGTCATAATTGGTATTAGAGTAAAGTTTAGTTATAATTGGAGGCTATGAATTTTTCATGTGATAATACTTAAGTGTTATGGATATTGACATGGGTTAGTAAAATTAATGTCAATCACACATTGAATGGTGGGAATTGTATTTTTAAGGATATAAGTTATTGTTCCTTGAGTAAATATGAAACATTTACTAACTTTAAGGAAGAGTAATCCATAGAAGTTTAAATAAACCATTAGGTTAATATATTATTAAAAGTTATGGTAATTATGGTCAATTAGATAATGGGATGAATTAAAGGAAATTCATTAAAAGGGATATATTTTTAATGATATTTATGGTCAAGCTATGTATTTCTTTTTAGGGTAGTATATAAATTTTATTCATGATATTTTGTTTAAGTTAATGACATTATAAGATTATACAATTATTTATCAAGGTTACTAATGAAATTATTTGAAATGATTCTTTTGGTTGAGTTATATGTAACCCTAAGGTTTAACAAGTGATTTAACGTGAAATATTATTTTGGAAGAATGATGTTAATTTTTTGGTATGTAATCCAAAAAGTATGATATTATCATTGCGGTAAATATATTGACTAATTTTGAGGTTACCGTGTTTTTTTGGGAAATGAGTTTGGTTACTTACGGAATGATTTATATATAACATTGGGTGTTATGGTGAAACATTTTGAGGTAAATATATTATTTCTTCGTATGTAGGTTTATTTATTTTTTATATAATATTATCATATGCCAATAATATTGAGTTTTCATTAATGAAATGAGATGGGTTTAATTAATTATTAATAATTTTTAGGAACATAATTGGATATTTATTTTGTTGTTTCAACAATGAAAAATTCAACAACAATACAAACTGTTTGGAAGAAAATAAGAGATTGTGGGGAAAATGAATTAAAAGATGAAATTGTACATTTAATGTACATATATGTACTTATATTTTCAGTTTTAATTATAATGGAATTTATTATATATAGTAAATTATCTTCAAAATTAAAAACCTTTCCTTTTTAAAATCTTCTTTTATGGGTTTTTATCTTTCCCTCTCCTCATTTATTAATGATTTTCTTGTCACTAACTTTATCATTAATGTTTTTGTGATCATATTTATAATAACTCTTCAAATTTTAAATTTCTACTACAAGTGTATATTTTTACTCTTTATAAGGTTATCCTATTCCGGATCCTATTTATGTGTTATTCATGATATACTTCACACTATCTTTTCCCCCTTTTCAAAATGATACTTTGTAGCCCTTTTTGATCTTGGGATTTTCATCAAAGGTAAACTCAAATATTAATACCATGAATTAATAATTATGAAATGAAATTGTGGGGATTCAATTTATTAATTGTATGGTAAAATATAACAACTTGATATTTTTAATGAACACTATTTTCGATAGAGTATATGAAACACAACAAAGATCATAAAAAACCATGGAATATTATTACTTAAATATGAAATTTAAATGTTATCCATTAAATTGGTGAGTTTAAATAAGAATGGATAAATAATGAAATATATTCATTAATTTCATACTCAATACAAATTTATTGATTAATTATTAGTAAATAATCATTCAATTCAAAGAAAAGTCATTTTAGGCTTTATGAATACATTTTCCTCAAAAATGGTTTTTATTGATTTTTGTGAGAAAATATTATTTTTAATTTATACCAATTTATGAAAATTAATTATATTAAATCAAATTAAATTCAGTAATAATCATGTCAAAATTATCTTATATTGAAATTTTGAGAATGATATTAAAAGTGTGTTTTTTCAATGAATAGTGAAAAATATTTATTTTTCTAGAAAACTACATTTTTTGGCTCCATGAAATTACAAAGTCAGATTTTGTTTTAATATTTTTGAAAACTACAAAAAAAATATTTTTTATTTTTAATAATATATAAATATTTATTTTAACAAATTTTATGCTTGAATTTGGTAAGAATCTTTTTTACTTAAGAAGCCATTTTTTCAGAAACCAGCGTTTTCTCTTATTTTAAAGGTTTATTTTTAACATAAATTCCTATAATTATGTGAATTTAATTATTTTAATTATATTGTATATTTTAAATAATAATATTTAATAATAGGTAATAATTTTGACATAGTTTTTTTTGTCAAAATGATTAGTAAAACCATTAAAAAACAATTATAGTGGTTAGGCTTAAAACAGGTTTACTAGAGGTTAAACTATGGTGATTAGTTCTAAGATGACGTATTTTTTTAAATACTATTTTGTGGATTAATTTTACTAGTATTACCTTATAATCTATATTTGGTTTTAATGTGACAATTGTCCCTAAAAATTAATTAATTATATTTCAATGTTTTCAAAAGAACCATGGGTGTCATCTCCCACTCCTATAAAATTAATCCCCCCGTACTCTACTTTATACACATAAGTATTCATTTATAATTTCCAATAAATACAATTATTTATTCCTAAAATACATACCCATTTCAATGTTTTATTATTTTGAATATATCCCCCACCATATACGGATTAAGGTGTAATGAAATGGGAGTTTTCACAAGAAGAGGTATATACTTTAATCCAATGTTTTCATACTATTTATTCTTATAAATTATTCAAAATACTTATAAACAAATTGATATAACTAAATCATGGTCTTTAATAAATTTAGATGTTATTTTGTTGATATATTGATCTCAATCAACATCCTTCTTCATCTAATAGGAAATGAAACCATCATTTGTGTGTACTGAGGACAACCTCCTCGTGAATCTATGTAAATAATTTTCCTTCCCCAATAAAAATATATTAAATAATGAAGGATATAAATTATGAAGTATCATATATATATTATAAATTAAATAATGTTATCGTAAATTTTGTGTTTTACTGGTTTATTTACATTCTAAAAATAAAAATAAAAACCTCACTCGTCTATACGTACGAACTACTACCACGTGAGATGATGTATTTTTTCCTTCAACACCTCACATAGAAGATTATATAGATGTATTTAAAGAAAGAATATTTTATTAATTATATAATAATTTTTTAGTAAAGGTAAAATAATACATATGTTTTTTCCCACATACTCATTAAAAAAATAAATATTTACTAATGTGTACATGTAGACAACTTCCTATAGGATAAACCATAGTTTTTGATTAATGTTTTCCATTAGTGGATGGATTTAAATATTTTATTTATGTATAAAAATAATTTTTTTAAAAAAATACTAGTCTTTATATGTTGGAACCTTGACCCTTTGAACACAGTCAACCAGTATAAGTAAATTTAGGATTACGAACTGAACATCCTGAAAACATATGACGTGATATTAATCGATGATGTAATTAATCATGTAAAGAATTTTAGTGAATAAAATTAATAATAAACATGAATAATGGTTATTAATCATGTGATTTTTTAATTTTTTTATTAATCATTAATATAAATAAAGTCAGTGTTAATATGGGGTGTGAGGTAAGGGGTTTCTAAACTCAATTTCTTTTGGTTGGGTTATATATCTTATTCATTGATAGTATTATGACTAGATTTTGTGTCAAATGTACTTTTTTTATTTATATTTTACTTCCATTTTTTATGTATTCACATATTTTACTCACAAAAAATCCATTAATTATTTCTCAAATGAATGATAAGATATTTTTAAAGGGTTTTCCTCTAAGACATTCCTTCCTAGGCACATATTCTTATTTTATTAGTATATATTATATTTAGTGATACATACTCTACCCCAAGAAATTTTATATGCGGAATATCATTATATTAATTTTATTTAATGTTTCATATGAATTCATTTAATTCATCATCTTTATATTAAAATTTTTCCAAAACTATAAAGATTTCAATGTACAATCTCATTTTATTTTGGGATTGTCTATGTTCAAAGTTATATTCGATTTGATTATAAGACCTAATTTTTTTGAGACTCATTTATTTACTTTACATTAAATTTTTAATTTGGTTTATAAGTTTTATTACAATTTCCACCTTTATTGATTAATGAATATTTAATAATGTGTTTTTAAGTGATACTGATCTAGTATCCATTTTAGAACAAGAATATTTATCTTCTAATCCCTGTTTTCTAAATTTTTTTAAAACTTTTCTTATTTATAGACAAATTATTTATTAAAGTCATTGTCATGTATCCCTAAATTTATTCTTAGTTATTTTTAAGATGAATAATTTTAACGTTATTTGTATGACACATTTTTAATTTCTTTACCAATGTGTGAATGGAATGTTTATTTTAACATATATGTTATAACTGACTTTTTTACTAACATGAATTCATTTTATTTGAATCTTCCTTTGATTTTTGCTATTTTTATTTTAAATTAAAATGTTTTTCCTAATATTCTATAAATTTTTATTCATTAAAATTAATTTTGAATGTGTAGTTTTTATTTTCCCTAAGAATGTTATTTGTAATAATCATTTATTGGTATTTATATCCATAAATTATAGAAAACCATAATGTAACTTTTTATCCTTTGGGGAAATGTGGTAATGAAGTAATACATATTATTTCTATGGATATATTGTGATTGATTCAAATTGATTATCATAAAACCTATTTCTTTTATATGAGAAAATAAATCTATAAAAGAACAATTGTTATTATTATGTTGAATATTGAATGATTCTAATTTTCTTGTTAATTTTATTAAGCATATAAATTTGCATGGGTGATCGATGGGTAGTACCGTTTTAAACCAAATATAATAGGTTAACTTATAATCCATGTATGGGTGGTGCCATTTTATATGGGCAAAGTATGTTGGTCATTTAGAGAGTGAAGCCATAATAATATGAACAATCAGTTTCATTTAACAATAAGTTCAGTGGAGGGTAAAATGGGGATATTTTAAAATAATAACAAAAAAATCATTTTATATTGGATCATTATTTTACTATGTTAAGGTGGATCAAAAATATATCGGTTTGGTTCAATAAGAATAGAATTGGAGGTGGTTTTTAATATAATTTACCACATCATTAGGGTTTCTCCAATTAGGCTACCCAATAATGCTCATTATAATGGTATTTTGTGATACAAAAAATACTTGGATGTGGGGGTGTGGATTTAGAAGATAATTTTGTAGAACTATAGAAATCGACAAGTCTTAGAAGGTGTGATGATAAGGTGTGATGGTATGGTGTGATGAGAGGTGGGTTTTTTATAGGGAGGAGAGGGGTTTTTTTAATTACAATAATTGTTTATTTATTATTTCTTCCAAGATAATCAATAGTGATAAATTTTTTGATTTGATATCATAATATTTTCATGTGAGTTTGAGATAACGGTTACTTAGATAATAAAGGTCACACTAATTTATGTATGTATCTTATAATGTTAAATACATCATTATTATGATTTAAAAATTTCACTAAAACTTATACTATTTTTGAAAAATAACAAAAATTCAACCTAAATATTTTTATATGTGTAAAATACAGAAAAAAATATTTTTTGATTTTAATTATCTATATATGGAGACATTATTTTTTGATAAATATCTAAATTTATTTAAAATCCCAATTCGGATAATGTGGTCATTTTCAGACGCTTTGAAAAATGAATTATTTTCTCAAAAAACTATATTATATATAAATAAATCATTCTATTTCATTATAGATCAATTTTTTGATAATATTTTTTTTTAAATTTAAATATTTATGACAACAAATTAAATAAAACATACTTGTTTTATAAAAATAAAAACACATATTTTATCATTCAAAAAAAATTTATATATTTTTTTCACGGTATATGTTGACTACATTTTTAATTTATAAGATAAATAAATATAATTTATAAATGAAAATTTTGAAGATATTAATTATTTAGTCAAGATACTATTCCTAATGGTCAGATTGCAATTTCAATGGATAAATTAAAATTACAATGGTAAGATATTTAATTGTAATATGAGTTCATAAATTTTTATAAATAACTTTTTTTTCATTAATTATTTAATAAATTTTATTTTCAATGTAGATTATATGCATTTTGATCATTAAAATTTATATTCAATTTGTATTACTTTTTTTAATTTCAATAGTATTATTCATGAGTGCATTCGTTCCAAGTGATCATGTAGACCTAAATTTTCATATTACAGTTATCTTATATTATACTTTTAATCCCATTATGATATTGAGCATTTTATTGTGTATATATTCCACTAAATTCCATTCTTAAATAAATATAATACATTTTTTTAATTTCCTCATAATTTTAATGTGTTTTATATTACCCATTTAATAATTGAAACACATGAAAACATTCAGAAGAAAAAATGCATTCATATATTTTTTGGTCATTACATTGTTTCCCCAACCCTCATTACAAAAAAGAACAGTGCAAATAGAAGGGGATTTTTTCATTTCAAAGGGGTTATAAACCCTTTAAAACATATTAGCGGTGTTTAATCGTAACTGCCACTAATGCGCCTACATACTCTGATGAGAGGTGGTTTCTGATAAGCGTTGGAAAATTTTTGTTGAATTTAGTAGCAATTTGATTACAAGGGGTTATAAAATCCTCTAATTTCCCCCTAAATTAACTATAAACACTCAATTAGAGGATTTTTAACCGCCTCTATATAGAAGTTTTCTTCAGAGACAGTTATAGTCGCCTCTAATAGAGTCTCAAATTTCCATTTTTCAAGCAGTTTCATAAACGCCTCTAAACTGGGACATATATTTTTATATTAATTTCCCCCAGACACACATGTAGATGCCACCTCACACTCCTTTAACGCACCCATAGAAATTCTCAACACCCACAGACGCCCCTTGACACCCATGCCAGTAGTAAATAGCCATGGACGTGTCCCCCTTGACCCCACTGGCGACCCCCACCTGAAAACATTAGACCCCCACAAACACCCCCATAACCGTAGTAGACACACACAGACACCCCCAATGAGAACCCACCCATAAGCAACCCACCCAAGAACAACCCACAATTATCTATGACACGCCGAAAAAAACTATGCCCCTAATCCATGGACCACCCTAAGAGAACCCCGAATGATGGACTCCTTAGTCCGGATAGTTTTCCATAGGTCGTAGGGTTTGCGTGCCTATCACTAATGGGGGAAAGGATTTAAAAAATCCAGCACCGACTGGGAATTGAAGATAGAACTTGCCACATGTACCAGAACGCCTCAACCACTATGCTGAATTCACTTATTATTTTTATATAAAATAAATTATATATATTTAGATATATTAATATTTGATAATATATATATATAAATTTAAATAATATAATATATTTGTATTTCTATATAATATGTAGATATATATTACATCTCGGTTTATGTAATATATATAAAGAATTGTATTTACAAATATGAATAAATATTTATGCATATATTTATCAATATTCATTAATATTATTGTCTTTGTGAGTATGTATATTTATGTATTTAGATAATATTTATAGATATAATATTATTATAATACATTTATATATATTTATTTTTAAAGACATATATTTATGTGTTAATGTGTAATAATAATATTATTAAATATTAAATATTATTGTTATTATTAAACCTATTTTTTAAACTATACAAAATATATGTTGGTTTTATAAATACTATAAGATTATATGTTTTCTGATTTATATTACACATATATATATAATATTAAATAAAAATATATTATATAGTTATGTATACACTTTTATACATTTATATTATATCATTTACACACACATATATACACACACACACACAATATTAAATACATTAATATAACTTGTAATATATTAGATAATTAAATTAAATATATTTTCTAATTTAATTTATAATTAATATGATATATAACAATATCTATAAAATAATTATACAAATAATATACATAAATTCATATATAATAAATTATCTTATAATATATATAAAAAAATATATTCTCATAATATATCTATAAATATATATATACAATTCTGTCTATATGACATATATTTTTATACATACTAGATTATAAAGGTATTTATACTTAAATAAACAATAAATTTTATTTAATATAATATAAGTACAATATAAATCATTATATAACATTATATTATTTATAAAACCATATAAAATGTTTATATATTTGAATAAATAAATTTACGTTTAGATATATATTATTAAATTCAATATTTATATTTGTAAGAATTTTTATTTATATGTATATGTATTTATTTAAAGTATTTATATAATTTATATATATATATATATAAATTTATAAATATGTGTGTGTGTGTGTTTTAATGAATTTCAATACATTTATATAATGTGTTCATGTAATATATATATATATATATATATACACACATGCACTAACACAAACACATATATTAATTAAAGAATTTGAATCTATATGATATTTATTTTGAAAAATAAATAAAAATTTCGAGGTGGTTAAAACCCCTATAATCGAAGGGATTAAAAGCGGTTCAAGAACCCCTATAAATTCTTGAATTAGGATGGCTTGAAAACCCAATATAATATCATAAATTAGAGGGGTTTCAAAACACCATCGAATATATTAAAATAGAAGGGGTTCAAACCCCCCTTTAATGTAATAAGATAGAAGAGTTTCAATACCCTCTCCAATATAATAATTTATAATGGGTTCAAAACCCCATATAATTTCAGAAATTAGAAGGTCTTAAAACCCCCCTCTATTGTCTTAAATTAGAAGAGTTTCAGAACCGTCTAAAATGTCATATATTAGAGGGGTTTCACACCACCTCTAATTTATTAAATTATAATTTTATCAAAACAACCTCATATTAAATATATTATATGGGGTTTGAAACCCCCTCTAATTTAATAACATATAAGGGGTTCAAAGCACACTGTAATTTCATTTATTAGAGTGGGTTTGAAACCCCATCTAATCTATGTGATTAGTAGCTGTTCATAAACCCCCTTTAGTATCATAAATTAGAAGGGGTTGTGAACCACCATTATATCCATTTAAAAAAATCCATTATATATATATAACCTAATATCAATATATATACACACACACACACACCACAAATCTAAAATAAAAACAAACATATAGCACTACTAATACATAAATTTGAATCATTTTTGATAGAAACTCTTAGAAAATGGCCCTATACCCATAGTTTCAAACCATGGGTATAGGCTATACATATGACTTCATGAACTATGGGATATTGAGGCATCGAAATTTCCATATGCCAATGGTTTTCAGAAAACCCTGGGTATAGCTAATAGAAATTTCAAAATACCCCCGGTTTACCTAATCTAGCTGTATATATCTATTTCCCATGGTTTCCAAAACCATGGGAATATATGTTTACCGAAATATAATATACCCATGGTTCATTGAACCATTGGTATAGTTGATTCCCAGACTAGAATAATACCCCTAGTTTTCTTAAACCATGGGTATATATTTTGATAGAAATATATTTATTCCCACATTTTTCAAAACTAGAAAAATATATTTTTACCGAAATATAATATTCCCATGGTCTAATGAACTAATGGTATATGATATTCACTTGGGCAACAGCAGATACTGACCTTTTTCATCTTCCTATTTCTATATACTACCTTCTTTCCTACTTCTTACTTCCTTCCATCATTAACAACCAATACATACTAGAATAGAAGCAGTTAACCCCAATAAAGTCCAGGAATAAATCTAATTCTCATTGGAAAACATGATGATGTTGGAAATGGAATTATATTTTTTAATGTGTTATGGAATGTAACCAAAGGATCAATGATATTTTCATGAGTATTAAATAATGAGACCCCTTATATGGATGAAAATTCTTATGGGATGGGGGTTATTGGATATACAAATTCGAATGATCAAGAATTATGGAACTATGAGTTTAGACACTTCATTGAGAAGATCTTTAAAGTTATAAAATTTAATGGAATATTGAATATTGATTATATGGGAATTTTAATGTTTTAATTTTTTATACTGGGATTGAAAGAACAAATTTATTTCAACCTAGATGTTTGGAATCCCAAGAATCTAATGTTTTGGTAAGGATTATTATATGTTACAGGGACCTTACAATTTTTATCCCTATGGTGCTTTCCACTACTTTGTCACTTTTATCGATAGAGCTACTATGAAAGTATTTATCAACTTATTAAACTATATGTTTAATTTATTTCTGGTGTTTATTCAATTTAAATCACTGGTAGAAATTTAATATGTGTAGAAGTTGAAGTGCATCTGTATAGAAGGAAACATTTGAAGAATTCATCACTGAAGATGATTCTTGGAACTCAAATAAAAATTTAGTAGATAAAATAATGAACTAAACATTTATAGAGAGATAGAGATAAAAGTATGAGTTAATACTCGGGAATTAATAAGACCATTTGGGAAAATGACCAGAATAAGGTGGCATATCTCATCATTTAAATATGGATTTGATAGTTGGAAAATAACAACTTGATGACTATGATTTGAAAACCACTATAAGTTCAACACCATATTTTTTTATTAGTTTATAGTATTAATTTTTAAATTATATGTATTAAAAAAATGTAAATCCAAATGAAAAATACATTTTATCTATTTTATGGGGATGAAATATATGGATATCATGATGATATAATGAAAATAATTAGAATCATATATTTTGAGTTCAATGATAATGTTTTATGGAATTTATAAAACATTTAAGAGCATGAATTTGTTGAAAATTAATCTATTGAAGTCTATAATGATCCAAGTACTAGTAATTCGCAAAAACAACTGAATATAAATTTAGGTGATAAAGTAACTGGAAGTCCAGAAGTATGTTCATATGAAACTCAAAAACGACCATTGTTATATAAATCTTGTGATGGAGCACTCAAAGAGTGGGCACTATAATATCTTGAACTATTAATTAGTATACTTGTAGAATAGAAAGACCCATCAATTTCACATTATCTAATCCAGTAAATGATAAAAACGAGTATTAGTAAACTAGTGTAAAGCTTTGGGCATGATTCAAACATTTTTATTCTAATAGATATAGAAGATCCTACAAATCCATTGTAATTAGTTTGACATAGTTACTCAAAATAGTTGGATATTTCCCGGAATGAAGTGATTCCTTCTTTGATGTTCAATGGAACATGGGTGATTACTATTCTTTCAAAGGGTATATCAGAACTTGAGAACATGTGGTATTACACTATTAAGGAATAATTTGATGCTAGGAAAAGATAAAAACATGACTAGTAATGAAGGGGTATCAATACAATAAAGGATAGTATTTCTCAAAAATCGTTTCATCAATAGTTAGAAATTATACCATATGAATAATTCTATGTTTGTTGGAATTAGATGATTTTTATCTGTAGTAAATGGATGTTAAAATAGAGTTTCTTAATTGTGTTTTTGAAGATGAGATCTTCATGAAAAAACTGACATCATTACCAGTAGATGATAACTAGACGTTTTTTCTATAATATGAATAAAATATTCTATGGATTAGAGAAATCACCAAAAAATCGAACAAGATGTTTAACATGTTTGTGGATGAATAGGGATTCAGTTTTTGAAACATTGAACATTTTTTTTCTAGAAGATATGGTATATATGAACCACTATCATTTTTCTATTTTATATTGATTTAATGATAATGTTTATAATGTATTTTCAATTATTTAGATATTTTAAATTTTCTTTTATTGAATATTCAAGTTGAATGATCTTATGAAAGTAATGAATATATTGAGAAAGAGGATTGGATAAGATAAGAAGACTGGAAGGAATCTAATGAGAGTTTAATCATTACATTCCCTATCAGTACATGGAATGAATATAATAAGAGTTTAATCATTATATTAACACTTCTAATATAATGAAAACCTAACACTAATAAATGTTTTATAACAAAATAGAGAATAAAATTTATCATGAACTACAAGAAAGTCCATTAATCAGATGATGAATGTCCGAGATTGCATAACTATGTAGATTGCCTCATACTAACTATAATAAAATATAAAAAATTAAAATTAAAAACCATTATTGAAAATTCTAACAATAATTAAATATGAAAAATAAAATATTGAAATTTCATAACTAATGAGAACTAATGAAAGTGTGATAAAAACAAAAACGGAAGCTACATTACAAATAAAAATTGTCTAACCAAAACATAACTTAAATTAAATTCTCATTAATAAAGATAGAAGTTTCCAAATTATGATAACAAAATAGTTTTTAACTGATATTACAAGCAACAAAAATATAATTAATCTGATCATGAAGGTCCAAAATTACATACCAATCTGCACTGCATCTTCTGTTCTAGAACATGAAATTAACAGTAAAATATTTATTATGAGACTCAAGATCAACATGATCTGTGAAAAAACCAAAATAATATAAAAAGTTAAATAAATATAAATTATTTTAATTGTATGTTGATTAACATATGATTATAGAAAATTTGAAAACACATTATAAAAAAATAACAATCCGAGTGAGAATACAATTAGAATCCATGAAAAAATAATGAATTAATTATGGAATTCATCGTCAACATACCTAGATCATGATAATATAATAATTATATCAATGAGAATGAAATTAAAAAGGGATTAAAAAAATAGTGATGATGAAGGAATAAGGGCATAAAATATGGAACTCATCACTCATATAAATCTCCATTGATTGTTTGGTTCAAGAAATCCTCTATAATTCTTCAAAACATAAAACATGAAAAAATTAATATTAGTTTACATTTATTTACCTATTAAATAAAATGTTTTTTTAAAATTTAATATACACAAGAAACATGTTCCATATTTCTTCTATTTAGAATTTGTATTCCATATTTCATATATTTAGAATAAAACATTCTTATTTCATATTTTATACATTCTCTACAAAAAGAATTAACATTCCATATATTGATAATAAAAAAAATCAATACATCATATTAGGAAGAGAACACACATTTCATATAATCATAATAATCATAATAAATATGGCATATTAGAAATAAACTTCATATCGCATATTAGAAAATGAAATCAAAACACATATAGTAATATTTCATGTTAACAGAAAATTAATATTGAATTAATGGATGTTTCAATCATCCCCATATATTAGACCTAGATGAATTAAAGAACACCTCATACACATCCAATACTAAACTTTCATTACTAATGAAAACTACAAGAATGTGTGATAAAATCTAAAACAGAACCTACATTACAAATGAAAACTTTGTAACCAAAATATAACTAATATTAAATTCTGGATTATATACTTGGGTTACTAAATGTTTTTCTTATTTTGGTTTACATGATATAATTAATGTATGTTCTAGATGGTCAATCCAATGGAACCCCTCTTCTTTGAAAATGACAAGATGATTTGAATAGAGGTGATAAGCTATTTTTGTGTGTACATAGTGCATAGAGCTAAGAAAATAAATAAAAAATTATAAAACCTCTCAAATAAGAAATTATAATACGATTTATAATTTAATTAGAAGATATATTATTTTTGGTAATCATCGACACATGGAAATGTGACGAAACATCAATATTGGTGAAGGAGAAAGTAAGGAAAAAATCTCTATAATAAGGGAAATACAATTTTACAATGAAGATTAATAAGTTAAAATGGAAAATAGATTCATGGATATGAGAGAGGAGGAAGCTAAATGTGTATGAAGTGTTATATAATCACATGTGTATATTTAAATAAAATTACTCTCATGAAAATAGATAATAAAAATGTGAGATATAAAGGTAAAATGAGGCCCTTATTGCATGAAAATAGGAATAATGATGAAAAAAAGTAAAAACATTTAAATAAATATTGTTTCCAACATTGGGGTTGGGATGAAGGTTGTGTGTGAGGAGGGGGTGTAGGTTGGGAGGTAGGGGTGCATATATGGAATGGGTGTAGTTTGGCATTGAGGGGGTTCAGGTATGGGGAGGGCGGGATATGTTGGGGGGATGAATTTTGGGATGGAGGGGTGGGGGGATGTAGGTTGGGAGGCAGAGGGGGAGGGGGTGTGCATGTTGGGAGGGGGGAAATGTTATGGGAGCAGGTTTGGAAGGAGGGGGGTAGGTTGGGAGGGGGAAACATGATGGGAGGGGGAGTGTAGGTTGGGAGGGAGGGGGTGTGTAGGTTGGGAGGAGGGGCAGTGTTTTTGGAGGGCGGGGTGTGGGGCTTTAGGATGGCAGTGGTAGGCAGAGGGGTGTGTAGTTTGGGAGGGGGGACATGTTGGGAGTGGGGGGGGGCAGATTGGGAGGGGGTGAGCTAGTTTGGAGGGGGTGTAAATAGGTTGGGAGAGGGAGGGGGGAAACTAGTTGGGAGGGGGGGTACAAGTTGGGAGGGAACATTGATATAGAAGGAATCTCATGCATGATCACATTGTGGATTTGTATTAATGGGACCACCTAACTCTAACTCCCCAATATTTCATAGTACATTATATTTTTAATGTGACTTAATTGCTTATTTTACATGCAACATTTACTTGGCTTGCGTTATTTGGAAGATTGAGTTACTACGAAACAACACATTAGTATAACAATTATTGTAACCTGAATAGTAAAAAATTAATTTTAAATGTTATTTATAGCTTTTTCACATAAATAAAACTTATTTATAATGAAATGTATATGTTTTGATAAAATAGATATATATTTTGAAACACTATTTTCTTAAAAGAAAACCTTTTCTATCCTTTTCTGAACAATGATAAAATTTATTTTATACACTCCTAAAAATTTAATTTTTTATAATAGACATCATATTTGAATTCATAATATCATAATTAAGTTATGCTAAATATTTGGAATTTTTCTAAAAATATTTATTTTTTGATGAATAGTGAAAAATACTACGTAGTACATAAACAACAACTTTTTCATTTAAATAATAATTATTAATTTAAATTTATTTTAAATTAAAAAATGACACATAATACCAATATATGTCCAATTTAATTCATTAGAGTCATATTATAATGAGATTATATTTATATATAAGTTTATTGAACTTTTTAACATCTTTTTATCCACCTTCTAGGCACATTTACCCACCTTATTGGCACATTTCCAAATTTTTATGAAATGAAATTTTACCAATTCTATGAATTTAATTTCAAAAATACGAGATAAAAAGTTGACAAAAGTAAGTAAAATGTGGTTCAATAAGATAAAAATGATTTTTATTTGTGAATAGTAACATTTGAATTTTATTTACCAGGGTAAAAACTAAATAAGGTAATTAAAGGTAACAATAATATTAAAATTTTCCCAACACATATCCTAATTCGATTTGATAAGTTAATTTCAACCAAAATCAACCTTAGGAGAAAAATAATATCCTTTTGATCAATTTGGGTTAGATTAGGACATTTATTATTTTTTATTTAAAGAAGAGTTAAAAGTGTTAAATTAAAATTTTAACAAATATACAATTTTTAATATAGTTTTATACAAAAGATAAATTCTACTATAAATATTCATTATAAATCTAAAACTATTTCCTACATCATGGTATTTTATTTATAATTTTTAGACATCACATAATTAAATTTAATTATGACACAATGACGATGCAGTAATTTCTTTCTTAATGATATATGAAAATAATAGAAATTATTAATACTAAAAGAAATGTAAATTTAATCTTTCGATGACATCCTATAATTTTCTATGCTAATATGACTTGTTGGGGATTATTTAATATATGTTTTTTGAACTCATCAAGTTGTTACGACTTCACAAAAACCAAATAATAAATAGTATCAAAATTGACATAAATGAGTTTTTAATACGAATAATATTTTATTAAATAAAATAATATTCCTAAAAATATAAGAGTGATTAAAATGACTTAGATAAGGTGAAATATGTAATTATTTAACCACATGATGTTATTTGGTAATTTTATAGTATGTTTATTAACCATATAGTGTAGGAATATAAGAAGACATCGTAAAAGTTAAACTATTTAATTAAGGGTTAAATCTATAAGACAAGGTTATTATGGTGAAATAAATTTTTTTAAAACATATTAGTTTATAGGATTTTGACACATCCCCACCGTATCCTTGAAAGAAATATATTTTTATCAATTAGAAACCTAAAATAATAAAATAATAAATTAATATTTCTAGCTTTTCCTAAAGTTCCCCTCACTTCTCTTATAAAATGGTACTTCCCCTTCTCAATAATTCACACCTCCAAATCCATTTGACTCAGCCAAAACCTGATCAAATATCCTACCAACAACCCTCGGTTTATCCTAGATTATATACTTTTATCAGAAATCCATCCTATGTATCCCTTTACTTCAAATCAAAAGGAATAACCTGAAGAAGAGGTAATTATTTCATCACCTATTTCAATGTTATTTTTCTTCTACCACTTGTTCTTTCACAATTGATCCCATAAAAAAATAATATATCAAGTACCTTCTATATAGTGTGATGTTATTATAAATCTTATATAACCTTATTCATTATTCTATCCATAATATGAATGACAATGTCACCATGCATGCATACGTATAGCTTACCGTCTCCACGTCATGGTGTAGTTTGTTCTTCAACACTTCATTATTTGGATGTGTATAATAATGAGTATAATTGATTTAAATAATTATTATAACATGTTAGTTTTTCTGTATAATTAACATAACATCCAATTCTATAACAATTTATTATTAAGTAAATGATATTGTTTCTCGTGCTTACGTAAGGCTTACCATCTCCAGGACAGGATGAGATTCATTTCCACATTCAGCGTTAAATGATGACTATAAAATATATATTTTTAATAAGTATGTAATATATTTCATAAAAAATCTACTAGATATATATATATATATATATATATATTTACATATATCTCATTCACATACTTCAGTGCTATAAGATATGAAAACAGAAACGATGTTTATGCGTACGTACGGCCTACCGTCTCCAAAAATGGAGTTTTCCATTTCATATATAAATCTATTATAAATACTTACATTATGAATATATATGATACATATATAATTTTTTATATTATTGAATCAATTTAATCATGATATAAGTTTTACGATCCAGAATAACAAGTGAAAACATGTATGATAATGAAAGCGATTATTACCAAAAATGTTATTTTAAAATAGAAATTATTATTAAATGGGTATTATAAATCCATAAATGAATGAAGTATGATGTAATAAATAATAATATGGTCTTGTTATAATTTTATAACAGACTATGTTCATTATATAAGAGGTTAAACATACCCTCGACCAAAATAAAGTACAAGGTGAGGGTTAATTCTTCAATCTCATTATTATTCGAGATTTTTTATGTGTAAGTATTCACTGGGAAATTTTTATCATACATGTCCATGTTTCATAAAAATTTTATCAATATTTATATTTTAAGGTATTGTGGAAGGGAATCTTTATCAATATTAACATTTTACATGTTTTAATGAATAATTTTTCCAAATAATTTTAATTAATGTCCATGTTTTAAAAATGATTTTAAGGATTTATTTATATGATCATTATTTTTTTAAAATATTAATTCCATTAAAAAGTTTCAAAGGGGATTGAGACACATTGATGAAAAAATATATTTTAAATGGCTTCCTTTAAAAATGTGTTACTTTTATATGATTTCACAAAATGGTATATTTCTATCAAAGAGTTTTACATAACATTTTCAACTATGACAACATCCATTACTAGATATTTTTCTTGATTGCGGTTGATTTATTGTAACACAATCAACCTTATTGTAATGAATGAGTTATGATATATTTGACTGTGGATGTGCTATTTTTATTCCATTCATGGTTTATGGTTAAAGTATTGACATTTCATATGCCAGATTTAATACAAATATTTATATTATGATTCAATATTTTTATATGAGGATTGGATTGTACTTAGTAAGTGACGGGTGGACCCCTCTACAGCCCCTTGATGAATTAGTAGGTCTCATGATACAAACTAGTATCTTGGCACAAGTCCTTTAAATTTTTTATTTGTAGTATTGGAAAGAGGCCTTGACAATGTGGTTAGGATGTCAGGCATTATGCATTCCCTAGTTATTAAATTAGTTATTACATGTGATTATTTCACCAGTAGAATATACATGTGAATGTGTATATGGTAATTTTTTATTTACGTTTTCAATATTATGTTCATGATTATGTTTAATAGTCTTTTGTTTTTATTAAACATCTTTCCTTAAATGTTTACATCTTCTTCTAAATTATTTACCCCTACTAAGCATCTAGGATCACCCCTTTCATATGATTTATTTTACCTGGATTCCAAGAAGTGTATTATGATTAATATTCAGGGTTATGCTAAGGGAATAATGGAGTTCCCAATGAATTATTTTTTTTGTGTTGTATGAAAGAAAGTGTAATGTAACATTCATGTATGTAATATATTTTCTAAGACTGCTAAACTGATCATCCCTTTAGGACATGATTCCTTGTAATCATTCAAATTTATTAAAATAATGTACTAACTCTGAGTAACTGTGGTTGGTAAATTATAGTTGGTATCAGAGAATTTTTAGAAAAAACAATGGAAATATATTTCAAAAACATAGAATATGGATCATAACCCTATGGTAGACTTTGAGGAATAGTATATAAGAACATCCAAAAGTTTTTGTAATATAGATATTATGTGGGTTTTCCAAGTAGTACATCTCTGTCTGGATATGAGCGGGTAGAGGTGGCTCTAGAACAAATGTATCTAGGGTTAATACATGAATACAGCGCTTTGAGCTAGAATGGAATGGGAACTGGTGCCTGACAATAGGTCTTTCTCCACTATTGGTTATGACACTCCTGGGGATATTCATAAGATAATTCAAATTTTCATTACAAACCATTAGGAAGTATTTATAAGTAAATATTTTAGAAAAGAAACAATTTTTATGATTATGAGACTAGATGTGTGATTATTTTCAATTAATGATGATAATTTTTCTAGTATTTGGATTATACATTATGATATGATCTAAACTAGTGTATTTCGTCATTTAGAAATGGAACCCAGTAGAAGGAATGAGAACTCCAACCATATGAATTATCCAAAGAGTAAGAAGGATAATATATTTCATGGTCTTTAGCCAACATTTATAAGGGAAATAGTCTCCCACATATTCTCATTATATGAAGAAATAGTATCGTGTGTTAATAAGATAAGTAAATAATTCTCTGAATTGTATGGATTTGAATGGAATCTTAAGAATATGAGGACGGTAGAGAAAAAGTTGGATAAATTTAAGAAGAGAATGAATTAATTTCCCATATGTCATATCTGTGGAAAGAATCACCCTGGGGAGTTCATAAAGGGAATTGGATTACGTTATAAGTGTCTAGAAAAAGGAATCCACATTTGTGATTGCAAGGGTAATAAAAAGGATTCAAATTTACAATGATTTATCTTCAATGAGTTGATACACTACGAAAATCAATGTCTAAATAATCATAGTATGCCCCAAATGATGATTTTGGTATTAATCAAATTATGATACTACTGAAGAAGAAGAGGACTGACTAGTATTTTAACATTGTTATTAACGAATTATGTTAGTTGAGTGTTGTATCAATGATTTACTGGTTATATGAGTTATAGAAATAAATAAGGATTGTACTGAAGAACTATTTCATTGAGGATTTGTGATTATATAGTTCTTATAAAAGTGACTCAATAGAATGTTAATCTTTTTAGAAAATACATGGTTGAAGGAAAGATAAACCATAAAATGTTTCTCAAAACAAGATAATGATTTCAGAATAAGATATGATTTATTTGAGAAAATTATATTGCATATTATTAACTACCTTGAAACTAATTAATTGTTTGTCTATTCAACAATTGTGCGAGTTTACAACATTTTTGGATTTAAGAAGTATATCCAATATTATATAAGGAATAAGGTAACATGAACATATTCAATAATGTTTCATGGTAATTCATGGTCTTACCATGTTTTATGAAAATACATGGTGATGGTATTCACATGTTATTTTGTGTAAAAAGAGATCTTCATTATGTTTACCTTCCGTATAAATTTTTAGAACGTGAGTTTGAACATTAATATTTTGGATAATTTTAAAAGTTGGAATGGATTATGTTGGAGATTTGATACTATTGTTTAATGTTAAAACACTTCTTAAGATTATTTTTGGATTGTTTTAAAAAGGACAACTGGGAGGTCAGGCGACAACCTGTCATGTCTGGAAAAGCCACAAGACTTGAACCCACAACTGAAGGGAAACAATTTCGCATCACCTACCACTAGGCTACATGATGTCCTGGTTTGTATAATGCATTTTTCTTTAAAATGGAAGGACATATGAACTATAAATTCATTTTTTCGAACCCTATACGATTAGTTTAAAAAAATATTTTTGAGTTCTATTATCTTTTGGAGTGAAAGATGATTTTGTGGTTGAAATTAGTTAAAGGATACAACTCTACTTGTCAAGTATTCTTTTTTTACTTCTTATTCTATGAAGAAATTAATTATTAAAATTTAGGGAAAGGATCATAAAACCAAAAATGTGTTATCCTAATACCTTATGTTTTGTTGAACCAATGATATTTTAATTCATCATAGATTTATGGCCTTGAGGACCTCAGTTTTCTATTTATTGTTCACTTGCTTATGATTGATGACCTCAATCACTCCCAATAAATATTTATGATTTTATCCAATTATGTGTCTCTGATTTTCACCAATGATCTCTTTTAGAAGTCCAAATTTTGTGGTGACTTTTTCATTTTCCTTTCCCTTTTATTAAGACTAAATTTTAGTAACCCTATTTCGGATGTGGGTTTTCCACAAATGAGTTTTCTATTTTCAAAGTTTTATATAGAATGAAAATTTTCAAATTGCGAGGAAGAAATTTATTAATGTATTGGGGAATGTAACAACCCAATATTTTATAGTGCGTTATCTCATTATTTTAATTTAATAGCTTATATTTGACAAACACCGACTTGGATTGCATTATACACAAGATTGAGTTTCTGCGAAAAAAATTTAGTGTTATAATTATTGCAATATGAATAGTAACAAATAAATTTTAAATGTTATTAATAACATTTTCACACAAGTAAAACATATTTATAAAGAAATGTATATGGTTTGTTAAAATATTTATATGTTTAGAAAAACAATTTTCTTAAAAGATGAATTTTTAATGTCCTTTTTTGAACAATAATAAAATTAATTTTAGTCACTCATAAAAATTGAATTTGGTATAATAGACTTCATTTTTTATTCCAAATATCAAAATAAGGTAAGGGGGAATTTTTGGTTTTTTCTAGAAACATTCATTTTTTTGATGAATAGTGAAAAATACTTCATATTACATAAAAACCGACTTTTTCATTTTAATAATTTTTCTAATTAAATTTATTTTAAAGAAAAAATAGATAAATAATACCAATATTTTTCTAATGTAATTCATTGGAGTCATTTTATAATATTATTAGATATATAATTTTTGAACTTCTTAACGTATTTTTACCCACCTTTATGAAAATTTACCGACATTCTTGGCACATTTAAAAATTTTCATAAACCAAAATTTAACCACATCAAAGAGTTGAATTTCAAAAATCTGAGAGACACAGTTTACATTAGTAAGTAAAATGTGGTTCAATAAGATGAAAATAAATTTTTGGTGTGTAGTTAGTTTTGAATTTTATTTACCACGGTAAAAAGTAAATAAGGTAATTAAAGTTTAAAATAACATTAAAATTACCGAAAAACATGACTTAATTATATTGGGTATGTTTATTTCAACCAATATCATCCTTAGGAAAGAAATTTATTTTTGAACCATTTTGGTAAGATTAGGTTATTTATTATGTTTTATTTAAAGACGAGTTAAAATTTTTAAATTCAAATTTTAATATGTAAACATTTTTAATATAGTGTAATACATAAGATAAATTATATTATAAATATTAATCAGAAATATGAAAATATTTCATACATCTTCGTATTTTATTAATAATTTGTAAACATCAAATAATAAAAAAATTACGAGACAATGATGTTGCAATAATTTCCTTCCTAATAAAATATTAACATTATCGATATTATAAATATTAAAATAAATGTAGATTGAAACTTTTGATTCTATCCAGTTATTTTATAGGATAATATGAAATTCTCAGGATGATTCAATTTATTTTTTTTCAAATTCATCAAGTTGTTATGACATTCACAAAAAACAAATACTAAATCGTGTCAAAATTGACATAAATGAGTTTTTAGGACAAATACAATTTTATTAAATGATATAATATTTAAAAAATTATTCGATTCATCCAAATGACTTAGTTAATGTTAGATATTTCACGAATGAGCCATGTGAGGTTCTATTGTAATTTTATTGTAATCTTATTAACCAGATTGTGTAGGAATACAAGAAGACATAGTAAAAGTTAAATTATTTATCTATGGGTTAAATCTGAAAGATAAGGTTAATATAGTAACCTAAACATGTATAAAACCTATTGGTTCAGAGGATTTAGACCCATACCTACCTTATCCTAGAAATAAATCCATTGGGAGCCATTATAAATAAAATATGATTTTATAATAAATTAATATTTCAAGCATTTCCTAAAGTGCCCCTCAACTCTCTTTAAAAGGGCACTTCAACATCTCTTAAATTCACATGTACAAAGCCATTTGGCTCAGAAAAAACTTTCTAAATTCTCATACTGACTACCCTTAGTTCATTCTAGAGTCCTTAATTTGATCAGAAATCTAGCCTATGTATCCCTTTTGTTCAAATCAAAAAGTAGATCCTGAAGAAGAGGTAATTATTTCATCACCAATTTCAATGTTCCTTTTCTTCTTCCACATCTTCATTTGTTGTTGTTTCCATACAAAAATAATAAATCAAGAACCTTATACATACATTAATTTTATTATATATATGGTACAACCATATTAATTATTCTATCTATCCTATGAATGACAATTTCATCATGCATGCATACGTACGGCTTACCCTCTCCACATCGTGGTGTTGTTGGTTATTCAACACTTCATTATTTAGATTAGTATAATAATGCATATAATTGATGTAATAAATAAATATAAAATTTTAATTTTAATGTTTAGTTGATATACCATCCAACTACATTCAATTTTATTATTAATGAAATGATAATGTTTCTTGTTCATTACTACGACTTACTATCTCCACGACGCGATGAGATTCATTTCAACATTCACTATTAAACAATGATTATAAAAATATATATTATTAATATGAATGTAATATATGATATAATAATTCTACTAGAAATATAAATATAAATATAAATATATATATATATATATCATTCACTTACTTATGTTCAATACAATATGAAAATGGAATCAATGTTTATGCGTATGTACGACCGAAAATCTCCATAAATGGTGTTTTCCATTTCGTATATCAGTCTATTATACATACATATATTATGAATATATATGATACATAAATAATTATTTATATTTATGAATCAATTAAATCATGATATACGTTATACGATCAAAAATAACAAGTTAAAACACATATGATAAAGAAAGAAATTATTACCCAAAATGTTATTTTAACATAGAAATTATTATTAAATGGGTAGTATAAATAGATAAATGTATCAATTATGATACCAAAAATTTGAATATTGATCTATTATAATTTAATATCATACTATG
Source organism: Viscum album (assembly GCA_963277665.1). NCBI lineage: Eukaryota > Viridiplantae > Streptophyta > Magnoliopsida > Santalales > Viscaceae > Viscum > Viscum album. The sequence goes on along the minus strand of OY728141.1, from coordinate 818,544,582 downwards.
GTCATTATACTAGAAGATAAACGTACCCTCGACCAAAAGAAAGTACAAGGTAAGGGTAAATTCCTCAATCTCATTATTATCCAAGATTTTTTATGTGTATGTACTTACTAGGAAGTTTTTATTATCCATTTCAATGTATCATATAAAGGTTTTCAGAATAAATATTTCAAATTTTTTTGGAACAGACTATTTATCAATATCATCATTTTATATGTCTTAATGATTTATTTTCTAAATATTTTTAATTAATTTCCATGTTTGGGAAATGATTTTAAGGATTTATTTGTATTAACATTATTATTTTAAAAGGATAATTCCATTCGAAAGCTACAAAGTGGTATGTGAAACTTTTATACCAAAATAACTTTTAAATGACTTCATTTATATATGTGAGACTTTTAAATGATTTAAAAAAAGGATACTTCTCTCAGAGAGTTTTATTGATAATTTTCATCTATGTTAACATCATTTACTATATATTATTCTTGATTGAGGATGATTTTTTATAATACAATATTAAAAATTGTATTGAATAACTAATGATATTTATGACCATGGATCTACTATTTTTATACCATTCATGGATTATGTTTAAAGTATTGACATTTTGTATGCTAGTTTTAATATGAACGTTTGTATTATGTTTTAACATTTTCATGTAAGGATTTAATTAGACTTAGTATGTGATGTGTGGTGCCTGCTATAGCTCCTCGATGCATCAGTAGGTCTAAAGAGACCAAATAGTGTCTTAGCACAAGGCTTAGAAAAAAAAATTTATTTTTATTCATGCCATGAGGCCTTAACTATGTTTTTATGATATCTAACAATATGAATTCCATCGCTATGAAATTAGTTATTACATGTGACTATTAGACTAGTAGAATTTCCACATTGATGTTTATGTGGTAAGGTTTGATTAATTCTTTCCATATTATGTTCAAAATTAGGTTTAAAAGGCTATTGTTTTATTTAAACATCTTGCCTTAAAAGTTTATAGCTTCTACTAAATTATTTTCCCTTACTGAGAAACTGAGATCACCCCTTTATTATGTTGTATTTTTTCAGGATTCCAAGAAGTGTATGATTATTAATTTTAAGGGTTATTCTAAAGGAATAGTGTCATTATCAAAGAATTATTTATTTATTTTTGTATTATAGAATGATTAAAGTAATATTCATTTTTGTAATATATTTTTTGAGACTGCTAAACTGATCGGTCCTTTAGGACTAGATTCCTTGTAGTCTTGCCAATGTATTAAAATAATACACTCGCTTTGGGTAACTAGGGTCAGGGAATTACACTACCTACATAAAGGATTTACCACTATCTCCTATATCTATCACGCATTGTTCAAGCCCATCAATTCCCCATCTATTCACGTACCTCAAACATAGGTCATACCATGCATCAGATGACATAAATAATTAATTATAAATAATTTTAATTAATTATTTAAAGTAAAAAAATGTGGAATAATCACCAAACAAATAAAAAAATAAAATTTTACCACTGAAACCTTGACCTATGACACCAAAGGGTTCACAACACACCCCAGCACCAAACTGAGGAAAAACTGTACCCAAAAATACCCATTCATTCACAGAATTAGTTTAATTTAATCCAAAAAAAAAATTACAATCATGACATGCCTCAAAAAAATATTGTGTTGGCATGAAGACGTCATCCTAGGATGACTTCCAAGTGGGGTGTATGAAATCCTATCCATTTTGGTATATTCTACCATGATATGGTTTAATTTATATTGAATAACTAAATAAAACCATGTGAAACAAAAGGAAAATGAATGTGGGTTTAAACCCAGAAGAGGAATATAAAAAAATACCTGAGATCAATACTGAAATGCACTAACCACCCATCCTTTATTTGGTGATTCATGGAACCCACAAGTAACTGTTTGGTCCATAAACCCCACCCAAAAATATTATTTTTAGGATCCCTAGGTAGGAAAATATTTTTTTGACTCTTGGTTCTAAAAACAAACTATCAAAAAATTTAAATTTCAAATTACCATGAGAATTTTACAAACTGTAATGATTCAGGTTGTTACACTCATGGTAATTTATTTCAACCTTGTTACCTCAACCCATTCATATAGTTGATCAATGTCTTTTGTGGTATGTTAAATATATTAAATTCACATGGAATTTGAGCACCGACTACGGTATTGTAGAAATGAAATAGAAAATATATGAGTAAGACTAGGGAAACTACACCATACGGTTATATTCAAAGTACATCACAAATACCTTTACATATATGTAGGACAGCCTCCTCACCCATATACACATATGCATGACTAAGGATTCTAATGTTTGCTGTATGAAATGCATGAAAAAATTTACGGAGAACTTTTTAGTTGAAAATAAATTAACCATTCCCATCCATACAATAATTATATTCTATTATTAAAGTAAACACATAAGTCTACATACTGAGTCAAAAATTGAGGGAATTAATATCCCCATATCCACCATATCTGCATCCACATGTACATTCCATCATCATCATCATCATCAACAACATCATCCGTAGCCTCATCGCAAATAGCAGCATCAACAACATCCTCAACACCACCAACTCTATCTCCAACACCCTTATCACCACTAAAAACCTCATTGGAATCACCCAAAATAACATTTATGTAGTGCATTGATTCTATATATGATTCAAAAGTAGCAACAACCTCCAAAGGAAGAGACTGACTTAAAAACTTCCATAGATTTCTTGAAACGACCGGTCATCATCTTAATTCATTCACACTCCTCTAATGTTATTTTATTTGCCTCAACTTCTACTTCATGATTGATTTCTATATCAGAGGTATGGGATGCTTGAGAGTATCCGGATGATGACCAATACCTATAGGGGACTATGTTTTTCCCTGGTTGGAATCATACTCTCCTCAGGTGCTCCTCACCTAATACCTGACTTAAATGATCATATCGCCCGAAGATGGAATCTTCCTTACCATGGACGGCCTCCAAGGGAGGCTGTTGAAGTTATAAACATATTAAAATTTTAATTTCGTATAAATATTTGAAATATAATTAAAAACATACAATTTTATCTGGTGTCTATGAATTTACTACACTTTAATCAATTTTATTTCTACTCGAACAAAATAATTTTGCACGATGGACTAGACCTTTAATGCCCAATACAAATTTCTATAGATGTAAAATTAATAAATCTAGATTAGGAACATATATGAGAAATGCACAAATATGTCCTATGTCTATTCAATAATATTTTTAGTCGAATATCTTATATAACATCACAATAACCGGTTAAAGTACAAGGTTCTTTTCATGATCATGAATTCTAGTTAACCCCAATGTGTGAATATATATCATTGAATCCTTATTCATTATGTTTCTCTATAACACTTCCTAAAAAAATTTAATTACATGTAATAAGAATTAAATTTTATATGAAAAATATTAAATATACAGATTACCATAAAATTAGAAGTCTCCAACGTGCAATCATTTTTTCATATTGACTTTTTGGATAGTCAGTTAAAATGTGTACCCCCTCTAAGTCAGTACCAACTCTACTATTCCAATCAACATACTATTCACGATTGTATGAGTGCCAAAACTCCCCAATATCCTTCAACATTGTAGACATAGAAAATTTTTCACCAGGAAAGTTAAACCAAATCAGCAATGAACATGTTTTTTCATTTAAAAAAACAATAATATAGTTATGAATTTATAAAATTTTATTACACATATTTTCTACCATTCTTTGAACATTATCTCTTTATTAATACATCTCCAGGACACCGGTCCCGCCAGAATGATATCGTGATACTTAGACATAAAGGCCATGAAACTTCTATAATGCATTGAATTTAGACCTACCATTTAATTTTGTCGATTTTAATCCACCATTAGATGGGTCAAGAAATTCCAAACTTCCTTCACCTGAGTGTGTCGATATCCCCTAGAAGAGCATTCCAATGAATAAGAAAAAGCGGGGGAAAGACAAATTAACTAACTGTTCAAAATGAAAAAAATAAGGTGATAAATTTGAAATATTTATAATCATATAACCATCTAAAAACATATCAATATACCGTAATGTATGTGTGGGTTTTCCTGACATAGAAACCATTACCAAGAGTGTCTATTCAAGTGCATACTATAGGTGGACTTTATGCACCTGAGTGGAAGCTAATAGAATAGGCTCATTAGATGATGACGGTATAGTAGGAATTGGTGGTAGTGTAGACATGGTAGAATATGTGTAGTAGGATGGGGGATACATTATAAGATATGGATATGGTAAAGGTGGAAACATCTGTGGAGTTGGTGTAGTCATCGTATGGGAAAAAGAGGCCAAATGAGATGATGGAGGGATCAGTGGGATCAACCCGGATTGTTGAAAATACATGACATATTAATAAAAGGGTATTTGAGATAATGATAGAGGCATGGATAAGAACATCCCCAGAGACTCAGGAGGAGGATATATATGTGTGGTGGAAGGGGTTCCCGCTGGTGGGTTGGTGTGGAAACAAGTATAATGGGTGCTCTATTTAGGTTTAGGAGCACCCCCACTCATACCCATGCTAACAGGATTAAGGGTCAAGTCTGGTATAAATTAAATGTCCCTAAATATAATTTATAAATAATATTAACATGATATTAAATGTAATTAAAAAAACATTACAATTACTATACTGACTGACAGAAGCGAAGGAGGAAATGAACGCTCATGCCTCAGTTGACCGAGAACAAATAGTCACTTCCATCAACCTTATGTTGTATTTGACATAATCTACATAAGATATAAATGTAATGTTTCTATAAATTGTTCTCATAAATCATGAGTGCATCTTTAATCATTCATCAATTGATGAGAAGAACTGATTTGACTTATTTTAACTGCTAATTGTATAATTTATTTAATTGAAATGACTATCATGATTTTTAGAATTACATTACAAAGATATACATTATTTAAAAACAAGATTTAAACCATGTATTTTACATTTAAATAAATATAATTAAATGAAACGACACTAAAATATAAAAGAAAAACATATCATTCCAAACTAAAAAATAATTAATGTTATTATAGTAATAATAACCTAAGAAACTCATGTTAATGTAAACTCAATGAATAGTAAACATATATGATATCTTCAATATATTACTAACCACTACTTCAGGTTCAACATCAACTCTCATAATGGGACAATTTGAATCATCAAAAGAATTATTCTGGCCAACCCCATCGAGGCTGTGAATGGTGGATATTTCATCCCCATGATCCAGAAAACTATATATTGGGATAAATCCATTAATAACACTATAATCATGTCTCATATGATCATTCACATAAAATGGATATTTATCCATTAATTCCAAAAATAAATGGTTCATCGACATGTACGAATTGACTCATATCAATAACTCTGAATCCATAGTAATCAATAAATTTACCATATCGTCTCATTAAATAAAATCATTTAAATTTTATCATAGTGACTCTACCTTGAGAGTAGTAATCCAATAACAATATTTTCTCAACAAGTCGATAATAGTACACCTCTTCACGTCGAGGCCGACTATCTGATACATTGTCATAAGAATCTGTTAAAGTAGTTAAAAAAACCACATCATGTTGTGTTCTAATTTTCACTTCTTGATTCATTGTAATATATTTATACCCATTTATTTTTAAAAAGTTTCAGTCATGGACCCAAAAATTAGGTCCAAAATCCAATGCTATTAATTATTGAGAAATAAATTCAATATGTAAACTCCACACTTGAAATATATAAGAATAATAACATTAAATGGATAAGTATATTTTAAGCTAATTGATGTTATGTTAATACGTTTGATTTCAACCAAGAAGGATACTCTAGGCTATTCAATTCCTCCCTCCTTCTAAAAGGAAAATATTGATGAGCTGTACATTTAATTTTTTACATTCTCTACATAAAATGATAATAAAAGTGTAAGGTATATGAGAAATTTCAAAATATGTGATAAAATACAAATATAAAAATTACATACTTCATATAGTCATTAAAAAAACCACAGTTAAATAAGACTGTGTGATGTTCCATCTCCCGCTCTTCAAGGATTGATATTGCCAATGTAGAATACTAAATAATTACTCCAATTTGGGGAAGACATAAAAATGTGGGATCAATTTCCCCACATTAGTCATCTTCAATTCTCATTGGCTAGTTATGTCTTGTGGTCACATCAGACAAATACATTGAACAAAAATCCATAAATTCTTGAGCCAAATAACCCCTCACAATCGACCCTTGAGGATAATTATTTTTTAGGCATATGATATTATTGTTAACATATTTCTTTCTATAGGATACATCCACCGAAAATAAAGTGGTCCACCATGATGTCTTCCAGTTGAAAGATGAATCGTTAAATGCAACATGAAAGTGAAAAAGGAAGGAGGATTTTTTTTCCATCTCAAATTAAATTAATGGTGCCTCCTACTGCATTTTTAACAAGAATGACATGGATAACCATTTAGCACAAAGGTCTCTAAAAAATGGCATAAGAGAATCACTGTCATACTTACATTATTGGATTTAAAATACAATATTTCTATTTGAATCAATTCATGAATAAGGATGTGAAAATAATGATTTTTTAGAGATTTTATTTTCAAATATCTTCTATAGACTCATATAGATATGTTTCTAGAATTGCAATTGGGAGAATTTATATTCTCCAATATCACCAGAAATTTATCTTTCTCTCTCAATGTTATCACATAATAAGCACAAAGAACATTCCATTTTTTCTCATTTGTACACACATGATGATGTTCTGTTTGAATACCCCAATCCAATAAGTCCTGATGAGATTGGAAGTAATCCTTGGTATTACCCTTTATATTTAGAATAATTTCATGAAACATTTCAGATATAATTATCTCAGTATGCATTATGTCAAAACAATGATGTAAAAAATTTGAAAACTAATATGAAAATTTAAAAAAAATACTTCTCTTTTTCCTAACTGTATGTGGCTTTAATGTCAACATTCATCCTCCTTTTATATTTCCACTATACTTTACCAAATAAAAAAAATGAAATCTTTCTATTCATTAGTCACATCACTTCTTGACATATGATGAGGTTGTTGTTTAGTCTCAACGGTATTATCAATCCTCTGACGATTTGTACTGTATTGATTTTCCATTGGAAAGAATCATCAACTCTCCAAAAAACTAAAGCTAAAATGATATTTAGGCCTTCTATATTATTTATTCTTCATAAAAATGGGACAAGATAGTTTCCCCATTATGCCCCACCCAGACATCATTGTATAAGAAGAGAAATAATTTATGGTCCATTGAAGGGAAACACGTATATGAAACATATTCATTGTAGAAGCATCGAATGCCCACACACCCAAATAACAATGTTGATTTAACTTTATTATTAAAGGATTCATGTAAATATAAACATAATTATTGGGATCGTATGGTCCATATATCAGTATACTCAAGAATGTTAATGGTTTATTCATACACATCCACAGAGGAAAATTATAAACATGAATAAAAATAGGACACGTGCTCTGAGAAGTTAGTATCTGACCAAACATATTAAAACCATCACAGGATATACCCAACCTGATATTACGTACCTCAGTCAAAAAATAAATATTTTTTAAAAAACATTCCCACCATTAAAATCCTTATGCAAGAAATACCAACTCATTGTTACCTTTAATTATCTCAGCATTATGCCATCACATATTAGATGAGGTTTCTATAGACAATAATAGGTTCTGAATTCTTGGAATCAATGGAAATTGCCACATGACTTTATGTTCCACATGAGATGGTGTTCCCTCTAGATTTTTCTTCCACCGAGATTTACCACATTCTATAAAATCATTAAGGTCATCTGTTTCCTCAAAAAATATACTGTAGTCTTTCAGACAAACGTTAGCTTTATTAGTATCAAATCCAATATACTTAATTAACTTCCATGACATATAATGATATAATGGAATTGATGCACCATCCGGAGGAAATAACTTTGAAAATGATTGAATATAATGAATAGTGGTATTATATATAACATACATGGTTTTCCAATGATGTAACCATATTAAAAATTACAACATGGTCATTTTAGAACATTCCTGATATACTGTAGTTCCAGAATCATCCAATAAATTTTCCACCATTACATCATCATATTAAATATTTTCATCATGTGTATTGATATCATTGTCTTCATTAAATGTTACACTATCTCCCTTGATATGATGAAGAAATTGAAACCATTCAAATACCAAATTCTCCATGCCACTTCTTTCATTTATTTCCTGAATAGTAGAACATTAACTCATCTCTCCATGGTGATACCAAACATAATCGATTGGTTGAAATTAAAATTTTGTTATATGGTGGCTAAATTTTTCTATTCTCAACCATGATCATACAACACATTTATAGAATGAAATCTATATACAAACTCTGTCTGAAGCATCGTGAACAGTAAAATCAAAACAATTCTCCAAATTATATTGAAACACAGTTGAAATCCCATCGATATCGTACATCAATCTTCTATCCATTCTATAAAAAGAAAAAAAATTATATTCAAATAAATAATGTAAACAATAATTAACAAAGGGATATGTACTATATGAAATAAATCTATTAGAAAATAAAAACTAAATAGTTAATTTACATTTTAATGCCAATGCTTTATTTTTTATAAAGAATTTTAACCCTTTTAGTATGAGAGATAAACTGAATACCCATATCTTATAAAGGGATGATAAAAAAGGTTAACCATAATGGGTCAGGAAAGGTTCAATGTATATGATAGACCAGTATGTGTCATTATAGTTGAACTATAGGAGAGATTAAAATGTTTGTTCTCCCTTAAGTGTAACATAAAAAACAATTTATTAACATTAAAAAAACCCTTAAACATAGGTTATTTCATTTAAAAATAAATGGACAGAGAAAAACATTCACCCATCATCAAAAATATTTTGGTCGATCCCCATATTCATTTAATTTTACATTTTACATGGGTAAAAATTTAATTCAAAGAGGGAAAAGAAATTTAACGAAAACTAGTTAATATCCATGAATGAAAATCATTTAAATAACTTATATAAAACAAAAATGGGTAAAAAATTGTATTTTAAATATTCTAGAAGTTTAATTTTATAATCTAAACCACTTCATAATTTTTTTAATAAAATAATTACATTGAAACACCTAATTCATACAGAGTCGGACATGTTAAAATAAAAATCTTAAAAAATAAAAGTTTATTATGCTAAAATAATTTAATTTAAAATCAATTTAAAAATGAAATATGCATTATTAGATTAACATCAAAAACTATGTTTTACACACACCCTCGTTAGGGTTCATATAATAAATAAAATTTATGAAAATTTAGGTGAAATGTCTTGGGGAATCTCTCCAGGGATTTGGGTAATGTATTATGTATCAAATGTCATTGATTATTGTTTTGGATTCTTATGGCGTACCCTAATGTAATTTTGAATGATGAGGTAACTAGATTATAATTGATCTATTTTATTGGAATATGTCCATTGTAAGTAATACATTATAATACTACCATTCTTCTAAATTTCGAGGATGGTTCCTTGAGTTTAGAATGGAAGAATGGATTTTGAATGATGGAAAGGATCACCCTTTTTATTTTTTATGAGTTTTAGTGATAGAGAATTATCTATTGATAAATATGGGTTCTCTAGGAATATTATTCCCTTGGTTTCCTTGGTTTTTACATTGTTACCATTTCCAATTTGACATGTACCGTGACTGTAGACTCAACAGTGATGGAAAAAGTAGATACAAAAGGGTGTTGGGTGTCATTATAGAGGCTGGGCATCAGTTTTATTTTTATTACACTTTTAAATAAATTTTATATTTTTCAAATATTAATATTATAATCATTAATATATTATTATATAACATCTCACTGAACAAAAACAATTGATTTTTTTAGGGACACCAATTTTGGAGTTGTACTGAGTTATAATAAAACTCTGCACTTTCTACCATGGAACTTCGGAACCTGATTTGTTATCATTATTTAATTTTGTATCTAGATTTTGGAAAAAACCTGATGATTTTGATTTCATGGTTTCTATGAAAAATAATGTTTGCTGGGATGAGGTTGATACTCAAGACCATTTTTCATTGTTTTCAGAGTTTTATATTCTAATATTTTGGTTATATTATGACTACCTGAATGTATTTCAAAAAAATAAATTTTTATTGCATGGATTATTTTTATTATTACTGGAACATTTTATTTGGTTGTTAAATGTATTATATTCATATGTTTTTTTTAATATGTTTAATTTTAATATTCTTTTAAATTAATAAATGAGTGTAGTCTTTTTACTATAATACTTGAGACCCACACTATTAGTCTGTATCCTCTATCATATGGGGTGGTATTCCTGTGGAATTATATCTACTAATGGTCTATGAACCGATTAATGGTATGTGAAGGTTGGACATAGAAAAAATTTATTAGAGGTTTTTTTAGTCTTACTATTTAGTAATGGTTCAAAATAGAATAGGAATGTGTCAAGGCATGGTATGGAGCATTCCCCTGAGACTGACCAACCAATATAGAGATAAAGTCTATGTAATCTAGGACTAAATTTATTTTTACACAATTAAATTATTTAATTTATCCAATTTAACCATAGATGATATGATTTATTATGAGGTGAATGTTTAATATGATTCATATCATGGCACAAAATGAGAGGAGGGGGTCTGTTCAAGAATCTTATATGGCATGTAGCATTCCTGTGCATGATGGAATTTTATTGTTTATGTGAAATATGACAAGAGTCAGTTATTTCAAGTGTTTGAGAAAATGTTTATGTTTTTATTCCTTTATTATTATGGTTTCATCTTACATATCCAATCCCATATATTATAAAATAATTATTCTATGACTACTTGGAGATATTATCTAAAGGTTAAAACTAAATAAAATAACATTTATTATATAAATAATGTTTTCCTAAATAACACATAATTTAAATCTTATTTAATTGAGGAATAACTATGGTGTTTTGGGTAAATGTTATTGGATAATGTATATTATTATTTTCTTTATCATTATTTTTACGAGTATCCATCTAAAATAAAATTAAAAGTACAACATAAAAAGGGTTTTTATCTATAATAATGAATTTAAATTTAATTTATCTTAGATACTATTGTGGAATATTTTGGTTAATATAAAATTTTAAAGTGTAATGATAATAGCTGTGATATATATATATATTGGTGACATGGTGGGTAGTAGATTTTCACAATATGTTTTAGTGGTTTGGGATATTGAGAGTTGTTGAGTTACGTGGTATCTCTGCGATGAGGAGGGTCTAAAAATATAGTGAATTTTTATGTAGGTAACAATGTTAGTGAGCTTGTTTTGATATTTGTAGTGATTACTTGTGAAATTTTTAGTTTATGCATGATATGTGAGTGGGTAGGTCGAAATTAAATTCAATGGGTGGTTGAAACCTAAAGGTAAGTTTTCAGAATGTTAAATTCCATGTCACATTAAGATGGGTATGAGTGAAAACCATATTTATGACCACTATTTGTCATAATGTGTGGAGTGGGTTTCATATACTTGTTATCTTATTTAGCATGACTCCATTATTGTAATTGCATATATTCTGACCTTAGAGGGTAAGCCATTAGACTAGTTGGAAATTTTTTAGGAACATTTATTTGTGTGAGGCATAAGTAAAATCATAGATTTATGAAATCCATTCACAAAAATTTGACATTGTATTTCCGAAAGATGTATTAGGTGACTTGGGTTCTATGAGATAAGTAATTATATGCTAGTTATTTCATCAATATCGATGGTTTCCGGAAGGGACGTCTCATTCAGATTCTTAGCTTAGGTGACATCGGTACATGTTAGGCAGAATATCTATATTCATGGTGGATATAATGTATGGTGACATTGATTAATAACACTCTTGGATGAGTCTGGGTTCAATCATATGGAGATACATGGTGATATTGATATTAATACATTATGTGAGTAAGTGTTTCGATAGAATTTATATTTTTGAATGGAAAAGTAATTATGACCATGGCCTTATAAACTTAGGATAAGATTTTAGAATATTTGTGAGACTATCATTTAGATGGTTTCAAATGGTTAGATGCCTATGGTTTCAAAAAACAATAAGCGTGCTATATGCTTTGTGATATTGGAATATAGAAAAATAATGTATAGTTTCTGGGAAATGTGGTGCTAGTATAGATTAAATGTGGGTCATTAGATTTGGATATAGTTTTATGATATGCTAGTGCATGATAATGTAGCTACTGAATTTTTATGTAATCTTGGAGCCACCCATGTCTGGAGATATAATATATTGTTTTACTTGTGCAGTTGGATTACACTACATCATGAAAATGAGAACATGGTGCTAGATTGAACTTGAATCGACCTAAAATTCAAATATTTATAGGTTTTTGTTGGTGTATTGGAAGGTATTGACCCAAATATTTTAATTTTTAATATAATATATCTTTTATAGTGAAATTAAAATTACTAAAAGGGATTTTTAGTGATCAATTATCGAGGGAAACATCAATAAAAGAATTTTATGATGAGATTATCACCACGTATGACCTCCCATTATAGATTTTCACATTTATAAGAATTATGTTGTATATATATATAAAAAAATTTCATAAATATTATGTATTCATGACCAAACTACAAGGGTGACATCTGTATGGTGTGAGAGTGAAAATTATTCTAATGAAAACTGTAGATATTTTAAAAAAATAAATATATTAAGAAGGAAAATGTGAAACCTTATGACAATGATGATAAATCTAAGAAAGTATGCTTTATTATTTTACCTAACCAAATATTCAAAGATAAATAAATGTAGAAAAATCTAGATCATGAAAAATGAAAAGTAAAATAGGTTCCTTTACATAGAGATAATATAAAGAGATAGGATGCATAACAAAATGGTGGATTGAACGTAAAAAATTGTAAAAGTTCTGATAAAACCATGAGTGGAAAAAATCATTTCTAGCTATCCTACCATCCAAAGGATAATATATGAAAATTATGTTGCAATAAAAATGTGAGGAAGTATAATTTACCTCTGAGATGAATTCTTTTTTATTAAATAAGAAATCAAAAAGTGTAATTGTGTTGTCAAAATGTTGAGAATTTTGATATTAGAATAAGTTATTATTTTGGAGAGAATAAATAGTCAAGGAGATAAAAATAAAAACCAATATTAAATGAATTTGGTGGGGACATTTCAGCAGGAGAGGGAGATGAGCAGGAGGCGGGGGGGGGGGGGGACTTCGTCAAAGGTGAGGGAGTCGAGAGGGGTTGGGGTGAGGGAGGAAAAGGCAAAGACACTAAGGTGGAGGTGAAGGGTGAGTGGTTGAGGTCGGGAGTGGTGGCCGAGCTGGCAGGTAGAGGTCGGGGAGGAGAGGAGATGGTTGGGAAGTGGTGGTCAGATGGCTAGGAGGCAGAGGTGGGATTGGGGAGGAGAGTGATAGGAGGTGGAGGTCATATGGTATGAAGGCGGTGGTCAGGTAGGGGAGGATAGGGCTATGAGGAGGAGTCTAGGGAGGTGAGGGTTCAAGAGGGGGATCCCATTGGAAAAGAGTGAGTTAAGTGGAGAAGCCTGATGGGGGTTGAAATTGGGGATTGAATACCCACATTTTTAATAAAACCATATGTATAGATAAAAAACACTTATACCCATGGTTTAGAAAAACCGTGGGTATAACTGTGTTGGAATAAAGCCTTTACCTGTAGTGATAACTACCTATAAGATAAAAAAATATTTAAAATATAATGATAAAACATTTAGAGGTTTTTGTGAACCCTATCTAAATTTAATGAATAGAAGGAGTGTTGTATGACCCCATATAAATTGAATTTATAGGGGGTTGTGCATAACCCCTTCTAAAAACCATCAATATTTTGTTGTTTTTTTGTAGTTCCATGAGAAATTTTACCGTAAGAATTTTATTTTTCCCATAAAGATGAAAATAGATAATTATAGTTCTATTTCATTGCATTATCTAGTTCCCATGTTTTCTCTTTATACATATAGTTCCACTACAATACTTTTACTAGGTGTGTGGTCTTGTTTAATAGAACTTAATATGTATAATCCATGATCTTAACCATTTTTTCTCAAAATATAGACCATTCTCAAGCTATATGACCTCCATACTCAGTACTTGTGAGGTATTTCGTATCTATGTCATTAAGAGATATACAATGAACATGTCAAATACCTGAGATTGGGTTTGAGGAAGTTCTTGTTGATTGAAAACAATAATTACCTAATTAAGATCTAAAAGAGACCAACATATCTTGTGTTTTATTTATATCCTTCCCAAATCACATTAATCTATTCCTAAGAGATATGAAGAAAAATAATTTATATTTATCACAAACTCTAGGTATCCTTGAAAGTTATCAATATAGATCTTTTTTTTTACTTTTATCCTTCTTAATGTGTAGCTTAATAGTGTTGAAATTTTCTTCCACTTCTTGAAAATTTTAGGACTCATCAGTTTGTTCTCACAAACATTAACCAAGAATTTAGTTGTCCTACATATCTTCCCATAGAGAGATTCATATGGATCCATTTATATTTTACATTGAATATATTTTTCAATGATAACATGATAAAATTAAAATGTTTATGACATCATCATTTTAAGTCTATCAAAAATTATCATTAAATTTCATCAGGTTTATTGATACGTCACACATATTGGACATTAATTGGTGGTGATAATCCACTATAAAATTCAAATAATTATTCAGAGAATGTATTATAAACTCGATGGTAAACCAAGGATATTGACCAGATATAATTGATAGTGGTGTTCCATGTATCCTCACCACATCCCTAAATGTCTATCTTATAAGTTTCCAAGGGATAATCCTATCATATTTCAATGAAGTGATATTTATTTACAAGATTTTCCACACTACCCATATAGAATCACTTCCTTTGGATTTCTTCATTAGACCTATGAAAATTGACCTAAAGTTTTTTTTCAAAATTTAATATTTGTACGAGTAATTGTTACATCATTCCCATGGACTTTTTCCTCTTTGACATCACTTGTGGACATATAGTGAAGATTAATGTATATCATGTGATCTAATTCATCACATTTTTTCAATAATAGTTATCTCAAGGAACTCAATACTTCTTCATGCACTATGGATGGAGTGAGAATGTCGATCTTTGTGTATAATTCAATATCACATTGTATATAATTGTATTTTATGGAACACATTGTCATGACCAAAATATTATAAATCCTTCATAAATTATTTATTAAGTTAATTTCAGTTTAAATAGAGCTTCCACCTTCTTCTTTCATTACACACCATCCCTTAGAGCTTTGGTTATCTTCATCACAATGAATGGTTTAGAAATCAATAGTGATATGTTTGATGACGTTACTTTATTTATTATTTCGATTTCTATCATCTATAAGTATAATAAGATTGAATCCTTATAAATATTAATAATTATTAATTTAATAGTATCCTCTCTATATATAATATCTTACACTTTATCATCCATATCATGATGGTAATGGATTGAGTTTTCATAGTTCATGATTAGTGCTAAACATCTTTATTGGGAAATATTGTGATATTTCATTGTGAATTTATACTTGAGGATTTTATGATCCATATATATTTCAAACGTCTTATAAAAGAGGAAAATTTTAAAAATATTAAATATGAAGGTCACTATAACCATCTCTATATTATCCATTGGATAATTTTATGCATGGAATATCAACTAACTTGTGGAATATGAAACAAATTTTAATTTTTTTTTCAATACACACCCCAAGACATTATTTGAAGCATAAAATTATACCATTAATAGTTCCCCGCATTAGGGTAGAGTGAGTAATCGTGTAGTGATAATCCTCTTTTTCAATTCTATGAAGCTCGCATTTCATTATCTAGTCTTGAAAAACTGTACTTCCTATGAATTTATCTTATTAAATGGGTTTGAAAATCAAGAGAATTTCCCCACAATTCATAGATAATGCACATATAGTTCTTTTAAATTACATATCATCATTGAAAATGATGTTTTTGTCCATGCATCAATTGGCCTTTTATTTGAAGGATCTATAGATACACGTTTCTGATGATAAAAATCCATATGAATAATGATTCCTCTATAAAAAATTCACATTTATTGGAATATTTAAATAACTTATCTTCATAATGTATTTAACATAGTAGTAAAATTTATGAAACATGTTAATTTTTTATTATATTATAATACCATCTATTATAAATAAAAAAAATCTCCTGTTAATATATGAAGACTATATTCATTATGTCTATGAAGATTATGGGATAAATAGTGTGTCTGAAGGGCATGAGTGTAATGAAATTGAATTTATATATAAAAATTTACCATATGTATATATATATATATTATTAGTTAATATAAATGATAATAAATAACATAAATTTTTCAATATTTTAAAATATAATTATTTATAGTGTTATCTTAATTAAAACATTCTAACATGTGTAATATTAATAATACAGATATATATCATGATTTAAAATTAAAATCTAAAAAACAATATTATTGCAAGAACATATATCTAAAACTATATTTTTCACCAATATAAGTTCCTTTTTTGGAATCCTCAAGTTAATATTATCTTAGGATTATTTTTTAATATTATTAAGAAAGAGTTAATTTTAAGGTGAATAATGAAAAAATATAGATTTTAATAGTACTATATCATTTTTCGCATAACCATTTTTGAAACCCTTTTTAATATAAAATGTATATTTTATTACTTTAGAATAATTATTTTAATATACTATTTTGATTTATAAAACCCAGGCATATCATTTTGGAATATTTAGGATGTGTTTTAACAATGACCGTTTTTCATTTTATTCTTTTAATATAATCATCACATGGTAGAATTAGGTTTTTATTATAATATAATCATAATTAATCATTAATGAATTATAAATTAAAATTTTAACTTAAATATAGTCAATAATATTTATTGTTATATCCTAAAAATAAATCTTATTCTTTAAATACGTTTTTTTTCTAAAAATAGATTTTTACGGGTTAAATGCGTTAATAGTAAAAATAAATTTCCTAAATCCTAAAACATATATATTATAAAATTAGTTAAATATTATAAATAATTATGATAAAAATATTAAAAAATTTAATGTTAAAATTTTATATTAAAATTACTTTCCAAGGTGAAAGTGGCATCTCCATGGTAATGATTGATTGTGGTTAAAGATGTTTATCATTGAGAAATTTGTTAAAACATGTGAAACACATGTTTTATATTGCATAGTGTATGGATCAATAGACTTATCATGCTATAAAAAAGTTATTTTTCATTTTCAAATTCTTTTACCTTGAATAATGGGTGATATTACTGAGAATTATTCAATTTATAAAAAAGTACCATTTTTATCACTAATAAATGGATACCACTTCATCCACATTTATCCACCCATTCCATTTTCTTTTGATCAAAAAATGAACAAGTCAATACTAAATAACTTAAAAATTCATTGTATGACGTTGTATCACCAAAAGAACATGCTAAAGAGACATAAGAAGATACTGAAGGGGGAAATCCAAGGGAAAAGCGACACTCTAAACCCTGATTTTCTATGTTATATTCATCTTCTACCACCCAAAAATACTCTATATCAATGATGTTATTCAAAAAATAAAATTTACAGTTCTACAATATTTTATTTTTATAATGAAATATCCATTTTAAACATTAGTCTAAAATCATTGAGAAAAATAAAAACATCATCATGCGCATATGGAAACTATTTCTTCTATGAATGACAAGTTTTTTCTAAATACAAAGTAACATAGATGAATTAAAAATAAATTTTCTATGTAAAAATTATATTTTTTGAATTTTTTTTATTTTATCCAGATAATATATGAAAATTTATAATTAATAAAAATAATAAACTTTTATATTAACCTCAACCTCCATAAATGGACTTATCATGATACCATTCTAAATTTGGATCATTTTTGGATAACCTTGGAAATTTTATTAGTGTTATCCAAATGGTATAATGGAGGAAAGAAACCTCCACTGTAATTCCCTAACCATAAAATCTCAAAGAGGATGCCTTAAATTATTAAATTTTCTTGATTATAAGGTATTAAATCAAGATGTAAAGATCCATTTAGAATTTTTGGAAACGAGATTACATAAATGGAACCCACTCTACATTGGGGTTAATAAATATATTACATAACAAAATAAAATTATCATAATCCTTGAAACTAATTCTAGGAATTCATCTTTATATTATTTAGAAAAGAGAAAAAATACAGATGAAAAAAAATTCTATGTAAGGTTAAATATTGGGATAAGATTCCAGGAATTAAAAATGAGCAATAAATATTACAAGAATGAAATATGAATGAATAATTACATATAAATAATCACATGATTTTAAATCATGACCATGGTTTATTCCAACAAATCAAAAAATCACCTAGAATAATAATGAAGATAGAATGCATAATTTTGGATATCTTCCCTATTAAGATCTATCCTCAAGATAAGAATGATAAAGATCTATCATAAAGATAGTTTGAGTCTATGGTTTTAAATCTATATGACTTGTGTCACGATTTATCCACAAAACAATTTAATACTACTTGGAAACATAATCAAATGGTTTATCACTAACCAATATTGTTCCATGAGACTTCACATTCATCAAGGGTATTTCATTAACATGTCTACAAATCATGTATTTTATGTCAAAAACACTCCTCACATATTGAATAATCAATTTAAATCACAAACAATGTGCCGTATCAAATATCTATATTGAGTAATGAATACAAATTTATCAATATTTTCATAAAAAATCATATAACTCTCAAAGTAGGAATTGTATGTAAAAATTGTATATTTTGTATGGAATAATAATATATGAGAAGAATAATTTGGATATTTAGGTGGTATTAATGTTCAATTATAACTAGAAATAGAATAAGTCAAGGGGAATATATTGACTATAGAAAATGATTCAAGGAAGTAGATATCTATACTATATTTGATTAAAATAATCATAATCCATATTAAGAGAGAATAAGGAAAGTATAAATAAAAACAATCCTTATTGGAGGATATTTAAAAACAAGTACATTTGATTTTGAAGAATGGGAATACCATTAAATGATCATTAACAATATTCATGAGGAAAGTTGTTTTCAACATTCCAATGTGTACCCTACCACATTAAAACAGTTGAATCATAATCCCCATGAGGATATATTATTAAATTTATCTTATAATATAATTATAATAATGATATTAATGATGTAAAATTTTAAAATATCAGTATGTACAAAATGTAAAATATGACTGTTGTATAACAATACATAATGTCACAAAGAACTAAACTTGTGTAAAAAATTCCATTACTGCTTTGGTATGAATGAAACCATAAACCCTATGAAAGAGAGATCTTAAAATGGATATGAAAATTAACATAAATTTAATTATTAGAAACATAAAAAACATTCATGGTCATTATATACACCACAATACAAAAAAATGGTGAAGTTTGAATGTATCTCACAGAAATAAAAGAGAGACGAGAAAAAACAAGTACCTTACACTTCCTTTGGATTGAAAAATCATTATCCTAAAGTATAAAGGTTTTAATTATGTTACTATCTTAAAAAACACAAAATTATATTTAAAATATCATTAAATATCTTCTTATAATATCTAATTACAAGTTTGTTAATAATTATTCATTATTTTTATTGTTTTGGGTGTTAATTGACTTGTTTTTCGAGTATGTATTAACATGTAATGTTTTCCAATTACATAGATCATTTTTTATTCCAATACATAATTTATAATACAGTTAAAATAACATATATATTCGTTATATATTTATTTAATGTAATCCATCATTTTTGGATATTCAAAATGAAATTCACTATTAATGGAGACTATAGGTTGTATGTATGGTTGAACGATTCTTCCATGTTCTTGTAGTATTTAAATTTTTTTTTGATATATATATTTATTTATATTATCATTAAATTATAATATTTATTTTTTAAATTTTACATATGTTTATTAAAACAATCCAAAATACAATAAATGTAATTTGGGAATGAATCACATCGCTTTGAGAAGGCAGTAATGGACATGTCCAGAAACGATGTTGTCATATTCACACAAAACAAATACATGAAGAAATATGTTATATAAAAATTAAAAATGGATAAATACATTATAAATATCACATATATGATATGTATCGTTTAAATAATAAATTATTCCATACCTTGAAAGGTGGAAATAGAAGAATTAATGACACCGGTTCGTGAGGTAGTAGTTCTTCGTACACATGAATGATTATTGTGTATCCAGCTTGAAGGAAGTGTGTGTGAATGTATGTTGTAACATTAGAATAAAAACATATAACTATATTTGGTAGAATTATATTATTATATAATCATTATATAAGATTAATTTAAGTGGTGGACAATGAAAAAAAATAATATTGCTCATTGAATAACAATACCTCTTATTTGGGTATCTTCTTTCAGTTTATACCAAAATACTTAATAGGTTTCACTTTTAACCAAAGTGAGGATTTTATTATAAGTGTATGGTAATTATGAAGATTATTCTCCATGGTATTTAATGTGGAAAATTCTATTGACAAGTGTGCTGTATTGTTGGGGGGGGGGTGAGTTCCGCTTTATAAGTGGGGGAGAGGACACAATGGGTTTTTATGAAATTTTTTCTTTTCAACATACATTTATACCAAAAATTATGATTAAATAACACACTAAATTTTATCCATTAAATGTTAATTTATTTTCATCTCAATAGAATGTGTTTTGTAAAAGTGTAAGGTCATTATTACCCCACATATTATATGTTTAATCAGAAAGTAATATCAATTTTACCTTAATCACTCTCATTTGTTTTAACAGATTTTACTAATTAATTTAGTAAGCAATTGATTTGGACTTAATATTAAATATAAATTATTAACATTGAATTTATTGAATCCAGTTTTCCAAATTAAAATCATATAATTGGAAGAAATTAAATTTAAATTAACCCACATATGTGACATGAAAGCATGGTTTTAGGGTTAAAATGTCTAAAAGCTTACTATGATTATTTTATCTAAAATCAATTAAAAATTAATCCATTGAAATAAATCTCATTAAATGATATAAAATTAATATAATTAAACTATTACATCATTTTTAAGTAAAATCTGTTCCAATAAATTATTAAAACTAAAATTAGTTTTTAATTAAATTTAATTATTTTTCACTACTAATCAAAATATAATAGTTCTCAAAAAGATTAAAAAATAACACAAAGTAAATTTTGATATTAAGACATCAAAAATGATTTCTTTTTAAATTTAATTTATAATGTTTTGAAAAACTATATTAAAAATATTTATTCAAGTAAAATTTTAAAAGAATTTCTTTAAAAAAAGAAGGATTTTTTATGCGTACATTTGGGTTTGTTCATATATTATATCTATCAAATCTATTGAATGAAGGTAAAAAATATTTTATTAAATATAAGATATATATATCTATATAATTCATTAATATCAATCAATAATATAAATTAATTTCATTTATTAATATAAAACATCTTTTGTGTGTAACAACAGTTTTTTATTATAAAACATTCCCTTTATATTCAATTGGTTCTTATATTATTTTATAATTAATTGATATCTCAATAATAAAAAAATTGTTTACAAATATTTTCAAAAATTTCTTATTCATTTTCATACATTTCATTACAATGGATAGTTGGTAATTATCAAATTTTATAATAATATTAATAACATATTATAGTTTGTCCCAACATAGTCTTTCGTGTAATGCAAACTATCAAAGGAACTTAGTATTTTTTTTGTAACACAAGAATACATAGTATTTTTTTTACCAAAATATAATATCAGTGTTTTAAATATCATAATATTAATTTTTTGTTGCATAGAAATCAAGATAGTGAAAAAATTTGATTTTTTATAGAAGTAAAATAATATATTGTTTTGGGGTGTCACATTCTCCCCAACATAAGTAATATGTATCCTTAAATTAAAACATGATATTGGTAATCATGGGTTCTATATTTTAATATACCAATTTTTAAATAATGAAATATAAAATTTATAATATTATATACTCTTAATAAGAGAGAAAGGGACGTATAATTGTCCTGGAATTAGCTTCCCAATTTGGAGAACAGAGGTGGGAAATGAAAAAATTAGACATTAAAGAAAAATATAACTATAATACAATTATAAAGATTTATTGGAAACATGTTCATGAGAATGTTTTTGAAATAAATTCCATAAACCGAAGGGGTGAATAAAAACATTGATACCACAAAAAATGATGATAATAGGGAAATATTTTTTTCAAGACCCTTTCCATTTTGTAGAGAAATTCATTTATTCAATATGAATATAGTTAAATATACATACTTGATACATTTATATTTCATAAACACCATATTATCCTTTAGTCTTGTCTTGAACTATTTATACATTATCTATTTTAATAGGTTTCATCATATGGTGAAGTTATATAGTATCCTCTAAAACAACATCAAATTTTTAACGTAAATAGTTTCATAATGGGTTATCCTTATAAACCATCAAAATTATATAATCCAAACAATTTTTTTAGTTACCATGTAGTTTTTATTATCAAATTCTGGTAATCCTTATCAATCATATATTTATCAAAAAATCATTGTCTAAACATCCTGAACATATTGGAGGTTATCTTTTCCTCATCCCCCAGTTTTTTAAAACAAATTACATTCTATTGAATCAATTTTCTTTCTACCATTCAACATATTCTCTCAAATATAATATTCAATAGTAATATAGTACAATACTTATATATTTTCTATTTAATATTGTTAGAAAATTTTCAATAAAATATGTTTGAAATGTAATTATTTGATAAAAATATATAAGTATATTAATTATTCAACTTCGATTGTGCCAATAGAAAAATCTTGTGCTTGCTCCATTAGATTACCTTGACACTTGGGTAATTTATTTGTGTAGTTACCCATTTCACTATTGTTAAAACACCAAATATCAGTTTTTCCATTCATCCCTTTTCAAAATATTTTTCAATGACCCTTTTCTCCACATTTATAAAAAACTCCCAATCCCTTCATACATTTCCTATAGAGATAATTTCCATAGTTATCTCATGTGGGGTAATAATTCATCCCATTATTCACTTTATGAATTGTTTTCCCTATCATCCTATTCATCTTTATCTTCCATTTAAATCAATAAGACATAACGAATCACTCTATTTGTTGATAGAACATAAAAGTATTTCACTGTATGAAGAAAATGTTCGAGATTCTAATTCCCATCGATGACTTGGATAATTTCCTTCAAATACATGGTCAATATTGCACTGCTTATTGTAAATGTTACCAGTAGAATACCTATCTAACCTTGTAAAGGTATCTTTATATTCTATAACAAATTATTATTCCTTTTTTATCTAATATTAGTATCATTCACTTCATCTCATTTTATTCCTCGGGATGGAAATATTTGTTGAAGGATGTCTCTTTAAAATATTTATATTACATCAGTTTATTTCCTCTTCCCCTAGTAATCTAGACCACTGACCACCATTGATCAGAATCAACATTGATTCAATACAATATAAATGTAACCATCTCCTATTAATATTTTCCTATGTCTATTTAGATATTATATATATATGTAATGCATTCCTCTGAATACATTGGATTAGTATTACAAATAAATAATTTCAGCCTCTATTGCATAAATAGATCCAATATAGTATATTATAACTATGGAATACGATTTTTCATTAGAGAGAGGTTATTTTTCATAAATTTATTTTTTTCTCTAATATATACATAACATAATTAGTTCCAACACAATCTACATCAGGTTCCTTAGTAGGGAAGCCTCTTCCTTTTCCATGAGTACAAATAATATTCTTCCTTCAAGGATTCATTTATAAATAATTTCATATACTGGGTTAGACCATATCATTATAAAACTTAATATATAATCCAAAAATAGGAAATAATTACATATGTTTATATTTTTCATTTATAATCAGATAAACATAAACCTTTTATATTTGGGATGTTCTCCTATACATATCCTCAAATTCTATCTTTGGGTTCTATTTTGTAATATATGATTTCCTAAATCTAGTTTCGATGTTTTCTACTAAAATTTATTTGATACCAACTCTAATGGACAACCTTGAATGCTCGGAGCCAGTGCCTTAATTTATTTAATTTGGATGATTACGAGGAATAAAGTTCCAGTGGACTGATTAGTTTAATAGTTTTAGAAAAAAATGATGATATATATAGAGCACATTTTACATTGGAAATGAAAACATAAAACATAACAAAATAATATTCCCAACATCTTTGAAACTCATTCAAATAAATAATCTTCATACCATGAGGAAAGGAATAAAAATAAGGGTCATATCAAATTCTATATATGTGAAATTTATAGTAAAATATATCATGAATAAATAACGAATAACAAATATGTAAGGAATAAAATACGATCAAATAATGAAATATATATAATGAAATTAGGTTAATACTTGACCATATATTATTAAAGATAATCAAATTATTACGTGGAATAATAATTATTATGGAATGAAAAATAATAGATGTCTTAACAATCAAGATATATCTTCCTGATGGCTATTATCATGATATATTCTCAAGACATTTTTTGTTTGTCGGTAGAATACTCTCTGATTTGTGTCAAGATATATTCTCATGAAAATTATATCTTCTAGGAAATAAACATGAAGGGTTTGTTTCCAATGGGTATCATTACATGATACTACTGAGGAACTGATTCTATATCAAAAACCAGTCCCCAACCCCTAAACTATATATCCAAAACAATCCTCATATTCTGAATATTCAGTATAAATTACAAAAAATGTTCCTTATCGAATATTCATAATGAGTAATTGATACCGATTTTTCACTACGTCTCTAATAAATCATATAAATTTCAATGTAGCCTCTATATTTAAAAATAGTATATTCCTTAGGAAATAACAATATTGATGATAAAGAGTACATGGCGCTCGGGCTTCGAGTGGTGCGGGCGACTTGCGGCCATGGCCGTCGAGGTCCTCCTATCTAGGGTTCAACATGACTCTTACTCATTATTTTCACTCGACGCTCATGCCAGGGGAACCGGGATCCTCCTGGAATGTACATGCTGTACTGGTGAAAGACTCGCTTTCAGATCTGAGGTGCGATTCTCGGAATGTTTCTCACCGGGAAGAAGGATCCTCAGATCGGTTTCCTGCTGTTACTCACCGGGTTGAAGGAGATCTAAATGTTTTTCGCCGAGCTGTAAGAACCGCAGATTTGTTGCCTGTTGATCGCCGAGCTGAAGGAACCTCAGATATGCTGTCTGTTTTGAAACCCTCATCTGATGTTCTGGTTGCTGTTGATGAAAACAGGGTTGACGGTGTGCATTTTTATGAACCGTTGCTTCTGAATCGCCAATCAGTGGCTACTAATTTTAGACATTGGTTGGATTGCAGGACCGGCAGTGCTCACATGGTGGATGGAGTGGGGCATGACATGGCTTCGGCCGGGAAGAGGGTTTTGCCGATGAGTCTGTCAAATCCCCATTTGAAGGCCTCTTTGGAGAATTTGAAGGCTGCTTCAAATGGCAGTGGAAAGGATCCGAGTGGCCAAGCAGGTTGTCCTACATCCACCCCTTCATTTGCTTTATTTATTGATTCTCACTCATGCAGGATTCTTCGAAAGGGTTCAGCGGCTCATGTTGATGTCAGTCCTGAAATATTGGATGAGAGGATTGCAATTGGTAAGAACTCTCTAATTGCACATCTTGTTTTAGCGAAGGGTGAGACGTCCTAGAAATTTGATGATCTTGTCAGTCGGGTTTCATTCTTGTTAGGTTACTCGGATTGGTGGTGCGTTTCTCTTGGTCATGGATTCTTTCATTGAATTTTTCCATCAAATGCGCTCAAAGTTCATGCATGGAGTATTGGGTCCCTTTCTTTGAAACCTGGATGGCTTCATCTTCATGAATGGTCCCTTGATTTCAATTCCTCTCATGCAAGGAATGCCTTTTCGCAGGTCTGGGCCCGTTTTCATGGGCTTAACTGTGTCCTTTGGAATCCAAAGATTCCTCATGATATTGGCAAGGCGATTGGATCCCCTATTCGCCTTGATAAGGAAACTGAGGTTTTTCGGTTTGGACATTTTGCTAGAATGTTGGTTGAGGTTGATTTAAGCTCTACCTTGATTGATAAGGTAACTCTTTCCACTCCCACTGATAACATTAGTATTGATGTTGAGTATGAAAGGAAACCACTCTTTTGTACCGAATGCACGGCTGTTGGGCACTCGTTGGAGTTATGTCAGAGGAAGATATCTTGTGAGAGATGTGGGATGAATGGTCACCTGACTACTCTCTGTAGAAAGAGACTTCAGGGGAAGCATGCAGAGTTGTCAAATCATGAAAGGGATTCTCTCGAAAAATCATATGGCACTCCGACTAAGGTGTTGACCTCTAGAAAACCTGTGTCTCATGTGAATGGGAAAGGGATGATAGTGGATACGTCTCCAATGAGTGGCCCCTATAATGTTCGGGCTGATCACACGGAGATCACATCAAAGGATGGTCATGCTGTTACTCCCACTGGGTTGGATGAGGCTGGACATACTCCCAACCTCTCTGTCTCTAGATCCCCTACTTGCATTGATCCTCCAAATGTAAGTATGAATGATAGTCCTGATGCGGGCTTGATACGTGATGAGACTTTTGAGTTGGCTCCTTCTGAGACTTCTCAAAATGTTGATTGTCATCAGGAAATTCAGAATCTCTTGATCTCCTCTAAGATTTCTGGGAAGTGGGGTGACATATCTGAGGCGGAGGAGATAGCTACGGGTTGTGGTGCACCTAGCACTTTCAAATATGCCATTCTTTCTGGGAAAGGGAAGGGGAATGATTGCTTAGTCTTAGATCCTGCACCTTCAAAGAGACAACCAAGGAAGGATTATTCTAACATGCCTCGTATGGTGTCTACATGATCTTCCAAGATTTCAGGTGCGTTCAATTCTGATGTTCTCAAGATCCTAAATTAGGATAAGTCCCACTCTGAATGGGAAACTACTGATGACTCTGATTATGGGAATGACATGTCTTATTATGATCTGTAATATTGTGTTTGATGGATGAGGGAAAGTTCCTTTGTTTAACCCCACCCACCTCCTTTGTACCTTTTTTCTTTATTTAATAAATAGTCAGAAGCTTATCTTCTAGCTGATCTTACTGGTAAACAATATTGATGATAAATAATGTGGTTATTTAGTAAAAATTAATTATCAATGATCACTAGAAATTTAAATACCCATGGGGAAGATAATATATATGAAAAAATGATTCATGGAAGTGAATATAAACAATATTCTTTGTCAAAATAATCATAATCCATATAGAGACATAATAAGGATTATATCAATACAAAATATACATTTTGTAGGATAAATAACATCAAGGGTTATTGTCATTTAAGAATGCAAATACCATTAAAAAATAATTAAAAACATGTTGAGGAAAATAATATTTAATCATTCAAAAGTGTCCCATAACACATAAGAAATCTGAATTATAAGGGCCATGAAGTAATAATGATAAATTAATTATTTAATACAACGATGATAAGTATTTTAATGATATAACATGTAAAAAGTGCATTATATACACCATATAAAATAATTTTGGTGCACAACATAACAAAACGTCTCAAAGATGGAACACTGTGACTAATATTCAATTATCCCCTTGGTAACATTGAAACAACAAAACCCATGAAAGAGATATACTAAAATTGATATGTAAATATTCATGAATTTTGTTATATTATACAGTAAATAAATTCATTTAAGGTACATACAACACATAGAAAACATAATAGGTGAATATGCCATGTATCTCAATGAAATAATATTGAGATGAGAAAAACCCTTATCTTACACTTCCATTCAGTGGAACTCTATTTAAAGTAATGTATAATGGATTTAAGAATTTTTTTACTTATAAATGAACTATAATAATATTTATAACATATTATATGATAAAATTATAGTAATTTATAACCTATTTTTTCATAATCATTCTTTATTTTTACTGTTTAATTTGTTAATTGTCTAGTATTTCGAGTATGTTAAGACTTGTAATTTTTGTTCCTTTTACATAGAAAATTAATTAATAATATTTTTAATTAAATAAATTATATTAATATCAAATATTTTTATTTTATATGTTTTTAATGTAATATATAAATTTTTTATATTTTAAATGAAATGAAACGTTCATGGATAGAGTTGGCTATACGTACGCATGAACACTCCTTCCATTTGTTTGTCGAATAAAAATATTTATGATATATATATATATATATATATATATATATTCATTATAGTATCATATATATGTTATAAATATCACATATTTTTATGAAACCCATCCTTAGCACATTCCGTGTAATTTTTTAATGAATCACATTGCATTGAGGAGGTAGTAGTCTAAATGTCCACAAATGATGCTATCACATTCCCATAAAATGGGAAGCATGAAGGTATGTGTTATATAATAATTTTATAAGAATACAAACATTATAAATATCACTTTTATTATATATAAATTATAAATCCATCATTATTCTCATCCATGAATGGTTGTAATTTAATAATTAATGACACTGGTTCTCTTCATAGTAGTCCTTAATACACACGAATGATGATTGGGTATCTCGTTTGATGTAAGTCTGTGTGAGTGTAGGTCAGAACCTTATCATAAAAACATATATATATTTATTATACTGAATATATTATATAATAATGATATAATAAGTATTAAATGGGTGTGGAACAAAATAAAAAAATCTCATTGATGAACATTACCTCTTATTTAGGTAACTCCTTGTTGTTTATACAAAAATGCCTCCATGGTTTGATTTTTTTTCCAATGTAAGGCTTCTAGGATTAGGGGGTGGGGGTGGGCTTTGAAAGATCATTTTTTAGGGTTTGGAAAATCCAAATGGAATTTAGAGGTGTGAAGAAGTTGGGGGGTGGGGGGTGAGTTCCCTTTTATAAGTTGGTGAGAGGACACATTGGGAATTCTTGAAAATATTTTTTTAATTTCCCTATTTTATATAAACATAAAGGCTTACATAACATGATAAATTAAATTAATTAAATTTTATAGTAAAAATATTGAAAATAAATTAGTTTTTGACGTATTTATGGTCAAGTTTACATATTCTATTCTAATTTTAGTCATTTAGTAAACTCGGTTTTACTTTAATCGATGTAATTAATTTTTATGGACATCGTTAATTATGTTGGTAAAAATTTATGTTTGAATTAATAAAAACATAAAATTATGATGATTTTAAAAATAGAATCAATTTAAAAAAATTAAAACAAATAAATGGTAGAAATTAAATTAAAATTATTGTCCTTGATTCGATAGGAAAGAGAATTTTTAATGATAAATGTCTAAATATTTTCTAGTTTTTTCTCCAAAATCAATGTGAATTTGATTAAAATAATATAAATTGTATTAAATGATATGAAATTTATCTACTGATTCTTCAGAAACATTTTAAAATATAATTTCACAATATATATTATTTATATGGAAAAGGAATTTTTTAATTAAAATTTATTATATTTCACTACTCATCAAAATATGAATGTTCTCTGGAAAATACCAAAAACTCAGCCAACGAAATTTTTGATAATAAAAATTCAAAAATGAAATATATTTTAACAATTATAAATTATAAAAATATAAAAAATACATTTAAATGGGTGTTCCATTAAAAGTTGGAAAAACTGTCTTTAGAAAAACATAATTTTTTATTTGTCAAATTAATTTTTTTTTCTTATCTTATACATATCAAAACCATTGAATAGATGTCAGAAAATTTTTGTTTTATATATTATATATATATATAATTAATTAATATAATTCAATAATAGTAATTAATAAAATTTATTATGCTAAGACACCTATGAAACATCATAATAGTTTGTATAAAAACAATTTTTATATTAAATTGCTATTTAAATTCATTTCTAATTAAATGGTAGAAAAATATTTATATAAACATATATATAAAATATATATTCCAAAATTAGTTTTTCATTTTCATACATGTCATAAAAATTTCAGGATGATAATGATCATATTAAATAATAATATTAATTGAATAATTGTTTTCGGTAAAACTTGGTCTTGTGTGTAATGAAAGAAATCATATGAACTCCATTTTTTTGTAACACAATCCTACTCAGTGTTACATGCACTAAAAGATAATTTCAATATTTTTAACATCATAATCATAATTTGGTGCATAACACAATTAATTCTATATTAAAAATGAAATTTTATTGATACGGAAATATTTAAATGTTTTAGGGTGTCACATTCTCCCCACCATAAATAAATTGTGTCCTCATTATTCAAACAAGATATTGATAATTGAGGGTCTGATGTTTGAAAAAAAAAATATTGTTTTAAAACCGACATCATGAAACAGTTAATAAAATATCATCATAATAAGATTGAAGGGACATATGATTGTCATGTTACTTGGATCCCAAGTTGGAGAAAAATAAGATTGAAGGGACATATGATTGTCATGTTACTTGGATCCCAGGTGGATACTGATAAAGGAAATTATAATGAAAAGGTTAGAGGGAAAAAGGCATAAAATAGAGGTGTGAAAAAGTTTTTTGATATCATAAAAAATTATGATAATATAAAGGAATATTTCTTTCAAGTACATTTTATTATAGTTGGTAAATTCTTTTAATCTCTAAGAATATATGTAAATATACATACTTGAAACATTTCTATTTCATAAAAACAATCTTATCCTTTAGTAACGCATTAATCTACTTAAAAGCCATCTTATAATGGGAAGAATCTTATAGCGATGTAATATATTAATATCTAAAACCCCA
The DNA here is from genome assembly GCA_963277665.1 of Viscum album. Taxonomy (NCBI): domain Eukaryota; kingdom Viridiplantae; phylum Streptophyta; class Magnoliopsida; order Santalales; family Viscaceae; genus Viscum; species Viscum album. Next base: position 818,513,339 of record OY728141.1, on the reverse strand, counting down.
TCCAATGGTTAACCTAAATCACATAATAAATGGTTAACCTTTTAACCCTCCAAATTATTATGTTAATAATCATTAGAATTAGTTTAAATTTAGTTAGTAGTATACAATTTATCTTATCGATATCATTCATCTCTTTATACAGATTTCATTTTCTCATTATTAAGAACATATTACAGGTTATATTTCCCTAAACCATGTGTTTTACAAATAATTTAACTTTATATCTAATGACTTTTCTTGTTAACATTATATATATTATCTCAAATCAATAACAAAATAGTAATGTATTATAATACTTATATATTTCATAATTCATATGATGAGAAAATCACCAATTAAATTATTTTACAATTTGTTTATTTGATAAAAAATATATAAGTGCATTAATCACTCTACATAGATTATAAAAATAACATAAGATTGACCTTGATCCCTTGTCTTCCCTTAACTCATGGGAAATTTATATGCATAGATCCCCTTCTCAAAACATGTAAAACACTTAATATCATTTTTTTCTTTCTTCCCTCAACACCCTTTTACCAAGTGACCATTTTCTCCAAATTTATTACAGTCTCACATTCACTTCGTGAATTTCCCATGTTGATTTATTCCATAATTATCACATGTGGGAAAATAATTATCTCCCTTAATCCATTAATCTATTATTTCTTCTACCATCCTCTTATTCCCATGATTACCTTTAAATCCATAAGACCCAACGAATTATTTCTATATCTATATAGATCATAAAAATATTTCTTGATGTAATGAAAAAGTTTGATATATCAACACACTTCAGAGATATGGATTATGTCTTTAAAATAATTGGACAATATTTCACTCCTTATTATGTATATAATAAGTATAATAACTATCTTATTTTGTAATTCTAGCCTCATAGTACAATACAATTTCTTCTTTCCTTTTCCTTAACATACAGACATTTCTATTTATATTATTTTATTTATCATGATTGAACTATTTGTTGAGGAATATATACTTAAAATATTTCCTTTACAAAAAATCTATTACATCTCCTTGTATTCTGATCAAATGGCCTCCAATTATCATCATCTCCTTCTATACAAGACAATAAAAAGGTATATTTTTTCTCTTCACCATATCCCATGGCCGTAATGATCTTCTCGAGACACATAATCCTTTTTTCTTCCCCCATAGGATTATAAGTCCCAAAAATGATGTGATACTCTATCACATAATGTAATTCAACATATGAGAATCTCACTGTGGAATAGGTTTCTTTATATAGGTAAATATATTTTTCATAACATGATTATGTTGTCCTAATATATCTATAACATGGTCAGTTACAATACCATCCATTCAGACAACCTAAATAGGTAACCCTCTATATTTTGAATGAGTGTTGTTAAAATTCTTCCTTTTATGAGTCATTTATAAATAATACAATATACATATTAGATCATATCATTATAAAAAATATTTATAATTCCAAAACTAGTAAAATAGTTACATAAATTAAAAAATTATGCATGTCTAATCTCATAATCATAGACAATGTATCATTGGGATGTTCGGCCATAAAAACCCTCATGTATATCATTGGTTTATGTTTTCAAATCTATATTTTTCTTAATCTAGTTTCCATGATTTCTATTAATCTTCCTTTGATACCAACCATAAAACCTTAATCCCAAAATCCTGATGCTAGTGCATTGATTTATTATATTATCATGATTACACGCAATAAAATCCTGAAGGACATACCTGTTTAGTATTTTTTGAAACCCATATTACATTCATTGAACCCACTTTACATTAGGAATAAAAAATATAAAACATACCAAAAATAAAATGCTATTCATAATTGAAACTCATTCTATGAATTCATCTTTATACCATTTGGAGTGAAAAAATAAGGTTTAGATAAGATTATAATAGAAAAGTATAATGAAAAATATGATGAATTAATTATGAATTATCAATATGAAAATAAAAAATTATGATCAAATAATTCTCTTTAAATAATCATATGTGCTTAAATCCTAACAATGGATTATTCTAACAAATCAAATAATCATATGGAATAATAAAAATAAAGGAGTAAATAATTTTGGATGTGTACACTATCAGGAAATATCATAAAGATAGCTACTTTAAAGATATATCCTCAATATATATTAAATTTTAGTGTAGAAACCAATCTGATTTTTGTCAATATCTATCCTCCGGAAAATTTAAATCTATGTGGAAATAAATGAAAATGGTTTATCACCAAATGATTTAATCTGATAAGACTATCGATGCATTTTGGGTCATTCATTAACTGTTGACCAATCCAAATAACTTATGTCAAAATCATTCCTCACAATTGAATAATGAATTTAAATCACAAACAATATACCTTATCAAATATCTATATTGAGTAAAGGATACAAGTATGTCAATATTCTTCCAAAAAATCATGCAACATTCCAAGTAGGAACTATAGGTAAAAATGGCATAGAGTTTAGAAAATAATTATATCCATGATAAATTATAAGTATATTTATAGGAAATTAATGTTCAATGATCCCTAGAAGGTTAATTCCTTAATGAGAAGTTAACGACTACAACAAATGATTATAGGAAGTGATTATCAATACCAACCTTGGTCTAAATAATATTAATTCATCTAGTGATAAAATAATGATGGTATTAATAAAAAATATCCCTAGTTTTGGATAAGTAAAAATAATATTATGAACTATTATGAATGAAAATACAATTAAAAGATCATTAAAAACATTCATGAGGAAATGAATCTTCAAATAATGCAAACTGTCCCATATAACATTGAAATATATTAATAATAATCCCCATGAGGGAATAAAATTAAATTAAACAGATAACATCAATATAATAAATATACTCATGATATAACATGTTAATATTTCATTATATACACCATACAAATTAATGTAGGTCTATAAAATAATAAAAAATATAAATGAAGGAAAAATGTAAAAAAAATCCATAATGCTTTAGTAACATTTAAATATTAAACCCCATGAAAGAGAGAAATAATATTATTTTTTAAATAAAATTAAATTTAAGTATAATAAATATAAAATTCATTCATTTGTATTATAAAAACCACTTATTAAAATAAGTGGTGAATATTTCATATATTTCACATAAATAAAAGTGAGATGAGAAAACCCATTATCTTACACATTATTTTGGGGAAAATATTTTTAAACATAAATATAATTATCTCAATCTTGGTTCTAACTTATACCAGACCATAATAATTTTTTTAATATCATATATCATCTTATTATAATATATTATTACCAATTTATAAATAATCATTCATTATTTTCACTATTTCGAGTGTAAATTGCCTAGTGTTTGGAGTATATTTAGGTTTGATTTTTTTGTTCCTATTATATAAACCATGAAATAATAATATTAATAATGTAACCCTTGAGTTTAATATCATATAATATCAGTGTATTTGTATTGAGGGTAATCCATATAATTTTATGACATGAAATGAAATGCAGCCTTCAAGGAGATGGCAGGACATATGTACGTATGAACACTGCTTCCATTTTACTTTCGTATTTAAAAAGTTAGTGAAATATATATATATATATTATCATTATGGTATCATATTTTTTATATATATCACATATATTTTTATTAAAATAACCCTTAATACATTCCATGTAATGTGTGAATGAATCACATCACCTGGAGGACACGACAGTCCACACATCGACAAACGATGTAATCATATTCCAAAAAAATAGAAGGAAAGAAGATATATTTCATATAATAATTAAATAAGATTAAATAGATGAAAAAATTAAAAAAAATTACATATATAATATGTAAACTAAAAAATCAAATTATTCCATACCTTTAAAGGTTGTAATGGAAGAACGAATGATGTTGTTTCATGAGGCAACACTCCACTATACCCACGATTGATGATTTTGCATCCCATTTGATGATGTGTGTGAGAGAGTATATTAAAACCATAAAATGAAAACATCTCACAATTTTAAATATACTAATATTATTATATTACCATGATATAATAAATATTTAAGGGGTAGATTAAGAAATAAAAAAATGCACTCGATGATAAATTTTACCCCTCTTATTCATGTAACACCTTTGGGGTAATATCATTAGCCTTCCTTGGATTTCTTTCTTCAAAAATATAGCCTTCTATGATATGGGGAGGAATGTTGTGAAGATTATCTCTTTAGGGGTTTTTTGAGACCAATGAGATTTTTGGGATTAAATATGTGGGGGGGGGGTTGCTTCCCATTTATAGGGGGGTGAGAGGACACATTGGGTATTCTTGAAAATAATTGTGTGTGCCCCATGTTTTTACAAACCAATATGATTCGAAAAAAGTTCAATCCATCTATTGTAAATCTATAATTATTTTTATTTAACATGTTTTGGAAAATTGTAGGATTTTTTAAAACATATATTATATTTTTTGTTATTAATTTATCTATTTTTACATTAATCACTATAGTTAATTTAGACAACATTAAATAGTTAATTTTGTAAAAAATTATTTTTTCCTTATTATAAATTATATATTATTATTCTTTTAAATTTAGAATTCATTTTTCAAAATTTGAATAAAATTTTTATTAGAAATTAATCTATTTTTATTCCAATATTCATGATGTGAAAATGAGTTTTTTGAGACAAACTGAGATCCTTCCATGAAAATCAAGAACCAAATATTAGTAAAAAACCTACACAAGTCTAAGAGAATAATATTTACAAAGATCCTTCCTAAATAGAGGAAGGATATCATCTGGCACATGATCCATCCAAATATAATCATTAACATTCACACCCTTATTAGAAATCCCATCATCCAACAAATTTGGCTCACTATAAACATGAGTAACGATGTGATCCTTTGAATAAAGAGAGTATAGGAATCTATTTTAGCGATTAGTGAGTATCCATAAAATATTAAAGGACCCAATACATAAGGAAAAAACAATATCCATAGAATCACACTCAATCCAAATCTTATTCCAACCCCGTTCTTCCACTTTCTATACTACCATAATAACACCAAGAATCTCTAATTCAAGAGAAGAGGCAATACCACAAGATCCATAAATACATCAAAGAGCATTCCCCTGATAATCCCTAAATACAACACCAAAACTAGAAGAACCATAGGTTCCCCTTGAAACACAATCATATTTAACATTAATCAACCCACAAAAAGTTTCCTACAAAATGACATCCATTTTACCAAGAGGTGGCCGAGAATTACCTTTAATCTTGATCTGATTCATCACATATAAATCATGGATTGAATTGTAGAAAAAAACATATTTAGGCATTTACACCTCATGCACCGCTGTAAGGATACCAGTAAGTCCATCACTAACCCGAAATGGCTACAACACATTTCTGAATTTTTTCCTTGAAGACCAGATGAAATGAATAGTTTCTTCCACAGCAGGTTGAAAAAAATTCCCAAATTTCGGGGACAGTTTCTGAAAATTCCATTTCTTAATAAAGTAACATATTGAGTTATCTTAAGGTAGAGAAACTACAAAAATGTCAGCAACTTCCCTCCACATCATCGTAGTTGTTGCACAGTTGAGGAAGAGATGATACACATCTTCCATATGCTGAGACCATAAAGCATAAGTGGAGAAAAGGGAGATTCCTAAGACATGAAAAATTTCATTAGTTGGTATTTTTTAATGGACCAACCTCTAGTGAGAATGGATCTTGATGCTCTTAAGAACTACTTATATATATTTTCTGTAAATTTAAATTATGATGAACTTACAAAAGCGTTGTTGTAAAATACTTTGGATGTGAGAATACCCTTGATAGAAGGTTCCCATGTATAATGTCCTTGTTCCAGAAGACACCCAGAGGTGCCCCGTACTCGGTTGGTCACATGGACTCAAGCACATTTCCCCAAATGCCAGAGGCTACCAACTAGCAGTGAGGGACTTGGGTTTGATAGTGGGGAAACTATGACCTCATTGGTAGAGTAAAAACGGAATTAAAATAGATATACAATAGGAAAAGTGGTAATAATACCATATAGCAGTAAATGATATAAAACTGAATGTATGAAACCAATGGAGCACATAAATAAATGATGCATGATACATATGTCTAGGAAAGCAGAAAAACACACCACAATGCTGAAATAAAGTACTGAACCAAAGTACAAAATTAAACAGGTAAACTCCTCAGCATCACAAGCATTAGCTTGGTCCCATGCTCTCCTACCCCAAAGCAGTCATGTTCCTGAAGTTAGAGGGTGCTTACCCTTATCTATATCTACAACATTTTAATCTGTTTGGGCCCAAAATCATGACCCAAATTGGGTGTGAGACTAAATCCCAGTAGGCAACCTCCAAAAGATTTGTGCCTAACATTCAGTGACTATATGGCAGGAAACAAGTAAAAAGAGATGAAAACAAGGATGTTATCAGCAGTAAACATTCTAACATATCAATTGTATTCAATTCCACATATCATGTAAGCAGCTAATAAAAGTAGGTAACCCTCTGGGAAGTAATCTTAGCCTAACCCATCTAGTTCAACCAAAATAACACAAGCAACCCTATGGGAAGTACACATAGTCTACCCCTCTGGTTCAGCTTATGCACAGACTCTCGGAGGAAGAACTATCCCTCAATTCCACCTATAGTCTTGTATCGGTAACTAAAAGTTTATTTGGGGAAGCACTTATGTCTCATTCCCCCTGTGGCCCACATCGAGGAACTACAGACACTCTGAGTAATCACTTACGTCAATTCCCCCTATGGTCTCTCATCATAACAGTAAAAACAGACACTCTAGAGAATCCCTTACATCCATTATTCCTATGGTCTACCAGATCAGGTTCTCATTGCCCTGTGTAAGTCAATAAAGTACAAAAATGCATAGCATCCAAAGAAAACCTGGATAACCACTTGGCTAATAGTCTACAGTAGAACAACATGTTAGATCGATAATCACACCATCCTACAACACTAGGCATGGGAAAAATAAAGCAGCCTAACAGGCTTAGCGGGGCCAAATAGTGATAAAAAAACATACATGGGAAAACACTTCCAAATAATAGAAATTAACCCTATTCACATTCCATTTACCTATACTCAAGCATAGAATCATAGCAGTCAATTATTAGGACTAAACCTATAAACACACAATACCACGTTCAATGGTATTGGGCACTTTTTTACATAAGACTAAAAGAATTTATACGGAAAGGCACCAACCACCTACCTTGGTGTTTTAGGAAAGATATACGTGAACCAAAAGCCTTGAATCGCTAAAGAACACAATATATCTATAATAATGATAAAAACTCTCAACTGAAGACAACTTGGGAAATAGAAAGAATCAGGAAATGAAGATCTAGTAAAATGAAGACCATACTGAGTCGATTCCAATGCAATAAATGGTGGTCGATTTGAAAAAAGGGTGCTCGATTGGGGGCTCATGTAAATATCGTGGCAGTACGGTTTCTCACGGTCAAAACATAACTAGAAGAAGAGCATTCTGACGCTTAGATGCGACCCCAGTATGTTTAATTAAATATAATTAAAGTACATGACATGTACATTAGAAGTACAAGACATGTACTTGACCATTCCATCCCCCACGTTAAGAGGTCTCCAGATCACCACACACGTCTGTGTGCTCAGCCATTACATGGCCATCACATGACAATGAGCGACAACAGAGTACACAATGTGTACAATTTTTTTTCCAGAAACTCTTTTTTCCTCATAAACATCAGAAAAAGGAAAACATACCTAAAAATAAGATTCGGGTTCTTAAAAAATTCACACATAAAGAAATTCATCCCGAATTTCCTTAGAAAGGAGGTGTAGTAGAAGAAATGTCAAACATCTCTGCCCACTATGATCGTACATCGACCACCCTCTCCCAAGTCTCATTTCGTATGGCTTGTGCTGCCATAGAACTCATATCAGAGGAACAGACCATCCACATATTACTTTCACACTTCGATCAACAATCCGGATAGGACGCTCCCCAAAATATGCATCCACTTCAAGCTAAACCTACTCGGGTTGGAAAAAATGGGATGGGTCTGACAAGTAACATCGATGTTGTGAAACGTGGAAAACATCATGCATAGCATAGTACGAATAAGGTAACTACAAACGATAGGTAACAATTCCAACTCTCACCAACACATCAAACGGCCTAACGTACCTTGGAGAAAGATTACCTTGACTCTTAATCATCCAGTGTCCCATCCTCGGTGTGACATGCAAGAAATCCTGATCTACAAACTCGAACACCAGTGGTCGTCTCCATCGATCAACATAAGACTTTTGTTGAGATTGTGCAATAGACATCCTCTTATAAATCAACTCTATCTGCTCCGTGGTCACATGGACAAGACGTGGTCAAATCATAGATTCCTCTCCGGCCTCCATCCAACATAAGGGTGATCAACATGACCTACCATACAAATCCCCATAAGGTGACATCTGAATAGTGGGTTGAAAACTATTATTGTAGGAAAGCTCCACAAGAGGTATATGCTACTCCCAAGAACCATCAAAATCAAGGATGCATGCTCAAAGAAAGTCCTCAAGAACCTAAATCATACACTCAGACTGGCCATATGTTTGGGGATGGTAAGTTGTACTCAAAAGTACCTATTTACCCAAATCCTTCTGAATCCCTTTCTAGACTCGAGAAGTAAAACATGCATCCCTATCTGAATCAATGGAGTGCAGAACTCCATGTAGACGTACTATCTCCAAGATGTACAACCTTCCCATCTTAACAAAACTGAATGTCACCTTGATCGGCAAGAAGTGAGAAACCTTCATGAGTCTATCAATAACAACCCACACCGCATCATTCCACGAGGTGACCTTGGAAAACCTTTCATGAAATCCATCGCAACATCATTCCACTTCCACTTGAGAATGGGTAACTACTGCAAAAGCCTTGATGGTCGCTAGTGCTTCTACTTCACCTGCTGACATGTTGCACACCTCAAGAAAAAACCAGAAACATCTCTCTTATACCCGGCCATCAATACTGATGGGGCAGATCATGAGACATTTGGTGATACCAGGATGAACTGCCCAAACTAAGGAATGAATGTCCCACATCAACTCCTCGCGTATGTCAGCTGGCACCCATATACGCACATGGAATTGCAATATATCATCCTTTCCCTATAGTTAATCTGGGAATAAGGTCCTCTCTTGACAAACATTCCAATAGGACTTGGCCTTCAGAATCTGATAGCTTCCTCATTCTCACTCGATCAAGAAGAGTAGAGGTAATAGCTACAGAAGAATGAAACGTTTTCCCCTATCTATCATGCACCTCCAAATGTATCTCAAAGAACAAAGCCATAAGCTACCACTCACTACTAGCCTCTTGAATTGACTTTATTTGAGTTCAACAGCTCAATGCCTCAGCTATTGCGTTTCCTTTCCCAGGTGTATAGGCAATCCCTAAGTTAAATGAGTGGAGGTACTCAACCCACCTTGGCTATATCAAATTATGGTCACACTGAGTGAATATGTACTTGAGACTTTTGTGGTCAATGAAAAAAAAATCTCTCCTAGAAGATAGTGTCTCCTACAGCCTAAATCATGAACAATAGGATCCAACTCGAGATCGTGCATCGTGTAATTCCCTTTATGAGGCCTCAACTACCAAGACTCGTACGCAAAGACTCCTTAAACCTGAATAAGCACCACTCCTAGCCCAATACATGAAGCATCACAGTAAACAATATATCTCTTTCCTAGCTCAGGAAATACTTGTATCAGTGCTGAAGTCAACTTCCCTTTCAGCTCTTGGACGACTGACTCACAAGAATCTGATGACAAGAACATTACACCCTTCTTAGTCAGACCCGTCAATGGTGATACTAAACGTGAAAAGTCATGTATGAAACGTATGTAGTATCCAAACAAACCTATAAAACTTTTTATGTCAAAGACATTATTTGGATACCCCTATGAAAATACTACTCTCCCATTCTATGGGCCTATTGATACTCTTGTCCCTAAGATAACATGATACAAGAACTGAATCTAATCCATCCAAAAGTGGCATTTTGAGATCGTAGCACATAATTTTTTCTCTCTCAGTGTACTCCAAACGATCTCATGATGCGTGGAATGGTTGTGTAAAGTGTGAGAGTACACCAAGATATCATCCACAAAGACAACCATGAAAGAATTAAAGTATGGATGGAACACTCGGTTCATTAGTTCCATGAAGACTACATGCACGTTCGTCAGACCAAACGACATAACCACATACTTGTATAGACAATACATGCTCTAGAAGGCTGAAAGAAGTATATCTGATGGTCTAATAAGAAAATTATTATAACCGGATCTCAAGTCAATAAATGTAAACACACAGGATCCTCGAAGCTGATAAAAGTGATCATCAATCCTCGACAAAGGATATCGGTTATTGACCGTCAACCGGTTCAACTTTCAATAATACACACAAATTCTGAGGATACTTTCCACCTTCTTTGAAAAAAGGATAGGCGATCCCCAAGGAGTTGTGCTGGGTTGGATGAAACCCTTTTCTTGAAACTCCTCCAACTACATCTTGAGATCCTATAACTGTGGTGTATCCATTCTATAAGGAGTAATGGACACAAGTGCCACTCCTGGAACAAGATCGATAGAAAAGTCCCCCGTTAACTTTGGGGGAAAACCTGAAAAGTCCTCTAGAAAGACATCCTGAAAGCGATCCACAACTGGAGGAAAGTTTATCTGTGAAGTCCCATGGTTATCGAGATATAGACTAGCGATTTGGGCTATAAATCCTCGTATCCCATGATGCTCAGGTCCCACTCTGCACTCATGGAAATATCATTCACCCTTATGAATAAACAGTATGACTTCTAGTGAAGTAAAACTCACCCTATGATGATAGAAATCGACAATATCCTTGAAGCGAACTAACTAGTCCAATATGAGAATGACTTAATAGCCTATCATCTCTAGGAAATAGAGGTCCTATAAGAAGTGACACACTCCAGCCTCTAGGGGGAACTCCTTGAAATATCATACACTAGCTATTATACTCCCCAACAGAGTGTCTAGTGTCAAGATATCAATAGAAGAAATGATATGGAGCCCATGGATCTACACGAAAAAACAGGTATAAAGCTATGGGAATCCCCTGTATCTAAAAGAGAATAAGCTAAAAAGGAGGCAACTAGAATCGTACCTCAAACTGTAGAGGGTATGGGATCCTGATCCTTATGGGTCTGTAGTACTGCAAATGTATGGCATGTACCATGGCCCTATGACCCTACCTGGAAACTCTGTGCTGATCTACCATGTTGTCGCTGAAGGCCTGGCGACTAGCTACCATGGCACTGACCTCCACCCTGGCCTGAACGGTATGATGAACTCTAGTTCCCAGACTGGTGAGAAACTAGTGTTTCTAGTACAGAACGAGGAATCATAAAGGAACCCTTATCACAATATTCTAGTAAGAAGAAATTATAGAAGCACTGATGATGCCCCATCTAGCCGCAAGATCATCACTCTACAAGGTCTCTCAAGAAATGAAGTCTCGTATGCCTGATCTTCCCACACTGGTAGCACACCACCTGTCTACCCTAAGATGTCTCTCGCTTCCTTGGATCTCCACATGAAGACTCCCTGCGGTGCTTCCTACTATCAGCATGAGGGATACAATATCCAGATGTCGAGCCTCCCTGGATCACAACTCTACAATCCCTCATATTTCGCACCGTGATCAGCACTTGGATGATGATTAAATTGATTTAAGTCAACATGAAGATGCTCACCCGATATTGGATGTCATGTATGAGACCATACCTAGACTTCTTTTCTAGGAATAACTCATCTCGTCCTAGAATAGGCATGCAGCACTGTAGCTCTGTGATGAAAGAAGAATAATCAATAATAGAAAGAGTACCCTGTCCCAGACTCATGAACTCTTATACTCGATCAGCCCTCAATGTCTTGGGGTAAACGTAGTTGTAGAAGTCACACTAGAACTCATCCCAGGCCATGACCACCTGGCATCTTGCTTGTGAGATCACATTATAACACCATGATATTTTATGAGAAATATAGTTTTTTATGTCTTCTGTTATATGCAACATCAAATAAATCTTTCACTATACACAACACTAGCTTGGCTTGCGTTATACGCAAGAGCAACCTTCCTCGATAGCGTGTGTTGTACGCAATATCGAGTTTCACTAAACTACGATATATTGTTATAATATTATTATGGGCTATCAATTATGAGTAGTATTAACTATATTTCATATTTCATAACATTATTATTCAAATTACCAATTTTATAAAACATGGTATGTGAATAAAATAAATTTTTCGGCTAAAACAAGTATTTAAAAAAAATGCAGTTTTGCCACCTTTTGATGGCTCGCAAACATTAAATATAGTTTTTGACATGTTTAAAAGTTCAATTTGGAAAAATAAAATTCTTCTTTGGAATCAGGATATAAAAATTTACTCTGGATAAAATTTTCATATTATTTTGACAACTTCCATATTTTAATGAATAGTAAAAACATGCTATATTTCAATTAAAAACAAATTTTTTCATCGCAATAATTTATATGGATAAATAATAATATTGAATGGTTTTAAAGTATTAATAAGATATATTTTTACCATTTAATATAATTTATTCCATTACCATTAATTTTACATTGAATTCCTAGGTAAAAACATCTCAATCATTGGCAATGTTTTAACATTTAAAACCCATTTTCTTAGCAACATGATTAATTTTTAAATTAATTACTGAAACTTCTATATTTTTAATTTTGAAAAATGGATTTATTATTTGGATTCAGATGGTCCAAATTATGTTAATAGGTTACTTTTATTTTTTTAGTAACTACGGTCATTTTTATTTACTGTTGTTAAAGGTAAATCATATAATTAAGGGTAAAAAAAGATTATAAAATTATCCTAACACCTACAAAAATATTATTGGATGACTAAAAGTAGACTCATATCACCTAAGGGTCGGAATAAAATCATTTTATATACTTTTGACCATTATAATTTTTTTATTATTATTAAAACCAAAGAATGTGACAACATGTCACTCTCTTAAATCTTATAAGTATAATAATTTTAATTTAGTGATAAACTTCATGAATCATAGAAGACGAATATTCTCCCAAAATATAATAAAATTATCTACATAATTTGAATTTATTTATAATTTATAGGGATTATATAATTATCATTAATTATGACACAATAGTAATGTTGTAATTATTTTATTGATTGATTTATCAAATAAATTATTTGAAAAGTATTAAAATAAATATTATATAAACAATTTATTGTGCTCCAATATTTTTCTAGATAAATATGTCATGTTATGAATCTATTTATTTATTTAGTTAAAACATATTTCATATGTATATTTTATTTAAATTCAAATAAATAAATAGTGTCAAGATTGACATTATTGTTATTTTATAAAAATTACATATTATAAAATTGTTTAAAAATCACAAAAATATTTAATAATTTTAAATTAAAATTAATATGGTCTAAAATGTAATAAAGTATAAAATCATGGAAAATTCACAACATATAAGTAATTATTTATAGTGATTTAAAATTTATAATATTATAGCCACAAATGAAATTAAATAGATTATATAAGGATAAATCAAGTTGATAATGATTAAAATAAATTCCCATCTTGTATAAATTTTTTTTGATTAGATTACAACCCTATCTCATTTAATATTTTGATTTGAGTCATTTTTTGAGGTTTTTTTGTGGGTTTGGAACTTATTATAAATTAATATTTCTTATAATTCCAAAGGTGACCCTCTCCTCCCTTATAAAAGGGCACCTCCTCCCTCTACTCCTCCCACCACTTTGAGCCTTAAATCTTGGAAAAAACCTGAAAATTTATCTTCTCAACTTCCCTCAAAATATACTAGAGGTCCTGGTCTTCTTCAAAGACAAACATTAGTGCCCTAAGAGGAGGTTAAGAAGAGGCGCGTCAAAGAAGAGGTAATATCCTTTACTGATTCTTTCCCATTTATTTATTCTTATACTTCTTCTTCTTTATTTGTTTCATCATAAATTAATAACATAAGTATAAATAATATACTGATATGTTATTATAAAAATGAAACAACTCTCTTTCACCATCTATCCATCCTACGGAAAATGAAATCATCGCGCGTGCGTACGTATGGAATACCGTCTCCACGCCGTGGTGTAATCTGTTTTCCACCACCACCATACATGGATGGGTATAATGGTGTAAATAATAACTATATATGATTATTATAAAATTATAGTGATTCTGTGACATTCAATCTTCCACTCTAATACCATTCAATAGTTATGGGAACGATATCATCGCTTGTGCGTACCTACGACCTACCATCTCAACGATGTGATGCCACTCGTTCTACATGATCTTGTTTGAATAACGATTATATAAATGAATTTAATGAATATATATGATATATATTACACTAATACCATTCTGTAAATAAGGTATCTATAACCTAGAATGTGTAATAAGAATTCATTCGACAAGACATGCATAAGTACATAAAGTAATGAACACCCAAATAACAAGTAGAAACGAAATATTAGTAATAAGAAGATAAGAATATGGCCATGTATGATATAATAAAAATGAATATAATTCTGTAATAAGTAAATTAAATTATTTAAATCATTATACAAGAGTTTTGGATATGTACGAAGCATATTGGACCTAAAGTAAGGGAAAATCTTGCAATCTCATTTTCATCTGAGATTGTTTATACTTTAGAATTTACTGGGGAATATTTATCATCCACATCCATGTTTCATCAATATGTTATATTATTTCTATCCTCCTAAAATTTTTTAAATCTAATTTTACCTATTGGTGAATTTTTAGTAAAAGATATGAAAGGAATCTTTTTTCATTTTCAGTACAAAATACTTTTTGACTTTTTCTGCCAAAGTACGAGAAGAATTTTATTTTAACTTATACGGCATGAATGGATTTTTATGATTCCATAGAACATTATTTCCATGAATCTTCCTTTACAAATTTTCGTGTTTATTTTTAATTAACTTGTTTTAGTTTAAAATGTTATGACATGTTAGGAAAGGAAAATGTTTTTAAAGGAGAAAGGATATTTTCCTCAAAAATGGAGTTCAAGTGTTTTATCAAAATTATTTTCCCTCTATGATAATATAGGGTTATGTTTCTATCCCTATTATTAAATTGATTTGATTATGTTGTTTTGGAATTATTTTTATGATTTCCTTTATCTTATATAAATTGTTTTATGATGTCACTATGTTTTAGAATCCCATTTTTATTACATGGGTTTTGCTATGATGTAAGATTTTTGATTTTGTGGAACACATAATAATAGTTTCATTATGAGATGCGTGGGACCTATATCTCCCTCAAATGCATTGGGTAATGATTTATTTCTCATGAGATAGACATGGATGGAATGGCATGTAAATCTGGTTCAGTGATACATGACTGAAATGAGGAGTGAACTTGGTTCAGAAATTGACTTTGTCCACTAAGATAGTCTTGGCAATGAGTCTTGACTAATAAGAAATGATTTTCTATTATTTTGTGTGTATGCCACAAAGTTTCATGTTATATGTTATGATCATTGGGATTACATTTCACTACTATTATTTATCCCATTTTATGATATTATGATCTCTTTTATAGGTTAAGATATTCAAAATGTTATGTTCTTATGAATATGAAATGATTGATATTTCTTTTTTTTACCCTAAATGAGAATTTGAGCTCACCCTTCTGTATGTTTTCTTTTCCCCAGGTCAGAAAAAAGGGTATTAAGTAGGATATGCCAAAAAGGGACTCTATATATGATGAAATAAGCGAGAGACAATGTAGATGATTTTGGAACCAGTTGTTTATGTTTTCCAGTTTTTAACGACACTATACCAATACGGTCCTACCATGGTTTTGTTATATGTTGTAATAATTATTCTTCAATTCTTCTGTAATAACCATTTATCTAATGTATGGGTCTTTATAGTTGGTATCGGAGGAAAGGTATAGTGAACCTTTGGAAACTAGGATGTGAATGCCCTAGTAAGAACCCTAAGGATATGTGTAAGAATAGAACATAATATTAGTATTTTAGAAATGGCCATGAATAACCTATGATAATACATATAGTGTAAAATTTTATTACTAATTATGTGGTTTTTCTATTGTAATTAGTTTTTCTCACACTATGCTTCTTGGTTTTAGTCAATGGCTGGAACCCGAAAGAACCATGTTAATGCTGAATGCGATGTACAATGCAATGATTGTCCCCATGAGAAACCAAACATTATGGGAACTGGAATGAAAAATCTTGTAGCCATTCCCACATAACTTTCTCAAGGTATGAATCATGCGGGACTTCCAAACGAGCAAAGGATGAAGAAAAATTCGGTTGAATCCTTCATGAGGCATTGTCCACCTTTATTCAGCGGGTCTTCTAATCCATTAGTCGCTGAACAATGGATCAGTACCACTGAAAATATATTTTTATTTCTTCAATGTTTTGAACATGACAATGTCATCATAGCCGTGTATCGTTTGGATGGTGAAGTTGATCAATGGTGGAAATTTATCAAGAATACGAGGAAAACAGATGAAATTTAGTCCATGGAATGGGATGAGTTCATGAAATTATTTTTCAATAAGTAATTCCCTCGTATTATTCGAAAAAAGATGGGGAAGGAGTTTCTTGAACTAGAGAAAAAGGATGATGAATCTGTTGATACCAATGAAAAAAATTTACAAGACATTCAAGGTACACTTCTAGAATATTTATCCAACTAGGGAGTAAAATCGACCGATTCTGTAGTGGCTTAAAACCAAGTCTTCAAAGGGCGTTAGCCATAAGGGACTTCAATAGCTATGAGGAAATTGTTCGATGTGCTTTCAAGGTTGAAATGGATATTGGAGTAACCCATCAGTCATATGTGTTTGATAAGAAGAGGAAAATGGAATTCAAAGGAAAATCTAAAGACCACACTGAAAAGAAGATGTGTTTTCCTTTATACTCAAATTGTGGAAAGAGACATGGAGGGAATTGTCTTAATGGGACATGCAAAAGTTTTATGTGTGGAAAAGAAGGTCATTGGGCAATTGAATGTTGAAATATTGGGAAGAATATGTCTAATGATGTGAACAAAGAAAGGGATACACAGAATGCAGCTCCAAAATTTCAATGTTTCAAGTTCACGAAGATGGGGAATTATGACAATAAATGCCCAAATCCAAGGGTTGTTGATGACGATTGACGTAAACAAACTTTTAAAGCCAAATACAATGGGAAGTCACATGCAATTTCTATCGGTGATGTGGAGTACGATAACGAAGTGGTGAAAGATACACTTACCATCCACTCTAAAGTAGAAAATGTTTTATTTGATTCTGGATCCACCCACCCAATTATTTATGAAGTATTTTTATTTGGGTATCACCATATTACCTCAACAATTAGATGTTGAGTTAGCTATGACAACTCATAATGGCACAACTATTGCATCAAATGTTTACAATTATTCTCTGATTTTTATTTGTGGGAAAGTGCTTCCTGTAAATCTTGTGATCCTTCCTATAGTGGAATTTGATGTGATTCTTGGCAGGGATTGGATTTCTTTATATAGAGCTCATATCAATTTCCAAATAAGGGGCATCACATTTCATATTCCAGATCAATCTATGATCATCTATCGATGCATGTATGAATATGACCTTCTAGTGGAAATTTATTCCATCATATGGGTCTTGATTCCAGGAAATGAAGGTTATTTATCTCAAATGGTTTGTGAGAAAATCACTATTAAGAATACACCCATTGTACGGCATTTTGATGATGTCTTTCTGGAGTAATTTTCAGGTCTTCCCACCAAATCGTGATGTTGAGTTTTCAATAGAACTCATACCGGGTGCTATGCCTATTTCAAAGACACCTTATTGAATGGCCTCAATTGAGTTACATGAATTGAAGAAGTAACTCCAAGAGAATATTGATATGGGATTTATACACCCTAATGCGTCACCTTGGGGAGCACCTGTTCTCTTTGTTATGAAGAATGATGGATCAATAAGACTATGAATTAATTATCAAGAAATTAACAAGATCAATATCAAGAACAAATATCCTCTCCCATGCATTGATGACTTATTTGACCATCTTTGCGGAGCTCAATACTTTTCCAAGATTGGCCTTCATTCAGGGTATCATCAATTAAGGGTGAAAATGGAATATATACTAAAGATGGCTCTCCGTACAAGGTATGGACACTATGAATTTAATGTGATGACATTTGGTCTTTCTAATTCCCCTGCTATTATCATGGATCTGTTGAATAGAGTCTTTAAGGACTATCTTGATTAGTTTGTCATAGTATTTATAGACGATATTATTGTCTATTCAATGAGAAATGAAGCACATGAAGATCACTTGAGAATTGTATTAATGGCCCTATGAAAGGAGAAGCTTTATGCCAAATTTACCAAGTGTGAAATTTGGATTCAAAAATTTTCATTTTTGTGTCACATAATCTCAAAAGAGGGGATATCTATGGATCCAGCAAAAAAAGAGGTTATCAAAAGATGGTCAAGACCAACAATAGTAACTAAGATCTGAAGTTTTATTGGTTTGGCTGGATATTATCGACGTTTTGGGATTGATTTTTTAGGGATATCTGTTCCAATCACCAGGTTGACTAAAAAATTAGTTAAGATCATTTGGAAGGATGAGTGTGAAGAAAGAATCAAGGAGTTAAAACGAAGGTTATCAAGTGCAATTTTTCTCACACTTTCTTATAGTGGATAAAGGGTTGTGATCTACAGTGATTCATCCAAGAAGGGATTGGGGTGCGTTCTCATGCAAAATGATATGGTGATAGCTTATGCCTCGCGACAGTTGAAAATCCTTGAGCAAAATTACCCAACTCATGATTTGTAGTTAGCCGTGGTAATATTTGCATTAAAAATATGGAGGTATTATCCTTATGGTGAAAGGCGTGATATTTAAACTTATCATTAAAGTTTAATGTATATTTTCACACAAAAGGAGGTGAATATGCGCCAAAGAAGATGGTTAGAGTTGATTAAGGATTACGACTGCCCAATTCATTATCACACTGGGAAAGAAAACAAGGTGGCAAATGCATTAAGTCTACAAGACCATGCTAGTTTATCCATGATGAGGATCTCAAAAGATCCAATATTTATGGATTTACAAAGGATGGATCTTGGAATTATAATGGAAGGGGAAAAATCTTACATTTATCAAATGAATGCTCAACCATCTATACATATGAAGATTAAAAATGCATAGAAATATGATGTAGAGTTAAAAAAGATAGTGAGAAATGTTTCTGAATTTCACATTGATTGTAATGAAATAATAAGTTTCATGATTTGGGTTTGTGTTACTCCCATTCCAGAATTAAAGAAGGAGTTGCTGGATGAGGCTCATAGTTTTTCATTATATATTCATCCTGGAAGAAAAAAATGTATAGTGACTTGAAATATTACTTCTGGTGGGATGGCATTAAAAATGATGTTGTTGAGTATGTCTCTCGATGCTTGGTTTGTCAGCAAGTTAAAGATGAGAGACAGAAGTCTAAGGGGATATTACAACCATTACCCATACCAAAATGGAAATCAGAAAACATCACATTGGACATTGTCACTAGACTTCCTAAAACATCCAAAGGCAATAATGCTATTTGGATTATAGTTGATCGTCTTACGAAGTCGGCACAATTCATTGCTAATAGAGAAGATTTATCTCTTAATAAGCTTTACAGGATATATGTGAATGAATTGGTAAGATTTTATGGAGTACCACATTCCATTATATCTGATAAGGATCCGAGGTTTACCTCGAAGTTCTGAAGAAGTCTTCAGCATGCTCTAGATATAGAGTTGTGTTTCAGCACTACCTTCCATCCTCAGACAGATGGTAATTCTGAGTGAACAATTCAAACTCTAGAAGACATGTTAAGATCCTGCTCTATGGATTTTGAAGGTGGTTGGGATCTACACCTACCTTTGGTGGATTTTTCTTATAATAATATCCTTCACTCCAGTATTCAGATGGGTCCATATGAAGCTCTATATGGAAAGAAATGACAAACTCCAACTTGAAAGGATGAAGTTAGGGAAAGAAAGCCATTAGGACCTAATCTTGTCGATGAGATGGCAGAAAAGGTCTGATATATTCAACAACACATAAGAGAAGCTCAGAGTCAACAAAAAATTTATGATGACAACCGAAGAAAAGACCTAGAGTTTGAAGTGGGTGATAAAGTGTTCTTACGAATATCTCATTGGAAGAGAGTAATGAGATTTGGAAAGAAGGGAATGGTGAGCCTTAGGTATATCAGTACATTTGAAATAATGGATCATGTTGGAAAGGTAACTTACTAATTGGCCCTTCCACTGAATCTCTCTCAAGTTCACAATGTGTTCCTTGTATCTCTCCTGAGAAAGTACATACCCGATCCTTCACATGTTCTAAGCTCAGAAGTTGTACCGCTGGAGCAAGATCTTTCTTATGAAGAACAACCGATAGGGATTCTGGATCATAGTGAAAACATTCTATAGAACAAGACCACTCGCATGGTGAAAGTTTCATGGAGGAACCACTAATTAGAAAAAGCTACATGGGAGCTTGAGGATATGATGAGGGAGAGTTATCCTCATCTATTTGTTACGAAGTGATGAATTTTGAGGGAGATTTATTTTAAGGTGGTAGAATGTAACACCCTGATATTTTATGAGAAATATATCTTTTGTATGTCTTATGTTATATGCAACATCGAAGGAATCTTTCGCTACACACAACACAATCTTGGATTGCATTATACTCAAGAGAAACCTTCCTCGATAGCGTGTGTTGTACGCAATATCGAGTTTCACTAAACAACGATATATTATTATAATATTATTATGGACTAGCCGTTATGAATATTATTAACTAAATTTTTAATTTTATAACATTATTATTCATCATACGTATTTTCTAAAACATGGTATCCAAACTAAATAAATATTAAGGGTAAAATAAGTATTTTTGAAAAAATGTAGTTTTTCAGCCTTTTTATGGCACACCAACTTTAATATAGTTTTGACATTTTATAATTTCAATTTGAAAAAATAAAATTATTTTTTGGAATCATCAAATAAAAATTTACTTTGGATAAATTTTTCATATTATTTTGATAACTTCCCTATTTTAATGAATATTAGAAACTCGCTATATTATAATTAAATACAACTTTTTTCGTCGCAATAATTTATACGGTTAAATTATAATATTGAATGGATTTAATGTATAAATACAATATATTTTTTCCATTTAATATAATTTATTTCATTACCATTAATTTTAAATTGTAATCATAGGTAAAAACATCTCAATCTTTGGCAATGTTTTAACTTTTAAAACACGTTTTCTTAACAACGTGATTAATTTTTAAATTAATTACTGAATCTTATGTGTTTCGAATTTTGAAAAATGGAATCCATGTTTTTATTCAGTGGTTCCAAATTATATTAATAGATTACATTTATTTTTTTAGTAACTACGGTAATTTTTATTTACTGTAGTTAAAGGTAAATCGGGTAATTAATGGTAAAAATAACATTATAAAATTACCCTAACACCTGTCAAAATTATACTCGATGAATAAAAGTCGACCATTATCACCTAAGGGTGTGAATAAATTCATTTTATGGACTTTTGACCATTAATATATTTTAATTATTATTAAAACCAATGAAAGTGACAACATGTCAATCTCTTAAATCTTATAAGTATAATATTTTTAATTTAGTGATAAACTTCATGAAACTTCAAACATGAATAGTCTAAATAAATCTAATAAAATTATCTACATCATTTTAATTTATTTATAATTTTTAGAGATTAAATATTTATCATTATTTATGTCACAATAGTGATGTTGAAATTATTTTATTGATTGAATTATCAAATAAATGATATTAAAAGTATTAAAATAAATATTATATAATCTATTTAATGTGCTCCACTAATTTTATTGATAAATATGTCATGTTATGAATCTATTAAATCTTTTAGTTTTAACATATCTTCTGTGTATATTTTATTTAAATTCAAATAAATGAATTGTGTCAAAATTGACACTATTGTTATTTTATAAAAATTACATATTATAAAATTGTTTAAAAAACACAATAATATTTAAAAATTATAAATTAAAAATTATATGGTCTAAAATGTAATAAATTATACAATAATGGAAAATTCTCAATCTATAAGTAATTAATTATAATGATTTAAAATTTAGAATATTATTACCACAAATGAAATTAAATTGATTATATAAGGATAAATCAAGTTGATAATTTTTAAAATAAATCCTCAACTTGTATAAATTTTATTGGTTGATGATATTAAAACCCGGTCTCTTATAATATTCATATTTGAGTAATTTTTGGAGGTTTTTAAATGGGGTTGGAATTTACTATAAATTAATATTTCTTATAATTCCAAAGGTGCCCCTCTCCTCCCTTATAAAAGGACACCTCCTCCCTCTCCTCCTCACACAACTTTGAGCCTTCAATCTCGGCCAGCCTCTGTATAATTCCCTTATCCACTTCCCTAGAAACATTCTATAGGTTCTGGTCTTCTTCAATGACCAACTTTAGTGCCCCAAGAGGAGGTTAAGAAGAGGCGTGTCAAAAGAAAAGGTAATATCCTTTACCGATTATTTCCCTTTTATTTCCTCTTCTACTTCTTCTTATTTATTTGTTTCATCATAAATTAATAACATAATTATATCTCATATACTGATACTTTATTGTAAATATGAAACAACCCTATTTCACCTTCTATCCATCCTATGGAAAATGAAATCACCGCGCGTGCGTAAGTATGAAATACCGTCTCCACATCGTGGTGTAATCTGTTTTCCACCGCCACCATACATGGATGGGTATAATGGTGTAAATAATAATTATATATGATTATTATAACATGATTATAATTTTGAGACATTCCATCTTCCACTCCAATACCATTCAATAGTTATTGAAATGATATCATCGCTCGTGCGTACGTACGACCTACCGTCTCTACAATGTGATGTGACTTGTTCTACATGATCTTCATTGAATAATGATTATATAAATGAATTGAATGAATATATATGATATATATTACACTAATACCATTATGTAAATAAGGTATCTATAACCTAGAACGAGTAATAAGAATTTATTCGACAAAACATGCAAAAAAACATAAAGCAATGATCACCCGAATAACAAGTAGTAATGAAATATTACTAATAAGAAGATAAAAATATGACCATGTATGATGTAATAACAATTAATATGATTCCTTAATAATTCAATGACATTATTTAAGTCATTATATATGAGTATTGGATATGTATGAATCATATCTGACCTAAGGTAAGGGAAACTCTCTCAATTTCATTTTTATCCGAGAATGTTTATACTTTAGAATTTGCTGGGGAATATTTATCATCCACATCCATGTTTCCTCAACATGTAATATTGTTTCTATCCTCCTAAAATTGTTTAAATCCAATATTACCTATTGGTGAATTTTTATTAAATGATATGAATGGAATCTTTTGTCATTTTCAGTACGAGATACTTTTTGACTTTTTCGACCAAAGTATGAGAAGAATGTTTTTAACTTATATGGCATGAATGGATTTTTATTATTCCATAGAACATTATTTCCATGAATAATCCTTTATAAAATTTCACATTTATTTTTAATTAACTTCTTTTAGTTTAAAATTTTATGACATGTTAAGAAAGGAAAAATGTTTTTGAAGTAGAAAGGATATTTTTCTCAAGAATAGAGTTCAAGTGTTTTATCAAAATTATTTTCCATCTAAGATAATATAAGTTTCTATTTCAATCCTTATTATTACATTGATTTGATTATGTTGTGATGGAATTATTTTTACGAAGTCCTTTATCTTATATGAATTGTTTTATGATGTCATGATGTTTAAGAATACCATTTTTATTACACGGGTTATGCTATGATGTATGATATATGATTTTGTGAACACAAAAGAATGGTCTCATTATGAGATGGGTGGGATGCATATCTCCCTACAGTGAATTTGGTAAAGATTTATATCTCATGAAATAGACATGGCTGGAATGGAAAGTTAATCTGGTTCAGTGATACAGGAGAGAAATGAGGAGTGAACTCGGTTCAGAAATGGACTTTGTCCACTAAGATAGTCTTGGAAATGAGTCTTAACAAATATGAAATGATTTTCTATGAATATGTGTGTATTCCACAAAGTTTCATTTTATATGTTATGATCATTGGGATTACATTTCAATACTATGATTTGTCTTATGTTATGATATTATGATCTCTTTTGCCGGTTAAGATATTCAAAATGTTATGTACCTATGAATATGATATGATTTATATTTATTTTGATTACCCTTACGGAGCATTTGAGCTCACCCTTTTGTATGTTTTATTTTCCCCAGGTCATGAAGAAGGGTATTAAGTAGGATATGCTAAAAGGGGACTCTATATAAGATTAAATAAGAGGGAGACAATGTAGATGATTTTTGAACTAGTTGTTTATGTTCCCTTGTTTCTAAAGACACTATACCTATACAGTCTTACCTTGGAATTGTTATATGTTGTAATAAGTATGCTTAAATTCTTATGTAATAACCATGTATCTAATGTATGGGTCGTTATACACATCCCACCATCTCTTTGTAGAATCCCAAAGCACGTACGTAGTGAGCTTCACCCTACTCTCCAGAGGTGTCTCCAGATGATTGATGGTAGACAACATGGATTATAACCATGACTCTAAAGCCTGGTGTCCTGCGTCCCTTTTGAAGGTGGGAGGATGTTTCTACTGGAAAATCGACGTCAGCTATACCATAGACAGGGTGGGATGCGGTACCACACAAAAAATCTTCATGAACCTCACGACGCCCTCTCGGAAATGTGCATCAGCCCCTGTATTCGGGATTACGGCTAGTGCCAAGACATGAACAACTATAGGATCTTTTGGTAGCTTCTAATCAGCCATGTCCAGTGTTTGATCACCTCCTTGCTACTGGAAAATAACTGGAGGGCATCTCGGTGGCATGCCTCTGCAACATTAAGCGCACACCTTAGATCAAGATTATCAAGGACTGAAAACAAGAATTGTAAGAAGGTAACAAGATAAATAAAGCATTCATGTTTTAAAAACATGGATACATAGTGTGTATAATGCCTACACGATGTGTTACCTAAAGCCTTTCACAAGGTAGTGTACCTGTACAAAAATTTTTCATGTAATACCCCATACAAAAGGCGTGTTGTCCTAACGCACAGTGTGTACTTGAATCATCTTCCTCTGCCCGAGATCTTTTACACGTCTAAGAGACATAGTTCTCCTGGAACAAGACTGTGTGGCGTGTTTGTGCCATACATGGTGTGTAATAGACGAGATTCACCGACCCATGTTGTTAGTGACATGTTCGGTTTCACGGTTGACTCTCTATAGCGTGTTCCAGGCAGACACATCGCGTATCAGAAAAATCTCAACCGACCCGTGTTGTTTTTTTCCTGACCTGTTACATGGTTCTACAACACATCATATACATACGACACTCAGTGTGTTCTACCAATGATTCCTAAAACCCATGTCTCTACCCACACAGTCTGTGACATAGTTAGAGACTACACAGTGTGTACATACATTACATAGTGTATACTTATGAAAAACAGTTCCTTCCTGAATAGAAGGACACATGGCATGTATTCAACATTACAAACAGTGTATTCTGAGTTTTTCGGACATTATGACATAGAAACTACTCCAAAACGTAGAAAAATTGTTAAATGAACAATGAAGTTACAAATTATGATTTGTGAGGGCTCATACATCCCTGAAAATCAATGCTTGGCATCACATACATGTCATATACCAAGAAAACAAGTAAATGATCCACCAAATTTCGATTCATGAGGGCCCATAACACCTCAATAACCAATGTTTGGCCTTCATTTAATCAAAACCTTACACAAAGCAATAACATATAAAAAGTAGTAATTTTATCATGGTATCTATCAGAACAGCATGAATATCTAGTACAACATCTATCCCAAAAACATGCAATCACTAATGCACCCTAAATGGCATGAAAAGAATCAATGACATGTGATTTCTAGAAAGTTCATATATGATGCATGATATGGAATACCCTCATCTCATTAGGTTTCAATAGAAATAGAACATAAATAACATCAACAATAATAGTACAAAATAGGTGAATCAACCAATGGTGAAATCAATCAATCCTAAAATTGCAAAACCAGAAAAATTGAAATAAATGATGTAGATTAGAATTTCCCTGTACAATGGTTAGCTTCTCTTGGGAACAACTTATTACCAAGTACCTAATTCCATTATATCCTTGGATATAGG
This sequence comes from Viscum album, assembly GCA_963277665.1. NCBI lineage: Eukaryota > Viridiplantae > Streptophyta > Magnoliopsida > Santalales > Viscaceae > Viscum > Viscum album. Next base: position 818,486,769 of record OY728141.1, on the reverse strand, counting down.
CTCCAAATAGTAATTCAAGATGAAATGAAACTGCCACTCATACCACTTTGTAATGTCTTAGTTCCAGAAGCCACCAAGAGGTGCCCCGTACCCGGTTGGTTACATGGCCTCAAGCGTATTTCCCCAAATGAAAGAGGCTACCAACTAGAAGCAAGGGACTTGGGTTTTATAGTGGGGAAACTATGCCCTCATTGGACATGTAAACAACAGATGTAAACCAATATACAATGGTAGAAGCAATAATAATACCGTACAATAGTAAAAAGTACAAAAGTGAATGTATGAAATAATTAGAGCACACATATAAATGATTCATCATACATATGTCTAGGAATTCATCCAAACACATCACAATGCTAAAATAAAGTACTATACTAAAGTAAAAACGAAAATGTGTAAACTCCTCAGCATCGCCATCCTCAGCTTGGTTCCATGCTATCCAGCCACAAAGCAGTCATGTACCTGAAGTAGAAGGGATGTTTCCCTTATCTATACACGCATCAATATAATTTTTTTGGGCCCAAAATCCTGACCCAAACATGGTGTGAGGTTAAATCTGAGTAGGAAACCACCAAAATATATATGCCTAACAGTTAGTTAATATATGGTAGGTAATAATTAAAAACAGAATTAAATGAGTAAGTACTCAATAGTAATAATTCCTATAGTTCAATTGCATTCAATTCCACATATCAAGTAAGCAGCTAATCAAAGCAGGTAACCATCTGGGAAGTAATCTCAACCTAACCTCTCTGGTTCCACTAAAACAACTCAAGAAACCCTCTAGGAAGTGCACAATGTCTAAAACCTCTGGTTCAGTTTATGCATAAACTTCCTAATGAATAACTCGCCATAAATTCCCCCTATTGTCTCGTAATGGTAACTAAATGGCGCTCAGGGGAAGCACATACGTCTCATTCCCCCTATGGACTGCATCAAGGAACTATAGACACTCTGAGAAAGAACTTACGTCAATTCCTCCTATCGTCTCACATCGTAATCGTTAAAATAGACTATCTGGAGAAGCCTTTACATACTTTCTCTCCATGTTCTACTACACTAGGTTCTCTCGACCCTTTGTAAGTCAATCAAGTACAGTAATGCATAGAAGCCAAAGTAAACCTCATGAAATACTTGCCTAATAGTCTATAGTATATTATCATGTTAGATAGATAATCACATCATCGTACAATACTAGGCATGTGAAAAACCTGGCAAACTAATAGGCTAAGTTGGTCCAAACGGTCATAAAAAAACATGCATAGTAAAACTATTCCAAAAAATAACAATTAACACTATTCAAATTCAATTTACCTCTACTCAACCATACAAGCATAGTAGGCAATTATTAAGTCTAAAAATGTATGAATGCAATATCCCATTCAAGGGTATTGGAAACATATTCACATAAAACTCAGATAATTTCTACAAAAAGGTACAAAACTCGTACCTTGGTGTTGTAGAAATGATATATGGGAACCTCAAGCCTTGAATCTCCCATGAACACCATAGATCTAAAAAACACTAAAAATTCTCAACTGAAGATAAGTAGGGAAAGAGAAATAATCAGGAAAAGAAGCTCCAGTAGAAGGAAGGGCTTACCGAGGCGATCCCAAAGCAATAAATGATAGTTGATTCAGAGAAAGAATTATCGATCAGGGGCTCAAGGAAAGATTATAGTCGTACAGTTTCTCTCGGTCAAAACATACCAATAAGAAGACAGTTTTGTCAGATAGACGCGACCCCAGTCCATTTAATGAAATAAAAAGAAAGTACACACTGTGTACATTAGAAGTACACGGCGTACACTTCACCTTACTGGACCACACAATAGGCTGTCTCTAGGTCACCACACACGGTTGTGTGCTCAGCAGTGACATGGCCAACACACGACTATGACTGGAAACAGAGTACACGATATATACATATAATGTACAGGGCGTGTACTAGAAAAATTTCAAAAAGTCCTCTTGTCCTCCAAAACAATATAAAAATGAAAAAATACATAAAAAGAATATCTGAGTTCTTACACCACACCCAAAAATCAACTCTAGAAGTCCAACAATAATTATCCACTAATGAAGTGATATGATCTGGAAGATTCTCAATACAATCAAGATGATCATTAACTTCCAAATAAAAATCCATATTCAACTCCCCCCCGAGAACCAAGTTATTTAGATGATTCCCATTTAAGTTACATTTCCAAAATTTAATATATGAGTCCCTGGAAAGCAACCACCGAGGGTGAAAATCAATTTTAGAGAAAATAAACTTCAAGGAAGGCCACACCGAGGAATTTAAATAATTGAAGTTTCTAAGGTTGATCCTATGAGTAAACCGGGATTAATGAAAACTCAGAGCCTCAGATTTCATATTTATAAGCCTCCAAATAACCACGGCCTGTAAAGAGTCATTAAAAACATGATGATTTTTAATGACCAAACCACCGCCATCATAAGACTAGAAAATATAATTCCATGTAACCGTTTCTAGCCTTCTTTTTATTATGCTACCACTCTAGATGAAATTTTTGATAGAAGTGTTAATGCTCTTTGTAACACACTGAGATTTTATGAAAAATATTTTTTTAATTTCAATGATGTCTTGTGTTATATGCTACAAAAATATTACCTTGCGCTATACGAAACACCGTATTAGCATGCAGTATACGCAACACTATTCTTGGATCAGGTTACACACAATTTTGATAGTAGTTATTCTATAAAAAATTGAGTCTATATATATATTCAATGTATAAATGAAATATGGTTGGATTATGTTATATGAAACATCAAAGAAGTCTTTCACAACACACAACCCTGACATGGCTTGCATTACACGCAGTCGTGACCTTCCTCGATAGTGTGTGTTGTACGCAATATCAGGTTTCACTAAACAACGATATATGGTTATAATATTATTAAAAACTAGCCGTTATGAATAGTATGAACTACATTTTGAATTTTATAACATTATTATTCATCATACACATTTTCTAGAATATGGTTTGAGAAGAAAATAAATTTTTCCTATTAAATTTGTATTTTTAAAAAATAGCAGTTTTCCAGCCTTTTGATGGAGCACCAACATTAAATCTTGTTTTTGGCATGTATATAAGTTAAATTTGATGAAATTAAATTCTTCTTTGGAATTAGGATATAAAAATTTACTTTGTCTAAAATTTTCATATTATTCTGATAACTTTCATATTTTAATGAATAGTAAAAACACGTAATATTTTAATTAAAAACAACTTCCTTCATCACAACAATTAATATAGTTAGACTATATTTTTTATTGGTTTTAAAGTGTAATTATATAATATTTTTACCATTTAATCCAATTTTGGTCATTGGAATTTATTTCACTATGAAATTGGATATAAACCAGTATCAATCTTTTGATAGTTATTATTTCCTAAAAACACGCTATTTTTTTGATAACGAGAATTAATTTTAAAATTACTCAATTCCACTTCTATAATTTGAATTTGGAAAAATAGAATCAATTTTGAATTCGGAATATTAAATAATGCTTAGGCTGAATTTTTGGTATTTTTTTGAAAAACTTCAATTTTTGATGAATAGTGAAACCACTTAGTGGTAGTTAAAAAACTAAATTTTTTTTATTTAAATGAAATTTTACAACTTTTGGGAATTGAATTTCGAAAATACGAGAGACACGGTTAATTTCAAGGTCTAAAATGTGGTTCAATAAGATAAAAATAATTTTTGGTGAATAGTAATTTTTTAATTTTATTTACCACAGTTACAAGTAAATAGGATAATTAAGGGTAAAAATGATATTATTATTACCCTAAAACATGTCCTAATTCTATTGGATAAGTGTAATTCGACCATAAACAATCTTATTAATAAAATATGTTCATTTAGTTCCACATGGATTAGATTATGACATTTTTTATTAGTTTATTTAAAGAAGGGTTAAAATGGTTAAAATCAAAGTTTAATAACTAAAACATTTTTAATATAGGTTTATACATAAGATAAATTTGAAATTAAATATTCATTAGAATGATAAAAGAAGTTACTACCTATTGGTATTTTATATATAATTTTTAGACATTAAATGATGTAAGTTTTTTATGACACAATGATGATGGAGTAATTATCTTATTAATGAATTATTAACATAATTGATGTTATAAATCCCCAAATAAATGTAATTTGAGACTTTTTATAAATCAAACTAATTTTGTAGGTTAATATGACTTGTTAGTTTTGATTTAATTAACTTTTTTCGAACTAATCATGTTGTTATGATTTTCAAAAAATCAAGTACCAAATAGTGTCAAAATTGACATAAATAGTTTTTGAAACAAATATTATATTATTAATTGATATTTTATTCCTAAAAATATAAGGTTTGACCAGATGACCTAGATATGGATATATATTAATAATGAACCACTTGGGGATCGTTTTTCTTGTTATAGTATGTTTATTAACTTTATAGTGAAAGAAAACAAGAAGACATGGTAAAAGTTAAATTGTTTAACTTAGAGTTAAATCTAAAAGATAAGGTTAATATAGTAACCTAAACTTGTCTAAAACCTGTTGGTTGAGAGTATTATGACCCATCCTTACATTTTCTTCGAAATAAATCAATTTGGAGCTATTATAAACCGAATATGACTTTATTATAAAATAATATTTTATGTTTTTTCCAAAGGTACCCCACTCCTACCTTATAAAAAGGGCACCCATTCCCTCTTCTCTTCACACCCTTTTGCGTGTTCATGCTCAGCCAACCCCTAACCATTTCTCTTCTCCACATCCCTAGCAACAATTTGGAGGTTCTGGTCTTCTCAAAAGACCAACTCTACTTCCTTAAGAGAAGGCTTAAAGAAGGTGCGTCGAAGAAGATGAGGTTTTGATACGTACGAAGCATATCAGACCTACGGTAAGGGATAACTATTCCAATATCATTCTTATCCAAGATTTTTATTCATATGTATTTAATGGGGTTATTGTTATCATCCATACCCATGTTTTATAAAAATGTTTCATGTATTTTTAAAGTCCTTTTTACCCATTTTTTATATTTACCACATGTTATGAATGGAATCTTACTTTTGTTTACCACATGGGGAACTATTTGACTTTTTCAACAAATGTATGAGAAGAATTTTATTTTTAACTTATACGACATGAACATATTTTTATGGTTTTATAAAGCCTTATTTTCAAGAAGCTTCATCCAAAATATTGCATAAATATTTTCAAAAAAAACAATTTCTTTTAAAATTGAATGACATTTTGTGAAAAAATGATATTGAAGAAGAAGGGATATTTTCCTCAAGAATTAATTTCAAGTGTTTTATCAAAACCATTTTCCATATAAGATGACATTATTTCATATGTGTATGATTCAAGTATAATGTCTCTATGATTTACATGTTTTCACTTTTTTTATTATGAAATGATATCCATTTCTTTTATATGGATTATGTGATTATGGAATGATGTTTATGAAACCCATTTTATTCATTGGGTTATTATGAATGATTTATGTTTATTTTGTGACACAAGTAAGAATGATTTCATTATATGATGGGTGGGACCTATATCTCCCTCCAATGCATTGGGTAATGATTTATATCTCATGAGATAGAGATGGCTAGAACGGTATGTTAATCCGGTTCAGTGTTATAAGACTGGAACGAGGACTGAACTCAATTCAGAAAGGGAAATTGTCCATTAAGATGGTCTTGGCGTCAATTCCTTGGATACTATTGAAATAATATCATGTTCTTAATGTTTTTCCACAATTTCATGATTTATTTACAAGCTATATTATCATGATTGATGTTATATTATGATATATTCCTTACGTACTACCATGTTTTATGTCATTTCCTAAGATTTCAATGTTTAAAAATTATGTTCATGTTTTTATGTTCAAATGTATATGGTTTGTTTTATTTTCTCCATGATTACCCTTACTGAGAATTTGAGCTCACCCTTTTTATGTTTTTTCCCCAGGATATAAAGAAAGGCTTTAAGTAAGAAAACAAAAGGGGAAGATCTTTATGGGAGATATTGAAGATCTTTCACCACTATTTGACGATTATATTCCATGTTTCCAAAGACACTAAACTATTACGGTCCTTGTCTGTATTTTTTTTGTATTGTATTAAGTATTCCAAAAATGTAATGTAATGTCCATGTACATCAGGATTTGGGTCTCTACAGTTTGTATAAGAGGAAAGGTATAGTCATCCTTTGGAAACTAGGATGCGAAAACATTAGTGAGATCCCTAGAGATATATCTAAGGTATGTATAGGGATGCCCCTATGCTTAAGTATGAGTATAGTTTTTAGGCCTAGGATTACGATAACGACCATGGAATTAAACCAAATATTTTATATATTGAAGGTACTCCCCCTTTATTATGTTGTTCTCCCTAGCATGATTTTTTCCTTTCACACTATTATTTTTGGGTTTTAGAAGATGGCTGGAACCCGAAGGAACAGTGTCGATCAATGTAATGGAAAATGCAATGACTGTTCTTAAGAACAAACCAATGTTATGGGAGATGGAGTACAAAATCTTATTGATATACTTACACAACCTATGAATCATTATAGACTTCCAAATGAGAAGAGAAGTGAACAATATTCTATTGAGTCTTTCCTGAGGCAACGTCCACCTTCTTTCAGTGGGTCTTATGATCCACTTGTTGTTGAACAATGGATCTGTACCACTGAAAAGATATTTTCCATACTTCGTTGTTCAAAACATGAAAAATTCATTATGGATGTTTACCGTTTAGAAGGTGAAGCAGACCAGTGGTGGACTCTAATTAAGAATACAAGGCCCCAAGGTGAAATTGAATCCCTAGAATGGGATGAGTCCAGGAAAGTATTTTTCAATAAGTACTTCCCTCATATTCTTCGAAAAAAGATGGAAAATGAGTTCCTTGAGCTTAATCAAAAGGATGATGAATCTGTTAGTATATACGAGTCGAATTTTACAAGGCATGCAAGGTATGCATCTAGCTTTATCATCCAACCTAAAAGTAAAGTGGATCGATTCTTTAGTGGATTAAAACCAAGTCTTCGAAGGGCATTATCTATAAGAGAATTCAGTAGCTATATAGAAATTGTGCGTTGTGCTATTAATGTGGAACTGGAAGTTGGTGTTACATATCCATCTCATGGTTTTGATAAGAAACTAAAGATGGAGTTTAAGGAGAAATCTCAGAACAATGGTGAAAAAAAGATGAATGTTTCTTTATGCTCAAAGTGTGGAAAGAACCATGATGAAGATTTCTTAAAAGGTACTAGAAAATGTTTTAAGTGTGGAAAATAAGGTCATCGAGCAGTTGATTGTCGAAGTAATGGGAAAAAGGTTGCTAGTGATTTGAATAGAGAAACGACTACAGAGAATGCTCCACTAACACTTCAATTCTTCAAGTGCAAGGAAATGGGAATTATTCTAAAAAATGCCCTAATCCATGGGTTAATGATGATCAACATGAGCAACCTCTTAAGGAAAAGGATAAAGGGAAGTCTCATACGATCATATTTGTGATGTTGATTATGATAATGATGTTGTGCAATGATTAAGTGTTTATGTAATGGGATTTCAAAATAGTATCATGGAATCTCAGTTATGGTATTGTGTAAATTTGGAATATCTATGTATTGGTTTTCAATAGTTATATGGTACTGGTAACTATGAAAAAGTGATTGAAATATTTTCGGAATGCAGATGAAATGCACATAATGAAGGGATAAAGAGAAAATAATATGTTTTATAGTATTCCTGGGCTCATGTTTGATATAAGGACTAAGTGATATCATGGTTTTAGTATATACAATTTTTGGAATTTTGGTATGTGGAAAGAGTTTACTTTTAACTACATTCATGTTTTCACTAAGGTTCAATGTGTATTTATTTTTCAAGAGAATACATGATTAAGGTATTCACATGGTCAAAATGTGACCAACAAGATATATATTATATGGGGGATTAAGGATGGTATTCACATGCTTGGTTGACAACATTTCTAGTAATCATTTTCTTTATAATATAAGATTTGACAGATGTATTTTCGATAAGCTTAAAGGTTGAAATGGATTAAGTTTGACATCAGATAGAATTTTTTAATGCTAGAATTTAATCAATACTATTTCTGTAATGTTATAATAGTGTAGTTTTAGAAAAAGGAAAACCCAGAGAACGAACGACAACCCGTCGTATCAGACAAGGCTGTGGGAATCGAACCCAAAAGCAAAGTGCGGCAGACCTTTATCTCCTACCACTGGCCAACAGGAAATTCCTGGTTATTAGAAAGTAGTTTTATTATATTAAGTGGTATGATAGATGATGTATATGTTCATTTTTAGAATCATATACGATTGACTTCACCATGTATGGACTTATTTATATTTTATAACTTTTACAAACCTTTTGTTTGAGATAGATGGAATGACTCATCATTCTATCGCATGATATTCTAACACTTCACAGAAGACAAAGTCAACTTCTTTTCTTTAAGAGGTGATGTTGAAATTGTTCAAGGCATAAACAATAGTGAGATTGTACCAAAATCAAGTAGATATTTCTTTTAATTATTCGTTAACTTTAAGGGAATGATATTCAAAACAAAAATTGTTGTCCTAATGTCCTCATATCCGATGAATTATATGGTACCTTAAATCATCACAAATTTATGGATTTGTGATTGATGGCTTTTTCATAGCCATGTTCTCTACCACTCTCCATATGAACATGATGGTTAGATTTCTCTTCCATATCCATATTTTCACCTATGTTCTGCTATGTGGGAACCCAAGTGATGAGTTACTTTGGGTATCCATTTTGTTTCTAACCTTCATTTTTAAAATTATGTTTTAGAATTCCTTTTTACGATGTGGGTTTCTATGAAAGAAAATTTCAAGTAGTAAACGATTTATAACCTCGATGAATTTTGAGGGAGAAATTCATTTTAAGGGGAGTAGAATGAAACCCCCTGATATTTTATGAAAAATATTATATTAATTTCATTGATGTCTTGTATTTTACGCTACACCTAGATTAGCATGCGCTATACGCAACACCGTATTAGCTTGCCGTATACGCAACACTATTCTTGGATCATGTTAGACACAATTTGGATAATAGTTATTCTAAGCAACATTGAGTGTATATATATATTTATTCAATGTATAAATGAAATATGGTTGTATTCTGTTATACGAAAAAACAAAGGTGTCTTGCACCACACGCAACCCTATCTTGGCTTGCATTACATGCAATCACGACCTTCCTCGATAGTGTGTGTTGTACGCAATATCGGGTTTCACTAAACAATGATATATGGTTATAATATTATTATAAACTAGCCATTATGAATAGCATTAACTAATTTTTGAATTTTATAACATTATTATTCATCTTACACTTTTTCTAGAATATTGTACGAGAACAAAAAAAATCGTGTTAAATATGTATTTTAAAAAAATAGCGGTTTTCCTGCCTCTTTATGGCGCACCCACTTTAAATCTTTTTTATGACATGTCCATAAGTTAAATTTGACCAAATAAAATTCTTATTTGGAATACAGATATAAAAATTTACTTCAGAATAATTTTTCATATTATTCTGATAACTTTAATATTTTAATGAATTGTAAGAACACGCTATATTTCAATTAAAAAACACTTTTTACATCGTAATAATTTATATGGTTAGATTATATTTTTTATTGGTTTTAAAGTTTAATTATAATATATTTTTACCATTTAATCCAATTTTAGTCATTGTATTTAATTTCACTTTGAAATTGGATATAAACAAGTATAAATCATTTAATAGTTATTGTTTCTTAAAAATACGCTATTTGTTTTTATAATGGGAATTAATTTTAAAATTAATTAATTCCACTTCTATGTTTTGATTTTGGAAAAATAGACATCAATTTTGAATTCTAAATATCAAATAATTCTTTGGCTGAATTTTTGGTATTTTTCTAAAAAACTTCAATTTTCGATGAATAGTGGAACAACTTAGTGGTCGTTAAAAAATCGACTTTTTCATTTAAATGAAAATTTACCACTTCTGTGAATTCAATTTGTTAAATTCGAGAGACACAGTTAATATCAAGGACTAAAATGTGGTTCAATAAGATGAAAATAATTTTTGTGAATAGTAATTTTTTACTTTTATTTACAACACTGAAAAGTAAATAGGATAATTAAGGGTAAGAATGATATTATTATTACCCTAACACATGTTCTAATTCTATTGGATAAGTGTAATTAGACCACAAACAAACTTAGGAATAAAATCTGACCATTTAGGTCTACATGGATTAGATTAGGACATTTATTATTAGTTTATTTAAAGAAGGGTTAAAATGGTTAAAATCAATGTTTAATAACTAAAACATTTTTAATATAGGTTTATACAAAAGATAATTTTGACTATAAATATTAATTAGAAATATAAAAATATTACCTACCTAATGGTATTTTATTTATAATTTTTAGAAATTAAATATTTTATATTATTTATGACACAATGATGATGAAGTAATTATCTTATTAATGAAATATTAACATAATTGATGTTATAAATACCCAAATAAATGTAATTTTATACTTTTTATAAATTACACTAATCTTGTAGGTTAATATGACATGTTAGTATTTATTTAATGAACTTTTTTTGAACTAATAATTCTGTTATAATTTTCACAAAAATCAAGTACCAAATAGTGTCAAAATTGACATAAAATAATTTTTAAAACAAATCTTATATTATTAATTGTTATTTTATTATTAAAAATCTAAGGTTCGGCCAAATGACATAGATAAGGATATAAATATTAATAATGAACCACTTGGGGTTCGTTTGGCTTGTTATAGTAAGTTTATTAACCTTATAGTGTAAGAAAACAAGAAGACACGGTAAAAGTTAAATGGTTTAACTTAGAGTTAAATCTAAAAGATAAGGTTAAAATAGTAACCTAAAATTGTCTAAAACCTATTTGTTGAGAGGATTTATACCCATTACCACATTATCTTCTAAATAAATCAATTTGGAGCTATTATAAACCTAATATGACTTTATTATAAAATAATATTTTAAGTATTTTCAAAGGTACCTCTCTCCTCCCTTATAAAAAGGGAACCCCTTCCCTCTTCTCTTCACACCCTTTTGAGCCTTGATGCTGAGCCAACCCCTTCCCATCTCACTTCTCCACTTCCCTAGAAACATTTTAGAGGTTCTGTTCTTCTCAAAATACCAAATATACTTCCTTAATAGAAGGCTTAATGGAGGTGCGTCGAAGAAGAGGAGGTTCATATACGTATGAAGCATATCAGACCTAAGGTAAGGGATAACTATTCCAATCTCGTTCTTATCCGAGATTGTTATTCATATGTATTTACTCAGGTTATTGTTATCATCCATTCCCATGTTTTATAAAAAAATTTCATGTATTTTTATAGTCCTTTTTACACATTTTTGAAATTTACCACCTGTTATGAAAGGAATCTTACTTTTGTTTACCACACGGGGAAATTTTTTACTTTTTTGACAAAAGTACGAGAAGAATGTTATTTTTAACTTATACAGCGTGAACGGATTTTTACAGTTTTATAAAGCCATATTTTCATGAGGCTTCCTCCAAAAGATTTTGTGACTATTTTCAACAAAATACTTTTCATTTAAAATTGGATGACATTTTCTGAAAAGAAAATGATTTTGAAGAAGAAAGGATATTTTCCTCAAGAATTCATTTCATGTGTTTTATGAAAACCATTTTCCAACTAAGATGACATTATTTCATATGTGTATGATTCAAGTATAATGTGTCTTTGATTTATGTGGTTTAACTTTTCTTATTATGAAATGATATCCATTTCTTTTATATAGATTATGTGATGATGGGATGATGTTTATGAAACCCATTTTATTTGTTGGGTTATTATGAGTCATGTATGTTTTTTTGTGGAATATGTAAGAATAATTTCATTATGAGATGGGTGGGACATATATCTCCCTCCAATGCATTGGGTAAAGATTTATATCTCATGAGATATACATGGCTGGAATGGTATGTTAATCCGGTTCAATGTTACAGGACTGGAACGAGGAGTGAACTTGATTCATAAAGGGACATTGTCCACTAAGATGGTCTTGGTAGAAATGCCTTGGCTACTATGGAAATCATATCATGTGATTAATGTTTTTCCATAATTACAAGATTTATTTACAGACTATTTTATCATGATTGATGTTCTATTTTTTTCTATGCCTTACGTACTGCCATGTTTTATGTCATGGCTTATGATTTCGACATTTAAACATTATGTTCAAATGTATATGGTTTATTTTATTTTCTCCATGCTTACCCATACTGAGCATTTGAGCTCACACTTTTTATGTTTTCTTTTCCACAGGATATAAATAAAGGTTTTAGGTAAGAAAACAAAAGGGGAAGATCTTTATAGGAGATGTTGAAGATCTTTCACCACGGTTTGAAGATTATATTCCAAGTTTCCAAAGACACTAAACTGTTAAGGTCCTTGTGTGTCTATTTTTTTATTGTATTAAGTATTCTGCAAATGTAATGTAATTCCCATGTACGTCAGGCTTTGGGTCTCTACACTCTTGATTAATGAAATTGGCAATTTATACACTATAAAAGAAAACAAAAATTTTGAAGGGACAATTGACTTCACCAAATAAACCATGCCATCCATTGAAAGAGATTTTCCCTTCCATGTGTAAAGTTGTCTTCTAATCATGCCAAAAATTCTAGATAAATGACATACCTTTGGTCTCCCCCAAAACAAGGGCACCACCTTATAGGTGAAGGGGAGATGTCCTGCCCGAATGCCCAATTCTCTTATGACATCATTTTTTTATTAGGAGGGAATCTCCTTCCAAAGTATACAAAAGACTTTCTCCAACTAATCTCATGTCCAGATAACATTTCATAGTGAAAAAGGTCTCTCTTTATTTTCTTGATATTTACTTAATCCCCTTGAGTGAAGAGGACGATTTCGTCAGCATATAGAAGATGGGATGTAGCAAAAATCCCACCTCCAGCACGAATAGGATTCAATTTTCCATTGCCGACCATGATAGAAAGAACCCTACTGAGATAATCCTCAGCAATAAAGAAATGGATAACTGATAAAGGATCCCACTACATAACACCACCCGAACAATCAAAATACCCTTCAATAGATCCATTTATAAGGACCGAAATATGAGAAGAACATAAAATTATTTTGACGCAATTAATGAAAACATCCTCAAAACCACACATAACAAGGATCTTGCTGATTAAACCCGAATCAATTGTATCAAAATATTTCTTAACATCCAATTTGAGGGAAACATTTCCACCTATGGTTTGATTTTTGAGGAGATTAACACACTCGGATGCAATAATAAGACACTCCCGAATTGATCTCCCTTTGATGAATCCATACTGATTTGGATAAACAATTTTTCAAGCAATGAAAAAAGCCTATTAGCATGAATTTTAGAAATAATTTTATAAATTGTATTATCTAATGCCAATAGCCTAATTATATAAATTTTATTGTAATTTTCCACTTTCAGAATAAGGGAATGGAGTTGAGCATTCAAACCCTTTGGGAGAGATCCAGCTCTGAAAAAACGAATGATTATCCTAAAGACATCTGAATGAATGAAATCACAATAAGATTGAAAGAAGATGTTTCCAATTTCGTTAGGACTAGGTGAGCTCTCATATTTTAGACTAAATACATCCTCCTTGATCTCTGGATAAATAGGAACAATGGTAATAATAGAATTTTCCTCTTGGTTCACCAGTTTTGAGATCACACCATCCAAAGGATCAATGGTTGAAAGGGGGCCATTAAAAAGATTCATATATTAGGATATTATATGATCTATGAGATCCACTCTATTTTCAATGAGGTAGTCCCCATTGTTAATTAATGAAATTCACTTAGATACGTTCCTGATTTTTTGAAGAGAGTTGATGAACTTTTAATTCCTATCACCTTCCTTTAACCATTTGGATTTAAAGGAATCCCTTTGCAAGCTATATTTCATGTTAAGAAGATTGTTTTATTTAAGGGACAACCTAGCTTCCACTTAAATCCCATCAGAGAAGTCACTTTTGGTGTTGAGATCTTGAACATTTTGAAGAGAATATTCTAGATCAAAAATATCAGTGTCAATGGAGCTAAAATGATCCTTGCTCCACATTCATAAATTCATCTTTAGAATTTTGAGTTTGGTGATGCAGGTAAATGAAACCTTCATACAATTAATAGAGCTCCAAGTTCTCTGAACAATGGTCTTGCATTCAAGATGAGAGACCAATGGCTTGTTGAAACTGAAAGGGAGAGGAGGTTTGGGTTCCTTCTCACAATGATCCAACAAGAAGGGATGATGATCAGAGTTGAGTATGGAGAGGTTTTAGCATGATATAGTACCCCATGTGTCTATAGAGGCCCCATTAACAATGGCCCTATCAATCTTTCTAGCCAAAAATCTATTCAGGCGCTTCCTATACCTAGTTTATTTAGAACCCACAAAATTAACCTCAATCAAGTCATTATGATCAATACATAATCATAACTCTCTAGAATATATTTAGATGTATGCTACTCTCATTTTATCATCTGGATTCAAAACTGAGTTGAATTCCCCCAATAATAACCAAGGATGAGAGATGATAGATTTGAGAGATTTAATATCCATCCACATATTCCTGTGATCGTAATACCTATTATGAGTATAAATGAAGGATTTGGTAAAATGGGATATATGGTAACTAAAGAAACATGTGACATGATAATAACTTGATATATCAATGGTAATGTGGCCAATAGAATAATGTGTCAGCACCCATAGACTCTTGACAACTGTTGAGAACCTATTGGTGTCAATTAGGTGATTCCCCAAATTCTCCATGTTATCAATAACATAGGAGAATATTTTTTCAGGATTAGATAGACCTATAAGGCTAGGTTTGTCCTGGTGAATAAATAACTTAATTGATCAACATGTTTCTATATTTCCTAGACCCTAGAAATTCCAAAACATAATCATAATTTAAAACTAGATTCGGGGTTCTGACCCCTCACATTTTTTCCTCCATGTTTTTAGAGGGAATTCCAGCCTTTTTTGGATATAGGGACAACAATTCATTTATAATAGCAATGCTAGACAAAGAACCCTTCCCTTTGACTGAAAGATCATAGATAACTATATCTGTCCGAGTTTTCTGATTTGAGGTGTTGATGGAGGCATTCTTGCAATCTGCGGGACTGGTCCCCTTCAATCTGTTTGAAGTAGCAGGTTCCATTACACAGAAGCAGGCAACACATTGAATATGGCATGTGATGGGCTGAATAGCCTGAAGCTTAGAAGGGATTTTCGGGCTTCTGTTATAAGGCCCATGCCTTAAACATTACTTAATATTGAATTAAATGAATAATTCACATTGATTATCTTTTCAGGTTTAGAGTTTTAGAGAATTAAGACATAACTGTTACATCTCAAAAGATTACAAAGTAGACACTTCTACTAAGATTCCATAAAATAAAAAATCTTAAAAAGAAACATGTCGAGTTCCATGTTTTAGATAGCATGAATTTCCCTTGATCCAATCCTTGACCCTATTCCACATTATGTCCTGTGAAAAACATTTCAAAAAACATGGCGTCAGCATAAAAAGATCAGTAAGGGATACACAAAGAATGAAAACTTTTAGTTTTTCAAACATCAGGTAAACCATGTATACTTTATCAAAGTAATACCTTCACCTTTATGAAGTAGTAAAAAATCTTCACTGAATAAAATATAATTACTTACCCATTTGTAACCAAAATATTACCCTAAAACCCATATAAATAACACATAACATATAAAGGTAACTTGGGACATAAACATACTTAAGTGTAATAACCATACGGTCGAATTCCACACATATCACTTAATGGAATATCGATATGGCCGAATTCTACACCCAATTCATTAGAGGTTATAACGTAACCACCCATCCTGTTATTCATGGCACCACCCATCATATGGTTTATCACATAACCACCCGTCAAATGTCCAAGTACCATTATAAAATCATAAGACATAAAACAAACATAATGGAAAGAAATAATTTCCACATTCAGATCACAATATATCACTTAAATATATTGACATAAAAAATCCATTATAAAAACCATTTTCTATACCAAAATACATGAAAGAGTATATGGTATCTATTTTATTTTAAAAACATCACGTCTTGTTGAGGAAGCCAAAGACCAAATAATACTCGCAGCGGCGAAAAAGGTCGTTGTCACCATGTACGTTAAAAGAAACATTCCTTTTTGTCATTTTTTAAAACACTTCGTAGAAAAATATTTCTTTTGTATAAAATTAAAAGTCAAAGGGGTTTATACACCGTATTAATGAAATCCTTGTATTAGAACAAAATATTCCTCAATAAAAGGAGATTGAGATGAAGTCCCTTACAAAGATCATTTTTTAAATAAAATAGATCTATTATGTGTATTCAATATAATTAAACATAAATAAAGTACAAATACTATATAGTAAATAATAATATCATGACATAATTTGAAAGTAGGAGCTAACCTAAAGAACGGAAGTTGGGTTAAGAAGTTCCCTTACCTCATGTCTGACGTGACTCGATTGCTCTTTAATCTCCTGAATAACAAACTTGAGTTAATTTATACTTTCCTAAGAACCTTTTTAAAGTTCATTATTTCTTTTATATCACTTATTAACATGTTATAAACATTATTTAATCATTTAATTTAATAATGTTTGTTTTGTCGATATTTGGTTCTTATGTCGAAAGTGGACTTCTTACAATAACATGTTGTTCATGTGGTCAAAGGTTCATTATATCCAGAATGATATTCATGATTTGGATATCATATATATCATATATATCCAGCATATACATTAATTTATAATATTACATAATACTTTAGAGGTAAGAAATGAAATGCACTGTTCATGGAGATAGTAATCCGAACGTACGCATTAACCCTACTTTCATTTCTATGTCATATTAATGGAATTGAAACTAAATGAGAGATATGTATATTTTAATTCCAGAATTATATTAATCATTTAGATGTAACATACATAATATATATCCATTATATATATGTACTTATAATAGTACATTACAATTGGGGATAAGAAATGAAATGCACCGTTCATGGAGACGGTAAGTTGTACGTACGCATGAACGCTACTTTTATTTCTATGTCATACTTTAATGGAAATACAATAATAATTATATAATGGTATATTATAATTCTAGTATAAAATCATATATAATAACTTTAAATCAATCCCTTATACGTCCCACATATGGCATTAACGAATCAAATCACTTTGAGGGGGCGGTAGTCCACACTTCCTAAAATGAAATTATCGTGTTTACCCACAATGGAAACCATAAAGGAATGCCACAAATGAAAAATACAGAAGCTTAAGTGAAACATAAACATATTATATATCATACATAAATATATTTTCATCTTAATGGCCACCTTTGAAGGTATTATATGAGTTTTGAACAATCATCGTTTCGTGAGGCAGAAATTCACCATCCACAGAAACAGTATGTTGTTTGACCATTAGATGAAGGTGTGTGTAAGTGTAACTTGATTCCAACTTATAAAAAAATCATAGTATATTTAGAATAATGGGTTTGTTACAATAGAAATGAATGGAAAGAGTTTAGGGTTATGGAGAAGGAAAATAAAACAAAAGAACACAAGAGGAAACACTACCTTTAAATTGGGTAACTCTTTTTGATTTGAGATCAAAGGCTTACTTGGGGAGACTTCTGCCCAAAGTGTGGCTTCTAGGAGTAAGAGAGGGATTTGTAGAGACAAAATGTGTAGGGGTTTTTTGAGACAAAGACTTGAGAGGTGTGGGTAAGGAGGTAGAGGTGGGGGCCTTTTATAAGAGGAGAGGAGGGGCACTCTTGGAAAATAAGGAAATCTTACTTTATTTTAGAATGATTTACAGATTTTAATGGTCCCACATTTATGTGTTTCGAGGATAAAGTGATAAGGTTTCAAAATCCACCCATCCAATATGTTTTTTACATGTGTAGGTTTAGAGTTTACATTATCTTTCCATTTTATTTAAATCGTTAAATAATGAGGTAATCGCTGCATCATCATGGTGTCATAAATAATTTAATTTATTTAATGTCTAAAAATTATAAAAAAATACTATGATGTAGGAAATATTTTAGATTTCCAATGATTATTTATAGTCAAAAATCTGACTTATATAACCCCATGTAAACATTGTTTTAGTAAAATAACTCATGTTTGTTAAATTTTTATTTTAACATTAAATAAAAACATATTAATGTCATTTTCCTACCAAAGTGGCTCCATGGTGTCCCCAAGTTGACCCATGGATTTTTTGGGTCGGCCATGACACATCCAATAATGGTGGGACATGTTTCAAGGTCATTTGATATTTTTAAAACATTATTTTTACCTTAAACTACACTAATTACCTCTAATCGCGATTAAGACGTAAAAGTTACTATTCATCAAAAATTATTTTAATCCCATTGAACCAAAATTTACTTCCTAATGACAACCATGTATGTTGATTTTTTGAAATTCAAAACCCAGAGGTGGTAAAATTTCATTTAAACGAAAAATCAGTTTTTAAGTACCACTTAGTGGTTTCACTATTCATCAAAAAATGAAGTTTTTCAGATAAATACCAAAACTTCACCCTAAGCTATAATTGATATTCCGAACTCGAAAATGATGTCTATTTTACAAAATTCAAAACATATAAGTTGAATTAATTAATTTAATAATTAATTCCCGCTGTCAGAGCAAATAGCGTGTTTTTATGAAATAAAAAGTATCAAAAGATTGACACTAGTTTAAGTCCGATTTCAAAGTGAAATTAATTCCAACGGCCACTATTGGATTAAATGGTAAAAATATAATCTAAATTCACATTAAAACCAATTCAAAAGATAATCTAATCATATAAAGAAATTATATGAAAAAGGGGTTTTGAATTAAAATACATCATTTTTCACTATTCATTAAAAAATTGAACTTTATCGGAAAAATAAAAAAAAATTACACAAAGTGAATTTTTATGTCCCGATTCTAAAGAAGAGTTTTATTTGGTCCAATGGAATGTATAAGAGTGACCCAAACTATATTTAATGAAGGGTCACCATCAAAAGTTAATAAGTGGACCTTAATGAAAATTAGAGTATATATGCCTAAAATTGAATTCTTTTCGTATTTTATGCCTTTATCCTTTATTGGATAAATGTAAAAACATTTAACAAACATATATAATCATATTTTAGTTATTTCTATTCATTCCTGCCAATACAACAGCTACATGTTAACTAACATTTAAAATAATATTATTTTATTACTAGTGTGCAACGTTAGATTTCAAAGAAACTCTTTGTTGTGTGTTGGGTACGCTATCGAACATAGCAACCCATTTAAAGTAAAATTAAAATTTAATTCGCAAATATTAATAAATATGAAAATATAATATTCTTTATTTACCTAGGATGTTACATCCTTACCCCCTTTCGGGAATTGCATCCTTGCAATTTTAATCACTTATCAAAATAAGTGGGGGTATTTATCCCTCATAGCATTTCCAGATTCCCATGTTGCATCTTCAACCATATGGTTTTTCCACAAAACCTTTACCTGGTGAATTACCTTATTTCCCAACACTTTCTCTCTTTGGTCAAGAATCAGGACTGGTTGTTCTTCATAAGATAGATTCTCTTCCAACTGAACTACCTCTGGGCTCAAAACATGAGATGGATCTGACATATAATTTCTCAACATCGAAACATGAAAAACATTGTGTACCTGAGATAAACTCCGAGGTAAAGCCACTCGGTAAGCAACTAATCCAACTTTCTCCAGAATTTAATATGGTCCAATGAACCTTGGACTCAGCTTTCCTTTCTTAACAAATCACATCACACTTTTCCATGGTTAAACATTGAGAAAAACATGATCACCTACCTCGAAAGATAGATCCTTCCTCTGGTTATTTGCATAACTTTTCTGTCTGCTCTGAGCTGTTTTCATGTGTTTCTGAATCAACTGAACTTTTTCTACCATCTCTTCTACCAATTATGGTCCCATCAACTTCCTTTCACCCACTTATCCCAAAAAGCTGAAGTTCGACACCGTTTACAATATAATGCTTCAAACGGAGCCATATGTATACTGGAATGAAAACTGTTATTATAAGAAAACTCAACCAAAGAAATATGTTCATCCCATCTTCCCTGATAATCCATTGAACAAGCATGTAGCATATCCTCCAAAGTCCGAATCTTTCTTTCTGACTGCTCATCTGATTGCTGATGAAATGCTAGGATCACGATCAGATACAATGGAGAGGGGAACTCCATGTAACCTAACTATCTCTTTAAGATATAATCGAGAAAGTTGATCTAGAGAGAAAGTATCTCAAATAGGAAGGAAATGAGCAGATTTAGTCAGTCGATCAACAATAACCCAGATTGCATTATTACCTCTAGATGTATTCGGTAATCCCATAACAAAGTCCATGGATATATTTAATCATTTCAACTCTGGCACAGGTAAAGGCTGAAGCATCCCTTTCATTAACTGCCTCTCTGATTTATCCTGCTGACAAGTCAAACACTTCACAGTAAAATCAGCAATATGGCTTTTCATTCCATCCCACCAGAAATACTCCCGCAGATCTCTTTACATCTTAGTACTTCCGGGATGAACTAAAAATGGGGAACTATGAGCCTCACATAAAAACTCACCCTTCAACTTTGAATCACAAGGCACACATAATCTCTTCCAAAATCTCAAAACACAATCATTATCAATGTTGAATTCAGGCAACTTACCCTTCTGAACCAGCTCTAACTTTTTCTACAACTCACTGTCCTGCTTCTGTGCTTGCTTAATTTTGTCTGATAGAGTTGATTTCACTGATAATTGAAACAAAACAGAATAACTTCTTGCACCAACAACTTCTATGCCAAAGTTCATCAAATCAAAAACCATAGGATCTCGTTCCACACGTAGCATGGTTAATGAAGCATTAATTTTTCGACTCAAAGCATCGGCCAATTTATTTTCTTTTCCCGAATGGTAATGAATTGTACAATCATATTCCATGATTAATTATAGCCATGTCCTCTGTCTCATGATCAATTCTTTCTGAGTGAATATATACTTTAAAATTTTGTGATTGGTATATATTTCACACTTTACTCCATACAAATGATGCCTCCAAATTTTTAAAGCGAAAAGAATAGCAGCTAATTCCAAATCATGTGTAGGGTAATTTACCTCATGTGTTTTCAACTGACATGAAGCATAAGCAATTACCTGATCATTCTGCATTAGGACGCAACCAAGTCCTTTCAATGAAGCGTCACTATAGATTATAAACTCCCCATTCCTGGAAGGTAGTGCCAAAACTGGAGCATTCACCAATCTTCTTTTCAATTCGTGAAAACAATCATCACATTATTTTGTCAAGATAAAGTTAACACCCATCCAAGTTAGCTTAGTCATTGGACTAGATAACAATGAAAATATTTCAACAAACCTTCAGTATTAACCTAAAAAACCAAGGAAACTACGAATCTCGGTTACATTTGTGGGTCTTGTCCATTCTTCAACAACTTTTGTTTTAGCAGGATCAACTGTTGTGCCTTTTTTTGGAACAATGTGACCAAGGAAAGAAATTTGTTGTAACCAAAACTCACACTTGCTGAATTTTCCATACAGTTTATTTAATTTTAAGGTTTTCAAAATAACTCTTAAATGACTTTCGTGCTCCTCTTTACTTTGAGAAAACACCAAAATATCATCAATAAAAAAACCATCATTTTCACCTGAGTCAACTGAGCCATCACTGCAACAAACTGTTTAGTTTTGATTCTGACCATATTAGTATGCTGATTTGGAAGGTCATTTTCCTCAGTATGCCTTCCCAAAAAAGCTTCTCTGTTTCCTCAATGAAAAACCATTCCTAACACTGATATACCTTAGGTTAAGAAACATGGTAATCTGTAAATGTTTTATCATTTCAATCATACCATAAATTAATTTATAATTTAACACTTTTCTAAATCCTAAAGTTGTCTAAACTGACCTTTGATACCAAAAATAAGGCCCCAGCCTTATACCTTACTTAATATTGAATTAAATGAATAATTCACATTTAGGATATTTTCAGGTTTATAGTTTTATAGAATGAGGACATTACTATTACATCTCAAAAGATTACAAAGTAGACACTTCTACTAAGTTTCCATAAAATAAAAACTCTTAAAAAGAAACATGTCTAGTTCCATGTTTTAGATAGCATGACTTTCCCTTGATCCCATCCATGACCCTATTTCACATTAAGTCATGTGAAAAACATTTCAAAAAACTTGGGGTGAGCATAAAAAGCTCAGTAATGGATACACAAAGAATGAAAACTGTTAGTTTTTCAAACATCAAGTAAACCGTGTATACTTTATCAAAGTAATACCTTCACCTTTATGAAGTAGTAAAATCTCTTCACTGAATAAAATATCAATACTTACCCTTTTGTAACCAAAAGATTACTATAAAACCCATATAAAGAACACATAACATATAAAGGTAGCTTGGGACATAAACATAATTAAGTGTAATAACCATACGGTCAACTTCCACACATATCACTTAATGGAATAGCCATACGGCCAACTTCCATACCCAATACATTGGAGGATATAATGTAACCACCCATCCTGGTATTCATGGAACCACCCGTCATATGGTTTATCACGTAACCACCCGTCAAATGTCCATGTACCATTATAAAATCATAAGACATAAAACAAACATAATGGAAAGAAAATATTTCCACATTCTGATCACAATATATCACTTAAATATATTGAAACAACAAATCCATTATAAAAACCATTTTCATTACCAAAATACATAAAAGAGTATATGGTATTTATTTCATTTTAAAAACATCATGGCTTGTTGAGGAAGGCAAAGACCAAATAATACTCGCGGCGGCAGAAAAGGTCGTTGTCACTG
Source organism: Viscum album (assembly GCA_963277665.1). Classification (NCBI taxonomy): domain Eukaryota; kingdom Viridiplantae; phylum Streptophyta; class Magnoliopsida; order Santalales; family Viscaceae; genus Viscum; species Viscum album. The sequence continues at coordinate 818,463,628 of OY728141.1, read as the reverse complement.
CGTACGTTAAAAGAAACATACCATTTTGTTGTTTTGTAAAACACATCATTGAAAAAGATTTCTTTTGTATAAAATTAAAAGTCAATGGGATACACCGTATAAAAGAAAGCCTTGTATTAGAACAAAATATGCCTCAATGAAAGGAGATTTAGACAAAGTCCCTTATAAAGATCATTTTTTTCAAATAAAATAGATCTATTATGTGTATTCAATATAAGTACACATAAAGAAAGTACAAATACAAGATAGTACATAATAATATCATGACACAATTTGAAAGTAGGAGATTAACCCAAATAACGGAAGTTGGGTTAAGAAGTTCCCTTACCTCGTGTTCGACGTGACTCGATTAGTCTTTAATCAGCTGAATAATAAACTTGAGTTAATTTATACTTGCTTAAGAACCTTTTTAAAGTTCATTATTCCTTTTATATCACTTATTACCATGTTATAAACATTATGTAATCATTTATGTTAATAATGATTGTTTTGTCGATATTTGGTTCTTAAGTCGAAAGTGGACTTCTTACAATTACATGTTGTTCGTGTGGTCAAAGGTTCATTATATCCAGAATGATATTCATGATTTGGATATAATATATATCACATATATCCAGCATATACATGTATTTATAATATTACATAATCATTTATAGGTAAGAAATGAAATGGACCGTTCAAGGAGACAGTAAGTCGTACATACGCATGAACGCTACTTTCATTTCTATGTCATATTAATGGGATTAAAACTAAATGAGAGATATGTATATTTTAATTCGAGATTTATATTAAAAATTTATATGTAACATAAATCCTATATATCCATTATATATATGTACTTATAATATTACATTACATTTGGGGATGTGAAATGAAATGCACCGTTCATGGAGACGGTAAGCCGTACGTACGCATGAACGCTACGTTCATTTCAATATCATACATTAATGGAAATAAAATAATAATGATATAAAGATATATTATAATTTTAGTATAACATCATATATAATAACTTTAAATCCATCCTTTATACGTCCCACATATGGCATTAACGAATCAAATCACTTGGAGGGGGCGGTAGTCCACACTTCCTAAAATGAAATTATCGTGTTTAAACCATAAATGTTGGGCACAAACGAATAATACAGAATATTAAGTAAAACATAAACATATTATATATCATATATAAATATCGTGTCATCTTAATGGCCACCTTTGAAGGTGTTATATGAGTGTTGAACAATCATCGTTTCGTGAGGCAGAAATTCGGCATCAACAAAAACAGTATGTTCTATAACCATTAGATGATGGTGTGTTTAAGTTTAGCTCTATTAATTATTATAAAAACATCCTAGTATATTTAGGATACTGGTGTTGTTACAAAATAAATGAATGAAAAGAGTTTAGGGTGTTTGAGAAGCAAAATAAAAGAAAAGAACACAAGAGAAGACACTACCTTTAAATCGGGTAACTCTTTATGATTTGAGCACAAAGGCTTCCATGGGGAGACTTCTTCCCAAAGTGATGCTTCTAGGAGTAAGATAGGGATGTGGAGAGACAAAATTTTTAGTGGTTGGCTGATCCAAAGGCTTAATAGGTGTGGGTAAGGAGGTAGAGGTGGTGGCCTTTTATAAGAGGAGAGGAGGGGCACTCTTGGAACGTAAGGAAATGTTACTTTATTTTAGAATGAGTTTCGGATTTTAAAAGTTCTACATTGATTTGGATCGAAGTTAAGGTGATAAGGGTTATAAAACCACCCATCCAATTAGTTTTTGACATGTTTAGGTCTTAGATATTTCATTATCTTTCAATTTTATTTAAATCGCTAAATAATGAGGTAATCGATGCATCATCATGGTGTCATATATAATTTAATTTATTTAATGTTTAAAAATTATAAAAAAACTACTATGATGTAGGAAATCTTATTAGATTTCCAATGACTATTTATAGTAAAATATCTGACTTGTATAACCCCATTAAACATTGTTTTGGTAAAACCACTCATGTTTGTGACATTTTTAATTTAACATTAAATAAAAAGATATTAATGTCATGTTCCTACCAAAGTGGATCCATGGGGTCCCCAAGTTGACCCATGGATTGTCTTGGTCGTCCATGACACATCCAATAAGTGTGGGACATGTGTCAAAGTCATTTCATATTATTAAAACATTATTTTTACCTTAAACTACACTAATTACCTCTAATCACGATTAAGACTTAAAAGTTACTATTCACCAAAAAATTATTTTAATCCTATTGAACCACATTTTACATACTAATGACAACCATTTATGTCGGATTTTTAAAATTCAAAACACAGTGGTGGTAAAATTTCATTTAAACGAAAAATCAGTTTTTTAAGTACCACTTAGTGGTTTCACTATTCATCAAAAAATGATGTTTTTCAGAAAAATACCAAAACTTCACCCTAAGATATATTTGATATTCTGAACTAAAAAATGATGTCTATTTTACAAAATCAAAAACATATAAGTTTCATTAATTAATTTAATAATTAATTCGCGCTGTCAGAGCAAATAGCGTGTTTTTATGAAATAAAAAGTATCAAAAGATTGACACTAGTTTAAGTCCGATTTCAAAGTGAAATTAATTTCAACGACCACAATTGGATTAAATGGTAAAAATATAATATAATTTCACTTTAAAACAATTGAAAAGATAATCTAGTCATATAAATAAATTAGATTCAAAAGTGGTTTTGAATTAAAATACAACATTTTTCACTATTCATTAAAAAAATGAACTTTATCGGAAAAATACCAAAAATTTACACAAAGTGAATTTTGATGTCCCGATTCTAAAGAAGAGTTTTATTTGGTCCAATGGATTATATAAGAGTGACCAAAACTATATTTATTGATGGTTCACCATCAAAAGTTGATAAGTGGACCTTTAGTGAAAATTAGAGTATATATGCCTAAAATTGAATTCTTTTCATATTTTAAGCCTTTATTCTTTATTGGATAAATGTAAAAACATTTAACAAACATATATAATCATATTTTAGTTATTGATATTCATTCCCTCAAATACAACGGCTACGTGTTAACTAACATTTAAAATAATATTATTTTATTACTAGTGTGCAACGTAAGATTTCAAAGAAACTCTTTGTTGTGTATCAGGTACGCTATCGAACATATCAACCCTTTTAAAGTAAAATTAATATTTAATTCGCAAATATTAATAAATATGAAAATGTATTATTCTTTATTTACCTGGGATGTTACATCTGTGAGAATTTACCACTGCTAAGTAGGGATTCTTTTTAGTAGTCATCCCCTCTGTTAATATCTTCACAGTCAAAGTAGAATAGGCCTTTGTGTGAGCCTGTCCATCAGGAGGAGAAGGCCTGGCAGGAGTAGAAGTGTCTGCCAGAGTTGTAGTTTTTTAGAGAATCAACAATTGAGGTGTCCCCATCTCTCATTGACCAAACCTGGTCTCTGATATCATTAGATAATTCCATATAAATAAAGTCATCCTCCATTTTTTGCTGAAGAATAATGACCAGATTGTAAATGTCATTAGATATGACCAAACCCACATCTTCATCCTCCTTTATTCCCTGTTCAAAGGGTGAAATAACTACAAGTTCCACCTTGGAATGAGGGCTAATTGGAGAATCATTTTGAGACACTTCCACCTCCACCATGTCAGCCCATGTTTTCTTCTATAGGTGGATGTGTGAGGCTGAGACTTTGCAGATGTCTGAATTTTCTAAAGAACCTATACCTGGTTAGAGTTCGGTTGAATCATCAAAGAAATTGTGATGGTCTATCCTATTCTTGGATTCCTTCCTTCCTTTCAAGAAGCACATTATTGGATTTCCAACGCTTATTGGCATCAGTACACTCCATATCTTTAGGTACATTAAACTTTTTTTGAAGCTCTCAGTAGTTAGAAACTGAATGACCCACAATTTTTTATACCTTACAGAAAGAATGAAGATTCTCATACTCCACTCCCACTTCTGTTCAGTTCCCATTAGCAATGAAAGAGAAATTTGTAGGTCTCTTAATTTCGAAATTTACAACCACCTGAATTTGAGAGTAGAATTCCAATTCTCCCTCCATGTTCCATTTGTCTATTCTGATCAGTGTACCAATGCAAGATGCTAGATCATTCAATATTAGTGGGTGAAAAAAAACCAATTCAGTATATGAAACCTCACCCATAAATATACATTTCTCTACCTGTGGTTAAAGGGATTCATGTTTATATCCTATTCATAGAACCATAGACATCCAGGTTTCAAATATAGGTTTCTAATGTTCCATACAGAGTTCAAGGCATATTTTGATTTAAGAATGATATGAAAAAAACTTGTCCAATCAAGATTAAAATCCAATTGTGATTACCCTAACAATGAGAGATTCTATTCTTGATATCAAAAAAAGACCAGGGACTATCTCCCTTCAGATAAATATCACATCCAAGGATTGAAAACATACATAGATTGATTCTTTGCTAAAGGGCCTCTAGATCTTCCATAACAGAGAGACCCCTTTGTTTTCTAGGCACGTTACCTTGAATGATCTATGAGATTCCACATTGATTGGATATGCATGGAATGGGAGTGATTCTGTGAATGATAATCCCTTCTTCTTCAAAGCTGATGGTTCTTGAGAGTTAAGATCTTTAATCGAATTCATCCAGGATCCCGACTGTCACGGAAGGCCAATTATCATTCAGGTTTGAACGATTCCATTGAAGAAATCAAGAACATAGCCGGAGAAGCAAGGATTCTCCAACGCTAGTTTCAATGATGAGAGCTCTCGTATTCTAAATCTGTCACACCATATTTGAAAATGAGTTTTTAAAGTAAAAATGTCCAAAAATTTACTGTGATTTTATATATAAAATCAATGTGAAAATGATTACAATGATCTTAATAAAATTAAATGACATAAAATTTATATAATTAAAATTTCATATAAATTAAAAATATAATTTATCCATAAAATGTTTTTTTGATGAAAAATATATTTTCAATTTTCATCAAAATATGAATGTTTACAGAAAAATACCTTCAATTCACCCAATGTAATTATTGATAAGAAAATTTCCAATTTTTTTTTTAAAAAATTATTTATGAACATTTATAATGTTTTATAAAAATAGGTGGGCCATTAAAAGTTTGGAAAACTTCCATTACAAATTTTTTAACTTTTTAGAAGTAAAACTGGATTTGTTGTTATTTTATACCTATCAAATATATTGAATGAATGTAGAAAATATTTTATTGAATATATATTATATATAATTCATTAAAAACATTCTATAATATTAATTAGTTTAATTTACTATGATAAAACACCATTTACAAAAAAATATAGTTTTTATAAAAAATATTCCCTTTTTATTCAATGGGTTCATGAAAACATTTCTAATTAAATGTGTAGAAAAATAATTATATAAACATATATAAATAATATTTTCCAAATATGGTTAGGTATTTTAATACATTTCATTACAATGGGTAGTTTGTAATTATCATATTTAATAATAGTATTAATAATATGTTTCATTTTGGTAAAACACAAACATGTTTTTAATGAATTCTATCAAAAGAACCTAGTATTGTGTAAAACAAAAGATGACTTATTGTTGCTTATAAAATAATCTATTATTATTATTTTTAATATATTAATCTTAATTTGGTGTCTCATACACACACAAATCATGATAAAATTATATTAATTATGAAAGAATAAATTTATAATGTCTTCTGGTGTCACTTTAAAAATTATAGAGATCGTGATGTTTATTAAGAAATTTTTTTCCATGGTTAAAAAATGCGACGTGTTGCGAATAAATTAACTAGACATACTAATGTATCATATATATATATATATATATATATTATAATAATGAATTACCAAAATATAGTAATGCACTTTATAAAAATAAATATAGCTGTATAAGATTGTTTGGTTTATATTTACACAATAAGAATTATTTATTCAATACGTTAAATGTGAGATCCTCATAACCAACTTCATTACCTTTTGAATACATTATATCTTTATTTTTCTCCAATTTAAATTGTATTATTCTCAATTATATCATCCATATTCTATATATATTTGACCCTTATATATGTAACTTGAACAAGTTACCTTTTTTGTAGGGGAAAGTACATTTTTACACCCCCTTATAAATATAATCTTTTAAGTGAATTTGATATAACTAAACTTACCTAATCCTAATTTCAAGTAAATTATAAACCTATAATTTTTTATTATTATCATGTGTATTTAATAAAATAACTCAATATGTAATGGATTTTTTGGCTAAAATTATATATCTTAAATAATATTTTTCACATTTAAAATTGCTTTATCTACGCGGTATGTTTTTATTATTAGAACACATTTTTATTATCTATTTTTCCTTAAACGAAAAAACATCTTCAAATCCTATGTTATTTTCAAAAATTAACCTAAAAAATGTTATATTTCCATATTTTATTCAAATTATATTTGATATATTCTTCTGTCATGTCTTAGGAAAAGATTATGAAACATAATTCCTTATTCTTGGATATATTATTCTTATGATTCACAGAAAGGATATATTTTATATTATTTCAAAATTAATCATGTACATATTATGATGTAATAGTTGAATATATTATATCTCTCTAATTCATTGGGTAATGTTAATTTCTCCTAATATACCATGTATGGTGAACATACTGTTAGCTTATTCACATTATTAATGGTTCACAAGAAGTTTCCCTAAGAACACTATGTTATTATAGTAGTTAAATGTTTCTTATAATGATTAAAATGGATGTTATCCAATTATATTTTTTCTAATTAATTATACTTGAAAATTTTATAGGATATTATGATTGATGATGTAGCAAAATGCTAATGATTCGATGGTCTCATTCTTTAAATTCCTCATTCTATGTTTTCATTCTTATGATCATTATTGTTAGGATATCAAGTTAACCTCTTGAATATAATGTTATCTATAATTCACATGATTACTGTTTTACTAGTTTTATAGATCCCCTTTCATTTATGTATTTTTTCAAATGATATCCCCTGTAGTTTTTGAGGGAATATGTTTTTCACCCCGACTTCAAGTATGTAACCCTTTCATTATGATTTTACATATGTAATTTGTTTTGGTGAAGTTTGGGATTGAATTCATGACTTTTGGATTTTGTTGGAAATTTTATAATGTTTCATTATTAGTGGAAATGTGAATCTGTTATAGAAAACTGTGCACTGTGAGACATGGGAGAATGGGAGGGCGGATAGTTAAGGCACACTATTTTCAAACCCCTGGGCCACCCATGAGAAATAGAGGAATGTGGGATAGAGGGATTTTGAATTATTGTGGAATTATTTTTCTTTCCATTATATATAACCATGTGAGGCGATCCTTGAGGTTGAGGCTAGCACAAAATTAGTGTATTGTTATCCTAACAGTGCGAGTAACTGTGCAAAGTTTAAAAGTGAGATCCTGAAAGAGTGGATCACACTCTCTCTCACCATTAAGCCTCTATTTTTACCTACATTTTGACCCTAACATGATATTTTTTCCTCCCAAAGGCTATTGCCTCCTCCACCATTGACATGGAAGCAATATGATGGCTTTTCATAGTGTATTGTAGCCCAATTCCCATGATAAATCTTTGTTTGGAATAGTTTTTAATAAATCTAACTTTCGTCCCACTCCAAAAACCATAGATGTAGTCTTTTTGGGATATATCTCAGACGGTTGATGGAAATCTTTATTATATATGGCTTTATTGATGTTAGGGAAGATATAAAAGGTGGTTTTTTGGGATCCAACCCGGTTTTGTTGATTAATTCAATTTGTTCTTTGTTTTTATCAAAATTCCAATGGTAAGTGGACTAAATATAAACTCATATTATTATAAAATTCATGATTTACTTAAAATTAATTTTTTTCTTTAAATTGATTGTATTTATTTAATGCTTTATGGAAACCCTGTTTAGGGATAGATTATGAAATTATGAAAATTGGGTGTTTTGGTAGAAAGTGCATTTGGTAACATGATTTTAGAAAATGGTTCTAGAATCAGTTCTTTTGTTTTAATTCACAAAAATGTGTTTTCAATATAATAATAGTTTTATTGGAATGGTTTAAATGGTTTATTTGGCATGGTTTTCGCATTAAATGATTAGTGTTTGTTAATATTACATATGGTGTCTGGTTAAAATATGAGTTGGTGAAAGGTGCAAAAGGTGTAATGGAACATGGTATTTTTATTGCCTTATGATGACTTGGTATATAGACAAGAGACCACTAAAGAGTATATAACTATCACCTTGATATGTATGTGTGTATGTGTAGATGTGTGGATATGTCGATACGTGGAATGTAATGGGCACGTGAAAAATGTAAGGTTGAGATATTGTTTTAATGCTTTGTTTTGTATAATTCCTTGGAATATGGATTTGGTTTGGAAATTTTTTTATATAATATTCTAAAAATAGTTTTTATGTTCTTTATAGATATTTTATATATAAATGTGTTAATAAGTACTATCCTAGTGGCATGAGGAATGAATCCATTTGTAGAAGGCATACTGAGATTCATTACTCCCCCCTACATTAGCAATTTTGTGTTTTTCAAGATATTTTTCTATCATGATACATGTAAAGGAAAGGTATCATATTTCTTTAGTTAGTCTTCCTGATACATAGGATTTATTGTTTAGTGGGATCATGGAGCATGTTGGGAGATGTGGTGTTATGTGTTGAAGTATTTGAGTTCTGTTGGCTTTATCTTATTTACATTGATGTTAGTAGTCTCTTGTGTTGGCAATCTTTTGTATTACTTTTTTATATCAATGTTATTAAGTTGTATTTTTTTCTACATTTTTATCATGTTTTTATAGTGGTTTTTATTATAAATTGTTTTGTCTAAGTGCCTATTTTCTAATGGAAAATTTTCCCCTGACAATATTAAATCTGTTGGCATTTGTCTCCAGCCATTGGCACATTGGGAATGTAACAAAAAGGAATGTAAATTCTCCCTTGACTCCAGCCGATGAGGATTTGTGGGATGCCAGACTATGCAAAAACCATTATAAATCCCTCATAATAGGATAATATGGAATTCAATTAGCATATGGTTTTCCTAACAATGTGACTAATTGTGCACAGTTTTAATGTGAGATCCTAAAAAAGTGGATGTCACTCATTTTTACCAATAAGCCACTATTTTTCCATCCATTTCAACCCATAATCAATATTTTTTTATTTCTATTTTTGTGGAACCTTCCCCAATCAATTCCGAAGCAATCTACATGATTTTATTAGGATTTTGTATCCTAATTCCCTTGGACATTATTCATTTGTCATAGTTTTCATTAGATTTACTCACCTTACCTCTCTCAGTTTCTCAGATCTGGTGTTCCGTAGATGGATCTAGGATTTTGGACTCCAATATTGAAGTTATATGGTTGTTTTGATGTTAGGGAAATATATATATGGTGGGTTTTGGGAGATTCTACCCAGTTTTGTTGTTTGTTTTCATTTCCTTATTCATTTATACCATAATTTTTGAGGTAGGTGGCTTCCCTGTCGATCTCTTTTATTAGAAATTGAAGGATTCATTTAAAATAGATTTTTTGGATGATATAATTATGAAATTTCTGTGCTATTCTTTATTGAAACCATATTATGTGATGGTTTATGAAATAATGAAAATTTATTATTTTGGTGGAAAGTGAATTTCATAACATGATATTAAAATTATGGGATTGAAATGGATGTTCAATTATAATGGATGTAGAATTGTTTTCAATGAAATTTTGTTTTATTGAAATTATTGTCTGGAATTTTTTTTGAAAACAGATTTATTGAAATGGTTGAAATGGTTTATTTGAAATGGTTTTTAGAAAAAAACGGTTGGTATGCATTCATACTACATATGAGGCCCAATTTAAATATTAATCGGTTCTTGTTTCTAAATAATTAATGGGACATGGGATATTGGTTATCTTGTGATGCCTTTGTTGATCGGTGAGAGACCACCCCTGATTATGGTATATTCACTTGGGAATACATGTGTAAATGTGTGTATGTGTAGATATGTGTATATCTAGAATGGAACAGGTATAAAAAATGAAATAAGGTAAATCGATTTAACGATATTTTTGGTTGAATTTTTAGAAATTGGATATGGTTTTTATAAGTATATTTTTTTTGGAAATTGATTTATTTTCAAATATAAAACGTTTTATTTATGGTTTATATAAAATGTTTTATATAAATGTTATAACATGTTCTATCCTAGTGGTGTGAGATGATAAGTCATTTCTGGAAATCTTAATTAGTTTCATTAATCACCCATGATTTGTAACTGTAGTGATTTTTTAGATATTTTATGTTAGTATTCACATAATGTTAAATAATAACCATACCTTAGTGTTTCTTAGTGATACATGGGGATAAAGTTTTAGTTTCAGCTTCGAGTGATGTATTTGGAGTCTTATGAGTTTCTGTTGGTTTTATTATCTACTATGTACTTTGATGTTAGTATCCTTCTATTGTGTTCCTCTATTATAGATCTGTTTTGGAAATCAATGGTATTAATTTGAGTTGTTATACATTGTTTTCATGCATCATGTTGTAGTTATTTTGTTATTGTGAGTTTGGTTGGGTTGTTTTATTTCACAAAGTCCAAATCATCCCCCATTTGTATTAAAACCCTTGACATATATTACATTCCTTTAGAGGAATTAGAATATCTCCTATTGAATGTAGTTATTCCTCCTCCACTCAAGCCACTGATATGTGGTGGGATCTTACAATAATAAAATATCTATTCCAAATAGACTGTATCAAGTATTTTGAGTGAGTGATGGAAGGATATATGGTGGGTTTTTGGATATTCAACTGGTTTTTTCATGTTTTCATGTCGTTCTTCATTCCCACGATATTTCAAGGTAGGTTTATTTACTCTCAACTCCTCTTCTTATAACATTAAGGAATGAAAATGTTCATGGATCACATCTACTATTATAATCAAATGGTTATAATCATGATTGATGATGATTTCGAGCATCTCATTAGAGGAGACCCGAATATAGGGGAAGGTACAATGAGCTTGTTGGCATCATAAGTTAGAATAATATTATACTAGTAGGTAGTGTTTAATTTGAAATCAATGTAATATATTTTTATTTGTATATTTCCACTGGTTTACGATCAGTATCTGGATGTTTTTATAGAAAATATCTCAGGGTTTCCACCCACAATAGAAGTTGAGTATATGAATGATATCCACCCGATGACCGATTCTATTTCTGTTATGTCTTACCATATGCAAACAACATAATTGAGGGAAATGATTTCCCTATTGAATGATTTGGATAGAAAAGTGTTAATTCATTCAAGCATGTCTCCCAGGGAAGCACCTGTCTTCTTTGTCAAAAAGTCAGACAAAACCCATCAGTTATGTGTAGATTATCCTAATCATAACCAAGTTACTATAATTAATTTCATTATACATACATTAATTGATTATATTATCAATCAATTGTGGGGAGATATGTTTTTATATTTGATATACTTTCAATCATTAAATCACCAATTGTGATTTTTGGAAGGAAGATATTCCAAAGACAACATTCATGATTAAATATAGATATTATGGGTATGTGGATATGACTTTTACTGTTATGAATAAACTAAAAATCATTATGTCATTAATGAATTATATATTTTAGAAGTATCTGTATTCTAATATTCATGGTGTTTTTGGATGAAAATTTGTGTATTCAAGAATAAGGACTGAGCATGAGAATCACTTGACAACATTGTTGGGAATATTGAGGGATCATCATCTGTATTCTAAATTATCAAATTGTGTTTTGGATATAATTGGTATGTAAATATGGCCTTGTTATCTTTGATAGAGGTGATTTTATGTATCAATAAAGGATAAAGGCAATTAGTTTTTGGAAACTACCTATGAATTTTTTTTAAACGAGAAATTTCCTTTGTTATGAATATTATTACATACATTTTATTCATGATTGTTAATGACTAGATTCACCAATGAAAGCTTTGACAATGAATAATGTTCCATTTCAATGATGTTAAGAAGGTAAGAATTATTTTCATGATCATAATTTTTTCTATACCTCTATCCTGATCATGTTATTTTTTGAATTAGGACAAGGTTACATGGTGTATTGTGATGATTTAGGATTAGGGTTGGGATGTGTTCTCACGTAGGAAGATCATTTTGTAGATTATGGATGAAGGTAGTTAAGTAATCTTGATAAAAACTACCAAACACCTGATTTGAAGTTAGATTCTGTAGTCCATGCATTGAAAACATGGTCCCATCACCTTTTTTATGAGAAAATTATAGTGTTTATAGATAATAATAGTTTGAAACATATTTTCATTCAAATTTATTTTAATACAAGACAATGGGGATAGATTGATTATCTCTAAATGTTTTATTTTTACATTCTTTATATACTGAGTAAAGGATATTTTTTGCAGATGCATTCAAAATAATGTAGAATAATTATTAGGAAAACGATGCTTTATATTAGTGGTAGTTGATATAATTAATATAATATGTGAATATGGAATGTGAAGACCGAGGTGATATTGTGGTTTTCATTCCAATTAATTTTTATCTTGATTTAGTTATGACCATTAAAGAGGAATATACATCTGATTCATAATGAGTATCTATAAGGTCAAAACCCAATTGTGCGGAAACCATTAAGTGATAGAATTTAGATGGGATTTTAGTTTTGATCTTTTGAAATCGGATGGTCGTACCTATGGATTTTCATGAACAACATCTTCATGCATACCGTCATTCGATACGGGTTGTTCATCCTGGAATAAAGAATATGTATAAGGAGTTCAAATCATAGTTTTGGTAGACATGCATGAATATAATGGTGGTTGTGTTTTTTTGGCGATTCTAAAATTTCCAGAAGTTTAAGGTAGAGCATCACTTAATATAATGTATGTTGTTGTAGTATCTAGTTATTTTTATTTGTAAATGGGAAATAGAAGAGTTTTATTTTTTAATATTTCTCCCACGAATGGTTCTGAATCACGATTCCATATGGGAGATACTGGATTGTCTCACTAATTCATCCCATTTCATACTAATTCATGATTCTTATAATGCAGTGGAGTCTTAAAAAACATATATATGAGAAGTGGTAAAGAGTAATGGTGTCCTAGTTTTGATAGTATTAGATAATGATGTGATGTTTATGTCCCATTTATAAAGATCCTAATAGATTTTTTTGGAAATCAACTGACTATGAGTATGAAATATCATCCATATTTGGATAAAAAATATGAAGGGATTATGAATATTTTGGAAGACATGTTGTCGGATTATGTAATGGATTTTGTTGGCTCATGGGAAGAGAATATACCATTAGTGGATTTTTCATCCAATAATAGTTATCAGGACATTACACACTTGGATCCTTCTGAATAAATATATGGGTGTCCTTATCATTGTGCACATTGTTTGGTAGAGAATTTTTAGAATTCACTAGTTCAACTGAGCCTTTTCCAAGAGACAACGAAGAAGATTTAGTTGATCAGTAATTAAATAGAGACGCCACAATGTCTTCAGAAATCATATGCAGATTATTATTGATAGTATTTTTCATCAAAGATGAGTGATGAAGTGTTATATAGGATCTCTTAATGTATAAAGAATCATCTTTTTTAGATGCAGGTTATGATATCATTGAGATACGAAGGACCTTTTGTGGTACATGATCTAGTTGTAGAGGCGGATTATCAGTTTCCTTTACCAACATAGTTTAGTGAAGTGAATATGTGGTCATGTATCTCATTTGAAAATGTATCAGTTTGATCATGACTTTGTGACTCTACGGGATCACGTTAATAGAGATCCAGATGCTTCATTAGTTCATATCATAGTACAAATAGTTTATAGTATTAGGAAAGTCTATCATTGGAAAAGCATCGGTCATGTATAGGATTTCTGGAAACATGTTATAATTTAGGTATGGAATTAACAAAGGGAGAAGGAAATGGTCAAGAAATGAACCGAACACTTTTTTAATAGCAGTGTATGTCTATATTCTAGGGACATAAAATGAAAAGGTTGGTAGAATGTTGGGACCGAGGTTTCATTTCTGAAATCCTTTTATTATTATTTTAATTATGTAATGAATTTGTTTAAATTTTGGGAGAGTTTATTGGACATTTGAAATGTTTTTGGTGTATTTTAACGGTTCCTGTTTTGAGCACAGTTATTGGAGACCCTAATACTACTACAAGAGACTACGCACATAGAGACATGGGGTAATTGGAGGGTAAACAGTTAAGGAACAAGGTTTATTGAAACCATGCTTCTACCCTAGAAAGAACATGAAATGTGGGAAAATGGGATTTTTCATGGTTAGAAAATTGTTTTTATAACTTTTCAGGGAAACCATGTGAGGTGCTTCTAAAGGTAGAGGTGGGTTCATGATTTTCATAATGTTTTCTGAGCCATGCAATTAACCATTCATGATTTAAAAGTGACTTTCTAAAAAAAGGGTCTCAATTATTTTCAACTATTGGCCTCTCTTCTACCTTCACTTCAATCCTAACTCAATATTTATTCCTCCCAATGGATTTAGATTCTTACCCCATCACTCCAGAAGGGATTTAAAGGCATTTCTTTGTGCATAAATGCAGGGTTCCCTTTGAATGTCTATGTTTGTGTTAGTATTTCATAGATATACTTTATTTTCATATCCCAAAATCCTAGATCTAGTATATTGGGGAATGAAATATGATTTTTGATTCCATATCATGATTATATATGGTTGCATTGATTTTAGGGCATGTGATCTAAGATGGGGTTTTATAGATCTATCCTAGTTCTGTGAAGGAATTTGTGCTGCTAATTTTTTTTCATAATTTATGAGGCATGTGGCTTCACTATCGTCTCCTATTTTTATAACATGAAATATTTATTTCAAATTGATTTTAGTTATTGACATTTATTGTGAAATTCTTTTGAAATTATTGATGGAAACCCTGTTTAGTGACAATTTATAAAAATTGGAAAATTGGGTTTTTTTGGAGAAATGTGAATTTGGTAACAGGATTTTAAAATGATGGTTTTAAAATGGATGTTTGGTTTTAATGAATGGAAATATATTTTCTATAATATGATGGTTTTATTGAAATGGATAGGTGGAAATTATTTCAAAAAAAAATATTTAAATGGTTGAATTGGAATAGTTTTTGGCATAAAATGTCGACGTACGTTCATATTTCATACATGGCCTAGTTGAAATAATATTTCATGCTCAGTGATAAAGGTTTAATGGATTATGGGATATTTTATACCTTTTGATGAGTTCATATATATAGATGAGAGACCACTGAAGTGTGTAGAACTATCACCTGGGAATGCACGATTGGATGCATGTATGTGTGGATGTGTGGATGCTTGGAAATGTCGAACGGAAGGTGTATACAAAAATGGATGTTTGATAAATGGTTTATTATAATTTTGGTGGATTTTAGTCAGAAATATATTTGTTTAGGAAAGATATTTTGGTATAAAAAATGTTTTATATTCTGATATAAATTTTTTATAGCATTTTTATAAATTAAATAATGAAAATGAGATAACATGTTTTATCCTAGCAGAATGAGTAGAGATGTCATTTTTGGAAATCCCAATGTGTTTCATTACTGACCCCTGCATTTGAACATTGGTGATTTGGAAGATATTTCCTATCTAGATACATGTAAAAGGACAGTATCACATTTCATTAGTGTTTCTCCATGATACATGGGTTGTATTGTAGAATTGGATCATACAGAATTTTGGTAGATGTGGAGTTATATAATGGAGTCTTTTATTTTTCATGGCTTTATATTCCAGTGTGTAATTTTATTATAGAAATTTTCCACTATGTGACTCTATTGTTATTTTATGTTTATATTAATAGTATTACCCTATGGGCTATTACATTGTTCGAATGAATCTTTTTATTTTTTAGGTTGTAAAATTTTTGGTTGTTGTTCTTTTTATTTTAAATTTATAATCATCCCCTAACTCAATTGAGGCCCTTATAATTTTTTGACACCCAGTGGTGCATTGGGGATTTCACTAGATAAAGGTACAAATTTGAAAATTTCAATAATGTAATTAACTATATATAATCCCACAATTATGTTATTTAATAGGGAATTATCAAATTTATAGGTTTTTGTGTTATCTTAATCTTCAATGAAAAATTGTCAAAATCTATAATTATAA
Source organism: Viscum album (assembly GCA_963277665.1). Taxonomy (NCBI): domain Eukaryota; kingdom Viridiplantae; phylum Streptophyta; class Magnoliopsida; order Santalales; family Viscaceae; genus Viscum; species Viscum album. Next base: position 818,447,320 of record OY728141.1, on the reverse strand, counting down.
TAGCTTAGGTATATAGGGCTGCAGCTAAAAGGAACTTCATGTCACCATCAAAGTGAAGCAGCATGACAATGGATTTTGAGTATATAGAAGAGCTGGAAAATGGAGTGGAACAGTTACACAACATGTAACATAATTAGAAGTTGTGACATCAAGAAAAGGAGAAGCATTATTGGGACAAGCCAGGACATAATTACATGATTTGAAAAATAATTAGACATTGTGTAATGACATTACAACAGGTGAAATTTTTTGACACCTGTGTTCAAAGAAGACTACACTAATATTTATGATGTCTATTGACCCAGAAATTACATACTGTGTAACCTAGTTACACATTGTGATGATGATTGTGCGTAGAAAAATTAATGCATAAATAACCAAGTTTTGACACAATTTTTTTATAAATAGATCCACCCGACCGCCCTTCATAGAAATTAGGTAATTTGTGATCCAATGGGTGCTATTATAGTTTATAGATGCTATAGAAGTGGATAATTATATGAATTAATCTAGAAATGAATGGATAAACTCCAATCGGTGGTGGGAACTAAAGACATGAAGGCATTTCTTCTTTTGAGTTTATTTTTTTTATTTTAAACAGTTTTCTTTTAAATTATAACGACCCATACTTTACATACAATGTTAATACTTCAAAATTGAAGCACACTTATTACAACATATGACAAAACCACAAAGGATCGTATAGGTATAGTGTCTTTAGAAACTGGGAAACATAAACAACTGGTTCATAAATCTTCTACAGTGTATCCCATTTATTTCATCATATCTAGGGTCCCTTTTAGCACATTCTACTTAATATCTATCTTCCGGACCTGGGGAAAGAAAACATAAAAGGGTGAGCTCAAATGCTCAGCAAGGGCAAATAAAGGAAATAAAAATCATATCATATCTTTTTGAAAATCATAACCTGCAAAAGAGATCATAATATCTTAACATGGAATAAATCATAGAAGTGAAAATGAGATCCCCATAATCATAACATGAAACTTGAAACTTTGTGTCATGCACACATAATCATGGAAAATCATTTCTTGTTAGTCATGACTCATTGCCAAGACTATCTTAGTGGACAAAGTCCCTTTCGGAACCGAGTCACCCTCGTTCCAGTCCTGTTTCACTGAACCGGTATAACCTACCGTTCCATCCATGTCTATCTCATGAGATATAAAATCTTTACCCAATGCATTGTAGGGAGATATAGGTCCAACCCATCTTATAATGAATCCTTTCTTATGTGTTCCACATAAATCATAAATCATACATCATCGCATAACACATGTAATAAAAATGGGATTCTTGAAACATCCTGACATCATAAAACAAATCATATAAGGCAAATGACTTCCTAAAAATAATTCACTTACAACATAATAAAATCAATGTAATAATAGGGATAAAAACAGAACCCTTTATTATCTTAGATGGAAATAATTTTGATAAAACACTTGAACTCCATTCTTGAGGAAAATATCCTTTCTTCTTCAAAAACATGTTTCCTTTCATAACATGTCATACGACTTTAAAATAAAAGAAGTTGATTAAAAATAAACTTGAAAACATGTAAAGGAAGCTTCTTGGAAATAATTTTTTAAAAATCCATTCATGCCGTATAAGTTAAAAAAAACATTCTTCGTACTTTTTTCGGAAAAGTCAAAAAGTACCTCGTACGAAAAAACGACAAAAGATTCCTTTCATATTCTTTACTAAAAACTCACCAAAGGGTAAAATTGGATTTAAACTATTGTAAGTGGATGGAAACAATATTACATATTGAGGGAACATGGATGTGGATGATAAAATACACCCCAGTAAATGCCAAAGTATAAACAATCTCGGATAAAAATGAGATTGTGATATTTCCCTTACCTTAGGTCCGATTTGCTTTGTATGTGACCGAAGCTCCTGTATAATGGTTTAAATAATGTTATTGACTTATTCCAGAATCATACATATTGATATTATATCATATATGGTCATATTCTTAGCTTCTTGTTAGTAATATTTCATTGTTACTTGTTACTCGGGTCTTTATTGCCTTTTGTTCTTATGCGTGTTTTCCCGAATAAATTATTATTCTTCTTTTAAGGTTATAGATACCTTATATCCAGAATGGTATTAGTGTAACATATATCATATTTATTCATTCAATTCATTTATATAATTACTATGTAATGATGATCATGTAGAACGAGTCGCATCACATCGTGGAGACGGTATTCCGTACGTACGCACGAGTGATGATATCATTCCTATGATCATGAAATTGTATTGGAGTATAGGTATATTATTTCAGTATCAATATTAATTTATAATAATCATAAATAGTTACTCATTACACCATTATACCCATCCTTGTAAGGTGATGATGGAAAATAGATTACACCACGGCGTGGAGACGGTATTCCGTACGTACGCACGCGCGGTGATTTCATTTTTCCGTACGATGGATAGAAGGTGGATTAGGGTTGTTTCATATTTATAATAACATATCAGTATGTAAGTAATACTGATGTTATTACTATATCATGAAACAACTAAAGAAGAAGAAGTTGAAGAAGAAAGAAATTGAAAAGATCGGTAATGGATATTACCTCTTCCTTGAAACGCTTCTTTGAATCCTCCACTTAGGGAACTAAGATTGGTCTTTGAAGAAGACCAGAACCTCTAGGATTATTCTAGGGAATTGGAGAGGAGATAATTTCAGGGGTTGGACGAGCTTGAGTGCTCAAATTGGTGTGAGGAGGAGGGGGAGGAGGTGCCCTTTTATAAGGGAGGAGAGGGGCACCTTAGGAATATCTCAAAATATTATTTTATATTAAAGTCAAAATCGGTCTATAATGGTTCCAAAGGGTCTTATTTCGAAGCTAAAGTGGGTATGGGTCGAAATCCTATCAACCAATAGGATTTAGACAAGTTTAGGTTATTATTTTAACCTTATCAATTAGATTTAACTCTAAGTTAAATAATTTAACTTTTACCGTGTCTTTTTGTTTTCTTACACTATATGGTTAATACACTTACTATAACATGCCAAAAGAACCCCAAATTGTTTATTATTAATATATATATCCTTATCTAAGTCATTTGGCCGAACCTTATATTTTTAGGAATAAAATAACAATTAATAATATAATATTTGATTTAAAAACTATTTTGTGTCAATTTTGACACTATTTGATATATGATTTTTGTGAAAGTCATAACAGAATTATATGTTCGAACCAAGCTGATTAAATCAACACTAATATATCATAGTAACCTAGAAAATTAGTGGAATTCATAAAAAGTCACAAATTACATTTATTTTGGTGTTTATAACATCAATTATGTCAATATTTCATTAATAAGATAATTACTGCATCATCATTTTGTCATAAATAAATTAACTTTTTTAATGTCTAAAAATTATAAATAATATACCATCATGTAGTAAATCCTTTTAGCTTTCTAATGAATATTTATAGTCGAATTTATCTTATTTATAACCCCATATTAAAAATGATTTACTTATTAAACTTTGATTTTAACTATTTTAACCCTTCTTTAAATAAATTAATAATAAATGTCCTAATCTAATCCATGTGGACCTAAATGGTCATATTTTATTCCTAAGTTTGTTTTTGGTCGAATTACACTTGTCCAATAGAATTAGGACATGTGTTAGGGTAATAATAATATCATTTTTACCCTTAATTACGCTATTTACTTTTAACCGTGGTAAAAAAAAGTAAAAAGTTACTATTCACCAAAAAATTATTTTCCTCTCATTGAACCACATTTTAGTCCTTGATATTAACCGTGTCTCTCAGATTTTCGAAATTCCATTCACAGAAGCGGTAAAATTAAGTTTTATGCAAAATTCAGTTTTTAACCAACCACTTAGTGGTTTCACTATTCATCAAAAATTAAAAGTTTTCAGAAAAATACCAAAATTTCCCCCTAGGCTAATTTCGGTATTCCGAATCCAAAAATGAAGTCCATTTTGAAAGATAAAATTTATAAAATTTCAAATAGGGGTTATTACTATTCATAACGGCTAGTTTTAATAATATTTTAATAGCATATCGTTGTTTAGTGAAACTCAGTATTGCGTACGACGCAAGCTATCGAGGAAGGTCGCAGTTGCGTGTAAAGTAAGCCAAGCTAGTATGTAGTGAAAGATTCCTTTGATGATATATATAAAAACAAAATATTACTCATAAAAATCTCGGGTGTTACATTCTACCCCCCTTAAAAAGAATTTCGCCCTCGAAATTCGTCACTTTGTAACAAACAGAAGAGGATACTTCTCCCTCATCATATCCTCAAGCTCCCATGTAGCTTCTTCAAGATGTTGGTTCCTCCATAAAACTTTCACCAATCGAGTGGTCTTGTTTCGTAGGAGTTTTTCGCTACGATCTAGAATCTCTATCGGTTGTTCTTCATAAGAAAGATCTTGCTCCAGCGGTACAACTTCTGAGCTGAGTACATGTGAAGGATCAGGTATGTACTTTCTCAGGAGAGATACATGGAACACATCATGAACTTGAGAGAGATTCGGTGGAAGCGCCAATCGGTAAGCTACCTTTCCAACACGATCCAGTATTTCGAAAGGACCGATATATCTAGGGCTCAACTTCCCCTTCTTTCCAAATCTCATAACCCTCTTCCAGGGAGATATTCGTAGAACCACTTTATCACCCACTTCAAACTCTAGGTATTTTCTTCGCTTGTCGGCATAACTTTTCTGTCGACTCTGAGCTGCTCTTATGTGTTGTTGAATAGATCTGACCTTTTCTACCATTTCATCAACGAGATCAGGTCCTAATAGCTTTCTTTCCCCAACTTCATCCCAGCAAGTTGGAGTCCTGCATTTCTTTCCATAGAGAGCTTCATAAGGAGCCATCTGAATACTGGAGTGAAAGCTATTATTATAATAAAATTCCACCAAAGGTAGGTGTTGATCCCAATCTCCTTTGAAATCCATAGAGAAAGCTCTCAACATATCTTCTAGGGTTTGAATTGTTCTCTCAGACTGACCGTCTGTCTGGGGATGATAACCAGTGCTGAAACTCAACTCTGTATCCAGAGTATGCTGAAGACTTCGCCAGAACTTCGAGGTAAATCTCGGATCCCGATCAGATATAATAGAAAGTGGTACTCCATGCAATCTTACCACTTCCTTTACATATATCCTGGAAAGCTGATCTAGAGAGAAATCCTCTCTAATAGCAATGAAGTGTGCAGACTTTGTAAGACGATCAACTATGACCCAAATAGCATTATTGCCTTTGGATGTTTTAGGAAGTCCTGTGACAAAGTCCATAGTGTTGTTTTCCCATTTCCATTCGGGTATGGGTAATGGTTGTAACATCCCCTTAGACTTTTGTCTCTCAGCTTTAACATGTTGACAAACCAAGCATCGAGAGACATATTCGGCAACATCTCTTTTCATGCCATCCCACCAGAAGTACTCTTTCAGGTCCCCATACATCTTCGTGCTTCCAGGATGAATAGAGAATGAAGAACTATGAGCCTCATCCAGCAACTCCTTCTTTAATTCGGGGATGGGAGGAACACAAACCCGATTCCTGAACTTTATTATCCCATCACAATCAAGGTTGAATTCAGGAACATTTCTCACCTTCTTTTGTAACTCGACATCTTCTTTCTGTGCCTCTTTAATCTTCACATGTATAGATGGTTGAACATTCATTTGAGAAAGATAAGATTTTCCCCCTTCCATTATAATTCCAAGATCCATCCTTTGTAAATCCATAAATATTGGATCTTTTGTGATCCTCATCATGGATAAACTAGCATGGTCTTGTCAACTTAATGCATCTGCCACCTTGTTTGATTTCCCAGGGTGGTAATGGATTGAGCAGTCATAATCCTTAATCAGCTCCAACCATCTTCTTTGACGCATATTCAGCTCCTTTTGTGTGAAAATATACTTTAAACTTTTATGATTAGTATAAATATCACACCTTTCACCATAAAGGTAATGCCTCCAAATCTTTAATGCAAAGATTACCGCAGCCAACTCCAAATCATGTGTTGGGTAATTTTTCTCATGGATTTTCAACTGTCGTGAGGCATAAGCTATCACCATATCATTTGGCATAAGAACACACCCCAATCCCTTCTTGGATGCATCACTGTAGATCACAAACCTTTCTCCACTACAAGGCAGTGTGAGCACAGGTGCACTGGATAACCTTCTTTTCAACTCCTTGAAATTCTCTTCACATTCCCTTGTCCAAACAAACTTAACTCCTTTCCGAGTCAACTTGGTGAGTGGATTAGATAATCATGAAAAATCCTTTACAAAACGTCAATAATATCCAGCCAAACCAAGAAAACTTCGGATCTCAGTTACTGTTGTTGGTCTCGACCATCTTTCGATAACCTCTGTTTTTGCTGGATCCATAGATATCCCCTCTTTTGAGATTATGTGACCCAAAAATGCAACTTTTTGAAGCCAAAATTCACACTTGGTAAATTTGGCATAAAGCTTCTCCTTTCTCAGGGTCTTCAATATAATTCTCAAGTGATCTTCATGCTCTTCCTTGCTCTTTGAATAGACAAGAATATCGTCTATAAAGACTACCACAAATTGATCAAGATATTCTCTAAAGACTCTATTCATTAGATCCATGAAGATAGCAGGGGCATTAGTAAGACCAAATGGCATCACTATAAATTCATAGTGTCCATACCTTGTACGGAAAGCCGTCTTTGGTATATCCTCCCTTTTGACCCTTAATTGATGATACCCTGAACAAAGATCAATCTTGGAAAATTATTGAGCTCCGCGTAGTTGGTCAAATAAGTCATCAATTCATGGGAGAGGATATTTGTTCTTGATAGTGATCTTGTTAAGTTCTCGATAATCAATGCAGAGTCTCATTGATCCATCTTTCTTCTTAACAAATAGAACAGGTGCTCCCCAAGGTGATGCACTAGGGCGTATCAATCCCTATCAATCCCTTATCAAGATTATCCTGGAGTTGCTTCTTCAATTCCTGCAACTCAATTGGGGCCATTCTATAAGGTGTCTTTGAAATAGGCAAAGCACCCGGTACGAGTTCTATTGAAAACTCAACTTCACGATTTGGTGGAAGACCTGGTAATTCCTCCGGAAAGACATCATCAAACTCCCGTACGATGGGCATATTCTTAATCGAGAGTTTCTCACCAACCATTTGAGATAAATAACCTTCATTTAGTGGAATCAATACCCATAAAATGGAAGAAATTTCCACTGGAAGGTTATGTTCATCCTTGCATTGATAGACGATCATAGATTGATCTGGAATATGAAATGTGACTTCCCTTCTTTGGCAATTGATATGAGCTCCGTATAAAGAAAGCCAATCCATGCCAAGAATCACATCAAATTCCACTATAGGAAGGATCACAATATTTATAGGAATCACTTTCCCACAAACTTCGATCGGAGAAGAATTATAAACTTTTGATGCGATTGATGTGCCATTAGGTGTTTTCACAGCTAACTCAACATCTAATTGTTGAGGTAATACGGTGATACCCTTAGAAAATTATTCAGAAATAAAAGAGTGGGTGGATCCAGAATCAAATAAAACATTTGCTACTTTAGAGTGGATGGTAAGTGTACCTTTCACCACTTCGTTATCGTACTCCACATCGCTGATAGAAATTGCATGTGACTTTCCTTTGTCTTTAGCCTTAAGATTTTGTTGACGTCGACCATCATCATCAACCCTTGGATTTGGGCATTGATTGGCATAATTCCCCATGTCCTTGCACTTGAAACATTGAAGTGTAGTAGGTTCATTCTGTGTATCCCTTCATTTGTTTGCATCATTAGACATCTTCTTCCCATTATCGCGACATTCAAATGCACGATGACCTTCCTTTCCACATTTGAAACATTTACTTGTCCCTTTAAGACAACTCCCTCCATGTTTCTTTCCAAACTTTGAGCATAAGGGAAAGCTCATCTTCTTTTCATTGTGCTCTTTAGATTTTCCTTTGAATTCCATCCTCCTCTTCTTATCAAACCCATGTGACTGATGGGTTACTCCAATCTCCATCTCGACTTTGAGAGCACATCGAACGATTTCCTCGTAGCTATTGAAGTCCCTTATGGCTAACGCCCTTCGAAGACTTGGTTTTAAGCCACTAAAGAATCGATCGATCTTACTCTCAGGTTGGATAATAATACCAGAAGCGTACCTTGAAAGTCTTGTAAAATTTGCATCATAGGTACCAACAGATTCATCATCCCTTTGCGTCAGTTCAAGAAACTCTTTCTCCATCTTTGTTCGGAGAATACGAGGGAAGTACTTATTGAAAAATAAGTTCTTGAACTCGTCCCATTCCATGGACTCAATTTCATCCCTTTGCCTCGTATTCTTAATAATATTCCACCATTGATCAGCATATCCTTCCAAACGATACACTGCTAGGATGACTTTATCATGTTCAGAACATTGAAGAACTGAAAATATCATTTCAGTAGTACTAATCCATTGTTCAGCAACTAATGGATCAGTAGACCCACTGAAAGAAGGTGGACGCTGCCTCATGAAGGATTCAACAGAATGTTGCTCCTTCCTTTCCTCGTTTGGAAGTCATGCATGATTCATAGCTTGAGAAAGTTGTGTGAGCATGGCTACAAGATTTTTAATTCCAGCTCCCATATCGTTTGGTTGCTCAGGGGGACAATCATTGCATTGCCCATCGCATTCCGCATTAACACGGTTCCTTCGGGTTCCAGCCATTGTCTAAAACCAAAAAGAATAGTGTGAGCAACACTAATTATAATAGGAAAACCACATAATTCAAGAATAAAATTTCACACTTAAGGTCTTATCCTGGGTTATTCATGGATATTTCTAAAACACTAATATTGTTCTCTATGCTTAGACTTATCCTTAGGGTTCTTACTAAGGCTTTCACATCCTAGTTTCCAAAGGTTGACTATACCTTTCCTCTGATACCAACTATAATGACCCATACTTTACATACATTGTTAATACTTCAAAATTGAAGCACAGTTATTACAACATATGACAAAACCACAAAGGACCGTATAGGTATAGTGTCTTTAGAAACTGGGAAACATAAACAACTGGTTCATAAATCTTCTACAGTGTCTCCCATTTATTTCATCATATCTGGGGTCCCTTTTAGCACATTCAACTTAATATCCATCTTCCTGACCTGGGGAAAAGAAAACATAAAAGGGTGAGCTCAAATGCTCAGCAAGGGCAAATAAAGGAAATAAAAATCATATCATATCTTTTTGAAAATCATAACCTGCAAAAGAGATCATAATATCTTAACATGGAATAAATCATAGAAGTGAAAATGAGATCCCCATAATCATAACATGAAACTTGAAACTTTGTGGCATGCACACATAATCATGGAAAATCATTTCTTGTTAGTCACGACTCATTTCTAAGACTATCTTAGTGGACAAAGTCCCTTTCTGAACCGAGTCACCCTCGTTCCAGTCCTGTTTCACTGAACCGGTATAACCTACCGTTCCAACCATGTCTATCTCATGAGATATAAAATCTTTACCCAATGCATTGGAGGGAGATATAGGTCCCACCCATCTTATAATGAATCCTTTCTTATGTGTTCCACATAAATCATAAATAATACATCATCGCATAACACATGTAATAACAATGGGATTTTTGAAAAATCATGACATCATAAAACAAATCATATAAGGCAAATGACTTCCTAAAAATAATTCACTTACAACATAATCAAATCAATGTAATAATAGGGATAAAAACAGAACCCTTTATTATCTTAGATGGAAAATAATTTTGATAAAACACTTGAACTCCATTCTTGAGGAAAATATCATTTCTTCTTCAAAAACATGTTTCCTTTCATAACATGTCATACGACTTTAAAATAAAAGAAGTTGATTAAAAATAAACTTGAAAACTTGTAAAGGAAGCTTCTTGGAAATAATGTTTTAAAAATCCATTCATGCCATATAAGTTAAAAAAACATTCTTCTTAATTTTGTCGGAAAAGTCAAAAAGTACCTCGTACGAAAAAACGACAAAAGATTCCTTTCATATTCTTTACTAAAAACTCACCAAAGGGTAAAATTGGATTTAAACTATTGTAAGTGGATGGAAAAAATATGTCATAATTAGGGAACATGGATGTGGATGATAAAATACACTCCAGTAAATGCCAAAGTATAAACAATCTCGGATAAAAATGAGATTGTGATATTTCCCTTACCTTAGGTCCGATTTGCTTTGTATGTGTCCGAAGCTCCTGTATAATGGTTTAAATAATGTTATTGACTTATTCCAGAATCATACATATTGATATGATATCATATATGGTCATATTCTTAGCTTCTTGTTAGTAATATTTCATTGTTACTTGTTACTCGGGTCTTTATTGCCTTTTGTTCTTATGCGTGTTTTGCCGAATAAATTCTTATTCTTCTTTTAAGGTTATAGATACCTTATATCCAGAATGGTATTAGTGTAACATATATCATATTTATTCATTCAATTAATTTATATAATTACTATGTAATGATGATCATGTAGAACGAGTCGCATCACATCGTGGAGACGGTATTTCGTACGTACGCACGAGTGATGATATCGTTCCTATGATCATGGAATTGTATTGTAGTATATGTATATTATTTCAGTATCAATATTAATTTATAATAATCATAAATAGTTACTCATTACACCATTATAACCATCCTTGTAAGGTGATGGTAGAAAATAGATTACACCACGGCGTGGAGACGGTATTCCGTACGTACGCACGCGCGGTGATTTCATTTTTCCGTAGGATGGATAGAAGGTGAATTAGGGTTGTTTCATATTTATAATAACATATCAGTATGTAAGTAATACTGATGTTATTACTTTATCATGAAACAACTAAAGAAGAAGATGTTTAAGAAGAAAGAAATTGAAAAGATCGGTAATGGATATTACCTCTTCTTTGGAACGCTTCTTTGAATCCTCCACTTAGGGAACTAAGATTGGTCTTCGAAGAAGACCAGAACCTCTAGGATTATTCTAGGGAAGTGGAGAGGAGAAAATTTCAGGGGTTGGCCGAGCTTGAGTGCTCAAATTGGTGTGAGGAGGAGGGGGAGGAGGTGCCCTTTTATAAGGGAGGAGAGGGGCACCTTAGGAATATCTCAAAATATTATTTTATATTAAAGTCAAAATCGGTTTATAATGGTTCCAAAGGGTCTTATTTCGAAGCTAAAGTGGGGATGGGTCGAAATCCTATCAAAAAATAGGATTTAGACAAGTTTAGGTTATTATTTTAACCTTATCAATTAGATTTAACTCTAAGTTAAATAATTTAACTTTTACCGAGTCTTTTTGTTTTCTTGCACTATATGGTTAATACACTTACTATAACATGCCAAACGAACACCAAATTGTTTATTATTAATATATATATCCTTATCTAAGTCATTTTGCCGAACCTTAGATTTTTAGGAATAAAATAACAATTAATAATATAATATTTGATTTAAAAACTATTTTGTGTCAATTTTGACACTATTTGATATATGATTTTTGTGAAAGTCATAACAGAATTATATGTTCGAAACAAGTTGATTAAATCAACAATAATATATCATAGTAACCTATAAAATTAGTGGAATTCATAAAAAGTATCAAATTACATTTATTTTTGTGTTTATAACATCAATTATGTCAATATTTCATTAATAAGATAATTACTTCATCATCATTTTGTCATAAATAAATTAAATTATTTAATGTCTAAAAATTATAAATAAAATACCATCATGTAGGAAATCTTTTTATCTTTCTAATGAATATTTATAGTCGAATTTATCTTATGTATAACCCCATATTAAAAATGATTTACTTATTAAACTTTGATTTTAACTATTTTAACCCTTCTTTAAATAAATTAATTATAAATGTCCTAATCTAATCCATGTGGACCTAAATGGTCATATTTTATTCCTAAGTTTGTTTTTGGTCGAATTAAACTTGTCCAATAGAATTAGTACATGTTTTAGGGTAATAATAATATCATTTTTACCCTTAATTACCCTATTTACTTTTAACCGTGGGAAAAAAAGTAAAAAGTTACTATTCACCAAAAAATTATTTTCATCTCATTGAACCACATTTTAGTCCTTGATATTAACCGTGTCTCTCGGATTTTCGAAATTCCATTCACAGAAGCGGTAAAATTAAGTTTTATGCAAAATTCAGTTTTTAACCTACCACTTAGTGGTTTCACTATTCATCAAAAATTAAAAGTTTTCAGAAAAATACCAAAATTTCACCCTAGGCTAATTTCGGTATTCCGAATCCAAAAATGAAGTCCATTTTGAAAGATAAAATTTATAAAATTTCAAAAAGTGGTTATTACTATTCATAACGGCTAGTTTTAATAATATTTTAAAAGCATATCTTTGTTTAGTGAAACTCAATATTGCGTACGACGCAAGCTATCGAGGAAGGTCGCGGTTGCGTGTAAAGTAAGCCAAGCTAGTATGTAGTGAAAGATTCCTTTGATGATATATATAAAAACAAAATATTACTCATAAAAATCTCGGGTGTTACATAAATTATCATGGAATTTGTTTTCATGAATGAACAAGGTCTCATTCTATATTGTTTTCATTTTATTAAATTTTTTTATCAAATTCTCTTCATATTATTACAATGTAGTAGTTGTCTTGTTGTTTAAAATTAATTCAGAGAGCTATCCTGGTTGAGAACAACAAGTTATACCAGTTCTGATTTCTCATAAGACATTGAGAAATCAGATCACATTTATAACCATATAAAAACCCATATTTTAGGTCTCAATATAGATTCTATAAAAAATTGTTTTATATTTTGTGGTCTTGAGGTATAAAGTTGTTAATTTAATTTTTAGACATTTGTTTACACTGATAAAGGATGTGTTTGGAGATCATAGTTTTCCATTGAGACCTTCTTTAGCATTTCCTTTTTAGTATGGTTTTCTTGTGACTTATAATCATAAACCTAGATTTATAATTTCATTATGATTTTTTCTAATTTAAAATATTTTAAATCATTTTAAATCTCCCATTTTAGTTTTAACATTTAAAAAAACAAATTAACAAAGTGACTATTTGATATCCTAGCCCACAACCTCATCATGAGACAAACCCATGGTAACTACTATACTACATTTTAAGGGAATAAATATTGTTTGGAGTTATACGACCAAAACCCCCAGCTTCATCACTTAAGGCCAAGTAGAAAATCTTCCCCGACTCATGAAAATTAGGAGGGGCAGGAAGTTACATTATCAGTGGAGGATCACCATTTATTGTTTTTAATAATGACATTATGTTTATGTTTAATATGGTGTATTGTGTATGTAATTTTCCAACGACACTAAACCTTGTTGGTCAAAGATGATGATAATGAAGAAATAATATTGGGAGATTTGTTTCATTTTAAAAACTATAACAAATTTAAATCAACCTCCTTAAAATAAATGAATAATTTCCTCACTTAATGTTGATTAATGTTGTAGAAAATAAAAAAATAAAGAGTTGTAAAAGGAAATATATACTTTTTTGGGGCATAGAGACCCCATAGTGAACTCCACCAATAAACTCTCTGTGATCTTACTAATTATTTACTATGGTGGTCCTTTTGTCCGGAAATATGATCAACGATGTTTTACCTGACAATAATTTTGTTTCTTTTATAGGGAACCTCAATAGATGATTCTAAGATTATATCACTCCAATGGGACTGAGTACAAGTAGTTTACACATTATTATCAAGCTATGGGTGTAGAAATATTGAATAAAATTTTCTTACAGTGGTCTCCCCAAATGGTATATGGGGCGATAATCAGTAAATAATAGAAATAGACAATAAATCTTCAATGAATGTCGGATTCATAGAATTAATGAACCATTATGAAAATAATAGTACAATTCTAATTTTTTTGAAGAGAATCATCATTGTGCTAGACTTCCTATAACATCACCACCATATTCATTATAAATTTATAATAGCAATATTTCAGATTTTTAATACTAAATATCCATATTCAATAAATCAAAATTTCTATTTAAATATTATTGAGTCATAGAAATCCTTTAATTTTATATATAATTATTCCATTGTCATTTAAATAATCCCGAAATAAATTCTAAAGATAATAAAATAAGTCGAAAATAATAAAATTTCAGTATTCAAATATTCTTTTGGTGATTCATGATATTCATTAATATAATCTCCAAGAAAATCACATGGATGAACATTGAAATATTCAAATATAGTTGATTTTTAATTTTGATAAATAACAGATTCATTGGTTCTCTAATAATTTTATAAAATATCCTCCATAAATCATGAAGATATTCAAATTTGAAATTATAATTAATTTCTAAAAATATATCCACACATAATTAAACACATTGAATCCAATAAATAATAACAATAATATCTGAAAAAAATCCCATGTAATAATTAAAATAAATTAAAATCAATTAAAATAAATTTTTATAAATTTGAATTGAAATTTTCAGCATCACCCATATATGTCCATGATTTTTTCAAATAAAATATTCTATAATTTCCCTTATAGTTTTCTGTCAAAATTAAAATATACAAATTTTAATTATGAATATAGTATTTTAAATTGTCTCTAAAATCATATCCCTGAAAATATTCAATGAAACTACTTTAATAAAAATTTTACATCATCATTAAAATAATTTAATTATATATTCAATAAAATTCACAATAATCCCATAATTAACTGACTTGAAATTTTTAGATGTTTAATAATAGATTGATATCATAATATTGGACAAAATTTTAGATCCTAACAAATCAAAGTCATCATTCAACCCAGTAGGATTATATACAGATAATTTTAAGATTATTTCAACAGGTGATATATTGCCTTAATACAACTTCTATAGGCTGAGATATCAAAAAAAATCAGTAGCTATAGTAATATCAAAACTATATTACATTCCAGTGACTTTGGTCTAAAAAATAATATATGAAATGACTGATTGAACTTTCATCAATGATTAATAAAGTGATTATAATCTACTTTCATATTTATAAAAATTATAATCAGTTAATTATGAACCAGTTAGTTCAATTTATGAAAACAATATGATGGTATAATAAAATTAGATACACATAAGTCATGATGAAAAATACTCAATGTTTCAAAATATTTAAATTCTGAAAGATAATAGGAAATTTTTTAAATATATATTCAATGAGGGATAACAAAAAAAATGTATAATCATTTTATAAATTTAATCAAGGCTGTACTGAGTCTCGATAACATCTGTATTTCATATAATTCATTGAATCATTCCAGAATATGTGAGGTATATAACTAATATGATGATCTAGAACATTATGTGTATTCGAATTTTGTGGTTCCAAACATGATTTTCATTCCAAAAGTGAGGTTTATTGCAAATATGAGGTTACCAAACGTCGAGATGTTACTAAATATGATGTCAAAAATGTGAGGATGGTACAAAATGTGGGGTCGCAAACATGGGGTTTTTTACTTCAAAACATATGGTTCAATCCAAAAATAAGAATCATTTTCTTGGAAAAAAATATAATTTTTAAACGAATTATTGACTAAGATACTATCTAGTATTTGATCATTTCTCAACAAAAAGTGAGAGTATAAGAATAATTTAATATATAAAAAATTAATTTATCAAAATAAATAAATAATTAATATTATCACTAAATTATATAAATAAAACAATAACAATAACAATACTAAATTAATAATAGGAATTTTGTATTAATTATTAAAAATAAAAAAAAATTGAGTTTAGTATTTGTAAAAATAGAAAAAAAGTGGAAAAGACCCACTCAACAACATCCCACTTTTCAATTATTACAACACATGACCATATCAAATAATTTTACACAATTTAAATAGTGATCAAGAAGTTAAATGAGCATTTTATGTAAATAATGAAATCTTAAATAATTTGAGATCATGATAAAATATGACCCCAAAAAAATTTAAAATATATTTGAAAAACATGCTTTTCAATAAATAAACATGTTTACATTAATAATTTTATTTATAAAATCCCCCCTTAAAAGATAAAATCAACTAATAGTCAATTTTTCTTTAAAAAATTAAAAAACATGAAATAAAAATATTCTTTTGAAAATATAAAGTTATGCCATAAAATCCCCCTCAAAATAAGTCTCCTTTAAAAAAAAAAAATATTGAATTCTAAGGAACTAAAAAATATGTAAAATAAGTTTCAATTAATAATTACAGATTTTGAAGGATTTTTAATATATTTATACCAATCTAAATGAATTATATAAAATAACATTAAATCAAATGATAAATTTCAACAATAATTCCTCTCTTCAATTAGACATAAAAATGATGGATATTTAAAAATTGAAATAACTTAAATTCATTAAATTTAAAATTTGGCTTTAAAATAATTTAAATAAAATTTCTTTACATGACCTGAATATAAAAAACAAACAATAATTATGAATAATAATTTAGTGCTTTGGGATATGAAATAATAACAAATATTAGGAAATATGTTAATGAAACATTAGTTACATTATTATTAGAAAAATGAAAAAAATTAAATATTAATGAAAAAATAAGTTTCCTATGAAAATACATATTCGGTATATATATATAATCTTCATGATTCAAAAATTTAATAACATAACCCAAAATGAATTGATAAAATTATTTTTAATATAAAAATTCTAAATAAAACCAAAATAATTAAAATAGATGGTTGATTTTCCCCATAAAATGTATTTATCAATTTTAAATCATTAAAAATTTTAAAATTGATATATATTTAATACAGTTGACCACCCCCATTGTAAAAAAATTAAATACAAAGAGGGAAAAAATAAAAAATATATTCATGGAATTGTATTTTTTTTAAATAATAATGTAAAAATATAAATCTATGTCAAGAGATAATACATTTAAGAGAATTCGCAATAGTAATCTCAAAATAGTGGATATCTATTTATAAAATTTTAATGTACTTGTATGTCGGTTAAAAACTAAAATATATGAGAAAATTAATTTATTACAAAATAAATAATATTGTAACACAATATAATAGATGATTAATTAATAAATCACATGCTCATAATACATCAAACCTGTATTTCCTTACATTACATTTATATATTTTTAAAGATAAACAACATAAAAAAATTACATGATAATGACCCAACATCTTCGTGTCTTGTAAAAACTAGGACCACACGTAATATTTACGCAATAAAACATAAGCATTTATTTAATTCCTTTTTCTTTAGATTCTTATTAGCCCTTA
Source organism: Viscum album (assembly GCA_963277665.1). Taxonomy (NCBI): domain Eukaryota; kingdom Viridiplantae; phylum Streptophyta; class Magnoliopsida; order Santalales; family Viscaceae; genus Viscum; species Viscum album. The sequence continues at coordinate 818,429,938 of OY728141.1, read as the reverse complement.
AATTCTCTATATTACAAGTATTCACCTAAGGATATACATCAAAAAGTTGTGAGTAAAAATTAAAATAAGAGGATATATAAGAACATAAAACAATATAACATGGGGTGAGCATAATCATAACCTCATCATCATAATCAAGAGAGGATGCATTAAGAAAAGGCCAAGAATGTGACAATTCATAAAAACTAAACATCATGTCTTAGTGGTCAACTACCACAAAAAGTTGTGAACAAATCTAGAATCACGTCAATGAATATTTCATCATTCTCATAAGATATATCGTATTACCAAATGCATTTTAGGGTTATATAATTCTGGGTGCACCCATCATATTTTTTACATTGAGGTATATAATTCTATGCAAACCTGTCACACCATTACATTTACATTATCATGCATGCCACAATGAAAATATATCAATATTTTACATAAAATCAACAATGGAAAGGAGTCGAATTAATTTAATAAACCACACATTAATATACATTTAGTTCCCAAATGGAATATTGAATAACATACCTGATATAAGAATCATCAATCTTAAGTGAAGAAGAAACAATATCGAGAAGAAAAAGGTGTGTTTATTTTTGAATGTAGAGTTATTTTGGAAAAAATTGTGTTTGTCATAAACTCAAGAAAAAACATGTATATCCAAGAAAAGGTAATACAATGATGAAGACATTTTATTTTACGAATATCCATTCTAGAAATGGGGTAGAAGAGGGAAACCCCAAAGAAAGAGAGTCGAGATTGAGGATTCCTCTTACATTGTATCAGAAAACTTCCTTCACTTTAATATCCTATATAATCACATTAGATTTAATAATTAACAATTAAATAACCATTTATACACGAACTCAGTTCATTATGGGTTTTTTACATTCATTTATGTGTTTTTTGGATGAATTATAGAGCTTTAATTCAATGTTCAGGACTCATTGTTTTCTTAGTATTCATGACATGTTCATTAGTATACATGAATGGATGTATGTGTAAAATGTGTATAAATTTATAGAATTTTTAATACATGTATGAATGATATACCAAAATTATAAATGATCTTATAAATAATTTGGTTATGTTGCATGATGATGAATCTTTAGATAGAAGTTAATGATGATCATGTTAGGTTAATTTTTGGTGGTTTTCTATAATAGCAATCAAATTTTGTTTTATCATATAGTATTATATATAAATGTTAGCTACAAAAAATAAATAAGTTTATTAAATAATCATTAAAAAATTCAAAGAGTTATTGGGTTTTTAATAGCCTTGAAGGTGTTTATGGAAAAGGAATGTGCATCGCCCACGATGTCGGTAAATTGACACATCACATGCGATGATTTCATTTTTAAAATAAATTAGATGAGAGGTAGGATTTTGAAAATTTTCATTCGATTAACATGATTTTGTTTCAGTACAAGAAATGTACTAGAGTTATCGTGCAATTTAGGTCAGTAGAGGTGAGGAAAAAATAAGAAAAGGAAATAAAATTAAACGAAATTAAAATAAAAAGGATAACATTTTTTCTATAAATTATATCCTCAATTGAGAACCTCCTTAAACAAGATGTTCTAGTATCTCGATGAGACCAATAGATTTTTGAGGTGGTGGAAGGTCTATGGAAGAATAGTGGGTAGAATATAGGAATTTCTCAAAACTTTAGGGAAGGGATGAGAAGATATGGTGAGGTGTGATATTTAAAATAGGGGATAGGGGAGTTTTCTCATTATTATATTCATTAGAATCTTATTTTGGATGATGAATATGAATTATTTGATCATTGTGAAAAATATATATAAAAATAATGGAGTATTGTTCCGGATATTTGGCTTAAATCAACCTTACATAACCTATGACTCCATAACTAATGTATTTATCTTATTTGGTAAATTATCGTATTTCATTATACACCAAAAAATCAAGTATTTCTGAATAATCCAAAAAAATAACCCTATCCATTTTTCTATGTATAGAATTCAAAAATTAACTCCTTTTTATGAAATTAATTTTTAATATATGAATAATTAATTTTTTATATAAATGAATCATTATTATTAAAAATATTTTATTTAAAATTATAGGGGATTTTATAAAACATTAAAAATTAACCAAAGGTCCCATAATATTGTCTTAAAATCAGAATACATAAAAATATTAATTTAAGAAAAAAATTTAGGGAAAATACTACTCTTTTAAATTAATAAATTTATTATAATATTGTAATTAAATATTTACGACTTACCAAAAGTCAAACACATAATGAATAAATTTTAAAATATTTACATACATATAAAAGGATATAATTATATCATATTTTCCCTTATACAATGCATAACTTTTAGTTATACTTTTGTGGGTAAGGTTACTATTTATTTGGCCAATTTTCTATTCATGTGGGTCATATTACTACTCTTATTATCAAGTTATAATTTTATCAGTATATGTTCCTTAACTTATATAAATACTTCTTATTTCATTAATTCATCATTTTTATAGATTTTATTATAGACTTTAATTGATGTTATATGATTTATACTATATGAAATTTTAGATAGGATGGTATAAATTCCATTGTAAAATGTCAGGGTTGTTACATTATTCCCCTATTAAAATTTCACCTTCAAAAATTCATTTAACATAAGCTGGTGAAGGTACATCTCCTTCATCACCTCCTTCGGATTGAATGTTTCTTTCTCATACTTATGGTTCATCCAAAACACTTTTACGGGGTGTGTTTTCTTGGGGAATAGAACCTTATCTATCTATTCTAGAATCATTGTTGGCTGCTCCTCATAAGAGAGATCATCTTCCAGCTATACCACCTTTGAGTTTATTACATGTGAGGGATTTTGTATATAAATACTCAAAACAGATACATGGAAGACATCATGAACTTATTCCATATTCAGTTGAAGTGAAAGATGATAGGAAACATCTTCTAAGAGATCAAGGATCTCAAAGGGGCCAATATACCTTGGTCATAACCAGCTATTCTTCCCAAACTATAGGACTCTCTTCCATGGTGATATTCGAAGGAATACTTAATCTCCAACATCAAACACCATGTCCCTTAGATTTTTGCGAGTATAGCCCTTTTGAAGAATCAATGTAGCTTTGAAATGTTGTTGGGTGAATTTATCCTTACCTGTAATATCTTTCACAATATCAGGTCCATGTAGCATTATTTCAAAAAAATTATCCCAATAGTTTGGAGTTCTACATTGATTTCCATACAGAGATTATTATGGAGTCATTTGAATACTTGAGTGGATGAAATTATTGAATGATAACTCTACCAATGTGGATGTTGATCCCATACAACATTGAATACTATTGATTAGGCTCATATCATATCATCATGTTTTTGAATAATACATTCAGATTGGAAATCTGTTTGGGAGTGGTAGGCCATACTGAAATTTAATTCATTACTGAAATCTAGTTAAATAATCCTCTAGAATTTATATGAGAACATGGGATCATAATCAGAGACAATTGAGAGTGGAACCCCATGTAGTATGGCCAATTCCTTAACATACATCGTATCATGTATTTCAAGTGAGTGATCATCTCTAATAGAAATAATGTGATCAGTCATGGTGAGTCAGTCCAACATAACCCATATCACATTATTTCAACTGGATGTCTATAAGAGAACACTGACAAAGTCCATAGAGTAATTATACCATATTTACATGGAGACCACGATACATCTTGGTACTCACTGTATGGATAGATAATGTTATATTATGAGAATTTTCCAATAGATCTTTCTTTACCCTAGGTGATGAAGGCACACAAAGCCTCATTCCAAACCAAATCACACCATCATTTTGATATGGAACTCTTTCACCTTCCCTTTATTTACTACATTTACATTCTTTTAGTAATTTGGATCATACCTTTGTGCATCCTTTATATTCTCTTCGATAGATGGATGGGAAATAATTATGGAAATGTATTATGTATACATTATTTTTATGATTTCTAATTATATACTTTTCATGTCCATGAAGATAGGGTCTTTCTCAATCATCAAAATGTAAAGAATAGTAGGTTTTTTCTACTAAGAGCTTTGTCTACCTTATCTTCCTTTCTGAGATGATAGTGAATAAAGATATGATAAACATTGATTATCTCTAAAAAATTCTTTTGATGCATGTGGAGACCCTTTTGTTTGAATATGTAATTTTTTCTATTGTGATTTCTATATATGTGACACTTCTCACAATAGAGGTACTACCGCCATATTGTCAATGATAAAATCACACCATATAGCTATAGATAAACAATCAAGTAGTTCTTCTCATGGATATTAAACTATCATGAGGTTTAGGATATCACATTATTATCTTGTATGATTAAAAAACCCATTAATTTCATGGAATCATCATCATATATCACATAACTTTCTCCACATTTTATTAATGTGTGTACTGGTGTAGTAACCAGCCTTTTCATTAGCTCCATAAAACATTCTTCATATTCATCAGTACATACTACACAACCCATTTATTGGTTAACATATTTAGTGGGATTCACAATCATGATACATTTCTCACAAAACTTATGTAGTTCACACAATTCCAAAAAACTATGGATTTTAGTGACACTAGTTGGTCTAGGACATTCCTTAATGTCATTTGTTTTTGAATGGTCCTCCCACATTCACTCACTTGTGATCAAAATTCCCATGAATGTGACTTGGTGAATCCAAAAGTCACAATTTCTAATCATTTTGTACAAATTTTTCTTACATAATGATAAAAACACAAGCCTTATATGTTCTTCAGGTTCCTCCTTCCAATTGGAGTAGAGGAGAATGTCATTTATAACCACTACCAAAAATATGTCGAGGTATTGTCTATGGACTCAATTCATCAAATCCATGAATATTGTTGGGGAATTAGTAAGTCTGAAGGGAATCTATAAAAACTCACAGTTCAATACATTATATGAATGACAGTCTTCAAAAGATCGTCCTTCTTCACCTTTACTCGGAGAAATACAGAACCATGATCCTCCTTTGAGATGTATTGAGCTCTTCACAACTAATAGAACACGTAATCAATCCTTGGAAGATGACACTAGTTCTTTGTAGTGATATTATTGAGTTCCCTACAATTGATACACTGCCACATTGATCCATCCTTGTTCTTGAAAAGGACCACTGGTGTACCCCAAGGTGATGCAGTAGGGAGTATGAACCCTTTTTCCAAATTCTCTTGTAGCTGCTTCGATAAATCCTCTAATTAGATAGAGTCCATCTAATAGGGACATTTTGAGATTGGAGCAACTCCAAGAATGAGTTCTATTTAGAACTGTTCCTCATGATTTGGGAGAATTCGGGTTAACTTTTCAATATATATTTCCCTGTATTCACTCATGATCTGTATTTCTGCAAGGTTGACACTTTCCTTTGACTCAACCATTTTTGTGAGGAATGCTTCTTCATAGGGAATCAACTTGCACACCATTGAATAATTTTACAGAGGATATTCATGAACATACATACATTTATTTAGTAGAATGGGATGGTTCATAATTATAAAATATAATTTCTTTTCATGAAAGTGTATATGTGGTATATATAATAAGACAAAATCCATTCCTATTAAAGAATAAAATTCCACAATGGGAAGTATCATAAGATTCTCTGGAAGAATATTCCCACTTACGCCAATAGGAGATGAGCCCAACACTTGGGTTGCAATGATTTAACCACTAGGTGTTTCTACATATATGTATTCTTCTATGTTTCAAGGAATAAATTCAATAGTTTAAGAAAACATTGATGATACAAATGAATCAGTAGAATCAGAATTAATTGAAACATTTTCCATTCTTGAGTGAATATGGATTGTACCTGGAACGGCTTCGTCTTCTTTCTCCACATTGGTAGTAGTGATGGTATACAACTTCCCTTTTTTTCCTTTGGATATCATTTCATCTGACACAAATTACCATCAAGGACTCAATACATGGAATTTTATAGTGTTTCAGGTCCCCAATATCCCCAATCAACTCCCCCAAATGCTCTATTTGCAAGCTTAGCGAATTTCACTAGTCTTGTCATCTTATCACAAGGCCAAAAATCCTACATTTGAGTGAAAATGGTTGAAACCATTAAAATTATGACTAAAAACAATGAATGTTGGTTCTAAACAAAGAACCAATTATCCACAGCTTAGAATAAGAAGCTGACACTCCACTTCAACTAAGTATGAGTAGTCAAAACTCAAATAAATCCAAAAGATATTTTATTTTGTGAAAATAATTTATATTAATAGTTTTAGGAGCCAGAAATAGACAGTAGATGGATCTTATTCTTTAAAATGATAATCTTAAAGATGAAATTAGTCTGACAAGATCCGGTTTCACAATAGATCTTCAATTTTAGGAAAGGTAAAAAAACATAGCAGTGACAAACTTACAAGATTGAACAAGTATATTTACAATGTGTAGTCTTTTTATTGATTTGTTCATTCACAACATCACTATGTATATGAGAATTAGAATTATTGAATAATAATTCTTCTCTCTCAATTACTCTAAAATAATAATCAAATTAATATATAATGATCATCCCTATTTTGAAAATTCCTGATCCATAAAAGAGGCCATATGATCCATATAAATTCAATGTTTCATTTAATAAGGGAGTTATAACATCCATTAATAATAAGAGTAAATTTATCTACTAAATATGATCTTTTCAATCAATTAAAATGATCTTTTAAATAGTTGAAATGATATATACAATAACCAGTAACTTGATCATGTCCATTGTAGAAATTACAGAGAATATCGTGAAAATAAATATCTGTTGTTGAAAAGTCAAATGGTAGGGTTCCTTCATAAAGAGACAAAATTCTCAACCCAGGGTCCAAATATGTACCAATCATCTTTAAAATGTAAGGTTGAAAACATAGTGTTGATCATAAAATAATTGTTTACGATCCATAGGTTTCTCTTTGGAACGTGAGGACAATTACTTACATAGGGTTCACTAAAAATACTTTCTTCTCTTTCCAAACATATGGTTTCTTTCAAATTTATGTTTATTTAACCATAATTTCATATATAGAAAAATAAATTTTTCCTTTCATATAAAATTTTCATTAACCATAATTTTATATCATTCCAAAAATAAGGTTTCATTCAAAGATACGGTTCTTTCACTATACATTCTTGATAACATAAGGTTGGTTTACCACACGAACCGATCTGAACATAGGGTTTATTTCATCATCTGGCATAATGTTTAAGACTAACATAAGGATCCAAATTAATACACACTATACATAACATACGGTTGATTCCTTGCATTATCCTTAAACACATAGGGTATGAACAATGATTCTAGAATACTTAAAAACACATCACAAACACTTAGATAAATATTCATTGTGAATTAAAAACCAAAATTAACTTCAGAATAAATAAGATAAATATTAAAACTCTGAAATTAACTAATAGTAAAATAATTAGTAAAAAAATAATGGGTATTAGTGAGCATCAAAATCATTATGTATTAATAGAGTACTATTGAAACGATACATTTCCAACAGTCTCTACCTTTTTAATGATCAAAAAACATATAAAATTATTAACTAAAATTAGAATTTTGAAATTTTATATAAGAAAAATAACTAGAAATTCTATTTGAAAAAATTATTTGAATAAAAATAAATGTTTTGATTATCAAAAGTTCTCCACATTTTTGTCAAATAAAAAATAATGTATAGGAAATGATTAAGACACATTTAATTTTTCACAGATTAGTAAGCGAATGTTATAATAATTTGTGTGGATAAATAAGACTAGATTTTTGGATGTAGACATAAACATTAATGAATAAGAAATATTGCACTGATGAAAAGAATAATTAAATTTTATTGATTTAAAATATTATAAGTATTATATTCAGTTTGAATATGAAATAGGTTATCCAACAGATATGGTTTGGGTGGAAGTGGGTTGGTTGGATTTGGATCCATTTCTAGTTATTTAGAATATTGATAATCTTGAAACATTTTATTTAGACCTTCAATCTTTACCCACATTTGTTTCGTAATACTACCTCCAAACTAAATAATAAAAACATTGGAATCTTGTCTAATATGAAAATTTTCAATAATATTGACTTTCAAAAAGTCATGGAAACTCTCCTATGGCTGTGTAAGATAGTCTAATTTATCTATGAATTTTTTGTGTATATGACTAATTTTGGGTTTAAAGAATTCATTTTCTCAACAATATATCATTGATTATCCAAAAAAACGGATAATGGATCCCTGTTTCACAGATGAATCTACAGACTGTCATTCATTTCAACCATAATTATTGTGATTGATTGAAATATGTGAATCATATATGGAGAGATATAAGGGGTAGAGGTAGGATCATTATTTTGAGAAACACCTCCTCTAATGGATTCAAACATGATTCCAAAATACTACTTTATTTCTCCAAAATACATTTTGGAAATAGATTCAGATTGAATTTTTCTAACTTCAGCTAGCATTTCGCTCTTGAAAGAATCAAAATAATTCCTTGAAACTTAATTTTATTTTAATTCATTATGCAGTGACTGAAGAGACTAATACTCTATCCTAGTTGTTGATTAATTAATCAAATTAAAAAAATATTTCTTTGAGGTCTCTAGTTCCTACATAAGAACATAATTTTCTTCTTTAACTTTAATAATCTTCATCACTAGATCTTCATCCTTATTAGTCAAGGAATCAGATGTCCCCCCACCAGGATGTTGTAAGAAATAAACAACCACAATTTCTAAATATCTTGAAGAAAACTTGTCCACATACATCTCCACTACTTTTTCAATTTAGTTTCCATTCATAAAATATATATAATCAAGAAAAACTTTTTTGTATCCAATGATGATTCTTATCTCTCAACCAAATTATGAAAAATTGAGTAAACTAGATTCTCAACAATTTTTCAGCCACAATTTCTATTTTTAGAATCTATTTCTCATCGTAAATTATTTCTTCTTGAATAGTTTTGTCTTCCTCCTAAACAAATAGAATAACAACAGAATAAAAATCTTGAATTTAACATTCAACCTATTGGGCTTCCCCAATAATAGGTTCTTCATTAGGTGAATCTAAATATTTCCAAGTGTTCATATACAATTTCTATAGAACATTTTCATCTTCCTATTCTTCTTTAATACATCTCAAAGTTCTTCAGGTGGGTGTGGAAACTCCTATACCGCTAGTTTCACCAATCCCTTCATTTATAATAGAACCTTTCACTCCCTGATCAAATGATCCATATTTTTGTTGGTCATTTACACCTAATGGAATACCTTTTACGTCCACTGTACTCTAGTAAAAACCAAATTATCTATGTGTACCAACATTCAAAACATTACAATGATGGAATTTATTTCTTGGTATAAACACATGAACAACATTTTTTCTGAACTGAATTAAAGACAATACCCTTCTATAAAGATAAAAATACTTAAGAATATCTATTTAGAAACAATTGCTCAAGTACCGTAAAATATTCTATGGAAAATTAAATCTGATATTAATTATAAAAAAACATAATATACATGTCTAGATGTAAAACTTTCTCCAACTACGCTACCCTATGATTGATTTTGGTTTGAATAAATATAACCAAAACCTTATAATCAACCTGAAGGTCCAGAAATACTATTTTTATGATATGGGTTGATCCAAATAGAAATGAAATAATGTCAACAGACATGTGATCTTTGATAAGTAAAAAGGTTTCATTATGGATTTTACCATTCCTCTAGTTTTTGAAAATAAAAAACTCTCTATCTTAAAGAAAAATTATCTTTATTAAAGTATTATTTTCTCATGGAAAATTTCCCGCCTCTAGGTAAATTTTTATACTTACCCTAGGTTTCATTTCCACTTTTTATTACCTCTCAAAACAAAAAATAATTATATTACTAAGCCATAAATTTTGATTCTTATCGAAAAAATAAGATTCTTTTATTTCCCAAGATATTGAGTCTTTCGTTTTTAGACACTAAATTCTCTGAAATTATGACTCCTAATTATCAGAAATTCAGACTCCGATTTATTTGAAATTTAGAATCCACGTTATCTGGAATTGAGACTCCAAAATCACTATAATTCAGACTCTGAATTCTTTTAAATTCATACTATGAATTCTCTAAAATTAAAACTACAAATTCCCCAGAATATATAATCCCATGTCCTTAGAATTTGGACTCAAAATTCCTCGGAATTCAGGATCGGAATTACTTTGAATTTAGACTTTGAATTCCCTAAAATTCAGTCACTGAATACTTAAGAATTTATAATCCTAATTAATCAAATACCTGAATCTGAATTCCTCACAATTCAAACACTAAATTCCTGGGAATTAAGACTCTGAATTCTTTGTAAAAAAAATTCAAATATCAAGGTTTTCTTGATTCAAATTTTTCCTATGTTTAGACTTCGAATTCTATTTTTCCCTTAGACTCTGGATATTCATATTTTGTTAATATAATTAATTTTTCTTACAAATGCTTTCATAACAATAAAATAATGATGTATAATATGTTTCTAACTAACTGTTGGTTCAGTGGCATGTGTGCAGGTCCTTCCATGATTCAAGGAGAAATATGATAGTCGGATGAGGTAGTCGACTGTTGAAGTATTTACTATAAAGAGTGTCTCATTTGAATGTTCTCATAATCTGTAATTTGATCTAGAGATTACATGTTGTGATGTTGTGAAGTTATTTATAGAGAGGGAAAGACTCTCATGCTTTGTGCATTTCATGAACATATTGTTCAACTGTTAAAATCTTATTTAGCTTGCGTCATGCGACTCCAACTATTGCAGAGTACAATCGAGAGCTTCCTGGGATATGAAGAAAGAGGTTCTGACAAACATAATGTTCTAGGGCTTGGGGGATAGCAAGAAAGATTTTGATATTGTTATCGAGGGATTACTTGGGTGTGGGTAAGATAAACATTCCTAAAATTGTAAATCAAGGGACCTTTATCCAAGGTTGTTAGATAACCTAATATCGTTGTTAAAATTTTTCATACTAGTTACTTGTTTTTTGTTACATGTTTTATTTACACTTTATTTTTTTAAAGAAATAAAGTATACCATTCTTTTAAATTATTGTATTTTACTTACTGGATAAATAAGATTATATAATCATTAAGATATAGTCTTTCTCTAAAATATTATTCTTACGTGTCTTTTCATGATTCAAATTTCTAGACCATAAGAATGATTATTTCATAGTTAAGAACATAAAAATGATTTGTGATTTTACCATGTTATACTTTTGTAAACATTGTTTTCCATATGTTTAAAAATGAATATCTTTAAACATAAAATTCACCCAACCTCTTATAACTGAGAATGTATATACACTTTTTCGATCCTATAATTTGTATCAGAGTAGGTTACTTTTATTTATTGATACTTTTCTCACGATTGGTATCTTTCTTAGCATTTACTATTCAGTTTTACTTGCATAAGTTTCCATACTCAGGTTTCTTTGCTTTATTTTTTTAATTCTTTACTAAAGATAATATTTCATATATTATTTTGTTCAGATTATCATACTCAAAAACCTTACCCAGTTTATCTTGCGTCATTTTTCATAAATTAGGTTATTTATATATACTACACAAACTAGTTTAGTGGTAATTAATTTTTTTTCTTATTAAAAATGGAAGTAATAAATGTTAGTTCAATAGATAATCTAAAACCAACAATATCTCCTATCATTTATGGAAATGATTATGAATATTGGAGAGATAGGATGATAACTATTATTGTAAACACTGTAGTGGATAATTTGGTTATGCTTACATTGAATATATGATTCCTAATAACAAAATCAGAACCTTGAAAAACAATGAAGTGATAGAATATAAACTTAACATTAAGGTACACAATACATTGCTATGTTTCATGACTAGAAATATATAGTGTGTTATATATTCATTTGAAGCTTCCATCTATATTTGGTAGAAAATTGATGTTTCTCACTTTGTAACTTCAAAAGTGATAGAGACCACAAGAGTAATGTTATGATAAGAATATCAGGGATTTGTTTTTCCCTATAGAGAAGTAGTTTTCAAAGGGAAACAGTGATTTATGACTATTTTAAATAGTATTCAATCTGTTGGAGAAAATAATTTAGATGATGAAATTATTATGGAAATGATTTTAGATAATATTCTAAAGGAGTGGGAATCCAAAAGAAAATCCATTGATGAGAGTTGAAAAGTTTACAATATTACTCTTTGTAAAATTTTTGGAATAACTCTACATGATGAGACAATAATTAAATGATATGCTAATATGAATAAGAAGAATAATAGAAATATAATTGTAGCCTTTACTATTACTAATTTCAAGTCCCAAGAAAGGGTTACAAGATCTATGTCCTTCAATGTCACAGTTCTATCTGAGTCTAGAGAATGTGAACATTCATAAATGAGTTAGATAATCTTGCCCTAAGGATGAACAAGATAGTGGTAAAGAAATTTTTTTAGTATATATATAAGAATAATAAATAAAAAATAAAATAATTTCTACAAATTCACTTGCTATGAATGCAAAATATCCAGACAAATCAGGCCAGATTGTCCCTGGCTTAACTGAAACGATAGAAAGGAAAAACATTCTGAGAGAAATGGAAAGAAGTATTACAAATATAATACCATGAAATTATCAGAGACAAATGATACATGGGGTTGTAGTGGTGGTGACTCATCTAATGAATCCTCAGAGTTTGAATCACCAACTAAGAGGAATCTTGGTCTACTAGCCAAACTACCCATTGAAAATCAATTTCTAATAGAAAAAGGTACACAGTGATGTGTTTATCAGTAATGTATATTTTAATGAAAATTATACTAATAATAAATATTATAAGTCGTAAGATGAATATTCTTATTTGGATTAAGATAAATCTTTAATTTCTTATGAAAAAGTGTTTCGTTTTTAAAAATACTTGAAAATAAAAATTCTAAACTCAAGAAAAAGATACAGAAGGAAAATTCGTGAATATATATACTTACAATAGAATTATCAAATCTTTTTATAGATCTTGATGAGAAAAATTATTACCTAGAAAAATTTTCTGAAAATCTTATGAAATTAAATTTTGAGAGGGAAAAAAATTCTATGAATCTGGAAATACATACTAGTGAAAAACCTTCCTAAAATGTTAATATTGAGGATAAAAACATGGTTATTAGACCAATGTCAAAAAAAATTAATGAAATTTCTTTCAAACATTACCTCTGGAAAGGATGGCAATGAAAATATGTATTCCCAAATTAATCCTTTAATAAATAGCCCATTAATTGGTTATTCACACCAGAATCCACTATTTAAAAATAACTATTTAGTTCCCAAGAGTTATTCGTTTTCACCAAATTTCAATGTTGTGGACCTTGGTAAAGGAATTATTCCATGAATAAAACCCAATAATTATGTTTCTATAAATAATAAATTTCCAGGAAAAATTGGTTACCTACAGTTTTATTATCCAACATTTCTAGATCCAAGAATGTATGGATTCTGAAAGTCTAACTCTTTTATTTTTAGGAAAGTAAAGAATGTAGTAACTAAAATACACTGTACATGGATAGTGTATATTACCAGTATATAACATCTAATAAAATCTTATTTAAAATTTTTATCAATCTGAAAGGAGGAAAAGTAACCTTTATAGATAATTCTCATTGAGAAATTATTGGTATAGGTAACATTGTTCTTCTTGCAAACAAAATAATTTCAATTTTTTTGTTAAGTGTCTTAAGCACAAACTCATTATGATATATAACTTGTGTGATGAAGGTTACGTTGTGAATTTTAGGAATAATTAATTCATTGTACACAATACAAAGTAAGAGTTTATTCATTCAGCCCATATGAATTAGACTGTATACACACTAAACATAGAAGACGATAGGAACCATGATGTACCTTGCCTTATTGAAATGGAAGATCAGTCTTGGTTATATCATAGAAGGTAAGAACATTATAACCTTAAGAACCTATGTAAACTCTTAAAGAAAATGCTTGTTAAGGAACTACCAGAGTATAGATTTGATTCTTCAAAAGTTTGTGACCCTTATCAATATGGAACGAAACATCAATCGAGTATTAAATAAATCGGTGATGTCTCAAATTCTAATGCATTATAGTTAGTGCACATGGATGTTTTTGGTCCAACATAAACTAGATTTATTGGTGCAAAATATTTTTTATTTTTTAGTGGAGGATTACACTAGATTTACATTGGTATATTTTCTAGCAAGAAATCTAAAGTTTTTTTTGTGTTTATAAACTTTTAGAGCCCATGTTAAAAAGGAGAAAAAGCTTCCATTGATAACTATTAATAGAGAACACGGTGTGGAATTTCAAAATTCGGATTATTGAAACTTTTTTTAGTAAGAAAGGCATTACTGATAACATATTAGCCCTAAGAACTCCTCAACATAATGGTTTTGTTGAAAGAAGAAATTGAATTCAATAAAAGATAACTAGAACCATGTTATGGGAATATTCTATTACTATAAACTTTTTTGATGAAGCTGTTAGTACTCCTTATTATACTATAAATCGAGTTTTAATCATACCTTTTCTTAACAAAACACTGTTCAAATTATGGACTGGTAAAAAACCTATAATTTCTTATATCAAGGTATTTGGTTGAAAAGTATTAATCCATAATAATAAAGATAACTTACATAAACTTCACCCAAATCCGATGAAGGATTTTTCCTAGGCTATTCCACTACTTCTATGTCTTATAGAGTTTTAAATAAAAAAACTTGTAATATTGAAGAAACAATGGATGTGAAATTCGATGAAATCGGTTCGTTTTTTATAAATAAAGTGAACCTACATCCTTATATTTATTTTCAAAAACTAATTATCATCATTAGATAGAAGACTATTCCGATAATGATAATATTCAAGAAAATATTTCAGAAGAATTTACCCCAAAATAATTTCTACAAAATGTTGATGAACATGTTTTAGAAAACCCAAATCTATTTTTTCATAAGAATCATCCCTGTAATTATATCATTGTTTATTAAAATCAACCTGTATGGACTAGATGTTTGATAATAAAATAAGTAGAACACATAGAATTCTTCTCCAAATTATAAAAAAAAGAAATGATGAATATTTAAGTGATGATGATTTGATTAAAGCCATGCATGACCAGGTAAATTAATTTGAAAGGAATAAAGTCTAGTCCATGGTTGAAATAACTAAAGAAACATCTGAAATTGGAATAAAATGTTTTTTTTCAGAAATATGTGTGATGTAAATGGAATCATAGTAAGAAATAAATATAGATTATTTTCTAAAGGATATAATAATCAAGAAATAATGGACTATAAATAATCCTATGCTCAATTTGCATGACTTGAATCTATTCACATTTTACTTGTCTTTGTAGAATTCTATAATTTCATACTTTTTCAAATGGATGTGATGTGTGATTTCCTTAATAGATACATTCAAGAGGAAGTTTATATTGAAAAAACTCCTTGTTTTGAAATCAAAAAACATAATAAATATGTTTTAAATGTTACCAAATCTTTATATGGAAATAAAAAAATCCCATAGAGCCTAGAATGATAGACTTTGGGGATTTTTTCACAAAATAATGATTTTAAGGGAACTCTGGATCCCACACTTTTTATAAATAAATATAATAAAAATGTATTGATTGTTCAAATATATATTAATCAAATTATATTTGGATGAACTCAGAATTCATTAACTGATTCATATGCGAACCTAATGAAATATGAGAATGAAATGTGTACGTTGGGTGAGTTAACATTTTTCATTGGTTTTTAAATTTCTCAAAAACCTAAAGGATATTATATATCACAACATTCGTATATTAAATATCTTCATAATAAGTATGGATATGACAACACTAAAAGTAAAATCACTCCCATCGATACCTAAAATTCTGTTTCTCACGACGAAGCTTGGATACTAGTAGATCATTCAAAATTTAAGGGTATAATAGAATATTTAATATACTTGACAGCTAGTCATCCATATGAAATAATTTTAGTATGCTTATGTGAAATATATCAATATAATCCCAAAATCATTTTTATACTAGATGATATAGAAAGGAAGAGAATTCAACTGGATTTATAACACTTTTTTTTAGTTCATATTACAATTTCTAGGTCTTCTATAATAGTTTCTAAAGAGAGGTGCTTTAGCATTATAGATTGTTTAGGAAGAACACTTTCAGGTTAAATTGTTTAATGTTCCTTTGCAATAGACTTAACAATTTTAAAATTAGAATCAAAATCATTTTTAAGAGTTTCTTGATTCATGTTATCAAGAGATTTAGTGACTTCATCTATTTGACCTTTCTCTTTATTGAAATGTTTATTTTCATCACACATCACATGAACTGATTTTTCAATAATCCATGACATTTTATTAAAAACTCTATAATATTTAGAAGTAGCATAATATCCTAAAATATTCCTTCATTGGATTTTTGATCAAACAAACCATGATTATCCTTGGTGTTCAGGATAAACACCTTGAATCAGAAAACATTAAAGTACATTACATTAGGATTTATTTTGTTCCAATGTTCATTTGGTGACTTTTTGAAAATAGGATTAATTGGAACTCTATACATGACATAGAAGGATGTCCATATAGATTCTTCCCAAAAATAGGCAGGTAAACT
Source organism: Viscum album (assembly GCA_963277665.1). NCBI lineage: Eukaryota > Viridiplantae > Streptophyta > Magnoliopsida > Santalales > Viscaceae > Viscum > Viscum album. Next base: position 818,413,189 of record OY728141.1, on the reverse strand, counting down.
ATATTCATTAACAATTGTCTTAGCCATTTCTTGAATAGATCAATTTCTTCGTTCAATAATTAATTTTGTTGAGGTGTAATTTTGGCAGAGAAAATATTTTTTATACCCAGATTTGAGAGAAATGAATTAAATTTATGATTCTATAATTCAATACAAGGATCACTTCTTAATGAAAATTTTTAAAAATTTTCATTTTTAATAATTTTATTGAAATTTTAAAAAATAAAGAAAACTTCCCTGTCAATATATAGAAAATAAACTCAAGTAGATACGGAATATTCATAATCTAAAACATAAAAACATAATTTAGCAGCCAAAAATTCTAAACTAGATGGTCTATTCAAATCCATATGGATAAGTTCTAAAGGATTAGATGTTCCAATTTTGTTAATTGATTTTACTAGTGATTTTTGTTTCCTTCTAAGTTGACATGCAACAAAAAATCTATCGTTATTAAATGTAAGATGGGGTAAATTAGAAACAACCAATTTCATTGATAATCTATGTAAAGAATAAATATTACAATGACCAGCTCTTCTATGCAAGATCCATGACAAACTTTTCATAGAAGATAAATATTTCATCTTTTTTTACATAATGAATGTTAGTCTAAAGTATAAACATTATCAGTTTTAGGTCCACTAAAAAATTAATTCATTTTTAAAAACAAAAGATGAATAGTTAGAGAAATCAACATAAAAAAAAGTCATCACGAAGATGAGATACTCTTATTAAGTTTTTCTTCAATCATGGCACCTCAAGCACTTTATTGATAAATATGTCCTTTGTATCTCCATCTGTTCAAATTATAATTATTTTATCATTTGAATTATAACGAAAAGTAACTTGACCTCCATCCATTTGAGTTAATGTATAAAAATTTGAATGATCTCCACTCACATTCCTTGAGAAGCCTCTTTCTATATACCAAATGGTATTTTTTTTTCTTGTGGCCTTTTTCTAGAAAAAACATTTAGAAAAATTGTTTGTTTTGGTACCCATATTTTTTTGGGGCCAGCGGTGTTAGCTAGTAGAGATATTAGAATCCAGATCTAATTTTTGTCTATAACTCATAACATTTTTACTGAAATAAACATTTCAAAATAAATTCATTTTTAATTCCACTGAATTATGGATATTTTAAAAAACACTTATTTTATATATGTCGTTTTGTTCTATAAAAATGAAAAGCAACACTTTTTGAATTTGGAACAAAATTATTCTTATACAATTTAAATTTTCACCCTTACTTTCTGTATTGAATTGTTCTTTTTTAATTTTGTTTTTACCAAGAAGTCAATTCATAATATGTTATCCCTTTATAATAAAATGTTCTGATCTTTTTTAAGTGTCTAATTCATCTTGAAACTATATAATCATTTTTTCATGATCATCACATTTTGTGGTAAATGATTTAAATTTTTCAATTAAATCCTCATGTTGTTAAAGCAAGGTGTCTCATTCTCTTAAAATAGCACTGTGAATGTTATTTAAAGATTTCTACCTTTTTAATAAGTATTAATATTTATCTTCTAGTATTGTGCAATAGGCATCCAATTCACCATTTGAACAGCTTGAATCAGAATCAAAATTAGGGGAATATTATGATTGTACCTTATCCTCTTCTTCCATGAAGCACATACCTGCTCTCAGAATAGATTCTTCCTTTTCTGAATCAGATTTTTATGAACTGTTGGCGTCTTTAGAAACCATCAATGTTTATTTCATTAATATTTATCTTTTTTTTCATAATCATCATTTTTCTAATATTTATTTTCAATCATTCTCTTTTCACATTTTAGATAATGATAATCAAGTATTATATGTCCTGTTTTATTTTGGAATTCATAGAATCATACCTCTATTGAGTCTTTCTCATCCTTTTTAACGGGCTTTCTAAATAAGTTATTTTCTAACAAAAATTGCTAAACTTTCTGGATAACTGATCCAGTTCCATTTCCAAATCAGATAAATAAAAATTCAATTCTTTTCTAACTTATTACAATTTTATTCTTCATTGCTTCTAATATGTTACATTTAGAGTGATATTATGCCTTTTCATGATAATTGTATGATATTAAACTTCATTATGCATTTCAGCATCATATATCATCAACTTCCCAATTAGTTCTTTCATGGTGTGATATTTAACAAGTGATGATTTTCAAATACTAGCAGACATCCCATTCCATTTAAATGGTAGTAGTGTTAGTAATTTCTATACTTGATCAAATTTATTTATAGGTTCACCAAAGGATTTAATATTTTTGATAGTTTATATAATCCTTCCATTTATCTATGTAATACTTCCTCAGTGAAACATCCAAAATGTTCAAAATTTCATCTTTGTTTTTGCATATCTCATTTTTATTACATTATTTGTTCCTTCATAGTCCCCTGTAATGGGTTTCCACATGTCATAAGCAATTGGACATTGTGAGACACTATTGAATTAATCTAGTACAAAAGCACAGATAATTGCATTCAAAGCATTGAATTTCATATCATATTTAGCTGTAGTTACTGAAACCCACATTTCTAGTTTCTCAAAAATCCTTTAGAGAGTAAAAATATTAGAAATGACCCTAAATACAATAGATTTTAAATAAATGATCATTTTTGATATATGGACCCATAATTTTCACTATTGAAATAAGGAGAACATGCTATGAACATCCCTTCACTAAATACAATAGATTTTAAATAAATGATCATTTTTTGATATATGGACCCATAATTTTTTTTAGAAAATCATGAAATTTTTCATAGGAAGTATTATGGAAATAACTCATTATGAAACCGTAAAAATCTGTTCCTGCCTTTTATGTTAAAAAACATTCTCTTCATACTTTTACTGGAAAAGTAAAAAAGTTCCTCGTATGGTAAAAAAAGAAAGATTCCTTACATACCATGTAGTAAATGTAAAAAATAGGTAAAAATTAATTTAAAAATACATGAAAACAATTTTAGAAAACCTGGACATGGATGATATATATAACCCCAGTAATTACTTATGAATAAACAATCTCGGTTAAGAACGAGTTTAGAATAATTATCCATTACCTTATGTCCAATTCCTTCTGAATGAGTCTAAGACTCCTGTATAGTGGGTATAAAAATATTATTAAATTGTAACGGAACCATAATAATATTTATGATATCATATATGATTCACTTACGACTTTATATTACCTATTCATTTGTCAATTCCATGTTAAATCATCATTTTGGGTAAAATCGTTATTTATCATTCATGTTTTGACTTGTAATTATTCATCTGATTACATAAATCATGATTACTTACTTCCAGAATTTAAAACATGATTTATATATATACATAATATAATATATCGATAATGGGAATGAAATACACCATCCATGGAGATGATAGGCCGTACGTAGGCATGAAAGTTGTTTTCCTTTACTTATTGTCTTGAATGGAAGTAAGTAGATGAAATGTATATATACATAAATAAAGAAGCATTATTATGTAATATATTTCATTTTTATTCAATATATGTACATTATAATCATTCTTAAATGGTTAACATGAATAATGAATCTCATCGCGTCGTGGAGACGGTAATCCGTACGTACGCACGAGCGATGATATCGTTCCCCTAATTATTAAATGGTATTGTAGTGGATGATAGAATATCTTAGAATTAGTATCATGATATAATAATCTTATATAGTTATTCTTTACAGAATTATACCCATCCATGAATGGTGGTGGTGGAAAAGAGATTATAGCATGGCGTGGAGACGGTATTCCGTACGTACGCACGCGCGATGATTTCATTTTTTGTAGGATGGATAGAAGGTGAAATAGGGTTGTTTCATATTTATAATAACATATACGTATATGAGTGATACTTAAGATATTACTTCATAATGAAAAAAATAAAAAAAATAAGAAGTATAAGGAGAAATAAATTTTAAAGAATCAGTAAAGGGTATTACCTATTCTTCGATGCGCATCTTCTAAACCTCCTATTAGGGAACTAAAGATGGTATTTGAAGAATATAAATTCCTCTATAATGTTTCTAGGTAAGTGGAGAAAATAAATCGACAGGGTTTTTCCCAGCTTTTAGGCTCAATATTTTGTGAAGAGGAGAGGGAGGAGGTGACCTTTTATAAGAGAGGAGAGGGGCACTCTTGGAAACTGCAAAAATATTAATTTATTATAAATTCAGACCCCACTTAAAAACCACAAAAAATGACTCAATTAGAAGCTGAGATGAGAATGGATTGTAATCTCACAAACCAATTAAAATTAGACTTGTTTTATTTTATTTTAAATTCTATCATTTTGATTTATCCTTATTTAATCAATTTAATTTTATTTGTGGTAATAAGATTCTAAATTCTAAATTGTTAAAAATACTTAATTATGTGTTGTAAATTGTCCATAATTGGATACTTTATAAAATTTTCGATCATATAAATTTATATTTTCAATTTTTAAATATTGTTTTGATTTTTAAACAATTCAATAATATGTTATTTTTATAAAATATAAATATTGTCAATTTTAAAACTATTCAATTATTTGAATTTAAATAAAATCCACAAAGAATATATATTAAAAAAAATTATTTAATAGATCTCTAATATGTAGTATTGATCTTAAAAATTCGTGGATCAAATTAAATAGTTTATATAATATTTATTTTAAAATTTTAATAACTATTTATTTGATATTTCAATTAATAAAATTATTTATACATCACTATTGTGTCACCATTAATGATAATTAATTAATCCCTAAAAATTATAAATAAATTCATATGATGTATGTAATTTTATCATATTTCATGTGACTTTTTCTGTTTGATGTTTTATGAAGTTTATCACAAATTTAAAATTATTACACTTATAATATATAAGAGAGTGACATGTTGTCACTTTCTTCGGTTTTAATAATAATTACATCATTTTCATGGTCAAAAGGCCATGAAATGAATCTATTCCGACCCTTAGGTGATATGGTTAGACTTTTATTCATCTAATATAATTTTTGCAGGTGTTATAGTAATTTTATAATCAAATATATACCCTTAATTACCCGATCTACCCTTAACTATAGTAAAAAACATTAACGTAGTTACTATTCATATTATCAAAAAATAAAATAAAAGAATCCTATTAACAAATTTTGGAACCAATGAATTCAAATATGAAATCCATTTTTCTAAATTCAAAACACAGAAGTCGCAGTAATTAATTTAAAATTAATCCTGTTGTTAAGAAAACGGGTTATAAAAGTTAAAACATTGCCAAAGATTGAAATGTTTTTACCTATGAATTTAATGTAAAATTAATGATAATTAATAAAATTATATTAAAGGGTAAAAATATATTCTATTAATACATTAAAACCATTAAATTTTATAATTTAACCATATGAATTATGTTGATGAAAAAAGTTGTTTTTAAGAAAACTGTAGCGTATTTTTACTATTCATCAAAACATTAAAGTTAACAGAAAAATAAAAAAAATTATCCAAAGTAAATTTTGATATCCTTATTAAAATTAATAAGTTTATTTTGTCTAAATGAACTTATAAACGTGTCAAGAAACTAGATTTAAACTAGGTGTACCATCAATAGTAGGCCAAATTGCATTTTTAAAAAAATACTTTACCTGAAAAATTTATTTTTGTTATCATACCATATTCTATAATATTTGTAAGATGAATTTTTATATAATTAAATTAAAAATATAGTTAATACTATTCATAACGGCTAGTTCATAAAAATATATCATTGTTTACTGAAACTCAGTATTGTGTACAACACATGCTATCGAGGAAGGTCGGTCTTGCTTGCAACACAAGCCAAGAATAGTGTCTTTGTATACTAAAAGATAATATGGTATTGTGTATAGTGAAATCTAATCTTGGTGTAGCGTACAACAGAAGACATCAATGAAATTAAAAAGAATATTTTTTCATAAAATCTCAGTGTGTTACATCTATATTTTAAAAAAAATATAATAAAGACGAGCACTTATTATGGAAATTTAGATCCTATAGAGTTGCCTTCTGAATCATGATATTAAAACATTTGAATTTACAGAGCTGTCGTAACTTCCCTTGAAATTAGGCATGAAAAGAGACTTTTAAATTGATCCTTTGAATCGTTGATAAAATGACATTGAATCAGTCAAAGATATGTTTTAAAAATAGCTTTTAATCCAGCTTAAAACCAACCTAATAATCCTCTTGTAGACCATTGCCTAATAATATAATCTTTAACATTCAGACACCAAATGTAATGTTGAACTGTATAGCATGCATCTTATGAATGTAAGGTAGATCACAAATGTAATGTTGATGACAAATCCTTCAAACGTAAGGTTGAATACAAATGTATGGTAGATCATCCATACTTTTCATTTCAAACTTCAAATGAATGATAAATGATCCAAACTTTTATAAGCTTCCAAACGTAAGGTACATGATCCATACTTTTGATGAAAGGTAAGGTTATTCACAAAAGTATGGTTGATAAACCATACTTTTGAGAAAAAAACGTAACGTTTAAAACATACATACGGTTCTTCTCCCATACTTTTCAATATCCCAAACGTAGGGTTCCTTCCTAATGTAGGGTTCCCCTTCCATAATTTTCTGATAACATATGGTTTATTAACCATAATTTTCTGATATCTCATTAGATTATACACCACATTCCATCCTTATGCTATGCTTTTCCACGTATGGTATGAACAGTGTTTCTAGAACATACCAAATTGATTTGCTAACTCTTTAACACTTGTCTTAAGCTGTATAAATACGTTAATACTCTTCCAAAAATAAGAATATATTAAATATTTAATTCCTGAAATATACTTAAAGTAAAATCATTTTAACTAAATTAAGTGTATTTTGTGAGCATCAAAATCATTATAAAGAAATAGATTATTGTTCTCGACAATTTTCCCCTTATGAATAATAAAATCTTATATTATTGAAAACAAAACATGATCAACAACCTGAAGATATACATAAAAAGGGGTGAGATATAATCCCAGTGAGAGGATAGAGAAAACATTAAACAATATAACATGGGGTGAGAATAATCATAACATCATCATCATAATCATGTGATGCAGCATTAATAAAAGAATTGGAATGTGTCAATGCATAAAAATGAAACATCTTGTCATAATGGTAAAAAGACACACATCATTGTGAACAAAGATAGAATCAGGTTCATGAATATTTCACCTTTATAATGAGATAAATCAAAATAACCAGTGAATTATAGTGATTTATAATTTTTGGTGCACCATTCACATTTTTACATTCTTCTATTTAATTTCGAGTGCACTGGTTACATCATTACCTTTCCTTTATCATGCATGCCATATAGAAATAATATAAATCATTAATATAAAATGACCCATGAAAAAGAAATTGATTTCATTATATAAATTATACAATCATAATATTTTTTCCAAAATTGGTGAGGGAATAACATACTTTATATAAGAATCATCAATCTTGAGTGAAGAAGAAACGATCTCGAGAAGTAAAAGCTGTGTTTATTTTTAAAAGCAGATTTTTTTTTGTAAAACACTGTATTTTTCATAAACCCAAGTCAAAACCATGTATATCCTTGAAATTGTAATATATTTATGAATAAATTATATTTATGTAATATCCATACTGAAAATTTGATAGAAGAGGGATAACCTAATGAAAGAGGGATGGGTTTTAGAATTCCCCTAACTTTGTATCTGAATGATTCCTTCACATTAATATCTTTTATAATAAAATTATATTCACTAATTTACAAGTATAGAACCTATTCTACAAAACTTTGATTCATTATGGTTTTATTATTTTATTTTATGGGTTTTTTGATGAGTTTTAGTGTCTGATTTCAATGATCAAGAGTGTTCATTTTCTTTGATTCAGTGACCAGTTCATTAGAATACATGAATGGAAGTTAATAAAAAATGAGGATAAATATATAGAATTATTATCATATTTATTAATGATATTAATTAATAATAAATTTTCTTATAATTAATTTTTTATATGGAATGAGTACGAATTGTTAGATAAAACTTAACGATGATCGTTTTATGTTTTATTTTGGTAGTTTTCCAATGACAGTGAGCAAGTTTTGTTTTATAATATATTATTTATTATTATGATTAAATGTTTGTTCTAGATCATAAAAGGGTAATAAATTACCACTTAAAGTCTGTTTTCAAACATTTAGTGGTTTTATTAATTTAATTTAAGGAATCAATGGAAAATGAATGTGTATCACCCATGATTTCAGTAAATTGACACATCAACGACGATGAATTCATTTAAAAAAAGAGATGGGGAGGGGGGAGTTGAATAATTTATATTCTAATAACAAGATATAATTGCAATATATTAAAGTTAATTATGTTTATATCCATTTGGGTGAGGGTAGGTGAGGAGGTAATAAGAAAAAGAAAATTAAATTAAATATAATTACAAGAAAAAGGAAGAAGATTTTTCATCTTAAATCTCTCATCTTTGATAACCTCCTTATAGAAGTTTTTTTGGTATGTTTATGAGACAAAAATCTGTAGGGAATAGATTACTATCTATGGAATATTATTGAGCTAAATTTATAAAATGATCATATCTTGAGGTTTGTGAGTAGAAGAGGGGTGATGGGCGATTTTTATAGTGGAGGATAATCGTGTTTTCTCTTTATTATTTTCATTAGTTTCTTATTTTGTATTAGGAATATGAATAGTTTCGGTTTAATGACTAAATATAGTAAAATAAATGATATATATTGATATTTTGGGTTTACATCATCATGTCATAACCTTGGAATTCATAATTAATGTATTTCTCTTAATTTTTATATTATGGTCTTTCACTATTCCCCAAAAATGCATATATTTCAGCACAAATCCAATTAATTCATCTTAATTTTTTTTGACATGTTGAATTCATGAATTAACTAAATTTTAGGAAAATAATTTTCTAAATATTTGTAATTTAAATTTTAACTAAAATTAAATTTCACTTAGAAAATATGGATTTTAAAATAATAACTGATTTTTTAACAAATTAAAAAATTAACAAATGTCACATAATGTTTTATTAGAATCACAACACAAAAAATATTAATATAGGAATTCATTTTATGAAAATATATTTTCTTCCAAATTAATAAATTATTCATAAAATTGTAATTAAATATATCATACTTAAAAAAAATTCCCACACTTTATGAATTAGTTTTAAAATATTTAAATACTTATACTATGATATAATTATATAATATTTGAACTTAATAGATGCATAAATATTATTTATACTTTCATGGGTGAGGGTAATATTCATTTGTCTAATTTACTACTCATAATGTTCATATTACTATTCCTAAGGTGAAGTTACTATTTCATTAGTATATGTTCCTTTACAAATGGGAATAATTATTATTTCATTAATTATTAATTTATAATGTTTTTATAATGGTATCTATGTTATTTTATGTGGTATATACAATATGATATTTCTATAATAACGAATAGATTTCATTGTTAAAATTCTGGGTTGTTACACATAAACCATTTCTTATACTAGATCTTATCAACATATAATAAGAATAAGTATAGATGATGGACATAAATAAAATTCCAGTACATAAAGTTGTTAAGAAAAAAAAGACATTAAAAACGTTATGTTCATATCAGTTATTTTTTTGAATAAAATAGAATAACATTACTAAGGTTATTATCCTATATATAAAATAGTCAGTGAATTTAAATCAAATATTAAAATTAAAAAATAAATGAAACACTTCTTCGAAATTAACAGCTCCATATATATGGTTTTTTATTTCAAATAAGGATCCATTTTGGATTTTTATGATCTTTGTATAATAATTGCGATTTTAATCCAAATAATAAGAAATATAAATATAAGGAATCACAATATTTTTCAGTTAGACACTTAATGATATAACAATGAAGTTCAGTTCCATAAATACAAAAAATATAAAATACATGTTCTTTTTATCACCCATATTATGTTGGGTCTGGATGTGTTAGAAATTAATGATTTTGGAAACCAAATATTGTTATTTTGAGTAGAAATTCCAAAATAAAATATAGATAATACTTTGGAAAATAAACATTATTGGAACCAAAAAATTGTGGATGTTTAGAACTGTTTCCAGAATAATAATGTCCAATAATACCTTAATGAAACCATTTTATAGTAGAAATGAATTTGATTTTAGAACTAGAAAAAAAATAATTCAAATATAGATTATTAATTTCACCATTAATACTAAGACCAAGTCTACCTATATTAATTTAATTTTTACTATGATATTTTCTTAGATAATTATCACCCATAGTAAGCAGAGAGGAATATTGTTTTTGATAATAAACATTAGCTAATAATTCCTTAAATTTATTATCATGAAATAATATTTTTATTGGAAAAAGTAGATCAAAAATTTGAAATCAATTAAGTACAACAATTTTTTAAAATTTAAATAACATTATATATTTTTAGGTGTATATAACTCTCCTTATTTAATGATTCCATTTTTGATTTAGGTGTATCAAAATTTTAATTAATATCACTAAAAGAATTATATAGAGAATTATAATGAGTAAAAGATTATTTTTCCTCATCAACATGATCCATAAAGAATTAATTTATCTTCTATTTTTAATGATAATAATTAGTGATTTAATAATATTCATCACATGAATATCAAGATGCACTCCAAGTAGAAATCATGGATTTCCTTTCCATTATTTGTTAGTCATATTTCTTCTGTGCTTTAAGTAGAGGGTAGTCATGTTTCAAATGAATTTTCATTTTACATTCATAGTGGATATCACCATTCTCATTATTCTTCTTTAATTTTACCATTTTATTTTTTCAAATCCAACTAAATTTGATGTTAATACCTATTAACTCGTCACTAAACCCCAAATCACTAGAATCAGAATCTGAAAATTTATCCTTCAAAACATTTAGTGAAATATTTTTATTTTTAATTTAAATAATATTCATATTGCATCTCAATTTCATCCACCATCTGGATTATAATCAATTCATTTATGAATAAATATTCCTATAGTGTGGATTTTCTGATAACATTAGAGATTCTATTCCACTCATATGGTAATAATCGATGTATCGTTGACACCTGATCATATCTACTTATTATATTTCCTAAGGTTATAAATTTTTTGAATTTTTTTGTTACTTTCCAATTAATTAGGTTGATCCTTTTATCATAGTGTATCATGAGTGTATTAAATTTATGTTTAAAAATATTTTACCTTAGTTTTCATGCTATATTTTTTTCTTCCTCAGCAATTGCAGTTGACACACCTTGAGATTCTGTGAACTATTTTTATTGTAATTGATTTATGTTTTCTATTTTTTTCATTTCACATGACTCTATAAATGGTTAATTATATATATATATTAAAAAACTATTTAAAACATTTAATTCACATGAAATAGCAACTTGTCTTGTGCTATATGAAATACCAACTTGGCTTGCAATACATGCAACATCGACACAGCGTATAATACACGCAACACTATGTAGCTATGAAACACACACACAAATATATAATTATTTAAATTATATAATTATAACATCAAATTTAAAAATAGTGATAGAAATTTTAATGAATATTTTAAAAATATTTTTTATTATTTATATATATAAGCAAATCATACAGATAATGAAAGATAATATTTTTGGAAAAATCTATTTATGTTTAAAAACTAGTTTATTGAATAAATATATTTTAATAATAAAATAATATTTTAAAAATTTAGAAATCTAATTTCCTAAAATGAAATTAATTTATAAATTCAAAAAATCAAATTATCCTTGAGTGAATTTTTGGGATTTTTCTGAGAAACTTCATTTTTTTAATGAATAGTGGAAATACTGTTTTTTAGTTAAAAACTTCCTTTTGAGTAATTTATTATTTATCTAAAATGATATTATAAATCTTTTTTATGGTAAAATTAGAGTAATATTATATCTATTAATACAATATATTTCAGTAGAGTCAATTTTACTTTGAAACTGGATACACAATTTTAATAAACTATTTAATATTTCACTACATTAAATTCCCGTTAATTCATCCTGTCTATGAAATTAGCATTCATATTTATTTTTATAGTTCTATGGAATTAATTTATAAAATACAAAATACTTTATTTTATTCATTTTAATATTTATATTATAATAATACAATGTAATTTTTTCACCAAAATGGTGAGTAAAAGCAATTAAAATTAATCACATTGATTAAGGCCAAATTATGATTAATTAGGGACTAAACCTTAAAATCAGTGGCCCAAATGACCTATAAACTATTATAAAAACAAATTTAAGTACATATTTCATAAATAACCCATATATTCTAGAGTATATTTGGATTTTTATTATGTTTTTTAAGTAAGTACATGTGTAAACCTAACTTATTTATAACAATTCCAAGCGAGTCCCTTCCTTTCCCAATAAAAGGAAACCACCTCAACCAATTTCACACAAATATAAACCCCCAAATATCATTACAATAAATATCCAATACAATTTAGAAAAATCCTAAATTCAACCATGATTCCTCACTTTGGTCATAAAGTCATCCAAGGAAGGCTTTTGGAACAAACCAAAAAGAGTTTGCTGATTTAGAGGTAACGTCTTCTCTCAAGTCTTTCTTTTATTTTTCTTCTCCATCCCCGCCACACTCTTTATTCAATAATTTTTTGAAATAAATACCTTAAATATACTAGGATTTTTTATCAAATGGGTTCTACCTACACTTAAAATCACCACCATTTAATTGATATCGAACGTATTGATATTGTGTATGACACCCTACTGACTCACGAAACATTCACTGTTCATTTATCATTTTCCACAAATCATGTTGGCCATTATGATAGAAACTATATTTATATATGTAATATATTAATTTTTTTTCTTTCATAATATTTATTCCTTTTTCAAAACACACATATTTACTTTCCATTTTTTGTTTATATTATAATCTCTTCTAAGGGAGTGTGGACTACCGCCCCCTCATAGCGTTGTGATTCATTCACACACCACATGTAATGTATTATGTATGGGATTGGAAAAAATATATGATATATAAGATAGAATAATTATACATTAATATATATATTTAAATTAAAATTACATTCTTTCTTTCAATATGACAATAAAAATGGAAACAACATTCATGCATATGTATGGCTTACCGTATCCAGGAACAATGTATTTCATTCCATACATTAATATTATATAGATTATTATAATATACATACACAGTATATACATGATATTTATATCCTTATTTACAATATGGAATCATAATATATGTATAAGGACCATCAATATAACAAATTAAGACACATGCGAAGAACGAATTAAATATTACTCGAGGTGAAACATTAACATAGAATCATTAAAAAGCGATAAATGTAATGTTGTAATCAACCCATACATGGTATTATATATAATCATATGTTTATTTAAAAGATTTTTAATAAATTTATATTTATTTTATAGTTGTTTTGATTGAGTATTATGAGATTTATGACACTAAGGGAATTTTTTCTCACTATTAATTTCTGTGTGATTCATGTTTTGTTCAACACTAATTCCTTTTGTTTTATGTATGTACAGACCATGATTGAATATTATATATATTATACTAAAAATAATGCGCATTCACATATCCAATTTATAATCCTTATTTCATGGGATTTAATATTCAAAAGTTACCAAAACTATAATATACTTTGTCTCAATTTTCCTTTTTTGAGACTCATTTTTTGTTACAAACCTATAATCATTGTAGGTTAATATATTTAAATATTACAAGATATTTAATTAATATATTAATATTTTCATGATATTCTATCCATCATGTAAACCCCTTTCCTTTCATGGATAGTATGACCCCAAGATACCATGTTATAAGAGTTTGTTGAGACAATATCATTGCTTTACTAGATTTGTTTTGTTTATGCTCACATTGATTTAATCATATGATCCATCTACCACAAAAATTCATGAAATTACATATAATATACTTTTTAAATATATCACCATATATTAGTTTCATTATTACACGCTTTGGTACAAAATATAATTGAGAAAATGTTTTTAAAAATAATCTCATATTATATCTCTCTTCGGTAAGAAATCTATTTTATATCCAAATCTATGTCTACAATAAATTTTTTAAAATAGTTTTTCAATAATATTATATGGGTTTTATTGTTTCCATTATATGTTTTCAAATAAATCTTTTATATATGAGTATTTTTTTAATAAAATGTATATTAAAAATTTTTATGCATTATTTATATGTATTCAATGTATTTTCAAATAAATGCCTTTCAAAACTTTTTCAGACATTTTTTTTTCAAACTGTTTACAATGAATATGGTTTTAAAAATGTATTGAAGCATATTTTATAAGTGTCAAAGATAACGGATTTCTTAATTATTTCATATCTTATTTATATTTTTTCATGTTATTCTCTATGAAAATGATTTTTAAATGGATTTATGTATAAATAATTTTTTTTAATAAGAACGGATATTTTACTCAAGATTTTTTTTGAAAGATATTTAAAAATTGTTTTATAACTAAGAAGGCATTTGTGGATGTTACTCATTTTCTTTTAAAAAATGACCTACATCTTCCATTCCTATCGTTTAAATGAATGGGTTATATTTATTTTCATGGAATTTATGATATATGTTTCATTTAAAAATGTTATATTCTTTTGAAACCTGGTTCATTTCATGGGTTATACTTTGAAGAAATTATTGTGAAACATATCACATTCCCATAGGATATGATGTGATAAAATGTTATTGATACACATCTCATTTCCTATGTAATGATTTGATGTTTATATAACCCATTTTATATCATGGGTCCTGATATGATGAATGTTTTGTGGAACATGCTTGTATGATATCATTATTTGATGGTTGGGACCTATATCTCCCCCTTATACATTGGGTAATTATAAATGGGTGCATGGAAGTGAATACCAATCCTGAAACAATAGGGTAAATGGGAGGACATTACAAGACTAAAACAAGAAGGTAATCATGAGGAAATCCAAAGCCTGAAACAAGTGGGTAACCATGAGGTCATCACAAGCTTCAAACAAGTGGGTAAATGAGAGTACTTCCCAAGACCTAAAAAAGAGTTTACAAGGGAAGACATCCCAAACACGAAACAAGGGGTTACATAGATGTACATCCCTATCCTAAAACAAAGGAGTATACAAGTGGGAATTCCAATCCTCAAGTAGGTACGGAGGTTAATCAAAATATTCATATATATTACAAAGGCCATAGTAGGCCTCCTTGACTTAGGGTTTTATATGTGTTTTCAACAATTCCATGATTTCTTCCTAAGTGTATCTTTCATTTATCGTGTCTTTTATATCTTTATGATTCGTGTGCTATGAACTATCAAGATTAATTCCATCATTCATTTTTAGGATCATTGATATGCATGTAATTATATTCTAATGTATCTGTCATGTTCTCATTACCTTATGATAATTTTCATGCTTACATTTCCCCCTTGTTTACCATTGCTAAGCATTTTAGCTCATTCATTTTTACATATCCTTCACTAGTTATTTATGAATTGTAGTAAGTATGTTGTGTCTAAGAAGGGTTATAGTTATGAATATCCTAGTGAGAGATAATTTAGAATAATTACATACTTGTATTTATGCTTCTAAGCTTCCAAAGGCACTTGACCAATTACGACCATTGGGTGTTTATATAATATTTACGTTTTCCAAAAAATCTATTTAATTAAAACATTTGATATGTGAGTGGTGCTATAGAAGTGGTTATCCACATTTCATTAGTATTAATATACTGAGAATCCCGATTAAATTAATCAATACCAGATCATTAAATAATATCATCCATAACAATTGATTTTATGTCAGAATCAACAACATGAGTATAAAATCACTTTTTCTATTTACCTTTAAAAAAATTAAAGGGTTCGATAGATTTTAGATAAACAATCATTCCATTATTCTATAAGAATATAATAATGTGAGATTTCATACAACCATAAATACAATAATTTATGTAATGATAAATGATCATTGACATACCATATTTAAGATAATCCTTCGAAATTAGTCTTTTTATTGACGATTAAATCAATATTTATAGAGTGAAGAAATCTACAAAATTATATAAAATAGACCATAATCTAAAATCACTTGTTAGAATTATATTGAAGCTAAAATATATCATTAGATATATTTATAAATATATCCTTCTCGATGATATAAATTGTTGATATCAGAAAAAATAAAACTATTATTCAAGCATGTAACCTCAAAGATAAAAATAAACATATCCTATATGTCCTAAACATTGATAAAAAATTTGTTTGAGATGATGATGACGAAGTCATTAAAAGGATTTTATTATTTTATTTTAAAAATTATGAAATATGTAAACCATCCCCTTTTAAATAAGGAAATGATTACCTTCAATATTAATGTCAAGTAATGAAGTAGAAAATAAATAAAAAGAATAGATAGAATTGTTATGTATAGTATTTGAGTGCACGTAGATCCCCTAGTCCTTAAAAAATGATATCTTTTTTATATTTAAGATTTTCACTAAGCATGTTATTTTTTGGGAGTCCTCAGAAACAGAGTAGAAGAAGATGAAACCAAAAAATAAGTCAAGATATTTTAAATGGAACCTCGTTATCTTAGTATAATAAGCTACCAATCGATCATGACTGAGTACAAGAAGAATACACTTTTTTAAAAAGATACAAGATGTATAAATATGGGACAAATTTAACTTAATTTTTTCTCCATAACTGAAAAAAGGTTGCATCTTTAGAAAATCATTGTACCACCCCATTGATCATTAATGAGTGTATGATTTCGTTAATAATTGAAACATATAAAAATAATAATAAAATTATGTTTTTCTATGTTAAAAGTGGTATCATTATGACATTCCTTATATAACAACACCAACATATTCATTTTTAATTTGTAATAGAACATTTAAAGTAATTCCAAACTATTTCTCCATATTCTATAATTTTAAATTTGAATATTAGATTAGTTAATTCAAAGGGATTAGATTTTTCTCCATAATTAAAGAGTTTACATTGAGTAATTCCTTATGTATATTCAGAAGATGATAATATAAATTAATAATACTAATACATTTGAATCTATATTTTCATTATAGATTCAAGATATTCTCCACAGTCATATACACAAGGACAATAGAAAATTAAAATATTTTTCAATGATTATGTGAATAAATAAATTTTTAACTAACTATTGGATAATTTCATAAATGTTATATATAAATCATTCTTCTATTATAATTTGAAATTTTAATATAGGTTCCAAAATTGCCTCTCCACTAATTTCTAATCATTGAATCCTGTCAAAAAATATCTCCTAGATGAAATTATCTTAGAATATTGATAAATATTTAAAGATTAAATTTTGATATTGAATATTAAATATTATCTTCCCAAAAATATATCCATGATTTGTGAAATTAAAATATTCCAAAAGTTCCCTAACAAACACGATCTTCGAAATTCAAATAATCATATTTGAATTTTGATTGTAGCTTTAAAAATGATCCCAAAAATAATATTCTTGAATGTATATCTTGAAAATAATAGGATTAATTTATAATTTTTTAATTAAAAATATTTTAATATGAAAATTAAACAGTTCAAAATAATCCAATAATTATCTGACATGAAATTTTCAGAATATCAAAGAAGATTAATATCCTAAATTTCAAAATATTATTTGAACATGTAAAATTTTGATACATCATTAAGTCCATAATAATTAAATTTATATAATTTATATATATTAATAACAAGTTAATGATCACTTTAATCTTATTTTTGTAGAGAAATAACATAAAAATAGGTATATAACAAAATATGAAACTATAGATCTTTTTGTGCCTTCTAGGAAAAAAATAAAATATCAAAATAATGATTCAACAGTATTCATAGTTGAATGAAAAGGAGATAATATTATTGGATATACATCATAACAATATTCACTCAATTATGAGGTCCTAAGCTCATTATGTGATCAAAATACCAAGTGCTAATAAAAATTAAACCACTTAAGATAGGAAGATAGATACATGAGGATTCAGTATATTTAAATTCTATAAGATAATGGATTACACATTTATAATTTATTATATATATTAAAATAAAATAACATTGAAAATATAATCTTCTTTAAACAATAATTATGCCTATAGTGATTTTTAAAAACATCTTAAGTCTAGAGAATTCATATAATGATTCTTGATTATGTGAGAAATAACACCATCATGAGGATCATGAATATTATGTATATTAAAAAAATTATGTTCCACATATGTGATTCAATCCAAATGTGTGTTCCCAACAGAAGGTTAAAACTAAGCATGAGATTATAAAACATGACGATGATTCCAAATGTGTGGTTCCAAAAATTTGGAGGGGACTCAATGTGGGGTTTAAAATTGGGGTTTTTATATCTTTAAAATTTTGATTTCAATTTAAACATATGAATCATTTATTTTTTGAATAAAATAATGTTTATTATAATGAATGATTAATATTATATCTTTATATTAAGAAATTATTAACATAAATGTGAGTGTAAAAATAAAATAATAAAATTAAATATAAAATAATAAATGATCAAAAATTATGAAAATAATAATAATTAATAATTAAATGTTAATAATATCATAAAGAATAAAAAATAAAAAAATCAATTGGTTTTATTAATTCCCCAAAATAAAACCATTAAGGATTTTTGAAATTATGAATATAAAAATTTAGTTGAAATGTGCAACTCAAATGAAACATCGATCCTCATTGAGTATTTACTAAAAAGGGTTGTTAAGAATGATTAAATTTTATGTGTTTAAGGACTTGTTATATATAGTCACTATGAACTCATTGTGTCCTTACACTGTTTTAAATGATGTCCCGATAATTTCTTCCTTATTCAGCTTTAATTGCAGATATCCTAATAGAAAATACACCTTAGATAAGTATTAGTCCCAAAATATCTAATTGAATAAGTCATCAATCTATGATATGGGACACATTTTCAATATCATTATATTATTGAGTTCACAATAATCAATGCAGAGGCATACAGAATATTCATTCTTCTGGATGAAGAGGACCAAGACACCCCATGTTGTAGAATTTGGTATAATAATACCCTTTTCAATAATCTCTTATAATTTATTCCCCAATTATTCAAAATAAATGGTGTTTATTATATAGGGAGTCTTGGATATGGGTATAGATCTAGATATAATTTCAATTGAGAACTCTACATATTTATTAGATAGAAGTCCACGTAACTCTTTAGGGAGTATATCTGTATAGCCCCTCATAACAAGAATGTTTTCAAATATGATTATATACTTATTCATAATCATTTGGGATGGATATACATGCTCATATAGAAATAATTTCCATGATTTAAAATAATATTACAAAGAATAATCACTATCTTTATTACACATTTTCATTATAGTTTGATTATTCTAGATATTGATAGTGATATATGTTTCTTGAAATTTGATGTTATATTTATATAAGGAAACATAATTCATTTCTAATCTATTATGAAATTAATCTAATGTATGGAAATATTTTATAGGAGGCTTATTCCCCAATTACTGAGTATGGAGAAGTTATATAAATGGGAGGCAATAATTTTCTAGTTTTTTTCTCATGGATAACACAACATATAGGTTATAAGGTGTTGTTTGGGTTGTTATACCAAGAATACATGATATAAAAGAATTTTTAGAATATCATCCCCTTAGTATATTCACTATTATTGAAGGATTAACCATCATAACTTTCACCACATCATTTTTTGGATCCACCTTAGTAATAATGATTACATAGTCCATTCCATTCTCTCTTGGAATTAAATCTTGTTGTCACTGATCATCTTTGACAACCATTATCATTGGGAATTAGCTTTCATAATTCATGTGGTCATTTCAATGAAAAAATTAGATTACAAGCTAATGGCTGAACAAATATTTCTTTAGAACCATCTTGTTAATGGGATTATATAACACCATTACACATTTATTTACCAGATTACCCACTTTTCCAAAGTTGAATAATATTTTCGTTCCCTTAAAAATGTTTCTGGGATGATTATTCCCACACCTTGAACACATGTTTAGTTTGGTTTTTTCTTCTATGATATTTTTCAATTTATCCTTCAAATTTATACCCTCTTTTTTCACTTTTTTATCACCATCCCCTCGAGAGAACTACGAATCACTAATCCCGATATTGAAATTAGGGAAATAATAGACAATCTGAGTATAGCTATGAATGTATGAAATTAATAAATGTTTACAGATATATGGGTTTAATCAATATAAGTAGTAGAGAAATACACTTTTTATGTCTATCAAGATGTATAGGGTGTACCATACAAGCCATGTTATGTGTTTTCATTATCATTTATATGATCATTTTCATTTTTATTTTTCCCAAGTAAAACCCAATTCATTTTTAGACAGCGATTTAAATTGAATTATTTTTTGATGTTTTTTCTATAATCATTCTATTTGTATAGATTTTATTTCACCATTGGGATTTTTTTTCTTTATTAGTGTCCACCATTGAAAAATATCTCCCTCTAAATGATAAATATATAAATTGAAAATATGTTTTTCAAATAATCAGAAGATATAGAGTTTATTGTCTAAGGAGTAAATCCATTTCTCAACAATTATTGGATTAGAAGATTCACTAAAATTTTTAGGATTGTGTTTCATTGATTTCTAAAATGCAACTTTACCTTTCTTATGAGAAGGGTGATGTCTTCATGATTGATGTTATTATTCATTACTAGTGTTAGTTGAGATATTTCTACCTATAAACTCTCATCACACATTCTAATAAAATTAACCATAATATGGATAAATCATTTCCTTTCCCCACACGTTGGGTTTTAATTCAATTACCCCTATTTCCATCCATTAAATAAAATTAAAAAACATGTGATGAGTATACATATTTGTTTAAAAATAAAAAAATGAAATTTAAATTAATAAATCATAAATGACATGTATATCCTAACGTATGTGTCTCTAGTTTAAAATCTTGGTGATCCATGATAATTTTATTATTAGGATTTATAAAATAATAATTTATTCAAGTCCTTCATAATTGTTCATAAAAGACATTATTACTTGCCTATAGAATTTCCCCCATTTGTTTCCAACCACATGTGTATAAAGGGTTCTTATTTATGACCAGTTATCAGAAAGGATGATTTTCAAAGATACATTTTGGGGTTATTACACCTATGTATATCAGTTTTAGAGAACCATCCACTAGTTGTATCTTGAAAAATATTTCATTTCTTAGAAACCAGTCACTCTATAATTTACAAAAATATCAAAAAGTTTTCCTATACATAGACATATATATTAGGTTTATAAAAATTTATTTTTCCAATTACATGATCTGATTCCAATAATAGAAACCCAATCCTCTGACCCATATTAATATATGTAGTTTGAAATAAATATCCAACAAACCCAACTTAAGGATCTAGTGGTCAAGTGTCTTTATGAAGCTAGTTTTATAAATCATCAACATGATTCTAAAATAAAATTTCATAATTTTAAACACTATATGTTCCCTAATATCCAATTTATATTCCAAAACTATAAAGGAAATGGTAGGGAATACCTAATCAAAATTAGTTATCTATATAGCTTGGTAAGGGAATATGTATGAGAACAACACAAAACTAATGATTAAAATGTAACAAAATGATATCATGAAATAAAATGATCATGAATAATCTTATTGGATCATGAAAAAAAGAATATGACATCCTCAGATCATGGAATCATAAGAATTCCACAATATGATAATACAAAACATCCTTAAAATAAGTCAAGGTTCACAATGGAGAAATTATATAATGGTGTAAAGAGTACCATTATGGATTAGTTTTACTCCCAAACCTCATATATATAATATAATGAGTTATAAAAATTACCTAATTAATTAAATCACAATAAGGTTTTACCCATCATAACATGTACTTGAAAATTATTAAAGAGTCAAATATGTTGTTCTAGTTTGTTCAATCCCTGTTTCCAACATATCCATTAGTTTTATTGGATGATCCCTATTTTTTTCAAAGATATTATGAGATTTTTTTATCTCTAAGAGGTTCCTGGATATTTTTTTGTCTAAAATGGGAAACACCATGACTATGTTGTAAGCTGTAGTATCCCTAGTGTGTTCCTATGTAGAATTTGAAAATTGAAACAATCAAGAGTTGGTGAGGAAAATGGAATGGTGAACAAGGAATGTTGTGTGGGACATGGATTGGTATACATCACCATTACCACGATTGAGGACATGGTGAGGAATAATATCATTGTTTGAATCAGTATACCTAATATATAACAATTTCAGGATTGTATGTTCAAGAACACCATGATTGTGGTGGAGGACGTGGTGGTGGTTAGGTGTGTTTTCAAATGGATAAAAACATCAAATTCTTCCTTGGATCAATTTTTTTACAAGTTCAAACATGTGAATAATAAATTTGGAACATTTGATATTATACTAATGACTTATTTTCTCAATTAATCATTTCATACCTCCTCCCCTTGATTATTCATTTGATCCAGATGATTTTACACACATTTTCATGAATGTTAAAGAACGGCATTAGAAGACATTCATTGCCAACACTATGAATTTGGGAGATTCAATATCATTTACTGTTATATATTTACATTGATAGAAAAACCTTAGAATGTTGAATGTACTCTTGTTGAAGTTGATTTGTTAGAACCTTTCTTCTATTATTTTTTCAATATCAATGATCTATGAATTTTTCTTCTTCTTGAATTGAATTTTAATGTTGATATTGTCAATGATGATGATTGGAATGTGATAGTTCTACCCCATTGTATTTATTTGTCATTGAGCCTAATTATAAAACCCATGTCATATTATATTACAACCAATTATAGGAACCAAAGAAATACAATATTTTTCGAGTTGATATGAGAACGTGGTTTAAGTGACAATGCGCTTAATGAACCATGAAGTTCACATCGACAATGTTGTGGTGGAAAGTCCATTACCCTGAAGAAGACATTTATCTAATGATTATAATTATATTATGGTGTGTGGTTATATACTGATACCATTTTTTATGTTAATCACATGTGTGTGTTAATAGCTTGTGAGAGAATGTTGGATGTTAAATCTCATATGTTTTTTTGATTACATTAGTAATGATTACTGTTCCATGTCATTTGATAT
This sequence comes from Viscum album, assembly GCA_963277665.1. Classification (NCBI taxonomy): domain Eukaryota; kingdom Viridiplantae; phylum Streptophyta; class Magnoliopsida; order Santalales; family Viscaceae; genus Viscum; species Viscum album. Next base: position 818,389,758 of record OY728141.1, on the reverse strand, counting down.
ATGTGATTGATATGATGAAACATTATCCTTGTGATGTATTTGGTATATGATATGTTTTCATTATTATAATCATTTTAAAAAAGTTACAAGTAGACCCATCAAGTCTTGGTGAACCTAAAGTGGGAGCATGTGTAGATTTTGTAGTTGATTTGATAATAGGAAGAAGATAGATGATGTGGAATTAGGGAATTTTGTGGCCCAAACAGGGGTGGTGATGGACTTATTTGATATGAAAATAGATTTAATAATTGGTAATGATATTATTTAGTGACCTGATTTGTGATAATATGACAGGATATGACTCCATTATGGTATAATTTGTTGTTGTGTTAGAATAGAATATCCTTATAGTTGACTTGAGATTTGTTTGTACTATGTTGGTTTTTTGATGAATGTAGTGACCTTATTATTAAATATCGTTCCTATGTTATAATAATAACATGTTAGTGGAATGGTACTAGAGTAGGAATGATCAAGGGTTTGTGGAAACATGGTTTGTGTAGAAACACATAGTATAAAATTTTATTTTTTTCTTGCATGTTTATTTATTATCATGGAATACAATCCTATGCTTTTGAAATTGTGTTACGTACAAATTGGTGGATTCATAATACGTTTATACTCTCATACATTCTAGGAATTGTGATTTGTTTACAATGTTCATGACCAGGGATACAGGAAAGGGAAAGGCACTAGAAACTTGGAGCTAGATGATGGAGCTTGGGGATCAGAGGGTGTACCCAGAAAAATTCTAGAGTGTATCCATTGTTTTTATTATCATTCCAATCTTACTCGCACACTTGTTGGAAAATTCACTTTGGGGGTAATGGGTTTTTTATTCTAGATGAATTTATTAAAATTCCATGAAATTATTGTTACAATTATTATATATTATTTATGTTATACTATGTTTTATTCATAATTTTCTCTATTGATAGTAAGGTTATAATATCCCGACTGAAATCATAGAGACTATCCAAAATATTTTCAAACTTCTTACATATAGGGAACCATATATGAGCCCATATGAAACTCTTTCTTGAACCTAGAGATTTTTTTCGAGGTGTTAAAATGTGGTATCAAAGTATATTTCCCTAAATCTTTCTTCCGAACAATGTTTTTATGGATGGTAGAAGAATGTTAAGCTATGAGGGATTTAGAAAGATGGTAGATTTTGTTCCTACACATGAAATATATAATATAACTCTGAGTTACATGTTTTTGAAATATTATTATAGTTATTATTTTTTATTTTGATGTTGATCATGAGTGTATTAGCATGGTTCTATTTTATGGGATTTTGGCGTGACCATCCATTAGGAATTGGATCTTAGGATCACATTTCATATGCATATAATTATTGAGTTCTACATGGAATTTCATCCTTAAAATAAATTATATGTACTTTATTTGAGTTATATATCATGTTTCAGTAATCTTTTTATATATTTATTATCATTAGTTTGTTAAAAATGAGAATGGTGTTATTTTTTTGTATATATGATGTATACTAATATGTTGGCACAGATGAATGGACCTAGTAGTTTGGTAGTATAATGATTGTTATTCCTTTGGGAGGTATCTCCTATTATATGTATTTCCATGAAAATCATATTTTTTGGTAACTTATTACTAATTATGTTGTTTAGTAATGTAAGTAGTTAAACATTTTGAACACTAATTTGGAATTTTTTAAATTACCACCTTGGAGAAACTTGATTTTTTTGTAAAATTATTTAATGAGTTGTTGTATATTGATAAAAACATGGTAATGAATGTTGATTTCCATCAAATCTATTTTGTAAATCTTGTAGTATATTCTAGATTTGAGAATTTTTGGGACTTCATAATCCTTGAGATGACTATATTTTATAAGATCATTAACATTGTATGGATTACTAGTTATTATCAACACACTGACTGATATAAGAGACATATATTCTTTATTTCCCCAAAGGGGGAGGATGCTATTTTTACTAATGAATTTGATTTAATAGTAGGTTTAATAGGACTAGGCCAAACCCAAGATAGAGATATTACAATTATGGTGGCTACCATGGTATTTACACTGAAGCCACCATTAGATTATTCCTTTTATCCAGCAGTAAACTATTATTAGGATGTATTTTTATACATAATTTTCAGTCTCCCTAGAATGAGATGAATTTTATTTGATAAAAAACTAAAGACAGAAGCATAAACTATATCAATTCCCCTAAATAGTAATCAACAGATGTGTTAAATGAACTTGAGGTATAACATGAGGATATAAAAAAACAATTTTATCTGACTGAGTAGATCTCTTTGGGAGTATCCAGTTTTGTTTGTGAAGCAGGAGGATGATATTCTTCAGTTGTGTGTGGAGTATAGGAGTCCGAACCAAGTGATTATGAATAATTGATACCAATTATTGACGATTGATGATTTTTTTTATTGGTTATGGGGAACTGGGTGATTCTCCAAGACTGAATTATGGTACGGATACAAACAACATCAGGTCAAAGTGGATGATATTACTAGGAAAACAATCTAGAGTAGATATAGACTGTATGAGTATTTTATCATGCCTTTTGTGTTAAAAGTGTATCTTCGATGTTCATGGATCTCTGGAACATTATCATCTTACCATATATATAAACCATCGTTGTGGTGTTTTTTAATGATATCTTCATATACAAATAATCATTAAAAATGACATCCTAACCCCATGATATTGTATTTAGTACACTTCGAGAACATTTGATATATTTGAAAATGTCACAGAGTCTCTTTTGGATTTATGAAGTGCATTGCCATGATCATGTGATCTATAAGGTTGTAATTTCTATGGATTAAGAAAAGGTTGATGTGATGTCATGGTAGAAAAAAGAAATGTGTTTGAGATTGGAGATTCCTTAGTTTAAATGTGTACTATAGATGGTTCTTACATGAATAATCCAATTTTAAATAACCTATAATAGGGACTAAAAGGAAGGGAGTGATGTTTTAGAAGTCAAATATATATCAAGATGTATTCCTAGAGTTGAATAGAATATTGATGAAATCTATAATTCAGAAATTTTGTAATCCTATTATTGGGTATCAAGTTTACTTTGATGTCATAGGATTTCTTTGAGGAGTTTCACTAATATATGGGAATCATGTTGTAGTATATGGTTCATGTTATATATGAACCCATTTTGAAAACTACTAGATGAATGAAATAGATATGGTATTTATGGTCTATCATATGATATTTTGGGGATATTATCTTTTTTGGGGCAGACATATTAATTGTGGGGACAATATGAGACTTTGGAATAACTTCTATTAGTGGGAACATATGATAGATGGTTTGGGTGGAGTATCTAAGGAAATTAAATTTTATGATTTATTATTCATCAAGATAAGGTAATTCCATTTTAGATCCTCTATGTAGAGAAATGAAAATGACACAGGTTCTTAGGGAGTGACCCTAAAAGGATTAATATCTTCATGCGAGTGTTATCATTGGGGGGGTTGGTAGAAGGAATAATGGATAATGGTGTGATGAAATTTTCAAATTAACTCATCACTTCCTATTTGGCACCCCATGTGAATAGGTGATAGAGTCAGACCATGTGTGCATGGTGATGTGATATAACTTTTTTTAGGGATGATTCTGCTTTAGGATGGACTATAGATGATGAAAATTAAATATACATATATGGGAGGGTAGTAGATTCATCCTCCTTATAATAGGAGTTTATGAGTGAATCTCATTCATTGAAGTGGGAATTATATCTAGGGTCTAAAAAGATGTAAATTTTCATATAATATCACATTGGTCTCAAAATCCAATACCTTACATAGTTTAAATATTTAAAATCAATATCCTAGTGGTTTAATACATCAAATTATTATTCTTATGTTGAAGTGGGATGACAAGACTGTGGAATTTTTTTCAGTTTTAACTAGGACCCCAAGGAACCATAATGTCATTTTGGTAATTGTTGATCAGCTAGTGAATGTATCAATGTTATTGCATATTTGAGAGACTCAATCAATATATGATTTTAGAAAGTTTTATAATAGATAGATTATTATGAATTTATGGAATACCTTCTAATTTCATATCAGATAGAAACATTCATTTTATATCATGGTTTTGAAAAGTCCAGTAGAGGACCTTGGGATCTAAGTTGAATATGAGCACAACATATCATCCAAAGACTGATGGATAGTCAGAGGGAAAATTTTATACACATGAGGATATTCTTCAGGCAGACATACCAGAATTTTGTTGAGCATTGGATGAGAATAATTCCTTGATAGAGTTCACATAAAAAATTGATTCCCGGATTTTATTTTCATAGAAAATTTTGAGGCTCTTTTTGTATGGTCATTAAATTCATCATTTTGATGGAATTAGGTAGGAGAGGTAGTAAATATTTAGAAAAATATGAAACATGATGCTTTTGAAAGTGTGATGTTCATTAGGAAGTGGATGGAAACTGATCGTAGTAGGAAGTGATCATATGAAGACTTGATCAGATAACCTTGTGAGTAATCAAGTGGTGAAATGGATTTTTGATAAATATTCACCTATTTTGGGGAAACATCCTCTTAAAGAGTAGGTATGTTTAGTCTATGTTTTGGACTACCATTTATGATCAATAAAGATATGAAAAAAGTGTCTTACCAACTAGAAAATACTCATTTTGTTTTATTCGTGAATGATGTGTTCCACAATTCCCTCCATCTAAGGTACATTATTAATCTAACACATGTGTTTGAATGTGTGGATCATTATTTCAATCTAGATAAATTTTTTCTGTGCATAGTGAAAATCATTTACTCGAATGTTAATGTTTTATAGGGGAATACAATGCAAATTTTTCAAGTCTATTGGTAGTATGTGGGGATCCAGGATTAAACTTAGTAGTGGGAGTCTGATATTTGAGTTCAATGGTATGAGTTGTTTGAGGTAAACCTATAGAGATGATTATCAATGATGATATGTCTTTTGAGGGTGATATTTTGAAGCCTAAAATATTTTGTTTTAATATTTACATGAATTGTTTTGATTATCATCATTAATTTTCATGGATGATCCGTGTTTTTGGTAAAGTCTATTGAAATTTAGTTAGATTTTCAGAGGTTTTTAGGGAGTTTCAGTCCAAAACGGGATACACCATGGATTTGATGTAATCTGTGGTGGCCCTGGTCTAGTCCAATGTAAAATAATAAGATTGAAATGTTTAGAAGTGGGTGTGTCTATAGGTTTGGTGCCTGGGGTAGTCTATTGCGGGCCATGATGGGGCTATGAGATTTAGACATGTTTTAATAAGAACATATATGAAGAATGGTATCTCAAAAGTTTTTTAATATTTTATAACATAAATAACATTACAATGTGTTTGTTTTCACAAGTGGTTATTATATGTTGTCTATCAGCTCCATTTTATCAATAGGAGTCCAATGGATTGATTTCATTGGGATCATACTACTAGATTGATGTAATTTTTTGTAATATTCTCACTGAATTTTTATCCATGTTTTCAGTCATCTTTCATAAGATATTGTTTTCGATGAAATTAGAAGATTATTTTCTATTATTAACGTTACTAGCATCATGTGTATTAAAATATATCATGATCGGATCTTGAGCTGAAGTCGGGAGAATAATTTTAATATATAACAATTTCATGTTATAAATATATATATAGATCATCAGACACAATGTCATAGGCCAAATTATTTGTTAAGAAAAGTTCAATTTCACCCGGATATGAAGATATGATGTTATGGTGGTATGATTATTTATTGGAAAAAATGTTATTTTGGAGGTTAAAAATATCTGAAAAACTCTAAGTAATAATTTCAAGTTCATCGTAAAAACAATATTCAATTTCATAAAGCATAAGATTTTTTGGTTTTATATGAAGTCTATCAAATAACCTTATATAAGGATTATGACGTGATTGGAATAAGTGTAATAATGATTGATAATAACTCTCCGATTCACCTAATAAAAAGTTGGTTTTTATGTGATTATACAAAATTAGCAGTATGAATTTCATCGGTCAGATGTTTCAAAGTGAAGTTAAAAGTTTATGGTTTTTAATGAATGTCATTTAATAGAAGAAGACTTTGGAAAAATAATTTTTAGGTTGTCCTAAATTTTTTATAATAACACTATTTAGAGAGTCATCACATGAAATAATTATATGGAGATGTACTATATTGAATAATTATAGGTATTTCCTAAATACTCATAATGATATAAATTGTTAATATTCCAAACAGTTCATTCCACATTCCATAAAATAGGGAGAATGATTTTGACTCATAATGAGTAATAATGATGTTTGAGGAATAATTATAATATCTGTACTTAATTAAATATCATACTTTTTAGAGGATTGAATGTTTTTAGTGGATGTAGCATTATAAGTGGGATTGAAAAATATTTGAGTAGGATATTTGAATTTTATTTACATGACTCATACTTTATTCTTGATGTAACAACATATATATAAAAAGGTGATGATATGGTGTGTTTTTGTGATCATTGATGATGATGGGTGAACTATTGACTTTGTGGAGATTTGATCAGCAAAACTGATTGATGTGGAACCAGTCAAACAAATTATAGATAGAGTATTTCCATCAGTTGGTATCAAGAAGATAGTGTAGAGATTTAATCAGATTAAGAGATTGAAGTGGTATCGATCTTAATAATAACATATGAAGTCTTCCCAATTGCTGGTATTGAAAAAAATGGTGTATATATTTGATCAAATTAATAGGTTAAAAATTGACATAATAAATAGTTGGAAGAGGTTCTTGGTTAAATATGGGAGATCATCCAAACCGATGTGACCAGATGTACAAGATACCAAACACGGTTTCATCAGATTTTGTATAACAGATTGAGATCTAACCAGAAAGACCATTTAAAAAAGAATTACAATAATAGTGTCTTTCTCAATGTTAAATAAATCTAATAAAACATTGACGAAGTTAAATTATGGATAAAGTAAAAGTCACACATTGATGAATTATTTAAGCATGTTTGTGAAGGTTCATACAATTGATTCAAAACATTATTATATCATTTTTTGTGAGAGTCACATGCACAGTCAATTGAATATAGTTTCATATAGGTAAAAGGATATTCCCTACTTTATATAAAATCAAAAGTGATTATTTTTCAATTGGTTTTTGTGGTATGGTATTACTTACAATCAATTAAAATGGATAACTACTCATATTGTGTAGTTAAAATTGAAAATACATTCAAAAAATTTATTGAAAAAAATAAAATATTCTCAATGATATTAATGATATGAATAAGTAACATAATAAAGATAATAATATGAAAATAATGTTTTAGGAAAATTTAAAGTTGAAATAGAAATAATTGGATCTTGTGTTATTTAATTCAGTTGAAGGAGAGAAAGGAATTATAGAAATTTGAAACATGGTTATATAAGTTGGTGAAAAATATAAGAATTTTAAACATTATAGGGATAATTAAAAATTATACCCAAAAGATATAGATAAGGTTGAATATTATTAGATGAAAATTAAATTTATGAATACAATGTATGAAGCTAAAATAATAAGGGTTAAATAATAGAAACATTCAATGTTTAAAATTTTGGAACTTATAGGTTCAAAAACTAGATGTCTTCTAAGGATGAGAAGAAAGATAACTTATATAACAATATATGAGTTGTTTTCCAAAAAACTGGTCCACAATAAATTTCCATGTTGGATGGTAAGAAAGAATATTCATGAATGGTATGTATAACTAATGATAATGAAGATTATATAGGAAAATATTCTTTATATAGATACTTTGGTACTATAGAGAAATTGGGAATACATAAAACATGTCAAATTTCAATAATAAACACTCAAATGAGTTTATTATGAACAATATGTTATGTTATATGGTGACTCAATCCACACAAATATGTCATTCCGAGAAATTGAGCCTGAAAATAAAAAATACAATTCAACCTCTATATTTTATTTTGTAAAAGATGTGATCATACTCAATGTATTTCTAAAATATATATTTTTATATTACAAACACAATAATTTTTATATAAAAATATAAAATTATTCATGATAAGGAAGTTTAAATAAGGGAAGTTTTTATTTTTTGAAACTGTTCCAAATGATACAAAATGAGAATGACCTTGGATACTAGATCGTGGGTGTTATTCACACATGGATTGATATTTTAATGTGTTAAATATTTAAATGGAATATAATTTTTTTAATTATGGTTTTATATGATCTTTTCTTCAAAATAATTGATGTTAGATCTAGTATCATTGGAGAATAAAAATTGAAATACAAAAATCCTTATTTTCTGAGGGACAAAAAATAAACTAATTAAGTGTTTAAAAAATATATGATGAAAAAATATGTGTTCAAAAGACATGTTTTTGGTTTTAACGTAATTAAGATGGAATGGAAGTTATGAAAGGGCACAAATCCAAGGGATACACTTTTCAAATCGGTGATGTCAAGAGTTTGTGCTATCTAATCACGAAGGATGAAAATTATTTATAGCATAAGAGGTTAGGGAATATCTGGAAGAGGAAAATTTGAATGTTAATAAGGAGGTACATTATATGTGATGTCAATTACTTGATAAAATGAAGTGAAATGTGTTATTTCATATCCCGTAAAAAGAATATTGCAAACTTTATACATATGAATGTTGAGATACATTCAACTCCTCCCTTAGAGATGATAAATTATGACATTTTTCTACCTAGGATAATGAAATAAACAAATAGAGATAATTATTTTATTTACATTATTGATGGTTTTACTCTCATCACATATATTATGTTTAAGAAACATAATTTATGTGAACTCAAAATGTTTAGTAGTTTTAGGATAAGTGTTAAAAATAATCTGGTGATTCGATGAAGAGGAATTGAACTAATAATGGTTATGAATAAAAAAATTGATAATATTAGATATTATCTTGAAATGCATGGGACATATAAATATTTTATTGCACCATACCCACCAAAATAGGATTGTGTTTCAGAAATAATAAATTGATGTTTGTGGGTTACGACACAAACCATGTAGATGGAACATGATACAAAATGACACTTTTCAAATAAGGTTTCTAGAGAAAAAGTTCATATATAGAATAAATGTTTCTATATGATAGAATATTATATTAATAATTATGAGATTTATTATAAGTAAACCCCTTATTTGAAATACCTAAGGGTATTTTTATGTTCATCCATTATCACTGTTAAAGGTGGGGATCATCAGAAATTTGATCAAATAGGTGTTGATGGAAATATTCAGGGATACCCTCAAAATGGTTAAGGATCAAAATGATATAATAAAAAATAGGAAATATTTCTTACTCCATAGATGTAAAAATCATGAACATTATTATATGATAAGTTTATATTCATGTGATGATATAAGAGAAGATGAATATGAAGTTATTACTATTAATAAACCTTACAAATTTTCTAATAAATTTAATGATTTTGAAAAATAATATGATAAATTTTATGACATATCCATTTCAATTGATCAAGAACCAACATGTTAATCTCATACTAGTATGGGAATTAATGTAGAGGTATAAAACAATATTGGTGATCAAGGGTAAATAGATCAAACTAGAAGAACACTGTGGTTTAAAGCATATACTTCTTTATATTCATAGGTTGAGCAAAAATAAGTTTATGAAGCCTCAATGAATAAAATGTGGACCAATTATTTTAATTAAGAGTTATATTATACTGAGAATAATGTTATATGGGAACTTATACAGAAAAAATTAAAAATAATGTGTTTGGTAAAATGTTGATTTTATGAAATATATGGAATAAAAAAGATGATATTGAATGAATAAAGGAACAACTGGTTTTTTCATGGTTACTCCAATTATGTTGTCATTGATTTTGATTATACATTTTTCTCAGAATGAATTCTTGAAACTATCACAATATTTCTTCTCATCACAAAATAATGAAGACATATGATATTCCAGATGGATGTTAATCCATAATTTTTAAATGGGGAGCTCAATGAAGATGTTAATACAGATTAGGTATGTGGATTCATGATTGGAAAACAAAAATTTTTTGTGTTCATGTTAAATATGGCTTTATATGGGCTGAATAAATCTATGAGTCCATGGTATTAAATATTTTTACTTTCTAAGGAAATTTAAACATCATAAAAGGAAGCATTTAAAGTAAACTCTTCGTAAATTATAAATTTTTTTCCCTCAATATTATTTTTATATTGATTAAATAATATTCATGGGGAATTGTGAAGAAACATTTCTAAATGTTGAAAAATGTATGAATATGTTATTTAATAATTCGATGAAAAAATAAATAAAATATTTATTTACTTATAAATATTTAAAAGAAGAGAATCATTTTTATATCTAATGATATTTATTATAATAAAATTCTAAATAAATCTGTTATGGATGATTCAAATACTATTTCTATACCAATTTTAGTGGGAAAATGTTTTTAAAAATTGGTTAAGTTATGGTTGTTCCTCCTAGTGAGTTTAGAAAATTGGTTTAATGGTTTTTATATCTAATATTAACAAGGATGGAAAAAGTTTATATGGTCAAATTTTGTTCTAGGTATTAATGTTTTCAATAAAAATATCATATTATGGACGTAAGATGAATTATTAATTATATCAAAGGCATAATCAATTTCCAAATAAATATGACACCACAAGAAATATTTATATGTTTAGTCAAATAGATATAGATAAGAATGGTTGTTTGGATAAGAGAAGATCCCCATTTGGTGGAGTTTTCTACTTGGGAGAAAGATGTGAGAGTATTCAAATTACGAATAAAAATGTAGTAACTCTCATCGAGACTATATCTGAGTATATAGCTAACACTTAAGATTTTACAGAAATTAATTTTCATATATACACAGTTATATTCTATTTTAGTTGATGCGACTTTTTCAATTCTCTTGGGTTATGATAATAACAGTCTAATAAATATCACCAATAATCCAATGAAACATTTTCAGTCCATGAATATTGATTTTAAGTATCAATTCATCAATATGCATGGGTAAATAAAAGAACTAAATATGGATCATGTGTCTAAAATGGAAAAGTTTTTGATATCTTTACTAAAAATTTTCTAAAGGGAAAAAATTCATAAATTGATTGTGATCATGGGTTTAGAACTTCTGGTTTTAAGTAATTATCCATTTATTAATGTAATTTAATTATATATATAATGAATGAGTCATGTTTCAAGAGGTTCAACAGAGTCTGGGTATGTTTTGGAGGATTTTATAGAAGAGCATGATTTCAGTATTGTTACTTGAAACCATGTAGAGTCTCAAATAAACTATACAAAAAATAATAGTAACCATTGAGTATGTGCCTAGTTGGAGCATGGTTTGGAAAAACAATGAGGATTACCATGAGAAATCGTGAAGTACTAGATAGTGGGGGACGCATCGTTGGTTCATGGTTTATATAATCATAAAGGAAAACTATGCTAGGGGATCTGTTGAGATAGGAGGAAAACATAGTTGGTTCATAGTTTTCCAAATAATGCGGCCTAACCGCGAAATGTACGGTTGGAATTTATAAGTTTTTGGATCTAATTCAAATGATAATCTTAAACACATAGTTTCCCTTAATTATCCCATACCATGAAATCCTTTTTCTCACGAGGATTCATAGGTGTCTCCCATCATTCCAGGAGTGATCCGTAGGTTATTAAAATCCCTTTGGATAACTATATTCCCAATATTCTTGGATATTATTTGGAGATACCTTATCCATAAATTTCTTGTAACCATAGAAAAAATCCTTAGAGGATATATCGTTATTTATTGAACAGAACTGTGATGCTTCACGGTTTTATATAGGGAAGGAAGGGTAGTTCATGATTGTATCTAGAGAATCTATGTAATGTTCTTCATTTTTTCCAACAGCTGTAATGTAGGTGTATTTTATATTGACTCCACCTGATTAGAACATCAAATCATGGACACAAATAAATGTTTTCTTTGAAATTATTTTAAAATTCTTTTATAATTGTTTTTAGAAGCCACTTTTGTGAAAGTTTTGGGATATCGTATAACTTGTATGATTTTACAGAAAATCATATTTCGATATATTATTAAAATAATCATGTTAAAATTTTGGGTTTGATATGAAACATGTAAAATTAGTTGATGAAATATTTTAATTAAATAAATACTTTATGTGAAAGGGACTGGTATAGATTTTGGAATGTGTGGTTAGAGGGGGTTAATTTTTATTAGACATGACCATATCGAATGGGATTGTTCCATTGGTGAACCTAGTATTGGAAAACATGTGACTTCTTGGTATATTGATAAGAGACCAATCATCAGTATGGACCAATCAAATGGGAATACATGTGTGAAATCATTGAATTGGTGTGCCAAAATGATTTGTGAAAAATGTTTTAAAGATATTTTTTTCGTTGCATTGAAAAAAAATTTCTTTTGGTTTAAATGTTTTTAAGTTGTTTTATACTATTTTATACAAATGTGATAACCATTTTCTCCTAATAGAGTGAGTTGGGATATTGTTTGGGAAATCTAACTGAGTTTAGACTTATTCCGTGATTGGGAATTGTTTCTCATTTACAGACATCATTTATCTAGACAGTAGAAAAGGAATGGTATCCCAACCACATAGTGAGGCATCTTCATGAGCATGTTGGGAGTTTGTAGTCTATTATCTTTGGTGTCTTTGGATTTTTCCTTTGATTCCATTGGTTGTGTCACCTGGTATCCGCCTGTACCCTGATATGGTAATGGTAATGGTTTTATTTTTGTACACATTCTTCATGAGAATGATGGGAGTTTCTTCATTTTTTCCAACAGTTGTAATGTAGCTGTAATGTAGGTGTATTGTATGTGGTCATGGTCACGCGTGGTGGTTGTGGCCCAGGTGTTTGTGGGTGGGATTGTGGTTGTGGCCCAGGTGTTTTCGAGCAGGAATTGTGGTTGTGTCCTAGGTGTGTGCGGGAAGGGTGTGGTATTGGGACTGTATTGAGAATAGCTGGAGAGGTTTGATGCATAAGAAGTCTTCAATAACTAGTGGGAAAGTGGTGTGGGGTACCCAAATATCAATGTGCTATTACTATACAATACTTGACTTGCGTTATTTGTGGAGTATGCCTTGGTGAGGCTTGGGTGGCTAGTTTTCTTTGATAGGGGCTTTGGTTGTCTCTTTTTTCTCCCATGGAATTAGAATTCCTCCCCACTTGTGCATGAGAGTCATTGGTTTTCCCTAATGAGTATACTCGTATGATCACCCTATGTATATAAAACTGCTTTCAGGTTTCTAGGAGGACTTTAAGGACCATGCAGGGCCATACTATCTCGGACGTTGGGACAGTTGCAGTTTCCATTTTTCTTTCTTTGTCACATTACCTTTGTAGTCCCCTTGTACCTTGTGGCTTTTACTTTGGTAACATGCATATGGGAATGGTTTTCATTGGATTTAATTTTACCCTCCAGTTTTGGTGTTGTTGGGTTTTGCTATCTTATATCCGGATCCTATTAAAGAAAAAGGGTAATGTGTTTCATCTTGTGTGTGATTCTATACCTTTGATGCTAGTCTCCACTCTAGGACCTATTAAAGGTGGGTCTGGGGGGGTCATTATCTATCCTTCATCTTGAAGAAGGAAGGTTCTAGAAATTTGTTATCCCTTCTCTCATCTTGGTGAAGGCGGGTCGTGACAGAATGGTATCAAAAGAGATTTTGAGATATAGGATGGATTATGGGGTTAGGCACAGTGAGGATTTCATGGGATGGTAGGGCAACAATGTTGGGGGATCTGGGTGCGTGAAATAGGCTAGGGAACACCGGATAGGGCGTGGGATTTTAGCACCACTCGTGATTCGATGCAAGGACTCTAGCCCTACAGAATGACCAAGTGAGGCTACACTGATTGCAGGGTAGAGACCCTAGGGAATGTACTTGCATCATAATGACTTGTGTTCTTATGTTTCATGGGTATTTTTGGGAATTTGAAATGAGTAATAAGTCTAAGAAAAAAACATTAATTAAGAACAATATTCTACACTACTAAGGCTTATGCATTCCTTGTTTACCATGCAGCTATGGAACCCGGGAGACAACCACATGTAGTGCGGGAGATCGATACCCAGGTGGTTTGCTTGGCCGATCTGTAGAGGATTGACTGAGAGGAGGAGGACGATTAGTGGTAGAGGATTCATCGTGCCTTCCAGCGGAAGACCCTCAGGAAGTATGAGGGTAGCATCTCAGACATGGAGACAGAAAGCTGGATTGAAGAGCTGGTGATAACTTTCATCTTGATTCAGGATCCGACGGAGTACTGGGTTCCTCTGGCTGTAAGCCAGATTTGGGGAGCAGCGCATTAGTGGTGGACACTCTATCTTGGTGAGAAGATGGTGACTGAGGTGACGTGGACTGACTTCATGAATGAGTTCCTGGTGGAATTCCTCTCTTACACGATGAAGGCTCTGAAGAGGAAGGAACTACGCTCCCTCCATCAGGGGATTATGTCAGTGAGAGTGTTGGGGATCAAGTTCAAGGATCTCCTTCACTTATCACCTGACCTCTTTTCAGATGAGGAGTCTCGGGCGAGGCACGTGGAAGAGGCACTTCAACCCTCTATCTAGTATGTTGTCACTCCCTTCACCATACCGACATACTTGGAGGTCCAGAGGAAGGATGATGTGGTTGAACAGATGCACACATTATGAGGTGTATCATGAGAGGGAATCCAGTTGGGCTCGTCAAAGGGAAAATCCATCAGCATTAGGCCTCCAACGTCAGGGCCCTCTAGGTTTCGGCCAGTAGGAAGCAGGCCTCAGTAGTTCCAGTTCTGATCTCCCGGCCACCGCCCATTCCTTTCAGGAATAGGGCCAGGATTCTTCATCTGTGGAAACCGTGGGCACCTTCAGAATTATTGCCCGGACAGAGTACAGTACACAGTGGGTGGGTAGGATTAGCTTCCACCTCAGCAGCAACAGTTTCTAGCTAGGCCCTTTCAGCAGTAGTAGCAGGGGTAGCGAGTTCCTACCTATCTGAGACTAGATGTGGTAGGAGGAGGCCAACCCCCAGATTCCCCTCATTGTCCTCGACTAGGGCATGGTCGGGGAGGTGGCTGACAACTGAGAGGCAGGGGATTTAGTCATGGATAGTTGCACGCCACAGTGGCAGCAGTCCCAACAGGGCCAGAAGTCATTCGAGGTATGATCAGATTGTTTAAAACCCTTTCCTATTACTTGTTTGATATAAGAACTTCGCACTCCTTTTTTGCAGCATGTCTGGACCATGATCTGAGTTTAGACGCTGAGAAACTTCTAGTGCCCCTAGAGCAGAGCACACCAGTCAGAAGTCAGACCTACTTGTTTTATGTTTACCAAGGGTGTAGACTGATGATAGGTCAACATCATTCTATCAGGGATATTCTACTGCTGCAGATACAACCTTACGATTTCATCCTTAACAATTGATTGGTTGTTCTCTGTATGTGCCGTCATTGACTGCTTCTGAGGAAGGGTCGTGTTTTATGATTTGGGTGGCTGACGTGTTACATTCATTGGCGAGCGGGGTTGCCAGAAAATAGAAGGTGAGAGGAGCTCCTCCATTCCTTGTTTTCTGAACTATTAGTGGATTCGGTGGATGCAGAAATGGTGGAAGTCCCAGGGAATGTCTGTGAGTTTATAGACGTCTTTCATGAGGAGGTGGCAACTCTACCCCCTCGACAAGATGTTGAGTTCGGGATAGACTTGCAACCTGGTGCCCGTCTGATTTCGATGGCTCCCTATCAGATGTAACCTTTCGAGTTGTGGGAGATGAGGATTCAGATTGAAGATCTGATGAAGTAGGGTTTTGTTCGACCAAGTGTGTCACCATGGGGTGCTCCAGTCTTATTCTCAAAGAAGGAAGATGGTGGTCTCAGGCAGTGCATAGATGACCAAGGACCGAATAAGGTAACGATCAAGAACTGTTACCCTCTATTGAGGATAGACGACCTTTTCGAGCAGTTAAAAGGGCCAGGGTAGTTCTCCAAGATTGACCTAGAGTCGGGGTATCACCAGCTGAGGGTTAAAGAAGGTGTCATCTCGAAGACTGCCTTCAGATGTAGATATGGGAACTTTGAGTTTGTGGGAAAGCCATTTGGCATTACGAACGCTCCAACTGTGTTTATGGGGCTCATGAACTTCGTCTTCTAGGAATACCTGGATCAGTTCATAGTCGTATTTATTGACGACTTCCTGATCTACTAAATATCAGAGTAGGATCATTCTGAGCACCGAAGAATGGTTTTAGAGGTCCTCTGACAGCACCAACTCTATGGGAAGTTGTCCACATGCAAGTTCTGGACGCGATAAGTGAACCTACATGGGCACCTGGTGTTTGAGCAGGGAATAGCGGTGGACCCATCAATGGTCAAGGTAGTTGTTTCTAGGGAATCACCCAAGAACGTGGTAGAGGTTTGTAGTTTCCTTGGACTGGCAGGTTACTACCGGAGGTTCGTACCCATCTTCTCCCGAGTATCTGCACCTTTGATAGCTTTGACCATGAAGGACCATTCTTTCTTATGGAATGGGTGGTGTGAGGAAGCCTTCATCTATCTGAAGGATAAGTTGGTAAGTGCCCCAGTACAGAGGTTTCTAAAAGAAGGGGCAGTGTATAAGGTATTTTGTGATGCTTCAGGACAAGGCCATGGGTGTGTGATGATGCGACGACAAGGGGTGATCTCTTATAAGTCTAGACAATTACGTCCCCTTGAGCATAATTATGCCACCCATGATTTTGATCTTGTGGCAGTCGTGTTCACACTAAAGTTGTGGCGGCATTACCTCATCAGGGAGAGCTTCATGGTCATCACGAACCAAAAAAGTTTGAAGTATTTCTTATCCAAGTAGGACCTCAACTTACGACAGAGAAGGTGGATGGAGTTCCTTCAGGACTACAACTTTGAGATTTCCTAAACCTCCGGAAAAGGGAATGCGGTGTCCGATTCCTTGAACATGATGTCACAGAAGGATGCGGTTCGAGAGTCGGCAGATGCTTGGAATGCGATGGAGGAGTTGGTTTCCCTGCACCTGGATGTAAGGATGGATGGTGGTAAAGGATTCTTGTATCAGATGACAGTGCAGTCTTCTCTACAGCAGCAGGTGGAGGAGTCTCAGTGGGGAGTCATATTGAGTGAAGTGATGCGCGATCGGGCTAACCAAGGAAATGCTCCGGAAGGATGGTCAATGGATGGTCAAAATCAGATTCTTTTCAGAGGGAAGATGTTTCTCTCAGAGGCGCTGCACGAGAGGGTTCTTGGTGAGTTCCAAAAATCACCCATATTAGTGCACCCAGGAGTTTCCAAAATGTACCAGGGCTTGAGGGGTTAGTTCTGGTGGCCCGGGGTAAAGGAGGCGGTGGTGGAGTTCATGGCCAAGAGCCTAGTGTGTCAGTAGGTGAAGGCTGAACAACAAGTTCCAAGCATCTTGTTGCGGCCTTTAGACGTCCCTGAGTGGAAGTAGGATGACATCTCGATGGATTTCGTCACTAGGATACCCAAGGTTCAAGGAAGTTGCGATGCTATCTAGGTAGTGTTGGACTGGTTGATGAAATTGGATCACTTTCTAGTGATCAAGGAGTCGGGAGCAGTGGATGACATAGAACAGAGGTACATGGATGAGGTGGTGCGGTTTCATGGAGTTCCAAGGTCCATAGTCTTGGATAGGGATGCACGGTTTACCTCATGAATCTGGAGAGGATTGCAGCATGATTTTGGAACCCAGCTACGTATTAGCACTGCCTTCCATCCCTAGACATATGGACAGACACAGTGCACCATCCAGATATTGGAGGATATTCTACTAGCATGTATTCTAGATTTTGGGGGATCATTGGAGCGACACTTGCGTCTGGTAGACTTTTCATTCAATAATAGCTATCACTCGGCCATTGGCATGGCTCCATTAGAAGCCTTGTATGGAAGGCCATGTCGCTCACTCATGTACTAGACTGAGGTTGAGGAAAAAAGTGTTCTTGGCCCGGAAGTGGTGTAGAGCACGACCGAAAAGGATCAGCTTATACGGGATAGGATGAAGGCAGCACAGAACCGAAAGAAGTCATATGCCGATAATAGGAGTAGACCCTTATAGTTTGAGGTTGGGGACTATGTATTCTTGAAGGTCTCCCCTTGGCATGGAAAACGAAGGTTTGACAGGGGGAGTAAGCTTTCTCCAAGGTTCATCGGGCCCTTCGAAGTGTTGCAGCGGGTCAGAGAAGTGGATAATCCGCTAGTGCTACCACTACTGCTACTTGGAATACATGATGTCTTCCATGTGTCACAACTATGAGGATATCTACATGACTATTCACATGCCCTCAACTGGGGATAGTTTTACATCGAGGCTGACATGACGTTTGTAGAAATGAGTATGAGAATCAAGGATTGTGAGGAGAAGGTTCTCTGTGGATGGACCATTCCATTGGTTTGTGTGTTTTAGAGGTATGGCGGGCTCGAGGAAAGTACCTGGGAACGGGAGACACAGATGCACGCCCAGTACCCTGAGCTATTTTTAGGTTTTTTCTGTTTTGTTTGTACTTTTTTGTGATGGAATGCTTTACTTTGGTAACTATTTAATGTGATGTTTTCCTTGTTCTCTGGATGTGTGTGAAGATTCCTTACTATGGGGAGTGGAGGACCAGATCCCTAATGAAGACGAATTAAGGTGGATGCGATTAAACTCGTGTGGGTGAGTCAGTGCCACCCAAAGCGGATAATATCATGACATGGAGGAAGAAACAACCTATCCCATATGATTGAACAATTTGACCTTTGAATGTTTCCTAGTTATTTGTGGTAGAGGTGTTCCTAGATGTCATTGAGGTTCACTCTTTAGTGGTACCTTTCAAGGGTTTTGTTCGTAAATACTCATTTCTTCGGGTCTATTTTATATTCTTGAGGGAGAGAATAGATTGAGAGGTATCTGATGTAATGGTCTGGACACATATGGACCATTATATTTCCAAAACACGGCTCCATGAAATGGTTGTATGAGTCACGGGGGCGCTGGTTACAGTGGCGTCATGACTGACGCACACCAGTCACGGTGGCACCGTGACAGTGGCACCGGTCACAGTGGCACCGTGACAGTCACACACCAGAGACGGTGGCACCGTAAGGGTGACACAGTGACGGTGGCACTATGAGGGTGACACCGTGACGATGGCACTGTGTCCTCACCAGGGTCTACGTCCCTTTTTTCCAGTTTTCAACTTTTTCTACTGCCCTACATATCTTTTAACGTAAAGATTATTTAATTCCCCTTTCAAATCCATTTAAATACCACAAATAATATCTAAAATCCCCCAAGAATCGGGAAAACATTATACATAACAAAACATGTGGTTTTTACTTTGTGTCACACCCTTTCCCCTTACCTTCCAGTTCTACCCCCGTTACACGTTTTCCTCTGTTTAAAAGAAACAGTTTAACACACAACCGTTATGCCACCACCACAATGGGAATAATTAAATAAAAATTAATTCTATCCCGTGTAACCTCCTAACTACATAGGAAACCACGGTCTGACTTTAAAGCGGTTCAAAATTCCTTATTTCACAACAATTGAATCTCGTCTTTTTATCACGCTAGAGTTTCTTCCTTCCCCTTCTTTGATGGATTTCATTCCTCTCTCTGATGCGCTTGGAGTCCCTCCTTCCCTGAGGAAGTGGTGCGCCTACACTGGAACCTTTCTGCTCATCCTTGGAGTCCCCAACGTTCCTCCCCGGCAAGTTGCGCATCCCCAGTTTATGGTGCGTGGAGAAGAACATTGATCCTTGATCATCAGGGTAGGGATTTTCCTTCGTATCTCTTTACTGTGTATCATGTAAGGTGGGTACGCTACTATTTATAAGGTAATGGATGAATCACAACATTAACAAAGATAATAAACAGACTATTAAAGAATGATGGGGTGCGTTTGACAATTCTGTTGTTCTCTTTTATAATTTCTATATGTTGTAAAAAATATGGGCTAGGCCCACTGAAAATCATTGTCGTTGGTGGGCTTTCCTTGTGCACTAAAAACCCATTGTCTTTTGTGATGATTAAATAAATGTACCATGGGAATTGGTTAATCACCTAAAACCAGTTGGTTTAATGGTTACCTAGTGAACATCAATCCTTTTGGGGTCAGCCCGGTTAAACAACAAAAAGAAGAACCTAATGAATGATGTGCTTGAACATAGAAGTTTCCCTACATAGTTTTGTAGTAGGTGTGTTGTTCTATATGATTCTTATAGGGTGATATGGATGGGGATGGGATTCTCTATTGTGGGACGGTTGTTGGTTGTGAATCTGAAGTTGTGTGGGGTTTTATCTCGAGGATTGGTCTGGTTCCAGTACATTGAGGGATCTCACTCATCCCTTTTTTGTTGTGACTTCACTAGAGAACTGGGTGTGAATTATTAAATTGATGTTTGGATGTTTCTCCTTCTTTGGATTGTGGTTGTTCCAGTTAGTTACCATGTACTGTAGAATTCACATAAATTGGATCACTTGAACATGAAAACAAGAATTGATTAAATGGGGAATTGTTTTTGGGAATGAGTTGTGACATGGTCGTGAGTGTTGTGCCTTCTTTTATGAACTAATATTAACAAGGGTGTTGTACTTAGGTTGGATTTGGAAACCCTCGGTTCGGATGAGTGCTTGTTACCTATACATATAACTGTAGTTTTTATGTTTCTTATTCACACCCTTAGTGCCGAACACCCCCATTCCATGGGAGAGGATGGTTTCCCAACACTCCTATGAGTGGATTGTTATTAGATCATTTTTTAATCCCTTTCTCGAATAGCCCAAGACTCTTTGGGCAGGATGTGATGGCCTGAGTCCCATTATAGCCTAAGATTCTCCTGGAATGGTAGTTGTGGTGGTTAGCCCAGGTGTGTGTGGGAAGGTTGTTTCCCAAGTGTCTTTGGTCTGAGGCCCATGTGTCTTCGGGCATGTCAGTAGTTGTATTGGTACAGGTGTTTGTGTGTGTGGCTACGCGTGGTGGTCATGCCCTAGGTGCTTTCAGGCGGGATGGTGGTAGTGGCCCAGGTTTTTTCAGGCCGGAAGTGTGGTTGTGGCCTAGGTGTGTGTGGGCGAGGTATGGTTGTGGGACTGTAGTGAGAATGGAAGGAGAGGATCAATGCATAGGATGTATTCAATACCCAGTGGGAAAGTGGCGCGGGGTACCCAAATATCGATGTTCTATTACTATACATTAATTGACTTGCGTTATTTGGGGAGTGTGCCTTGGTGAGGCTTGGGTGGATAGTTTTCCTTGCTAGGTGCTTTGGTTGTCTCTTTTCTCAGAAGACATTAGAATGCCTCTCCAATTTTACAAGATATTCATTGGTTTTCCCTACTGATTATACTTGTATGATCACCCTACATATATAAAACTGCTTTAAGATTTCCAGGAGGACTTCAGGGACATTGCATGGCCGTACTAGCTCGGATGTTGGGATAGTTGCAGTTGCTGTTTTTCTTTCATTGGTACTTTAACATTTTAGTCCCATTATACCTTGTGGCTTTTACATTTGTTACATGCATATAAAAATGGATTTTTTTTCCATTAATTTTACCCCACGTTTTGGTGTTGTTGGGTTTTATTATCTTATCTCCCGATCCTATTAATGAAAAGGGTAATGCCATCAAACTTGTGTGTGATTCTATACCCTTGGTGTTAGTCGCCACTCCGGGCCCTATTGAAGGCGGGTATCAGGGGGTCATTATCTCTCCTTAAACATGAAGAAGGAAGGGTATGGCAATCTGTTGTCCCTTCTCTCATCTTGGTGAAGGAAGATCATGACAAATCCAGCCAAGGACTTGTATTGTAGGACATCAAAGAATTGTTCAAATAAAAAATCAACCATCAAACATTCATGATAGAAATAAAAAAGATTCTTCATCAAAAACAATTAATCCATATATGTGATAGACTATATTGTTTGATTTTTTAGCATGGATTGTTTCACTCTCTAAGAATCTTCGAGCACATCCATTAAGGAAAGGGTTTCTGGACAAGGACTGTGGCTATAGAATTATTGTGAGATTGTTTTCCTTTTTATATTAAATTATATAGAAATGTTTAATATGAAAATAACGGTTTAATTTGATGTTATTGGGGACCCTGTAAGAGGAAAGGTATTTGTTTCATTGGGAATACCTAGAAAATATAATACTAAAAACAAGGAAAAGAGGTATATCTATTTTCCAATATGTTGTGAACCTCAGTCTTAGTATACCAAATTAATTTACATTACTACATGATCCGATATAAAAATATCTTGTTTCCAATATGGTTATTTTATGGAAAAAATAAAAAAATCACAACAGTAAGGAATTTACACCAATTCATGATAGAATAGAATCTTAACAAGTACTGTCATGATCATTTGATATAATAATATGAAACATGATCGACTCATCCTCACGTATCATAAAATCAGATGAAATAGTACAATTAAAATAGATATCATCTATAGACTGAGGTGAACCAGGATACCTCCAAGAAGTCTTTGGCTATCCTTTTGACACCCCAACAAGATATAATGATTTACCATATTATAGCTGATCGAAATAATTTTGTAGTAGAACAAGCTATCACGAGTGACTTCCTAGGCCCCTCACGGCGCAATGTAATTGTATTCATAGTTTAATTCTTATTCATGTATTTTTTGATATTGAAGAATCAAATTCATTGATGTTTTTTATTCTATGGTTAAAATATTTGTATTAAATGTGTAAATTATGCATCAGATCATGAGTATTAAGAGAACCCATTGAATGTAAGAGTGCATAGGATTCAAATTCCTATCATGTTCTTAATACCATTGATGATATATAGTTCCCATGTTTTTTTAATATCCTAGAGATGAATGTTTTTTATTATATTATTATGATGGAATGGATGGAGGTATTTAAAGACCATATCAGCTACTAAATTTGGCATTCAATGTTCAGATCCTCATATAGTGATCTCCTATTATTCAAAAGAAGTGGAATATAGATATTGGTATGGTGGGACCTTTAGTGATATTGGATTGAACCATTTCATTCTAGTTAGCATCAATTTCAATGGTATGTATAGATAAATTAGGAAATAATACTTTTATTTACATAGTGGATCAATACCTAAATATATTTATGAATGATTTTTCTAGGTTAACACCCATATACAGAAATTTAATTTTCTATAAATATACTCCCTAGAAAAAGTGGCATATCATTACCATATTTTAGAATGATGAAAACTAATTTGTGAGAGTTAGAGTTATTTCAAGAGGAGATATAAAAAAAATAATTAGGCCTAGTAAATTACCTTGGGCTCCACCAGTTTTATTCATAAATAAGGTAGATGGTACCCACCAATTATGTGTTGATTATCATAAATTGTATCATAGTACGATAAAAAATAGGCATCCTCCTCACCAGATTTATGATCTATTTTTCCAAATTAATGGGATTCAATTGGTTCTCTAATAGTGACCTTTGGAAAATGCATCATCATCTATGAGTCAAGGAATATGATAATCTAAAGATGATATCTCATAGAATATATATCTATTATGAAAATTTTTTTAAGTCCTTTTATTCTGAAAAATGAACACACCGTATGTACAGCCTTAATTAACCATATCTTTAAAACATACATTTAATCATTTTTGGTGGTATTTTCTGATGAAATTTTGGTTCACTGTTGAAGTAGGAATGACCACTAGAAGAAGTTGTAAATTTTACAGAGTCTACTACAGAAGAATTATTTGTAACCTATGTTTTATAATTGTGACTTTTGGAAATAAATAGTCTATTTCCATGTACATTCCTTTTCAAAATAAGGTATATCATTCAATCCTCCAAATATTGAAATATTCCGCTCTATGAAAACACTAAAGAGTTTTGTTGAGATATTTAGTTTTCTCGGATTAAAAAGAAAATATTGTCACTTTGTTTAGGATTTCATAGGGATTACTTCTACCATGACTACTTTGATGTGGAAGAAATTCAATTCATAAAAAATGATGGCTTTCATAAAATATTTTTAGAACATAAATCTCATCTCACAATGGTACCCATCCTAATATTTCAACAACCAGGTCAGGGCATTGTATTATATTCATATATATTTAGTTATGATCTTGGTTTTGTTCTTATTACATGATACCATGCTTTTCCTTATAATTCATGTCATTTTTGATTTCATAAAAAAACATTATTCCATGAATGACCTAGAATTAACAAAAGTTTTTCATAACTTAATGACAAGGCATCATTACCTATTTGGACAATATTCCACCATTTTTATGTACCATATGAGTTTGAAAAACCATGTTTATCACAAAAACATGAACATGAGGCAAAAAATATAGATAGAGTACTTCTAGTTGACTTATTTAAACTACGTAGAAACATATTAAGTTTCTTATATAGATGATTCATTAAGTCCTAAATTTTATAGTAATGTTTTCCATGAAATTCATGACAAAGGTCAGATGATGAGAGTGATTACTGACAAGAATTTGGATTGTAATTCTCATGATGGTAAGAAAATTATATTTTTAGTTGATCATATTCCTAACTTTAAGGTTTTTTTAATATACACACAAATATCTTATAAAGATTTCATAATCATTAGTTTATACTAAACTGGTGTAGAGAACACTAAAAGATTGAAATAAAATGAAAACATATTATTATGTTTCCATTAATGAATTGTAGTTGATTAGTCTTTCTATGAATAAATTTTAATCGTCTGTCCCCATTAAAAATTGGTTGTTTATTTGGTTATATAATTAATTTATGTGTTAATGAAAATGAATTTGGTTTGTCACATATCAGACTCTTAACTATAGATTATGTGATGAAATTCCTTTTATAAAATAAATAATAGGCTGAATTTTATATTCAATGGCTATTCATATATGGACATGGGAACATATTTCAATCGAAATTTTCTCAGTTCTATTGAGGACATTGCAAAATCATGATGTTATTTGGATAATTTTTAATGGACTCACAAATCCTGTAAAATTTCTCCCTATTATAAGGTTTATCTTTGTAGAATATTTAGAAAAGTTATATATCTTTAATGTGTTCAAGTTTCATAGATTTTTTGTTTTGATTTTATCTAACCATTATCAACATTTCAATTCTTAGTTTTGGAAGTCATTAGAATAGGATTTTGGAACTCAACTAACGATGAGTTGAATATTTCACCCATAGATTGATGGGATGTCTGAGCACTCAATTTAGAAATTATAAGACATGCATAAAGAATGTTTCATAGGGTTTGTAAGTTCATGAGGGGATCAGTTTCCTTCATTTAAATTATCAAATAATAAAATATTTCACGATATAATATTTCACATCCCATACCCTCAAGGTTTACCCCTACGGGGATGAAAATTGGAGAAGAGAGATAGTGACCCCCGAGTCCCATATTCAGTAGGCCACAGGTTGATGACTAGCACTGAGGGTATATAAAAACACAAATGTGAAGAATTACCCTATAAGAGAACACTTGTGAAAGAGAGAGATAGGATATACACCAACCAACTCCTTCATAGACTACAATATTAAAGAAAACCAAATTACACATATGTAATAACATTCAAGAACTACAAAAACTAAAAGGGGGAAACTGAATGTACAACAAGAAAGTTAGACGATAGCAGCCATGAATCCTGAAAACTCCAGCAAAAATATTAGCTAGTAGAAACATTACGGATCTCCAACCTGTTCCATGTGAACTAAAAAATTGTTTTTATAATGTAGGGTGATTATAATAGTATACTCAGAAGGATCCACCTCGTAACCTCTTGTGCATATGTAAAGATAGATTACTAGAGGATAGTGAACGAAAAGTGAAACTAACTATAACCTAAACATGTATACTATGTTACAAGCCTCACCATGGATACTCTCACAAAGTATCTCATATGAGTGTATATAAAAATAAGGAATTTCATGGATACCCCTCTATCACTTCCCCACTAGATTATCTCTTTTCCCCATCACCACACATCTGAAGAAACTCTCTTCAAACAAGCTTGTTCGAAGTCACCTGGACCAAAAACCACCTTCTATACCTCATGAAACACACCACCACCACATCCACATAAACACAAGTAACTAGGGAGTTTTTAAGAGCCACCACAACATGTACAACATGTGTCAAACATCGTGTATTATACCTCAAGCCATCACATCCCACACACCGAGTAAGGATCCTCAAGCCATCAAAACACATACACATTATTCCCATAGTAGTCCATAGGAACTATATCTAGAACAAATGTGTGTGAAATAAAAAAACTCCATTATATCCCTCTAAACAAGTATATAGGGAAAACTAACCATAGTGCATACTCTCACAAGAACCTACCAAAAGAATAGAGTGGGGCTAGATGGTGTAGTCATCCATCCATCCTCCCATCGAGATGTGGCGGGAAAACAACCCTGTATGGGTATGAATCTCTATGTTGTGAGTTTCCCTAAATGATATGGTGGAGTTGTTTATAGAAAAATGAATATTAAATTATATTTTATTGCTCACAACCACAGTATGGGTATAACCTAGTCATAAACTCAACTTCATCTAGTGTCACTCAAACTCCCAGCTTCAACATTCTTGACAAGGTATCCAATAACAAAACAACCATTTAATGGGTTTTATTAAGTCATGTAATCATTTTTAATCAGTTTCCCTTTATGTTAATTAAATATTTATCCATTAATTAACCATTACCATATTCCACATTTTCATTCCGTAATAATTCCAACCAAGATCCATACCCTCCATGCGTAACCAAACAGAGCCCTTTGTCCCTTAAAAACATAACCTCAGCACTGCATCCCAGCAAGCTCCAACCCCATGGGTTAAACAACATTTATTAATTTATTTATCAACCTTAAAACTTTCAATAATTATAGGTATTAATGGAAAAAATTCTAATCTAACAAACAAAAGAGGCTCAACACAGTTAATATATGAACTACCTGTCGAGTCTTTTCTACATATAGTAGGAGTATAGACCCATCCATCCTCAAGAAGTTAAACACAGGAAGAATGTTATATACCATGTTCTCATTTGAATATTTTGGAAGGAGTGTAAAGAAGACCAAATACCTCTAGGTGTGGGGAATGTATTGAGTATAAATACTCACCAGAATCAACAAGAATACAACTTTCACATCAACGGGTTAGAATATATTCAAAACATTTCATCACCTCTCATTCCCTTTTTGACAAACAAATGCATAAAATGATGTATCATTCCATTGCATGCTTCAAATGCTACCAAGACCACGACACCTCTCTACCCCACATATAACAACATCCATCCTAGCTCTACCATACTAGGCTCACAACACATACAGGCCTCCTACATCTATATCCGCAAAATCCATCTAGTCTCACATCACATGTAGTAGTAAAGTACAAATAAATTGGTCTATTATCCATAAAAAAAGTCATCCATCGTTCAATCACAAGGAGATATCATGGTTCCAAATAACTAGGTATTCAACCTTAAAATAAAATGGGAAAATAAATTCTCATAATGAAATTATCATCATTACACAACCGGTTCTTTATTCCATACATAATTAACTAATTCATTATTAACTTGTTACAAGTATGGGAAACCTATGAAAAATTATATTATAAGCTATAAAAATTAATTAAACAATTAATGTTACATTCCATTAATCAATAGTTATATACATTCTTCAGGTATTATCAACAATTTATCTTAAAATACATAGTGTATTAATGTAATTATCATAAAATTATATCAATAACAACAAATATATTCATTAAACATGCATCATTATATTTATCCAGTAAAATATAAATTAATTCTCTCTTTATTTTCTTTAACAATTTCTCTCAATAACTACATGATAAATAAGAAGGCATAGATATCACACTATCTATAAAATCTAGAGGCAACAACATAATTTAAACCAAAAAATATGATCGAAACCTATTCTTTAATTCTGTTTAATTTTTATTATTTCAGTTATATTATGATCTAGTGGGAGAAACCATGATAGATCTAGAATTACATGTAAAAAATATAAATGAAAGAAATATGTTGCCTCAAAATTATTAATCATTCTTTTCCTAAGAACGACCAACATAATGGATCAAGATCACCTCTCCTGCAAGACAACATCCACCTAAGGATGCCGCAACACCACTGCACTAACTAACAAAAAATAAAAAAAATTATAAAGAATGATATCATATGCCATCTCATGGAAAGTATAAACATGATTAAAAATACTAAGTTTCCTAGAAGAAAAGAGTTAGAAAAAAAATTTAATGGAAAGCAGATCGACACTTCCTTGTTGCACGAAAAATGGGGGTGCACATGCATCAGGAAGAAACTCCAGGGAAAACATGATCTAAAGATAAAACACTGAACAAGACTCATAAAGAAAGAGAGTTATGGTGTGTCTCATTCCAGGAGAAAATAGATATGGGAGAATAAGGCTCAACCTTTAGAAATTCTAAATGGAGCATCAGGTTAGATATCAGGAATTTTAAATTAATGATAGATTCATTAATGATTATGTGTTTTTTTAGTAAATGTGTTAGGACCCTTAAGAAAACATAGATAGGAGTCATGGTATTTTATTTATCCTCAAATCACTTTAAAAATTTCCTTGAATAAATTTTACATCAATGATAATTTCTAAGGGGACAAACTAGAAGAAACTATAAAAACATTCATGACTCACCGTTAAAAAAGTCATTGATGGGTGAGGTGCCATCCGTCGAGACACTTCTGGGTGAGGCATCTTCAGAAGAGGCACCATTCAGTGAGGCACAATTTTTCAAGTCACCATTTAGTAACTCACCGTTGGATAAATCACCATTCAATGAGTTACCGTCAGGGTGACACCATTGGTGAGTCACCATCATGCTGAGCTACTATAGGAAAACATCATTAGAAAGTCATTTTTTGGGTTACCTACTACCCAAGTGTCACCGTTGGCATGTAACAGGTGTGATGCACCACCCTAACTCCCCGATGAGTGTCAACATTCTGACTCACTAGTCCTGAATAATCGTTGCGATCTACCATTGAAAATCTAGAATTTTAGAAAAATCCTGAAAGAAGTCACCTTGGGCTCCCCAAACACCTAAAAACGAGATTATCACAACATAATAAACTGAAGAGGTCAACATAATTACATCAGATACCTCAATAAATAGTCACATCCTCAAAAATATAGAACAAACTTAGAGAGGAAAATGAAACAGGTTCGTCCAAATAGCCACCTTGCAAGATAAATCTCAAGGCGCTCTACACCATAAGAGATCAATGGCTTCAATAAATGAAAAACAAGAAACCGTGTAACACTGAAAATATTTACCTAAACATTCTCCCAAAATAGATACCTCTCAGAATAGAGAAAGCTACAATAAGAAAAAAAGTGAAAACCATCTCATTAGTAGGAGTGTCTACAACAAGAAAACAAATAAAACTACAAAATAAGAACTAAACAAAAAACAAATTGAGGTACTGAGCATGTATCTATGACTCACATTCGCATTTACTTTATCCACACCACCATGCAAACACAATACATGAACCTTGGGGATATCACACATAAGAGACATCTTCTACTAGTGGTATGGGATATTTATATGTCACTCCTTGAAGGCCACCTTATTGTCAACATTGATCTCATCCCAACCAATGACATGAGAGTCATGTTGGAGATAAGGATAGATATGTGACACATGGAAAACATCATGTATCATTCCCATATGTGGGGGAAGTTCTACCTGATACACCATATATCCAACATGACCCAACCATATAAAGGCACAACATACCTGAGAGAAATCTTACTCCCATGACTAAACCTTCACTGCCCATGACAGGGTGTCACCATAAAAAACATTAGATCCCCAACATAAAACATCATAGCTATCCTCCTATGATAAACATATGACTTATGGAAATCGTGGTATTCTTTAATACTCTCACAAATCACAAAAAAAGCACTTTCGTGTTCCATAAAAATTCAGGGATATGAATTACTAACTCTTCGACCCATGTCCCGCACAACATAGATTGGAGTGGACAACCATTAAAGGCTTCAAATGAATCCATTTCAATGGGTGAATAAAAAAATTTATTTTATGTTTACCATATCAAGGGAATGTACATAAACCATGAAACTTCAAAATACAAGACACAATAGAGAAAAATATATTCATGATTTTGGAAGGTCCATTATATAAAAATTCCCAACAATAGAAGAAATGATGTGCTAAAGAATATCTAAGAAACAAAATCATTCTAGAGAACTCTTCGACCACTTAGAGGTAAAATAAGGATCTCAATCGTAAATGATCATCCTCGAGACTCTGTGGATCCTCACTACCTCCTCCCAATTTTCCTTGACAAAACATCCACTATGATCAACTCCTTTATCTCTATGAAGTGGGATGATTTCATCAAACAATTCACTACTACCCATATATAATCATATTCTCTCAGAGCATAAGGTAAACTAGT
Organism: Viscum album; assembly: GCA_963277665.1. Taxonomy (NCBI): domain Eukaryota; kingdom Viridiplantae; phylum Streptophyta; class Magnoliopsida; order Santalales; family Viscaceae; genus Viscum; species Viscum album. The sequence goes on along the minus strand of OY728141.1, from coordinate 818,359,146 downwards.
AACAAATTACATCGATATGTCCTCCCACTTCCATTGAGGAACATCAAATGACTGGAGAAAACTAATGGGAATGCATTGATTGGACTTCACCTTCTAGATGAACAAGAATCAAGACACATAATCTAAAAATACATGATTAAACCTAGGAAACAATTACTGGACCCTCAATGCTCTGTATATCATCATCATGTTGGGATTCAATGATAATGGTCTACTAAGGAACTTCCTGAGAACCATCTCATGCACCACCAAAGTAATGAAGACCCTTCCCAAAAACAAAAACAAATGATGTTCATCCTTAGGAAAACCATTAGGGGCCTCACCATAAACAACTTGGTATCTTCAAACAACCACCTCATTATCCACCAACTGGGACTCTTCAAACTGCATCACCAGATATGACTACACCATAATCTGAAAAAGAAATCATCTTCCCAAAAACTTCTCCCTTATCTAGATTTAATGCTAGATGTAATTTTATCACTCTCCAGGAATCACCTGATTCATGAACTATATCACTACACAAAATACTTTTCAGCACATCATCTATTTCAATCTCCTTTTTAGGTTTATAAAAAATTAAAAAGTTTTAAAACTATAAGAACTCCATCCAATAAAATTTTTGTATGTTTAACATACACTTGGAGAAAATTTACCTCATGTTTCTATGATCGGTGAAGACCAGAAAACACTTGATGATGAGGTAATGTCTCTACAACATTAGGGAAAAAACACACACTCCCATATCCAGATCTTGTGTGTAATAGTATCGTTTATGGGGATACAAATTCTAAGACCCATAAAAAATGATAGATATTTTTTCACTCAAACAAATCCTGACCCCAGATGTGAAGGCTATATAAAAACTCAAACTGAACACCCTCTACTAGAATAAAAAGATCAAGAGAACTAGCCAAGTTCTTCTTTATGTACTCAAAAAATACATAACACTGGTCATTCCACATGAACATCTGATCCATTCTGGTCAATGATTTAAAAGTTGTAAAGACCCTATAGAAATTTGTTTAGAAAGTCTGATAATATCCCATATTTATATGGAATCTTCACCCCTCATTCACTATATTGGGTGATTATTATGACAAAAATTCTTATATTATTGATGCATCCACAACTACTCTCTACTGGGACACAAAATTATGCAGTAAAAAACATATCAATACCAAAACAAACACTTTGACTACTTTTAAAATTTCTTCTCATGGAGAAGTACTCCCAAAACTGTAGGCATATTCTCTGCATGATCCTCCTTGGACACGAAGTACACAAGGATGTCATCAATGAAAATCAAAATAATCTTATCTCGGATATCACAGAACACAACATTAGTCTATACCATGAATACAGCTGGAGAATTCAACACAATGAACAACATCCCAACAGACTGGTAATGCCCATGACGACAACAAATATTAGCCTTTGTGATAACCTTATTCTTTTCCCACATATGATGATATCCTAAACACAAATTGATCTTCATGAAAAAAGTTGAACCACTTAGTTGATAAAATAAATCATCAATATATGGAAGATGATATAGGTTCATCACGTATTTTTTTAAGAAATGATAGTCATTACACAACCACAAAATATAGTCATCCTTTTTAACAAAAAAACTAGTGAACCTTACAATGACATGCTTGACCAATTGAAATTTCCCTAAAACAAATAATTGAGGTGTATTCACATCCCACACAACATATAAGGCTCAATCCTATAGGGAGACATTGCGATAGGAAAAATTTCTGGGTATAGCTTGATCCAAAACTCGACCTCCCATCGAGGGTGTAACACTACAACCTATTCTAGAAACACAACAAGTTATTTTTCTACAACCTTGGGAAACACTAATCATTGAACCTCTAACAAATTGAACATCAACTCAGCCATCAGGGGTATTCTGGATAGAAAATGCCCCAAATCCATCTATGGGTCTCACATTCCAACAAACACTATTGGCTCTATATCAGAATCGAATAACACCACCTACCTCCAAAAAAATCCATGATATCCTGCACTGAATACAACCAATCCATGATGAGGATGAACTCATATGGTTGTATGTGTAAAAATAGGAAATCTACCCATGTTTGGATCTTCCCAAACCTTAGATCAGAGTCTCAACATACTTCAAACTAATCATCTCAACCTTCTAATAGTGTAGTCAATAAAAGGGGCACTAGTGGCCTCTCTACCTAATGTACCACGTCATGGAAAAGGTCAGGTGATACGAAGGACTACGTCTCTCATGAATCAAACAAGCCATGCATCCTTTTATAAAAAAGTATAGGGTACCTCAAATGACGTCTAGATCACCAGACACTAGAAATGATAATGCACTACTGGGATGTTGGGTTTTCACAATGCTTGTTTGCCAATGGTTCTATTGAACCATGGGTATAGGGCATAAAACAAGTATTTCTCAACAGTTTGAAGAAACCGTTAGTAAATCTAAAATTATTTCTCCCTTTACCAACGGTTTTTACAAATCCCTTGGTAATGACCATGACTTAGGAAGGATTTCCCCACAGTTTGTGTAAACCGTTGGTAAAGCTCACCTTTACCAACAGTTTTAACAAACCATTGGGAATGTTTTCCCCTAAAATCCTAGAAAAACCGAGTTCCCATCCATGTGATTGAACAGCTAAAATTGAGACCTAAGATCTCTCTCTCTTGGAAAATCATTCCACCAGATCCATACTCAATCACAAAGTTCTTTTGTTCTACACTAAAAATCTGTAAGTAGTAGGTTATGTTTAATGTTTTGCATCTATTTTTTTTCTTTGCTATTTTTATTTGGCTTAAATCTAATGTTCGTGCAGTATGATATACCCAAAAATTTCAATTCTATTTGTTATTTGTTTTCTGTTTTTGTTCTGGTGTCATGTGTGTATCAATTTTTTATTCTGTTTTTATTCTGTTTTTGTTCTTGTGGGAGGTGTTGGGGGTGCAGTAGGTGGGGGAGGGGGTGTGTTAGTGGAGTTTTTAGGTGGGGGATGGGGTGTGCTAGTGGGGTCTTGAGGTGGGTGGTTGTACAGGTTGGGGGGGGGGGGGGGGGGTTGTGCGGGTGGGGGTGGGGAGGGGGTGGGTTGTGTAGGTGGGGGTGAAAGTGGAGGGGGGTTGTTGTGAAAGTGGGTGGGAGGGAGGGGAGTGTGCATGTTGGGGGGTGGGATGGTCAGGTCAAAGTCTTGGGAGGGGGGGGTGAGGTGGGGGTTGTATAGGTGGGGGTGGGGTGGGTTGTGCATTTGGGGGTGGGGGATGTGGGGCTGTTCATGTGGGGGGTGAAAGTTGAGGGGGGTTTTGTGAAAGTAGGTGCGGGGAGGGGAGTGTGCAGGTTGGGGGGGGTGGGCTGGGTAGGTGGGAGTATGTTGGGGGTGAGGTGGGGGGGGAGGGGGGTTGTGCTGGTGGGGGTGGGGGGAGGGGGGTTGTGCTGGTGGGGGTGGGGGGAGGGGGGTTGTGCATGTTGGGGGGGGGTGTAGGTGGGGGTGGCTATGCAGGTGGGTGGGGTGGAGGGGAGTCTGTAGATTGGCGGTGGTCTGGGAAGGTGGGAGTATGTTGGGGGGGTGAGGTGGGGGTGTGCAGTGGGTGGATGGGAGGGGGTTGTGCAGGTGGGGGGTGGGGGGGGGGGGGGTTGTGGATGTGGGGGTGCAGGTGGGGGGGGGGGGGTTACAGTCGGTGGATGGGAAGGGGTTTGTGCAAGGGGAGTCTATTGGGGGTGAGGTGTGGAGGGGGGGGCTATACAGGTGGGGAAGTCATCACTTCCATCGTTCTCCAATAAGAACCAGGAATTCATCACTTCTAGAGATTTGGATTGTTTTGAGGCCTCTTTGGTTTTGGTTCTTGTCTAGTCATCTTGATGAGTAAGGTGTCACATGATCTAAAAGTGACATCAACTATATAGGATGAATTCATTCTCCCACAACACATTTTTATAGAAATAATATATCCTTGGAAGGTTGTGGGAGCCTTTTAGAATCCAATGACCCAACATTTTCCGAATTGAAAATTTGATTCCATCATGTTATCAAATCACTAATCCTACCAAATTGGATTTCACTATTAAATACTATTCAAATCTTTAACACCCAACTTTGTTTTTCATAACATGAATGACAACCCAATTAAATCTCATTACTCTCAGTCACACCTCTGTGAATTTCTCGGCCACCCCCTTGGACACCCCTACCCCCTGGACAGCCCTGCCACCCTCGTGGACAGTCCGCCCACCCCCCTGGACACCTTGTACCCTCTGGACAACCCCGCCACCCCCGTGGAATGCCTGCCCACCCCCTGGACACCCTCTACTCCCTGGAAATCCCCAACCCCGTGGGAAACCCACCCACCCCCTGGACACCCCCCCACCCCCACCCCCCCCGGACACCCCCACCCTCACCCCCGTGGAAAGCCCACCCACCCCTCTGGACACCCCCTCCCCCCTAGACAACCCCACCACCCCTCGAGGACAGCCCGCCCACCCCCTGGACACCCCCTTACCCCCTGGAAAACTCCGCCACCCCCTGTGGACAAGCCCATCCCTGATTACACAGAAGCAAATAACTCCGTATTTCCCCGTGATTTCTTGAATCCCCTGCGCAGGTGAGCCCTAACATGACGTCTTCCATCTGATCGGATGCAACTCCCCCCATCCAGGTTAGACTCCTTCAACCTCTACCCAAATACATATTTAGAATCCCTCATTGAGGTAATTGACATGGTTGGGGTAGTGGGGTAGGTGGTTTTCCTTTTTTTAGTGGGGTGATATGGTACTTTCTGTGGACTTTAGTTTGGGTGTTATGAAATGTACTAACTTTTCACAATACTTCCATTTTTTGAATCAATAACTTATTTAAAAATATCTCTTTACATATTCCGCATCTTTCATGAAAAGTCTTCACCTTGTAATATCTTGAACAATGTTTTATCAGGTCTATGGTGTCTTCTTGGTATGTGATAAATGAAAAAATTACAAAACACATCTCACCTCAAATCTAGGAACACATACTGAATTAATTAGTATATCATCACAATGTTTTAATAGTTCACTACATCAACTAGAAACTCCTCCTTTTATCATTTAATTAAATATATTTTCTATTAAAGTTCAATCCTATTGAATTATGTATGACAAAATGACTTATATAAATTCCTTTTACAGAATGGACAGAAGTTGGATGTATGAAACCGATCGGATCTCAAGCGATTTTGAAAACAATTTGGAGAGATTTATAGATTTTGAATTTTACAATGCTTCAGATAGTGGTCGTATACACTTCCCATGTTCCAATTGTGTTGGTAGACCTTGGTTTAGCCATGAAGAAGTAATATACCACATTACCAAAAATGGGATTCAAGCAAATTACATTGTGTGGTATCACAATGGGGAGAAAATGAAATCTCAAAATAGTGATGATCAAAATGAAAGGACTGGAATGGAGAATTTGTTAGATGATCAGTTTTTGTTTATTCGTCATCATGAAAGAGAAAGGATTTAGACCCAAGAAGACTTCAATATGAGGACAGCTGATGCATCTAGTGAAAATGATGATATTGATAGGGTGAAAAAATTGAATGATGCTTCCACGACTCCAGTATATCGACAATGCGATAAAATGAAAAAGTTGTAATTTTTAATCCAATTGTTTCATGGGAAAACTATGTATGAGATTTCTAATACAACAATCGATTACATTCTTACCCTCTTGAAGGATTTACATCCAGATGATGAAGATATTCAATCAAACCACTATATGGAATGGATGCTAGTTGAGGAACTTGGATTTTCAAGATACAAAATTCATGCTTTCCCGAATGATTGCAGTTTATTCTGGGAGGAAACTGATGAATAAAATGATTGTATAAAATGTGGCACATCCCACTGGATGTCAAAATCTGATAAAACACCATCCCACTTTCCATAAAAATTAATGTGGCACTTTCCATTGATCCCCAAACTCTAGAATCTTTTATGTCTGATGATATATCCATAAAAATGAGATGGAATGATACCGAGAGAAAGAAGACTAATGTTGAGTTGGGTTATCCTGCAGATGGATTTTCATGGTCGAGATTTGATGCTCGACATTCTGATTTTGCAGCTGACGTGCGTAATGTGAGCTTGGGTCTTTCATGTGATGGTTTTAATCCATTTGGGAAGATGCTTACATCGCACAACACATGGCCAGTTTTTATACACATTTATAATCTTCCCCCATGGTTGTGTATGAAAAAACCATTCACTTTCAGGAGTATACTCATATCTGGTCCTTCTGATCCTGGCATTGATATTGATGTATACATACAACCTTTAATAAAAGAGTTGAAACTTCTTTGGGATGTAGGTGTGGGAAGATACGATGCATGTTCAAAAGACATATTTCAGATGCGTGCTGCGATTATGTTGATTATCAATGATTTTCCAGCTCATGCAATGATGTCTGGATGGAGCATGAAGGGGAAAACTATCATGTCCAGTTTATATGAAGAATACACAATCCAGAAGACTGAAACATCGTTGTAGATTCAGTTTTATGGAAATCGACCATTCTTGTCAAAGGATCATCCATATATAATGAATCGTCGAAGATATGATAATACCATAGAGACTGATGATGCACCTCATTGTATGTCTTGAACCGACATGCTTAATGAATTCAAAGATTTCAGTTTTTCATTCGGGAAGGGTCAAATGAAATCTAAAAAGAGAAAGAATGTTTCCATAGAAACCTGTTACAATTGGAGGAAGAGGAGTATCTTTTTTTGATCTTCCTTATTGGTCAACCAATTTGTTATGTCATTTCTTAGACGTAATGCATATTGAAAAGTATATATGCGAAATATTGCTTTTGGTTATTCTAAATGTCAAGGGGAAGACAAAAGATGATTTATAATCTCGAAGTGACGTGGTGGATTGGGGCATCAGACCAGAATTACATCATGTGAGTATCAGTGAAAATAAATGGCAACTACCATGTGCTTCTTATGTGATGACACCTATGGAAAAAAACAATTTCTGGAATTATTGGAGACTATTAGAGTTCCTGATGGCTATTCAAGCAACATATATAATGGGTCAATAGAATAGAGTTGAAGCTAAAATCATTGAAGACTCATGATTATCACGTTCTACTGTATGAGTTGCTTCCAATAGAAATCTGTCATCTTTTTTCCAATAATGAAAGGGTGGCTGTTATTCAGTTGTGCCATTTTTTAGAGTTCTTTGTGATAAGAAGTTTTCCAAGTATTTCTTGCAATAAATGTTGGTAGATGCCCCATTAATTTTGTGTGAGTTGGAGAAAATATTCCCTCTATCATTTTTCACATGCATGCTGCATCTGACTGTCCATATTCCCACTAAAATACTTATCAGAGGACCTTTTTCTTTTCGTTGGATTTATCCAACTGAATGAAATATGTTCACATTAATGTCTTATGTCTGAAACAGAAATAATCCTGAAGGTTCTATCGTGAATGGTTACTTTGCTCATGAATGTATGGATTTCTGCTCGATGTATTTGTTTGATCTTACTACAAGATTGAACAGACCAATGAGAAATGAAGAAGAACAATATGAGCCAATTTGACCCATTTTTCCATCACTTCCACAAACAGGAAGAATTCCTGGATCATATACATTGAATAAATTAAGCCATGAAGAGCGGGAGATGGCACATCACACATTTTTGTTCAACTGTGATTTTTTCGATGACTATATCAGGTAACTAAATTGATTATGTATATCTTCAATATATATCTATTAAACTATTCATATTTTTTATCTACATGGAACATAGGACAATGATAAATAGGAAGCATCATTCTTTATCTTTGAGAAGGAGAGAGACTTTTCATAGCAAAGAGTTTTCTGCTTGGTTAAAATTGAATGTATAAAAAAATTAATTTTGAAAATAATTATATAAATATTTAATTAAGTTTAATAGTCATTTATATTGCAGGTATTGAGTTTGTCTGCTGACTCTGTCTCTGAGGAAATAATAGCTTTGTCTTTTGGTCCTAATACTGTGGTTTGTGACTGTAAATCAATTGTTATCAATGGGTACAAATTTATTGTCACTGAATGAGCAAAGAACACGAGAACACAACATGATGGTGTTATGGTTACTGCCACAATAGATTGTTATGACAGTGCATCAGATAGTAGACCACGATTTGAAAATGTGGGTTATTACGGAGTTGTTGAGAAAATAATAATATTGGATTATTACTCTCATGGACGAGTCACAATGATGAAATTCCATTGGTTTGAATCGATGACAAGACATGGCACATTTATTGATGATTTCGGATTTCGAGTAATTAATATGACTCACACTCTTGCTAGCGAAGAACCATATGTGTTGGCATCAATGGATAAAAAAGTTTTTTATGTCAAAGACCAACTTCGACCTGAATTTGGTGTCATAGTTGAAGTAATTCCAAGACATATTTTTTATCATGGTGATGATGGAATTGACACTCTCCTTAGTGCCATTGGAACCAATCCATTTATTTCTTTTGATGACTCAAATAGCTCAATTGTCAGAGTTGATTGCGAACCTGAAGTTGTGGTTGAAAATATATAGAATCATTCATCCATGTTCTCAATTCTTTTGGTTTACCTCAACTTGGGTTGTTAAGGTTGGTAATATTCAAATTGATTTAGTATTGATCACAAATATGTTTTAGCTGACTTGACCATTATGTGAATTTTCAATGTTTATTAGGTGCAGTTTTCTTTGAATTGCATTTTCTATTTTGGAATTGAACTGTATTCAAACATAGTCAAACATAATTTCTAAATTGGTGAACATTACAACATGTAGGATTTAAATCCATTCAAACTCTTATAAAACAATTGATAGCTGACATGACCGTTATGTGAATTTTCAATGTTTAATGGTTGCAGTTTTATTTGAATTGCGTTTTCTAATTTTGAATCGAACTGTATTAAAACATAGTCAAACAATATTTCTAACATGGTGAACATTACAACTTGTATGATTTATTAAATTCATTGATGCTCTCCTAAAACAATTGATAGTTGACTTGACCGTTATGTGAATTTTCAATGTTTATTGGTTGTATTTCTATTTGAATTTCACTTTCTAATTTGGAATTGAACTGTATTCAAACATAGTCAAACAATATTTCTAACTTGGTGAACATTACAACTTGTATGATTTATTAAATCCATTCATGCACTTCTAAAACAATTAATAGCTTACTTGACCATTATGTGAATTTTCAATGTTTGTTGGTTGCATTTTTATTTGAATTACATTTTCTAATTTGGAATTGAACTGTATTCAAACATAGTCAAACAATTTTTCTAACTTGGTGAACATTACAACTTGTATGATTTATTAATTCCATTCATGATCTTCTAAAACAATTGATAGCTAAATTTCCAATGAATCCCCTAATTCCCTCATATATTTAGTTTTTTGGGTTACACATTAGTTTTATTTTTCTAATTAATTACTTATTTATTTTCAAAAGTAGGAAATGAAGCCAATTGAAGAGGGACAAAGGGAAAAAATGATGGACAACAATCGTCGAATGAAGGAGTTGGGAATTCCATCATTAGTTCCTATAGTGAGTACTTCATTTCAAATTGATATATTTAAAGAATATATAATGTCACGTGATTAATTTTTTTGTAAACATTTTTGTAGGATCCACCTATACGTCGACAGTTATTCGACGTGGAGCCTAGTACAGGTCCTATTACTCAGTCCGGTGGTACGAGGAGGGTTCGTACCAGAGGTGGATGAGCAGATGTGCGTACCTGACGAGACCCTACCCCTCTCACTGACATGTTATCCTTCCCACATTCTGATCCCGGTGTGTCGTTAGGGACACAAGGGATATTTAGGCCTCTCATGTTTTTGCTACCTTCTGCATCTTCTGGCCCATCATTTTCACATCCCATGATGATTCCCATCCCCAGTCAGCATCCGGTCAGACAGTTGTCCCATCTTATTTTGCTTCTACTTCTATCTCTCTGAGCTTCTATATTCCATCGTCTTCGACTCCTATTCGACCACAGGGTGTTCCATCAGTTTCTGTGGATCCAGCGGCCCTCAGCTATCAGATCTACACAGGTATATTTATAGAACCCTAACAAATTTTAATAGCAATATTTATTTTCATTATAACATGTTTTGATAAAATATTTGTTTTTAATTCATGACAGATACATGTACTGACAAGAGGCATGGGCGGGGGCATACACGCATTAATTCGGTGTGGAACTGCCGCACACAGGTGATGGTGGATTATAATGAAGACAACCAAATGGTTGAGAAAACAGGGCAGCAGTGATGGTATTTTTTGAAGACCCTTGCCAAATACTCCAACATCATTCCCGTCAGCCCGCTATCATGGAGACATTTTCCACATGAGGTCAAGGATAGAGCTTGGGCAGAGATATGGGTAAAAAATATATTCTATTTAATTCCATGAATTATTTTTTGTATTTATATGAATTAATATTTTGATTCCAGCTTCGATTTAATTTTCCCGATGGTGAGGGTGCATGACCGGAACTTCTAAAGGATTTAGGTGAGCTTCGGAGAGCCTACAAGCATGAGTTTTATATTGGATAGGTTGATAGAGTTGGCACTGAGTTAGAGGCGGTACCAATGGTGGATGATTATCCTATAGAGCAGTATCATCAGATGATTACTCATTGGAAGAGTACCCAGTTTAAGGTATTAATAACATTTGAGGTATTTAAATAATATCTTTCTTGTTTTTCATTAATACTATCTTTTTTATTTTTGAATTTTATTTAGGAATCATCTGGAAATATAAAAAGAACATTGATGCAAAAAAATACATCCACACACTGGGACGCACTACGATGCCAAATCATGATAGGAAGTAGGTGTGACAATTGTTTATAAGGTTTTATTACGACCTAATCTATCTTTTGTTTCCTCAATTATTTAATATTTTGGTAAAGTTTTCATATAACTTTAGTTTTCAATGTCATTATAGAGGCAAATACAAAATATTTAAGGACGTGTTCCTCGAGCAAAACTGTTTTGCTCGAGTAGACGGAAAATGGACGGAAGTGCCATCAACGAAGCGACTCAGCAGCAGATAGTAAGTTTTAATCTAATGAATTTATTTTTTAATATATATTTTGTAACTTAATGATATATTTATATTTTTAACAGACTACTTTAGAGGCCCTCGATGCCCAAGAACCAGACAATTTTGGGCCAACAGATCACTTACATCAGGTGTTGGGAGAGGAGTATTCTGGCAGAGTATGCTGCCGACCTAGGATAGCCCCGACGAGGTATTGGCCCTCCTCAGGTATGACCTGTAGTGCCACCATGCTATAGAAAGTTAGCGCACAGGCAGAACAGGCTGAGAAAAGGGCCACAAAGACGGAGGAACAGTCTGTTATGGAAAATAGTGCATTAATGAAATTTATTAAAGTTCTACGTCCTACACTTCCAGCAGAGGCCAGCCTAGCTTTTGATGAGTATATGTCGTCGATACGTTCTATATACGGTGCACCAGTTGGCAGTTCTAGTGGTGGTCAAGATGATGTCCAGCTTGACGATGATGATGGCGAGGATTCTGATGCGGAAGAGGAGGGAGAGGAGGAGGGCGGGGTGGGTGGCGAGGGTGAGGAGGAGGGTGAGGACGAGGAGGAGGGCGAGGGCGAGGAGGGAGAGGACGATGATGGAGACGAGGACGATGGTGATGATGATGATGGTGATGATTGTGATGGTGATGTGGGATAAGTTGATCCATTACATTTTGGACTGATATTACTGAGATTTGAAATTTAATCTATTCTAGTTGATGGTTTTATCTAGACTCGTAGCATAGTATTGGAGTTGAGTTATTTTTATATATTATCTATTTTTATGGAAGTTGTTGTCTTTTAGTGGTTGTGTGTTTGGGATCCCTCTCCTTCCTAGACCCTGGGAAACCCCCCACCCTCCTCCCTGGACCCCAGACAGCCCCGCCGGACAGCCCCCCCCACCCTCTTCGTTGGATCCCGGACAACCCCCCGAACACCCCCCGTGCAGCCCCCAGGCAGCCCCCCAAATAGCCCCCGGACAGCCCCCCCCCCACCCTCTTCCTTGGACCCTGGACAACCCCCTCGAACAGCCGCAGACAGCCCCCGGATAGCCCCCCGGACATCCCCCCACCCTCCTCCTTGGACCCCAGATAGCCCCATGGACAGCCCCCCAGACAGCCCCCCCATCCTCCTCCATGGACCTCGGACAACCTCCCGAACACCCCCCGGACAGCCCCCCGCACAGCCCCCCACACTCCTCCCTAGACCCCAGACAACCCCCCGGATAGCCCCCCAGACAGCCCCCTGAACATTCCCACCACCCTCGTCCTTGGACCTCGGATAACCCCCCGCACAGCCCCCCACACTCCTCCTTGGTCCCCGGGCAGCCCCCGGACACCCAACGGATAGCCCCCCGGACAGCACCACCAGAAATCCCCCCCACCTATCATGATTTCATTAAATACTAGAAAATCTATAATATATATTTTATTTATTTTTATCATGATAATCAATGTAAATCACATATACACATCTAATCAATATCATAGATTCTTGGTATGTTATAAAAGAGATGTATTCATTGGGCATGGCATTGTTAGCTCTGAAATGTTTCATAGCATTATAAACTAAAGTCTAATCCATACTAATAATGATATAAAAATATTTTATATAAATATCCACAAGATTTTAAGTAAATAACAATCCACTAATAGACATAAGAGGATTCTCAAAAAATGGACAACATTTTAAGTATATACAGAAAACCGACCAAACACAATTGGTTTCCATTGAAACTTTAGGAGAACGCTCCATGGGTCATACATGACGTGTACGAATCAACTCCGCCTCAATTCGAGGCGTGGTGTGGCTGCCACCACTCCAAGTGTCTGCCTTTTGTTTCAAAAGGACGCCATTTTAATTGAAAACATTAAGTGGCCTACGAAAAACCAACCTAACGCATTTGGATTATGTCAATACTTTAGCACAATGATCCATGGGTCATATGTGACGTCTACGAGTCAACCCTGCCTCATTCCAAGGTGCGGTGTGGCCGCCACCACTCAAAATGTCTGTCTTTTGTTTCAGAAGGATGTCATTTGAAGTGAAAAACATCAACTGGCACACGGAAAACCAACCAAACGCATTAGGATTGTGTCTATACTTTAGAACAACGATCCATGGGTCATATGTGATATGTACGAGTCAACCCCACCATAATATGAGGCACGGTGTGGCCATAATCACTCTAAGTGGCTATCTTTTTCTTAAAAAGGACAACATTTTAAATACATACGGAAAACCGAACAAACACATTCGGATTGTGTCAATACATTAGAACAACAATCCATGGGTCATATGTGATGTGTACGAGTCAACCCCGCCTCTATCTGAGGCGCGGTGTGGCTACCACCACTTAAAGTGTCTATCTTTTGTTTCAAAAGGATGTCATATTAATTGAAAAACATCAACTGGTATTTGGAAAACTGACAAACACATTCGGATTATGTCCATACATTAGCACCACGATCCATGGGTCATATGTGATGTGTATGAGTCAACCCCTCCTCAATATGAGGTGCGGGGTGGCCGCCACCACTCTATGTGTCTGCCTTTTGTTTCAAAAGGACATCATTTTAATTGAAAAACATCAACTGGCATATGGAAATCCGACCTAACACATTTGGATTGTGTCGATACATTAGCACAACGATCTATGGGTCATATTTGATGTGTACTAGTCAACCTCGCCTCAATCCAAGGCACGGTGTGGCCACCACCACTCAAAGTTTCTGTCTTTTATTTCAAAAGGACGTCATTTGAAGTGAAAACATCAACTGGCATAGAGAAAACCGATGAAATGAATTCAGATTGTGTTGATACATTAGAAAAACGATCCATTGTTCATATGTGACATGTACAAGTCAACCCCACCATAATATGAGGCACGGTGAGGCCGGAATCACTCTAAGTGGCTCTCTTTTGCTTTAAATGGACCAAAATTTAAGTACATATGGAAAACTGACCAAACTCATTTGGTATCCATTGAAACATTAGGAGAACGATCCATGAGTTCTATGTGATGTGTACGAGTCAACTGCCCCTTAATCTGAGGCGCGGTGTGGCCGGAACCACTCAAAGTGTGCCTTTTGTTTCAAAAAGAGGTCATTTTAATTGAAAAACATCAACTGGCATACAGAAAACCAACCAAACGCATTCGTATTGTGTCGATAAATTAGAAAAATGAACCATGGGTCATATGTGACATGTACGAGTCAAGACCACCTCAATTTGAGGCACGGTGTGGCTGCCACCACTCAAAGTGACTGCCTTTTGTTTCAAAAGGATGTCATTTTAATTGAAAAACATCAACTGGCATACAGAAAACTGACAAACACATTCAGATTTTGTCGATACATTAACACCATGATCCATGGGTCATATGTGATGTGTACGAGTCAACCCCGCCTCAGTCCGAGGTGCGGTGTGGACGGCACCACTCAAAGTGTCTGTCTTTTGATTCAAATGGACTTCATTTTAAGTGAAAAATATCAACTGGCATACGGAAAAGCGAACAAACACATTCAGATTGGGTCAATACTTTAGAACAACGATCCATGGGTCATATGTGACGTGTATGAGTCAACCCCTCCTTAATCTGAGGCACAGTGTGGTCGGAATCACTCTATGTGAATCTCTTTTGATTAAAATGGAAAACATTTTAAGTACATACGGAAAACCGACCAAACGCATTCTGTTTACACTGAATAATTAGGAGAACAATCCATGGATCATATGTGACGTGTACGAGTCAACTCTGCCTCAATCAACGGCGCGGTGTGGCCGGCACCACTCAAAGTGCCTGCCTTTTGTTTCAAAAGGACGTCATTTTATTTGAAAAAATCAACTGGCATACGGAAAACCAACCCAACGCATTCGGATTGTGTCAATAAATTATCACAACGATCCATGGGTCATATGTGACGTGTACGAGTCAGCCTTGCCTCAATCCGAGGTGCGGTGTGGCCGCCACTTCTCAAAGTGTCTGCCTTTTGTTTCAAAAGGACGTCATTTTAATTGAAAAACATCAACTGGAATACAATAAAGAAACCAAACGTGTTCGGATTTTGTCGACACTTTAGCACAACGATCCATGGGTCATATGTGACATGTAAGAGTCAACCCCGCCTCAATCCGAGGTGCGGTGTGGCTGCCACCACTCAATGTGTCTGTCTTTTATTTCAAAAGGATGTCATTTGAAGTGAAAAACATCAAATGGCATACGGAAAACTGACCAAACGCATTCGGATTGTGTCAATACATTAGCACAATGATCCATGGGTCATATGTGACGTGTACGAGTCAACCCACCTTAATCGGAGGCACGGTGTGACCAGAATCACTCTAAGTGTCTCTCTTTTGTTTAAAATGGACAACATTTTAAGTAAATATGGAAAACCAACCAAACACATTCTTTTTCCATTGAAACATCAGGAGAACGATCTATGGGTCATATGTGACGTGTACGAATCAACCCCGCCTCAATTTGAGATGCGGTGTGGCCGGCACCACTCAAAGTTTCTGCATTTTGTTTCAAAAAGACGTCATTTTAATTGAAAAACATCAACTGGCATAAGGAAAACCGACGAAACGCTTTTGGATTGTGTCGATACATTTGAAAAACGATCCATGGGTCATATGTGACATGTGCGAGTCAACCCCACCTCAATACGAGGCACGGTGTGGCTGATAGCACTCCAGGTGTATGTATTTTGTTTAAAATGGACATCATTTCAGGTAAAAATATATGGTATAGAAAAAATCGATCAAATTATGAATTGACTTCCAGAATCCACATATAATTGTCATCTAAATTTTAAATTGAATTCTGAATTAATTATGTATGTTTATAATTACGTTATGAATTCTAATTTAATTATGGATGTGTATAGTTCCAGCATTATATGTTAAATGTGAATGATTTTGTTCTCTATATGTAAGTGTTAGTTGGTTATTGCAGGTACAATAATTGTATATGTATGTGTTAGTTTATTGCAGGTACAATAATTGGATTGAAAATAAGAGGGAACCCACAAAATGAGACCTGTTGGGAAAATTGGAGATTTTGTGGGAAAATTGGAGAGCTGCTAGGAAAATTGCAGAGCTGCTGTTCAATTTGACTAGCAGAGGAAATGCCAACGGTTTGAAATTGTTGGAATAGGATGTATGGGTCTGGTTTTACCAACGGTTCATAGAACCTTTGGTAAAAACACATTTTGGGTTTTTCCCAATGGTTTTTCCAAACCGTTGGGAAAAACATGGTAACTTTCAGCACTCTATCCCAACGGTTTTCCAGAACTCTTGGGATAGGGTAATTTTTCTCCACCCTATCCCAACAGTTCACTGTAAACTGTTGGGAAAAGAATTTTCCAACATCTTACTTCCCTACTGTTTGAAGAACCATTGGTATAACATATACCAATGGTTCTGTAGCCTTTTCCAATAGTTCTAAACCGTTGGGAAATCCTGCATTTCCTGTAGTGATGCAAGAAGCTGACCACGACCTCCTCCATAGCCTCTCTGACCGTGCTAATAGCCACCTCCATAGCTGGACTATTCTCTTTGAGTACTGGGTGACTATAAGGATTGTCATCTGAATGCCCCATCTAATCTATGATGATCTAATGGTGTTGCAACCGACTACTACTACCTTAGAAGGAACTGCCTCAATAGAGAAACCTGTAGCGGAACAACTGGAACACACTAACTTCATTGAAGGTCAAGAACTCATGATGCTGATTACCTCAGCCTCCACAATAAATGCGAGAATATAATCACTTTTCATAGTTTTGAGAGACACTTCTTCTATATAAATTAGACATTTGGGTCTTGGAGCTACCCTAGATAAAAAAACTCTTATTATCTGAAAACTAGGAACCTCATATCGTTGCTCCAATTTATGAAGAATCTGAGAGACTCCCCTCTCATAGAGATCGAGTTCTGGAAAATGTAATCTTAGTGACCTATATATTCACAAGATCATTAGGATGTTTCATCAACATAACGGGGTGAGTTAGAACTGAATATATGGAAGAAAAGCCTCATTAAATTTTCTGTCCTTGGCCTCCTCATCTGGAAAAATATCCAATGAATATCACAGATGATTCCAAAAAGGGATCTCAAACTATCACACGATGGAGCTTCCCTATCAAAGGGGAAACAACCCATATCCACTGGTTTCCATTGCGGTTGAATAATGAAAATCTTCTGTTAAATGATCTTGTAATTTCTCCCATGAGATTATCGACTTCTAAAAATCAATGTGGAACATGAACCACCACTACCTCACTGCCCCATGCAAGTTCGTCATAATGATAAACACCATATTCTCTATCCATGAACATATAAATTAGAAGGCTATCCCAACATTCTCTAATCAGTCTTCTGTGATGGCATCTAAAACAGGGCCCTTTTACTTTGGACAACTCTGGTTATGAAATTCTTGTAGTTTCCTTTTCAATGTGTCATCTTTTTCAACCTCTACACTATGACGATCTACTATCACAACATATTGGATATATTTTGCACATATGTGAAGGGGAAATCAACCTAGAGCTGGCAATGGGATAAGAGAGATAGTGACACACAAGTCACACTTATCGTAGGCACCAAGATGGAGACTAGAACCAAGGGTATTGTAAGACATAGATAGGAGGCATTAACTTATAAAAGAGCACATGAAAAAGAGAGAGACTAGATAAACACCAACCAAATCCTTCATAGAATATAGTATAAATTAAAACCAAAGTACCCATAAGTAATTTCATAAAAAAACTACTACAAATGAATGGGGGAAGCTATAAGTACCCAAACAAATTAAAACTGTAGAGACCACAAAGCATGAATAGAGCCTGTAAAACTCTAATCTGGTATTAACCAGCCTGATCTCCAATCTTCTTCATGTAACCTGAACGTAAGTTATATAATGTACGAGGAGTATAATTGTATACTCAGTAGGATCCACCATGGATCTTCTTGTGAAAAAGAAAAGGAATCATGAAAAAATACATTGAACAAAAAGTGAAACTCACTCTTCACATAAATATTTATTGTATGTTCCTATAATCACCTTTTATACTCAATCCAATCATCACATACAAGACTATATAATATAATAAAGAATGCCAAGGGTTCCTTTCTACAACTTCTCCAATGATTTTCCTATTTTCCCCAACATAGCAGGTCTTGAGATTCTCTCTCTAAAAATTCTAGCACGAATACACCTCTGAGAAGAACCAAAACCAAAACCTAATAAAACACACCACCACTAAATACACATAATGAAAAGTTACTTGGAAGTTTTCTGAATACACCTAATCCTACACAACATGTATCAAACATTGGGTATTATACCTTAGGCCATAACAACCCATACAACGATTAAGGATCATCAATCCATCATTGGTTATACACATTAAAACAATAGTATTCCAAAGAAACAATATCCAGACCATATGTGTGTGAAATACCAACATGATATTAAATCCCTCTATAAACATAAATGGGGAAAACTGGCCAATGTGAATACCAGACCATGTAACTGTCAAGGGATGAGAACATGGCCAATATGGGTAGTCTAATATCCACCCTCCCATTGGGATGTTGGGGAAATGACCAAACATGTCTCAAAATCCTTAGGGTGTCAACTTCCCTAACCCATATGGTGGAGTAGTGTATAGAAACACCAAAAGTATAATACATAAAATCTGTGTTTGGTAGCGGTTTAGGGAAGCACTATTTTTTTTCTTTTTTTCAAAAACCTAACACTTCTCCCCTGAACACCCCACTCCCCTGACCCCCACAACCCCTGACCTCCCTAATCCCAACCCTCACTGCACCTCTCCATCGATCTCAATCCTCACTGCCCCTCACTATGCCTCACCTCTAATCCCGAACCTCACCACCGGTCTAGATCCTCAACACCCATCACATACTTTTATCATATCAATTGTTTCTTTAAAACTCTTGGATCATCAAATAAAATATACCCACTAATCATGGTATATTCTCTTACCTGTTTCCTATATCATTTTTATTTGTGTTCGTATATTCATTCATGTGAGCCCCTCTATTTTGTTTAGATGTTCATTCTTGGGAACCCCAATATTTTTTTGAATATTTTATTTTTGTTTTTAATTTATATAATTATAATCAAGCTAATATAATGATATTGGTTATGTTACTTATTCCATGTGTATTGATTTCCCAGTAGATTGAATTTGGAAAATAAATCATTTTTTCATGATAGTCCTAAACTTTTTGGCAAATTATATGGGGTAACATATGTCAAATTGTATAAATGGATAGGAGGTGATTTCTCATTCCATCAAGATATTATAAATATTTTATAATACCATGTTTCGTAACTAATTTGAAGTTATTTAATAAAAATATTATTTAAATGGTGAAATATTCTTAAAAAGGGACAATGTGTCCTTTAAATAATGTTTTTTCAAATTATTTAGTATGGGGAAAAAAATAAAATTGTTCTTTATAAATTACAATTTTTATATTTTATATTTTACTAGATTGGGTTATGATATAAATTCTATTTTAAACTTATATGTCATTAAAATTGTGTAGGATATGTTAAAAAACATTAAATTTTTAAAAGGAAATGGGAAATTTATTTTGAACTGTAATTCATTTATAATATTTATGTAAAATGGAACCTAGTGTGAAAATAGTTATAATAAACATTCCATGTGTAATGGATCTTTTAAATGTATGGTGGTAAGTGATTCTCCTCATTCAAATTTTATCACTGTTAATTTGTGTACTATGTGATATTTCTAAAAACTAAATTGATATATTGATTTGGGAAATAAGAAGGGGTTTTAAATAAACATATTGATAAATTTTATTCCTTAATATGATATAAATTAAAAGTAGGTCAATAAAATAAAATCCCAATGTAATCATATAATTGAGAGTGCCATGGAATATATTATGTTTATTATATAAAATATAGAATTAGGGGGTTGAGTACATGTGGTACAGTTTTGATGTTTCTTGATGGTCTATATTTTTTGGGATTTTGGATTCAATCATTATATTTGTATTGTAAAATTTGGTATTATTATTAGTGTGATAGTTTTGGATATTGAAGTGTTGGTGTTTTTAATTATTTGGTTTATATTTAGGGGATATTACTTAGACATGTGGTGGATGAATTGGGAGATTTTTTGAGTTGTGTTTAAAATTATGTGTATGTTATATGATATTGGAATAATTCTTTGGTTTTTTGAGATGTTTAGTTTTTGATATTTGAGGCGAGTTTCAAAGACTATTATTATTAATATAATATATCTCTTAGTTCATTTATTTACAATATAGATCCAATGAGTATTTAGATAGATGTTTCATTAGAAATATTTGTATTGAAAAGTGATATTCTGGGAGGATATAATGTTTTGCCTTATTACAATGATTATGGTGTCATTAAGGTCTTATGTTGGAAATTTGAATGGAAAATGAATTCGATTGTTTCAATTTTTGATACTGATTGAGGGTTATTTTTTAGATAATAGATTGAAAATTGATTTAGGTTACTAATTATATATTAGAAGTTATTTTTTAATGAGGTTTTTGGTATGGTGTGTGAATTGGGGATTTATGGTTCAAACAACAAGTTTCCACATTTATTTTAAAATTATATGTGACACTAAGTACCTAGTGGGAGTTATATAGTTATCGTTGGACTTCTAAAAGTCTCGGGTATCCAAATAGTGAAACCAGATACCCCATGTCCCATTAAGATGTACTTCATAAACAATATATATATATATATAATGTGATGCTTTGAGTTAATTACCCCATGTTTATCATTTTCCAAATTTTTCTTGTAATTCCGCTCTTATCTATCCCAATAAGAGGTCCCCTAGAAATGTGGAATTGTGCAAGCCAAAATATCTTTTATATGTTTATGTGATTGATGCATTTCTTTCTCTTCATGTTGTATATGTGGGGATTTTGAGTTAGAGTGTGTTGTTAAGTGAAAAAAATGGTTGGTTGGAATGAGATGCAATGTTGGATGATGTGTGATATAGTTGTGTGATGATCAGGGTTGTTGTGATGATGTGTGATGTAGAATCATGTAGGTTGTATGTGAATTATGTATGTAATTTTGAATTTTCATGGCTATTTTGTAGTAGTTATAGATTGATTAAAATTTCTAATTCTCAAATCAAATGAACTTCACATGTATTATGTTTATTGGGGATGTAAATAAATGGATGATATAATAAATTATATTGTGATTGCTGAAGGTGATTTATTTTTTCCTCTACATAATTTTATTTTTTAAAATGATTAAATTAAAATAATAACTTTTTTAGATATTGAACATGTAAACAAAATTTATGTAAATATTGACAACATTGTGTTTCACTATAATTAATTGATTTCATTGTGATTAACAATGGTTTCATTATTTTAAATTTCATATATATATCCTTTATTTTTTTATGAATATCATAGGAAACTTTTGGGAATTATCTTATAGGTTTCATATTGAAAATTTTATACTATAATCCTTGTTGGATCATCAGGTTCTAACAAAGTAACCCCAAAACCTACCCTCACTTGTTTCTATCAATTCCAGTGTTACATCTACTATAGAAACAATTCATTAGACTTCCATCATATAATATAAATTCAAAAATTAGTACTAACCATAATATAAATAATAAGTTAAGGACTTAACAATAATCAATAATAATCATATAGATAATCCATCACATATAACATGATATTTAATAATAGAATCTGAATATCCAAACTCACTCAGAAGTTGAATCATTCCCTCTGGGTAGGGTCCCTAGGACACATATCATACCCACAAATCAATATCAGATGTAGTTTGAGGAGGTTATAATAATTTCCTACATCCCAAAAAACTCAAACCATATCAGCATAAGGTATGTCCCATGGCTATTTACATATAATTCGATCATTATTAGAAGTGGTGCGAGGAGAAAATCTTAATATCTGACCTACCTTAAGAGATAATCCACACTAACATGTTGTATATAGCATAGATAAACACATACATATAACTCAATAAAAGATGAGAACCTAGGAGTTTTTACTCTACACTATGATCCTTATGTATTTATTCCTTAGGCTCATCTCATACACAAACAACTACTACATAGAATCCATAATGATGTCGTGCCCTTATACCTCAAATACATCACAACTTGACCCTATGATCATACCACTAATAATGAACCTCATGGGGTTTTTACTATCCTAATGTCACAAGATTCGTATTCCCCTTCCTGTCACATACCAAGAAGCTATTCCGTATATGAACTAACCAAAACCTACTTAGTTCCTCCCAAGCGTACCCCTTTCATCACTATCTAAATCATACATGATCTTTCACTACGAATGCTTATGTATTTAATGATTTATACTGATTCATTAGGATCCCCATGAGAAAGAGAGACTATTACACCAATTATATTCATCTAGATACACAAAAGATGCCCAAAGAGGGTGATTATTCTCTTCTATGATCCACTCATATAGATACCCCAAGACCAATGACTTTTCATGGGCCATTCATCCAATTCTCACATCCCAATATTCTCACTCACATAGTCTCAATATTATAAGTCAATTTCCATATCGTATCCTATATAATTTCAATGTCCCTACACTAATTAATATAATTCTCAAGGATAACCCCTTAGAATCCCATCATGTAAATTACTATAGTTCATAATATTTCAAAAACAACTCCTTCCTTAATCCAAGACAACTATGGTGTCCCTTATGCAATTATAGATATCACTTCCTTTATGGAATACCCCCTGAAATTCTCAATTCCCCCACCAACTATGAAACCATCACAGAACTATGTATACACTATATATCACAACTGACTATTTTCCCTTCAAATTTTCTCACACCGTCGTAATGGTACAATTGGATTTGACTATATTTATATAATAATCAACCTATCAACCATTTAATCATTTACCATGCTTGTCATGCCTTTTTTAGTCATTTTAAACTATTTATCAACATGTTTCACACAACCTTATTTTATGCTTTATTTTAGACCTATAAAATATTTTATGTCATTTGTGAATATTTTATAAAAATGATACATATTTGGATGGAATACTCAAGAGATGTCTATAAATCTAGTTATATTAAGAAAGAAATTGCAAACCTTATTTACAATGCTTCATTATTTATCGTTGTTATGTATATTTTTTTGTTAGTATTGTTCATTTTTTCCATTTTTATTTTTTCTATATAATTTTTTTTGAATTATATGATCTGAATTTTTATTTTTATTTGCTTAAATGACAGGAATTATGAGTCTAAAGTTTCATACTATTTCGTCGACCTCACTGACAGATGAAAATCCGTATGTATCCCTCCCTACACCATCTAAAACACAATATGTTTCCCCTTACACCATATCTCACACCCTCTATGAGCATCCAATCAATAGATCAGTTTACTCCTTATCATTCAGAAGCCTTAGCAGTGAGGTACCATGGAAGCACTCCCAGTTCTTCATGGGGATACTTGAGAGCTATATTTATAGGTAAATATTTTAATATGAATAATCTTATTAAACATTTTAAACTAATTTTATTTTGATTAAAGATCAAAAAAATAACACTATGGAGAAAATTATGAATTTTTTATATGTATGGAATATTACTGGACTAAATATATTTGTCCCATTTTATTTATATGGGGTACCTATAGATAAAAGCACATGATTACATGGCTAGATTCTATGTAACCTGGCCACAGTGCTGGATTCTCTTCTGATTGCACACAATGATTAGAGGAATATTCTTCCATCTTGAATGAATAAAGTTTCTAATTCTTAGATAAAGTTAATTTTATTAAATTATGTTGTAATTTAATGTTGTATGTTAGTAAATTCTAAAATTTTCAAAATGAATTTCTGTATACATATGTTTTTCTACTTTACGGTTCTTGATTTACTAGCACGAAATTGGATATTGAAAAATTGTGGCACGAAATGGAAATCATTTAAATGGATATTATACATAAATTTCAATAATAATTTGTTGATCACTGAACAGATGTATGAAAAAGTTTACCAATGGGGGACCTAGAGAGCAATAGAATGTTTTTATTGATGGATATAGTGATGAGAAGCCCATAGTATTTAAATATATATTATTATATTAATATCATTTTCTATTTATATAATTATATGAAAAGTATATGAAATTTCATATATTACAATTAATTTTTTTAATTTCTTGATTATTCAATGAGAATGCATCAAGCCTGGCTAAAAAAATCATCTCTCACACTACAGTGTCAAAGTGTTTTTCTATATGCCGATCGACTCTGGAAATCTTTTCATTAGTTTAAATAGTTATAAGAAAATATTTTTTTAATATATTAATTTCTTTATTAATATTTATTTAACACATTCAAATTTTTTACGGTACCAACAATCCCATATAGAATTGTGGTCGGATGTTCATAAAAAATCTTATGGGAGTTTTTTTAATGAGCCTACCAATGATTCAGGGTATGCATTCATTTTTCATTATAATGAATTAATATAAATTTTTCCTATGTTAATGTATAATTCTTCTAACATGGCTGATATTTGATTTGTAGGTAAAAATTAATGAACTACTAGATACCAACTCCACATAGTCCTTCTCAGTCTCTCAGGATGACCCATATTGTAATGTTATTGGGAAATACCATCTGAATCGAGTGCGCGGGAGGGGTTTGGGACCCATATCATCTAAGCTCTTTAAGAGGTTGTTAGGGATTGAAACAACAACAACTCCTATTTTTAGTAGTGATTCATAGAGATATTATGTCCCGATACAAAACACAATTTAGGAATAAGGGGCTCAGATATCCACATTGCACAAAGCGTTGGACGATTTATATTAGAAGAAGACCGGATGTGTCCCATGTGGAATTGCATCGATTATGGGTAGTGGGCAGGTAAATCACATAACTTTAAAATCATTGAGTCTAAAAACATTTATTAAATTTATGATAAAATATAAAGATACAAAATTATTAAATTTTATATATAATTGTCTTACAGGTGCTGGTAGGAGGAAGTAATGATGTAAGTGGAGCAGGTGAGAAGTAGTGTTCATGATCAAACAATTATTTGTGGTGTTGTTGATATGCTATAAAAATTTTAAAACACATCATTTTTTCATATATCTTGTATCATGTATCATGTAGCCTATATCTGTGGCTAAAAGTAGTCACCTAACATTTTCCTGACCAAATATTTTCATGATTCCCCATGTTTGATAAAATCATTGATATTTAAAATGGCTTGATGATTTAGTTACGTAGTGAGTCTAGAATGGGTTATGTATGATGTTAGTGGAGTATGAAGTAATCTATGTTCCATATAGAAAATGGTGATATTTAATTATTTCATATGAATTACGTTATAATGTGTTTGTTTTTATTTTGAACTAACTACTATGTTGTTTACTTGATTCATTTTATTCATGTTGGAGACACAAGCCCCACAACAAATTCATTAAAGAATGGGGCCCACAAATGTTGGGTCGACCATTGATCACATTAGATAAATGGGAATGATCACTTCTCAAAAGATATCCATTGAGGTGTGTTCCTATGAAGGTATTCAAGCCTATTTTGGCCATGCACCATCACTATAGGAGAGAATATAACATAAGGGATTATGGAAATCCAAATTGGTTTCTACAACACTATGTGCTTGAACTCATTGAGTGTTCCTATATATAAGAAATATGATCATGTAATAATGGTATTATCAACTAGAATATATATATTTTTACAAAATAAATATTAATTTTCAATTTTTCAATTTTGAGTTACAGTTTTCCCACTATCAAACTTTTCTTTTTATGTAAGGCCTCAATGTCCTAACGGTGCTCCCAACAAATTTCATATGTTACCTAGGAGAATATTACCCATGTTCCTCAAGTTTTATTAAATTTTTGAAATCCAATTGACCATGCTCATACTGTTCACACAATATTTTACATTAAAATCTTAGAGAAACCATTAAAATTCACCTATCTCAACCCACCATGTGCTTGAAGTGGTTCCTCACTAACAACATATTACATTTGGAAATTACTCATATAGACATGCTTTTGGTTGATTATTTTTTTAGAACTCTCAAATTTAATAGTTATCATATATGAATCCATTTTTGGAAGCCTTTTATCCAAGGTACCCTAATATCACTTACCACTATATTTAACCAACATCTGGTGACATTTCTTCATCTTACCAAATAATACTCATTTATTTAACCATTAAAAAAACATTCTAGTACATTACTGATCCAACACACCTAGATAATCAAATAGTATCCCAAGCCTAATTCCTAGACTCGAGATTCCACCGATTATATATTTGAACCAGTACATGGAATTCACCGTGGAATAAAACTGTACCCATTTCCAATTATCAAGAATCTAAAAAACTAATACAACCCACCAAAGACTGGTCCAACACTAACATGAGTGTTACACTACAATATTTTACAATTTAAATCCATATCATAAGTCTTTCTCTAAATCAATCCCCTTGTAAACCTCCCATTGATTCCTTCCATCCAAAAAAGGAAATGGTTTTATTTATTTATCTTTGTATATATATGCTCTTCCAACATACATAGGATGGTGTCAATATATTGGGATTGACTGAAT
Organism: Viscum album; assembly: GCA_963277665.1. NCBI lineage: Eukaryota > Viridiplantae > Streptophyta > Magnoliopsida > Santalales > Viscaceae > Viscum > Viscum album. Next base: position 818,332,323 of record OY728141.1, on the reverse strand, counting down.
AAAGAATAACAGTACACCGAGTTGTTAATCATTTCCCATTTTTTTCTACAAATAAAAACATACAGAAATTTTTGAAGCATTATATCGATATTACTATTTAGAACATCTGATACACGCTATATGTAACATGTTATAATTTCCATGAACCATACATTGATGCCACATCTCCTGATGATGTGTGACTGGGTAAAAATATTTTTCAACCACCTCGAAGAACACTAAAACCATCATATTACTTCTTTGGTGTGTCATTAAAGGGTTACTACCCAAAGAGCTCACATAATATTTAACATGATGCATAGATTGAAGGTGCAACTCCCCTTTAAAATTTAATCCATAAAGAATCAATAAATACACACCGGAGTAACTTATTTATGATATTACTATAATAATAGTTATTGTTTTAATTATGTTATTTATCCCACAACCTTAGATCCCAATGATACCATGTTATTTCATGCATAACCATAAAATTCCAACAATGAATCTCATCATTCATATATGGTTGTGTAATCAACCAACCACTATTCCATAGTGTTTCCGTGAATTCATAGACACACTACGGACTAGTAAAAATCATGGATCACTTAATTATCTCGAGCATGAATCTATCATCTAGGATTATTTTAAACTAAAACCTATGTTTTAAAAGTTGTCTACATGTTTGAGATATCATATAATGAATATGCCAACTCATCAGCTACATGATGTCATTATGAAAATTTACTATTGTTCCATTATAATTGTATCCCTCAAAATGAAATGACACAGTTTCTATAATACTCATTGTCCCCACCTATGGATTTAACTGGAAAAATTATATTGAAATAAACAACTTTCCATGGGAGATGATTCATCCACTAATAATTGTCATTCAAAATCTAGGATAATACACTTATGTTAATCATCAACTTCAATGGAAAAAACACCATCCCTTTACAAGTGTTATAGTATGGATTTTATCGAAGATTCTTGAGTGATACTCTTACCGAGTCATGTTTAATCACATCACCTGGATCAAACATAAATTCTAATATAAAATTAATCTGTAATGTTGTCGGACCCAATTATTTTTACAATGTTATCATGATAATTGTGAAAAATAATCCATATTAGGATGTCTTAGGGATTCATCTTAGAAGTTATTGCTATGTATTTCGAAATCATACAACTCAGAATTTGGTTTTATACAGTTTAAAGTCTATGATTTAGAATTACGAAACAATGTTAGATGGTTGAGATGCAGTGGTTTAGATAATTATATTATATTTTCTATGTACATGGGTGTTTTATAAAACATAGTTATATTTTGGACTACTGAACATTGTTTGATGGTTTAGATTGTTCGGATATATGTTCTTTGTAAATTGTTTTTTCCACTGTACTAGTACTAGGGAAGCAGAATCTGCTACATTTTTTTTACTTGTGAATCTACATTTAGTGGTGGTTTATACCACCACTGAAAAAATGAACTATATTTCAAGATGGTTTGAACCACCACTATAGTTTGATATCCTCTTATCTAATGAATTTAAAATGACCTCTAAATAAATGTGCATTAATGTTTGGTAGAGGTTATGGGGGCATAACGACATTGTTAATGAAAAAAATAATAAAATTATTACCGGTTTAAACTAATGCTAGATACACCTTTTTTCACATCAAACCGCTGCTAAAACAACCAAATCCCCTGATAAATAAGATTACTACAAAACTAACCAAAAACCGCTAATAAATTAAAAAAATATTCTTGTGCAGGATGTTGACACCCAATTTAGTAGCAGTTTTAATAAACCATCACATCATCATATGGAGGATATTTAAACTGCTGATGTGAGGGGATTTTCTTTTAGTGGTAAATGTTGTAATAAAACTCACAAAAACACTATGTGAATAACCTAGTCTTTGACTCAATTTCATCTAATGTCTCTCAGATATTGTGATACAATTCCTAAGACAAGATATCTTATAAGCCCATAACCATTTAAAGAGATTCATTAAATCATATAATCCATTTTAATCTGTAGAACATTATGTTAATTTATTTCTTAACTATAAATTAACCATTATAATTTTCTATATATTGATTCCATTATCATTCCTACCAAGATCCATACACTCTATGAATTACAAAACCAAGTCCACTGTCCCTTGTAAAAAAACCTCATCACTACATCCTAGAAAGCTTCAACCCCATGGGTAAAACATCATTTATTCCTTTATTTAACAAAATTACAACTTTTTTAATTCTAATTATTCCATGAAATCATTATATGCTACCTAACACATGGGGATCAACATAGCGAGTAGATGAACTACCCGTTATGTCTTTACCACCGATATAAGGTGTGTAGACCTATCCATCCTCAAGAACATAAACAAAAAAAAGAACATGGAATATCATATGCATATTCGACTCTTTTAGAAAGAGGGTAATCAAGAAAATATACCTCAAGATGTTGGGATTTTAAGGAATATAAAAACAAAACTGATTCAACAAGAATCCAACATTCACATCAATGGGTAAGTTTATATCCATTCCATTTCATCAAATATTGTTCCCTCCCTAACAACCACATGTATAAATCGATGCTTCTTTCCAATACAAGCATCAACATTTACCACAATAATTGGGCCTCCCAACCCCATGTATCGCAACATCCTTCTCAGCTTAGCCATCCCAGGCTAACAACACATCTAGGCATCCCTACCCCCACATCCACAACAACCATCCATGATCACATAATAATAAGTATTAAAAACAATGAAATTGGGATCATTGACCTAAAACCAATATTCCACCATTCACACACAATGATATATCCTATCACAAAAGATCAAGTTAGTTATACATTCAAAGAATATGGTAATGTGAGGCCCACAAAAGCATTAAATTTATGACACAACCAGTTTTTTATTCCATCGTGAATTAACTAATTCATTATTCATAGGTTCAACTAAGAGACACCTTAGAAACAAGCTATCACAAACATTCAAAATTAATTATAAAATAATTTTACAAGCCTTTAATCAATAAGAATAAACAAGCTTAAGGGTTTATAAACCATTTTAATTAAACATGAAGGTTTCATCATTCTGATTATTATCAAATTACATTAACAATAATTGTATTCAATAAACATGCCTCTTTATGTTTAGAAAAGTCACAATCTATTAACTTAGGCTTTACATTAATTACAAATTTTCCTCAAGAATAACATTTTAAACAATAAGGAATATATATAAGACTATCTAGAAAATAAGGAGGCAGTATCATCATTTATGTAGCAATATATGATAGATGCCAATTCTCTAATTGGGATCAATGTTTGTTATGTAAATTCCATTGCGAATCAGTGGGATAAACCATGATGGATCTATGATTTCACATAATAATGTGAATTAAATAATATCCTATATTATATGTTTTCATCCTTCTTTCCACGAGAATAACCAACACAATGGAACACGAACATGTCTCCCTCCATAATGAATCTACCCGAGGACACTGTGGAACTACTTCACCAACAAAAAAATGAGAAAGCTCTATTAGAAAAATGGATAATGCAATCCATTTCATATAAATTATAAATTATATGAAATATGTTGAGTAACTCAGAATAATAGAGGTATAACATACTTTATATCGAAAAAAGAGTGACACTTCCTGATTGCACCGAAGCATGGTGTGCACATGAAGAAGGAAGAAACACTAGGGAAAACATGATTTGAAGCTATAACACAGTGTAAGACCTCTAAAGGAAAGTTAGGTTTGGGTAATCTAATTCTAGTGGAAAATAGAAAATTATTAACAAGGTTCATCCCTTGGAAAATCTAAACAGGGCATCGATTTAGAAATGATAGAATTTCCATTAAAGTTGGAACCAGTCATCATTAGACATTTTTAATGAGTTAATGAGTTGATAACCTCATGAAAACTAATAAGGGTGTCAGTGTATTTGAATCGGTCTTAAATTCCGTATAAATTCCTTAAATTCGTTCTTCATCAAAGATAATGTTGAACAGGTGAAACTGTAGGAAACTAGAAAATTGTTAATGCCTCGCCATTGGAAATGTCACTAGTGGGTGAGGCACCATCAGTTAAGACACCATTGGGTGAGGAATTATTTGATAAAGTAACATTAGGTGGTAAACAACTCAATGGTTCACCATTTGGAAAGTCACTATTGGATGAATCACCATTTGGTAAGAGGTTGTTATGGTGAAACCGTTGGCGTGTCACAGTCAGGGTAAGCTACCACAAGGGTGATTCCATTAGTGAGTAACTACCAGGGTGATATATAGCTTGGGTGACACTGTTGGTGAGTCACCAGTCTGAGGCACCACCCTGACCCAGCAGTGTGAGTCACCATTCTATCTCACTAGTTTCTGACCCACCATTGCGAGCTACCATTGGAAACACAGGAATTTTGGAAAAATCTTTAAATGTGTCACCTTGGTTTCCTAGAGAGCCTCAAAAACCACATTATAATAATGTAATGGAACATAGAGTTATATAACATTACATAATTCATAAAGACTCATTTGAGTATTTTATGTTTTTCCTTTTTTCCTCTACTTTGTTAGGTGAAAAGAGAAAGGATTCTATCAAATGGATTGAGTCTTGTCCATGATTCCTTGGAGATGATCTAGGTGATTTGAAAGAAAATGGATAAACCTTAAAGATAATATTAATTGTCTGAATAGAATCATCAATGAACCATATATTTTGATGAGAGTTCCCATACCATTACTAAAGAGTCAATAAAGCTAGATTATCAACACTTGGGGAAATTAGGGGTTTTTCCTCCTTAATATGTTGGACCATTTGAATATTTTGAATAAATAACAATGTTGAATATTTATTTTCCCAACCATCATTATTTGGAATTGTTCATATTTTAATTCATGTCTCTCAAAAAATGATGTATCAATAGGATCCCAGTCATGTGATCAGTTTGGATCCTATTTCTATTGTGCCTGATGCGACTTTTATCCATGAATTGATACATATAATAGATATATAAGAAATGACATTGTTAAGAAGGTCTATATCATTGATTTAAGACTTTTTAGCATTATTAGGTTCAAGAGGAAACACGAGAATGATTGATGTTCATGTTTGAGAAATGACCTAATTATCTAAAGGGAGTTGTCGATTTCTATCATTTTGAAGATGGAAATCCATTTTTTGGTGAGAATATAAAACCCCCAGTTTGTAGTATGCTATCTTTTTTTCTTCTACAATTATGTTTTGATTTCATGGGTTAAATTTATAGATGATATTAAAGTATCAAGGAGTGAGTATTCAGAAATAGGGCTACCAAAACAATTAATGTCGTGATTAAATTATTCGTATGGTGAATATGTTCACAAAAGATATCATGAATTCCTTCAAATAATTAAATGATTCATTTTATGTAAATGGATATGGTGTTCATGATGTAAAATCCATTCAGGGATATAGATTTTTTTTTCAGACATTAACAACTTGGAAACATGTTTCTAAATGTATGAGACATCTTGTTGATTCATGAAACAAATTATTTATTCAGGTCGTCAATTAGTTTTAGATAAGAAAATTTTAATATGTACAATGTTTTAAAATCCTAACACCGTTATTATTTTATTTTTCAATACTTACAAGGATTCCATTTTTTATTTTTTGTAATCATTGATTCCTAGTCTCGATTTTTAATGAATCCTCAAGAGTTCAACCAAGTGAAAAAAAGGTTTGAACCTCATTCTTACTTCTTGTCCTAGATCTCCTCATCCTGTCTTAAATAGAACCATATATATGTGTTGTAAAAATTTTATCTATGGGTTTGTATATATTTAAATGAGATATATTTTGGTTTTAACATAGTAATAAATGGAATAAGTTTTATCCTTGTAATTATCATACATATATTTCACTAAATTAACTCAGGTTGGAGGATTTTCTATCACTTTACCATTATATAATATCAGGGATTATGATTTTCTAAATTATTTTTATTCCTTAGTTTGAAAATATCGTGAATAATTTATAGAGAAACTCATATTATGATGTTTTTTCAATAATTTATATTTTAAAGAGGAAAATAACATTTATTTATAAAATAATTCTATGTGATATATGTTTTGACGTAAAATTTTCAATTAGTAGTTGGGAATAAATGGGTTCGAATGAGTTCATGTTCATTTAGGACATATTATAGTTTTATGTTCCATCATTAAAAAATAATAAACCTGTGATGAATCATATTCAGAAGTTCCATAAAAAAATTATTAGGTCACAAAGTGATAACATATAATAATATAACTCACCGATCATGAGAATAGGGAGGTCCATGATTTCATGTATTTTGTGTGTTTTTTGTGTGGTGGAACAATGTGATTATTCTATAATTTAATAAGTTTAATAAAATATTTGGCTAATTAATTTATTATGTTGAACTTGAGTTTGGTTTTGATAATAACTTTTTTTTATGATTCTCCCCAATTTTATATAATATTATATAACTCATTCTTTTCTTAGTTGTGTGTGTTGGGAAGTTTATAGGTATTACCCCCAAAGTCATATACTCACGCCCTACATGGGAACTTTAGTGTGTCTAAAGATGTTGTTTTTTGAGAAATATGGAGAATGTGTATTTCTTATTCCATTTTTCATGTTCCATGAAATCATTGATTTGGTTACCAGAGGTAGAGATTGGGAGTTTCTTCATCTTAGTCTAGAGTAGTATTACATTAGTTTCAGATAAATTACATTTTTTATTCTTATCCTTGTACTCTTATTTCTTTTATGATGTTACACTGACATTGTTCTTTTCTTTGATTTTATTTAGTTGTGTGGTTTATTTCTAATGAATCATGTAGTCGGGTTATTTTCTATATTTTATGACTTAGATGGTTTTTTTGTTCTTTTGGGAAATTCATCCCCCAATGATTATTAATTCGTTGTAATTTATTTTATGTATTTTTTTCTTGGGGTCATAACATAAGGTTAATTGCTCCACTTCCTCAACTAAATATAGTGAGTTAGTGAGGTATATTACATAATAATAATTTTATGAGAAAATGTAATTTTGGATTATTCCATAATCAATAGTGTAAAATTGTAATAAATTCATGCTTCTAACATGTTTAGTGGATATTCATGATGATTTTGGAAAGTAGAATTTTTATATGTGATCCATAGGTTTTAATTCTCAAGATGGACGTTATTCAAACCACAAAACATATTAAAAAATAGAGATATTGTTGATGTATTTAAATAGAAGAGTCAATTATAGGAAAAAGGATACATAAAATCATTAATATAGTCAGCTAAACATTCCAGCGATAATTCTAAACTGTTTTTTTGTGAGTACTATTGAATAGAGTTAAGATTAATAACTGATATAAAATATGATGGAACATAAAAAAGGGAAGTATTATATTTAATTAATTATTTACACCCATGACGATCATTATTGTACTCGAGTGAATAGGAATATCTTCAATAATTATCATGAAAAAGATATTATAAAGAATCCACTATCAATAGTATTTCAAAATTCCATGAATAATTAAATCTAATTGTTGAGCATGAGTTTTCTATCAATGAAAATTTAATGTTATTTATTGTTTATAAATGTTTTCTATTTTCAATATTTCTGTATTAAAGGATGAATTAATGAAAATAAATTAGGATATCTTTTAATAAAATTTGGAACATGTTAAATAAAAAATGATTGTTAATAGGGGTGAATTAGGGTGCAAACATGATTTATTGCCTTATTCTTCAAATTCCATAGATCGTAGGAATAATGTTCCCATATTGTAAATAATGTGTTTAATCTCAAAAACCCCACCAGTTGATCACAATAAATATCACATTCAAATATGTAGGAAATTATAGCGCTAGAACAAATTATTTTAATAGTTTGAAAACTATGAGTTAATATAAGGATCATACATACGGTTATTTTTAGGTGTACCAGAATCCACTTATAGAGATATTAATTTTTCCTACCCTATACATTGTCCAATTTTGAGTTTTTGGAGTCTCAAGAACTCCCAATGGGTAAACTAATGACATTACCATAAAAAATTCCCTTTCAAAAACAATATAATATTCCCATATATTCTGGGGTCTAGTTTTTATCCATGGGTCAAACAATTAAGGAATATATAGTTCTTTAGAGCCTTGAAAAAATATAATAAAAAATTATTATTATTCTAAATTATGAATATGTGTATTTGATGAATATTATATATCTCTTAAAGGGAGTACTGTAGGACAAAACAATCGTAATGTTTGGATTAACTATGTTGAGATTACCCTATAAAAATGTAAGTGTCATTCACATCAGGTCCCAGGCGTGTTTGCGGAAATTGGTCAACTATGTGGACTATTTGAAATAATTTATTAAATTTAATATCCTAAATAGTGGCATGTATCTTTATATCCAACTTAAGAAAATACCTATGGTTTGAGAGATTACCCAATGAATAGAGATGAGCTATTGTAGAGAGATTTTAGTGAGATATTGAAGAAGATCCAAGGGACTAAGGGTGAATTTGATGGTTATTTCCAATGGAATTAACAATCGTATCATACATTAATGAATATAATAACAATTTAACTAATGGATTAAAGAATATATGCATCACTATAAAGTAAGAATTTACTATTTTGCATTTCTCTATACATTATGAATTTTACAACAAATTAATGGATATGACCATTATTCTTAGAGGATAATTTCATCATGATTAATTATCATGTTTATCCTTTTATTTACATTTAACCACATTGAAATTAGTAGACACCGGAAAATAACAAATAATTGATGACACCATAAATGTTTTGCGTTATATTATTTTTACCATTTCACTTTTTTGTTCATGACAATGTATTGGGATTGAACCGATAAAGCACACTATCGAATTATCCTACCCTCTATCTAATATCCCATATATAAAACATTGTATCTCGTCATAATTATGATATCCTGTTAGTATTTAGTGGGATTTATGATTTTCAAGAAATGAATAAATGGATATGGTTAGAAATATTTTTAAAAGGCAGTCTCATGAGGCATGAGCCTCATTCATGCTTCTCCATTTTCACACAAATATTAAACTAGGATCACACTTCTTCTCCACCATCAAAGAGTCATGAAACCCATTCATGCCTCTTTATATACATACATATAAATATATATTTAAATATTAGTTAATAAGTAATATTTATAGTTTTTTCTAAATAATTATTAACTTTTGTTATATTAATTTTTTTCTAATTTTTGGTATGTAATATATTAATTAATTTATCAAATATATTATTTAATCATTATTGATAAGATATTGTTATGTGATTAATATAGTTAATAGTAATATATCTGTATTTTATTTTTTAATAATATAAATAAAAAAACTTTTTCTGAAAAATATATTTACTATTTAAGAAATATATTATTTTTAATATGTTTTATTATTTAAAATTATATATAACTAAAAAATAATATTTGTTATTAATATTAATAATAGTAATAGAAGTATTATTTATAAGTTTTTTTGAAATTTTTTGGAGATAAATTATTAATCATGTATTAACTACTAATATATATATTAGATTTCAGTTTTATTATTCATAAGTGTTTTTTATTATATTATAATGTAATTAATTAGTATATAGTATAAAAACTAATATTTATAAATTTTTACTTCTAAATCATTGTTATATTGTTATTAAAATAAATTTGATTATTTAATTAAAAAGTTATATATTTATTAATTACAAACTGTATTTTTAATTATTAATTAGTAATAGATTAGTATTATATTAATATAATTAATAGTATTAGAATTAATATTTATTTTATAAAAACATAAATAAAATAATTTTATTGGAAAAATTTACTAGTTAATAATTATATTATTCATATTATATTATTGTATATTACTAACTAATTATATATATAAATATTAAAAAAAATTCTTAGTAATATTGCTAATATTTATAGATTTTAGAATAATAATAATATTATTATTTAATAACAAATATAATGTTGATTATTTATTATGCATGATATCAATAATAAAATGAAAAGGAATTGATAAAAATTAGAAATTATTATTATTAATAATATATTTATTATTATTAATATTTCTTTATTTATTGAAAAATATTTATAAAAATGTATAATTATGTCAAATTTTTTCATTATGTAAAAAATTATAATATATTAGTATACATTTAAATAATTTATAGAAAATTATTTTAAAAAATACATAACATTTAATAGTCTAATCTTGGGTGGTGGATTGAGTGCTCCTTCGTGCCACATCTTTTTTATTTATAAGGAATCCACATTGTGTTAGTGGACATCTCTGATCTAAAATCTATAGCTCCTATTTATCATCTCTGACACATACATCCACATTATACTGTTTGATTTTTGGTGGATATATAGTATCCCGCCTTTAACCTATCCTAACTCCAAGGGTAGTGGATGCTGATTAGAATTGTACTCTATATGTGAAAAAATGGCCGACATCTAGAAGCTATTTGTATATGAATAGAAAATAATGTCTACAATATAGGATAACCATCCTCTATATACATATATATATATTAAAATATACCACCCTAATAGTCTACCTCTATGCATTTTCCTCTTGATGTGGTTATGGATCAAATGAAATAGGAATTGGAAGATAATATGACCAATCATATCGAACACCCTTCTCATGTTCCACATCTCTATCCATTATCGGGTCACCACCCCTGACACATCTATACCATGCTCATCACCCTCACCATATCCTACGCCTTCAAATAAAATACCATGATAATACATATCCATAGGAAGAAGAAGCATTGTTACAACTATATGAAAACATGCATGTTCAAAGGTGCATCCCCTTATGAGATCAGATATGTGAATGTGCTCAGTGATGTCTGTATACTATGAAAACTAATAATGAAATTAATTAATGTTAATAAAAAATTATTGAATATTGTAAATAAGAATTATCACCAATCCAATATAGACCTATTCTTGAGATGTATGATATCTCCATTGGGACATGCAACAACATGGACAATAATATTATTGATATGATAAATGCATGTGTAATATATCAACCTGTCTTCATCAAGACTCATGTCGTCTTTCCCACATCTCAATATATTTTTCATGATATCACCTATATTCTTTGTAATGATTCACTAACATCATCATGAAATGAATTGAAGGTAATTAACAAAATGATACAGTAATGGGATGGTAGAAGTAGAAATTTCTAATAGATCTAGTAGCATGAATTCACTCAAAAATATAAAATTGAATCATTGGTATGACATATGAGATTGCTAAAAGAATCATTGAATAATAATGTGGGAGGCTCTAGAAGATATCCTCAATATATAGAATCCATGAAAATTTTAATTTCCAAAAATTAATAATTTATTAATAAATGAATATGTGTATTGTACACAATAATAATTTATCTATATAATTATTAATCATATGTGTCATCTAATCAATGATATTTTTGTATTATTCTATAATCATGGACATAATGTATGGTTATATTTGAATATTAATGTTTCTATCTCCACTTATAGATAAAATTTTAAAACTTATATTTTTAATATAAACTTATAAGTTTCATTTTTAGAAAATAAGGATGGAAAAACATACCATCATCCACATAGGAAATCCCATAAAATATCTAATGGCATTGAAGTGAGGGTTTGTGGAGCTAAGAGAGGTATGTGGTCCCATATCAATATAAAAATAATAATTATGCATCCTAAAATTTAAATTTTATCAATGGGAATTATATTATGTAATGCTCAATATGTATATTCATGATATGAAAACACTTAGATATATCTACTTTTTGCCTATATCATCATATAATGGTATATACATCAAATGGAAAAATACAGTCGAATGATCAATGAATATAATTCCTCAAATAAGTCTCATAACATATTTATATGAAAATATCATCACATGGATCTCATTAGAATAATTGGATAAATTAGTGAAGTTCTCATCTATCGATGGATTTCACATTCATCTCCTGAAGACCACCCTAGAAATGTACCAGACCCCAATGTCCAAAATTCTGCAACCTGGATGAAACCATTCTAAAACAACACTTCCCATTAGATAATCACTATCATGGTGAGGTGCAATATAATTGATAAATCCCAAGTGTACTATTCTTGTCCCCCTAAAGAAAATGTAATGTATGTGTATATGGACTCCATATCTCAACTAAGAAGGAAATTATGTGGTGATTGATTAATGTGATGTTAAAAATAACTATGTAATATATATCCTTATGGAGAAGATGTGGACAATTGTAGGAGGTGGTGCAACATAAAAAATTGATGATTTCTCCACACACTCAAAAAAGGAGCGGGACGTCCCTCTATTCCTAATCATGAAACATGTTTTATATGGAATGTAATCAATATAGGGACAAATATCTATAAATTTAATATCATCAATAATTTTTCTATTTAATTTTGGAAAATATGAAAAATTTATTTTTAATAACTACTAGAATAAGAAATGGCTAAACAATTAGCAATCATTATTAATAATTATGGTGAAATATGAGATGACAAAATATATGTGACTGATGTTGTTGGATTTTTTGATCAATTTATTATTTTAATTAACTACAATCATGTATAATTTATTTCTAATTAATTCTAGGTGTATTGAAAATTTTTAGAATCCAACATTATTCATGTTAATCCATGATATATTCAAGTGACTAAGTAATTTAAATGATAGATTTAAAGACAAGACATTTATAGGATGGACCTCTTGATAATAATTTCTGTTGTGTGTTTAATTTCATAATAATTGAAATCTAAACAAAATTATACTTATTGAAACTAGAAATGAAATGAGTTAGAGATGATACATGCTATAAATAAAAGGATCTATTAATTAATTTTCTAGAATAAAAAAAATGTACAAAATCATGATAAAATACATTAAATCTATCATGGATGATGTGATGTGAATCCTTTCTCAGAACATTGGGATATATTTTATGATTATTCCATTATATGTAAAAAATGATAGATCCTAGCCCCACTCTATATTTTCTAGGATATTTAGTCTCATATTTAATGTGAGTATAGTTTGGTCATTGTCGAGGGCACAACTTTATAATATATGGCATCATAATCTTATCATTAGTTGGAATGGTAAATTTACAAAATATCAAAAAATTATTTCTAATTCAAAATATATATTTAACATTCCCTAAATTAAAAAATCAATAATTTATATAATCAATATATTAAAACACCAGAATATGAAACATGGTAATATTAGGGACCATATTCTGGTGATGAACAAGAAAGGTAATAGTAAAAAATTACCATAAGACATCCAAGGTTAATTATAATAGTCAACTAGTGTTCTCATGTAATATATCGTGTCAATATAGGAATTTGATGATATATTCGCAGATATACAAACTACAAGGACATGTTTAAAGGGATATCTCAATTCGTAGAAACAATTGTCATCAAAATTCCGTATTTTCAATAATACCACTAACCCTCAACCATTATATCATGTGAGTGGGTAATATATATATGTTACATAAAAGGTAATCCATACTGATCATGAGTTTCCAACATAAAATGATGTTTTGTTCAGTAGTATTTGATCAATAAATCATTGAAAATTTTGACCAAAACATATTCCATTTTGTGTTCTATGATCGATATGGTATGATAATCAAACAATATACACAACAAATCTATAAAACATCTCATGTAATAACACTATTATCAATATTTTATACACACTCCTGAGGAGCCCATTTTTATACTCTGTATTTTTAGAGGCCATAATTCTATATGTTCAGCTTCTATCATACGGTAATGATCATTTTTTTCATTGAAATTTGTATAATTTATTCATATACATCTTTATTATCCATCAAAATTTCATCATTTCATTGATTTAAGTTTATTTATTGGGGATTGTGTGAATAAACTAAATAAGAATAATGAATTTTAAAGGATAATAAATTCTTTTAAAAAAAAATATAATTTTAGAAAACATACCAAACTTGATGATATTTATATTTATTGTCTCGTCTCTAAAATTTTTATACACATTACTAAAAAGATATATAATGGAGTATAAATTTTTAGAAAAAATATTGTCTCTATAAAACACAATAATTGTTAGGGGCCTCTATAATCTCTCTATAATAATAGGATAACATACACACTCCCTATCCTTATGTGACATGAATTCATATAAATGAATAAAATGAACTCTAGGAATCAAAATTATCCATTTCAACAATTAAAATTTAATGTTGTAGAGGAGAAAGATTTCTATAATGTGTAGCAGAAATTAGTATATCTTCCATATAATTTATATCATGGAATGTCCCATATACATGAGTGAATTCATTAAATTAATGAAAAGTTTAAACACATTTCCTTAATTCCCAAAAAATCATATTTAACATCACCACTGTTTTATTAACTCGATGATATAAAGAGTCATATAGAATTGTGTCTATATGATAAATATCTAGATTATTAATTGAAAAATTCCATTTTCTACTTGAATACTACATACAATTAATCCTAATCACCATAAACATTCACAATTTTCTTATGTTTTTCATTCCATTTTTTTCTAAAGGATGTCATTTATTTGAACAACTATTTCCTTTGATATCAGAAAAGGGATGTTGGAACATCATAACATGTTTTCATCATCTCTATACTTAAAAATAACATAATATCCACTTCATGTGACATGTGATCCTATGTAAAATTTTGATGTAAACATGTATTCGGGCCTTTCAATGTGGTTATATTATACCACTAAAAAATTATCATATATTTCACACATTTAAAATCTCTATTTTGGAAAATATTTGTCACAAAAATGAGAAATTTCACTATATTTGGTATTTTTTAGCACATTTATAAGGTGATTTTACTTTTAAACACCTATCTAACATATGTAGTGTTTTCATTTGATACATATTTGATACTTATAATTTCATGGAATTTAGTTCCACTGTAATGACATCACAAAAAAATGTTGGAAATGTGGCATTCCTTTGACTAAGGAAGTCAATAATGTTAGATTATTAGCATTACATAAGATGAATTCCCCATATCATCCTTACTAGAACCATCTCTTGATGCATCATTCTATACATCCACATTAGAAAAATTATCATTAATTAAATCAAGTGCATAGATGGGGATGAACTCAAAATGTCAATATATATTGATAATATTATTCATAATTTTTTTCTATAACTATAATCATATGAGAATGAAATAAATGAGTGTATAGTGAAGGACCAACATAAATAGATCTCACATAACATTGTTTTTTAGTAGAAGGTCACACCTTATCAATATCAAAAATTACCTCATACAATTCCACTGAACCATTTTTAAATTATTTCATTAACAAAGATGATGCATCCAACCAATGCACATCATTGACCAGAGGATACTAAAAATTCCATAGACAATCATGGTATTAAATATTTCAATATAAAATAGAATTAATTGATTAATTATCCATTGATTTTTAAAGACTATGAATCATCCTATGAACTTATCCCTATGTCACAAATTTATGAATATTTTGACAGTTGTAGGTAGAATAGTATAACTAAATCCCTAATACATGTAAATTACCTCACCAATGTAATATATTTAAGGAGACTTTAATACATATAAAAAATTATTAAAAATATATTACATTAAACATCTTAAAATGTATATGATGATATAATTAGATGTGTTTAAATAATTGTGACATGATCTTTTGTATTTTTCTATGGATTGGTTTATCATTGTTAGATTAACCACCCAAAACATTTGGGGAACTCTAGGATCCTCTATTAACTAAAATTTTAACATCCTTTAGTCTATGTTTAGTCATGGAGTGAAAATACATATTCAAATCAAAATTCCACATTGAAAACACCCAATTATTACAATGTTACTCACATTCATGTGATGAGACTAGTGGTTTTGGATAATTAACAATTTTACATGGATGTGCATGTACATACATACATAGAAGGAGTTATTGAACACTGCTGATCAAAAAGGAAACGAAAAATTATAATATTACAAATTATATAACAAAAAAAACATTAAATAAAATTTTATAAATTTGTAGATCATCTCAATATTAGTCAATTTTTACAAATTAGACAATAAGAAAAAAAATTACATTTAATTTCAATCATACATTACTCTGTCATCTAAATATCATACAACATAAAATACATTAAGCATGTCTTTTCAGATACATATTATGTTTTTCATATTATAACAGTCCTAATAACTATATCTAATATATATATATATATATAGACAAATCTATATTTTAATTTATATTCTAATGCAGATTTGACACTCTTGAAGATGGAAAATAACAGAGAAAACCCAAATACATATAAATAACATCAGTATTAATGTATACTTGATTACCAAGAATTGAAATTTAAGAAATGTAGTATATTTATTGTATTTCATCAAATGTATAACATATATTAATTAGTGATAAATATTAAATTATGACTTGATCTAGAGACTTTTTCATTATACAGGTTTAGAAATATTTGATAAAGAAACCAAAACCTTTTGGGAACTCCTAGAGCCTCTATTGTCTATGATTTCAGTAACCATCATTCTCCATTTCGTCTTCGCATAAAAATCCAGCTTCAAATAGAAATGCATCTTGTTGAACTCCATTTTATTGTACTGTTACACACATGAATGTGAGGGAGTCATGGTGATTGGGATAAAAAACATTTTTACACAATTACATAGGTTCATACATAATTAGAAGGAAGGATAAAACAATGTTCATTAATGAGAAATTGAAAATGAAATTATTAAAAATTATATAAGCATATACCAAAAAACATATTGTTCCAATAATACATTTATCATTACTCCTATGATAGTGGTACTATTTTAGGGATTATGTTCCTATATATTTCGAATAGGTAGATTGGGTACCCCCCCCCCATACACACACACACTACATGGGAAAATTTTCTTTATCATCAATTTTAGTACTCCCATATATTAAAGATATGGTGGGGTGTGGGACCTCTAGTGTAGTTAGAACTCCATTAACTGTAGTGTCCATCAGGAAGGTGTTGGTCCACCATTATGATTAATAAAGAATCATGTGGGTATCATGGGATTGTTTTTCATGATTCCCATGAATTTTTAGAGTATTTGAATACTAGATGGTGTGTGCTACCATGATAGGAATGTATTCTTTAGTGATACATGAATTCCTCATCTTGGTTTTAAATAGTCGTTTGGCTGTTGAAAATGATGCATTCTATAAGATCCGTCGACACATTCTAACCATTATTAACCCTGTTGGTTTCCCTTAAGAAATTACTTATAGTTTCTCTATGAACACCATACATTATTGAATGTTTAGTGTACCGAAAACCTATGGATATTAGTGTGATATAACATGTATGAGATCGAGATGATATGATTGACACTCCTTTTTTAGGACCATTGATTAAAGATCATATTTGGAACATTGTTTATCATTATAATTTACTACTAATCATAATGATAAATTTGAGATTTATTTTTTGTTTTTTATCCCCCTTTGGGTTTTAATGGTGTCATATTGAGTATTTTTATACTAAAATTCCATGGCCTTGGATCCTGCACATATTGTGTCTCTGAAGTGTTTAGATAGACTATAAAATGAGTTTCCGGTTGTTTAGATATAATGGATTGTTAATATTTAATTCTTAGAAACTCTTAGAGATATAGAGAGGAGTTATGATGATCATTGATGGTGGCAGTGACTGTAGTAGTTTGTTGTTAGTCCAGAGGTTTATGAATTATATATTATATTTTTTCTACATTGATTCTACCTCATACGAGGACTCATTGAATACAGGGTTCCCATTTTATTTTACTATATGGTGATAAATTATTACATGAAATTTTATGCATGTGTTCTATATGTCTTAGTTGATTGTTTATATACATCATGACATTGTAGTCATTTTTTTGTGCATTAGAGATATGTATTTGTCGAATTTTTATATAGGATAAGGCCTCCCATATAAAGAGATATTCAGAACATGTAATTTTAACCATACCAAAACATATTATTGAGGTGTTTGGAGAAACACTATGATATTATATCTATCATGGGTGGGCCCCCCTGAGCATTAGGGCATGTTTGAATAGTTTTAAAGTTGGTTTATCATATGGATGGTTTTTGGATTATTTGGTTATCCACGTACTAGTTTTAAGGATTATGATAGTGATGTTATGATGCCCCTGAGTTTATTTATGAGACTATGATGACTATATTATTTTCAGTGGTCGAGGTGTCCTTCTACATGGATTTAGATCACTTAATAGATGACCCTGAGATCCGATACCTCAACATCGGGGTACAACAGAGGTTTGTAAATGCATCATATACTTTCAAATTATGATATTGTATGGTTTTCTTGTTTCATACTATCCAGAAACTCTACAATCCTTGTGTATTTATCCTATAAATGGTTGATATTAACAACTGAAATCCATATTTCATCTACTAGGTAAGGTTGAGAGGATACAATGCCAATATTTGAGTTATTCCTCCATAATATTTTATTGGTGAATGATTTTTTTTTTATATTTTGTTATGATAAATCCATACTTCAGGGTGTAAGGTTTCTCATGATCCCTATATCCTTAGTGAAAACTTCTTATGGAGAAGATTGTACATCCCCCCAGGTAGTTCAAAAAACCATGTTTGGGTGTACTATGTATGTTTGGATAATTGAGGTGAGCCATATCCTTCATCAATAATGGATCCTGTAGAGTATTTGAATATTGATTCATTCATGTTTGGGCATGTTATATGTAATGAGCCAACCCTAGATGCCCAAATTTGGTGATTTATTTTATTACATTGGCATATAAAGAAGTAATATGCATACCAATGGACTGATTAGTTTAGTACCATTGGAGAAAAGATACATACATAAGTTCGATGATAAAACTTTAAATTAAAAGAAACATAAATGTATTATTTTGAACATCCACCACTATATGATTATCCCTAAAAGTCAATAATAATATACAACTTCATGTCATGGAAAAAATAAAACATAATAATGGGTGAGCTCAGTTTCTCAGTAAGGGTGGACATTACAGTGGAATGTCATATAAACATTATTCATGGTGAGTAATTGAAAACACATTCCATTAAAAATAAACTTGAACAAAATTTTACCGGAATATGTGTTGAGTAAATATTTCCAAAACAAAACATAATCATGGGTATTATATTCGTTTAATAACCCTGTTCACTTTGAATTTATTTCTTGATAAAGAGGGATATTCATATCTTGTATATTCTGAAACAACTATCAAGGCCTTGGCCAAGACATCTAAAAATTATTAAGGCCTCATCCAAAACTATATCTAAAGATGCGAAAGGCCCCTGCCAAGAACATATCTATTTGACTAATGAGACCTACTAATGAATCAAGAAGGTAAAGTGGTCCACCCATGTCACTTAATAATTAAAATTCATTCCTTAAATGAATGGGGATAAATATAAACAACATATACACATGAAATGTATATAACATTCCCCAATCTGTGACATAACCACTAATCATTATGAGTAGTAAGATTTATGGTATCACAATAGAACATCCATAGTCAATTTTATCATAAATAATTCAGTATAACATATAATATTATATCCTAAAATATTATACCCAATAATATATAATGATAAACAAGAGTGTTGAAATAGATAAATAGAGTCTTATAAATTCATCGGGTAATTCTTGAGATAAATATTGTTTTACATTGAAACGAATAGTTTTTATGGGGAAATATTTATATAAAACTAGAAGTTAATTAAGATAGTATTTTAATAATAAAATAATTTACTTTAGAAAAATAATGGTTTCAAGAAATATATTATAGAGTTTCCTTCAAAATATGTATGAATTTTGGGAAATTCCACAGAATAAGGCTTGCATTTTGGAAGGAAAATTTAATGTTCCCTTTAAAACATGTAACTCCCATAAGGAATGAAATATTGAAGTTTCTAAACATAAATATAATAATAACAAAAATTTTATGAGTGATACAATATAATTTTTTATAAAATAAATTTGGATACATCGATACAAAGAGTAACCCCACCAAAAAAAGAGGTTCGGGTAGGAAGCACATACCTTATGTACAAAGGTGTTCCTCATATGGTCTTAATAACTCGAATAATAATATTTGGGTTCAAAAAATAATGATTCCCAAACATCTATTAAATTAAATTTCTTTAGAATATTCTTATGACGTTCATTCATGGATTTCTTATGGGTTAATAGATTCACTTTCATTATTTGGGAGATTTTTCATCCTTGGGTTTCATGATCAGTTTAATTATTTCCATGTATGGATAAAAATGTAAAAGGATAATGGTTGTAAAAAATATAATTTTTATTTTATTAGAGAATAAATAGAATATTACATGGTTATAAAATATTTTTGGTTATTTGGAATGAAGATGAATAATTGTATAAAATGTTAATGACAATTTTTTTGGTTGGTGGTTTTTTATCACAACATACTCATTTTTATTTTGAAATTAGTATCATGTATAAAAAAGGATTCCAAAACCAAAAATACGTTATAATACATATATTATTGTTTTTTATTCCATAAAAATGATTCCATGGCCAAAATTGAATATGGTAATGGAAATTGAAAAAATTCCACCTTGAATATGATAGACTATCACATCTCAGATGGTGTTTTCATTTCTAGTATCGAAGAAGGTGAAATGAGAGATGATGAAGAATTATTACATTATCAGAAAAAAAATGTAATATTATGGTAAAAGAATCATCATAAAATTTTTATGACTGTTTGTATGGAAAAAAACAAAGGAACATGAAATAAAATAAATAAAAAGAGGAATTTATCTCATGAAGTAATCTTACTTGAGACCATCTTTAAGGGAGAGGTTATGGTCTTGTTATGAGAACATGGGATTCTAGACATGGGGGAGAAGTTTTGGAGGATATTTGGGAATAATTTAGACCAGCCAAAAGTTTTGAGAGGAGTTAAGTGAAGAGGGAGTGGGGGGTTATACTGAAGGAGAGGTGTAATTTTTGACAATCTTATTCATTATTTTATGATTTTTCTCACGTCTAGAAATAGTACTGATTATTGGGACCGAAAATAGTAATATGTGCATGTGAGTAAAAAAAAATGGCCATTTAAATCATCCATGACTCAAGCATCATGCTGAAATTCACTGGATTATCATTTTTCATAAAATATCAAATTTCAATATTCACCAAAACAACATGTATTTTAGAAAAATCCAAAAAAAATAACCATGAAATTTTTTTGACTAGTAGAGGTCAAAAATGTAATCCATTTTATAAAAATAATTTTCTAAATAAATGAAATTTCACTATTAAATAAAATCATTATTTACATTAAATATATATATTTATATTTAAAAAAAAACTTTATAGTACTTTAAAAATAAATCTGTGGTCTTATAAAATTATCCTAAAATTATAGGTCAAACAAATATATATATATAGTAAAATATTATGAAAAATAGTTTTATTTTAAATCAATATATTAATTTTAAAATATAATTAAATATATAATACTCACAAAAACACCAACACTTAATTATTAATTATTTAATTAGTATGTTTCATTTATAAGGTGTCTAAATTTTATTTATACCTTCATGGTGTGGTTACTATTCAAATAGCTCATATTAATATACATAAGTGTACATTACTTTTAATAAGCTTCAAGTTACTATTCCAAAAAAACGTAAGTTTATCTTATGAGACTCTAAATATCATACAGAACATAACAGTGTGTGTAAGATTTAGAAAATTAATCAAAGTGGTGGAAAACTAATGATTACAAGAGAGGTTATAAGAAAGTGGTGTTTTATAGAGACTCGAGGTTTCATGCATTCAGTTTTAAATTTATTTTTATAATCTCTGGGTGTTACATTCTCACATCCTTACAAAATTGTTACCTCAAAATTCTCAGAATGTTTCCTTATGAAATGATTTTTGTAGGGCTTCATCATAAACTCCTCAGGCTCCCACGTTGCCTCTTCGATTTTAGGATTTTTCCAAAGTATCATTACCAACTTTTTTGTCTGATTCCTCAACACATATTCCTTAGTCTACAGAATCTAGATAAGATCATCGTAGTATAATAGGTCAGGTTCCAATTCATTTCCTCCTGAAGTGAGGGCATGTGTTGGGTCTTTCATGTTCTTCCTAAAAAAAGAGACATCGAACAAATTATGTACCTTAGATAGGCTAGGAAGCATGGAAAATTGATATGTAATAGATCCAATTCACTCTAGGATATCAAAAGGTCCAACATACCTAGGGATTAGTTTCCTTTTTTTGCCAAATATAATAACACACTTCCATGGAGGTACTTTCATGAAAACGTGATCTCCCACTTGAAATTTTGAATCCATCCTTCGATTATTGGAATGTTTGTTTTGCGTTCATTGAGATTTATTGCTATGGGTTTGAATATTATTTACCTTTTCTATTGTTTCCTCAATATGATATGGCCCCATAAGCTTCCATTCTCTCACTTGATCCCAACAAATTGGGGTACACCATCTTTATATATAGAATTCTTCATATGATTCCATTTGAAATCCTGAATGGATACTATTAAAGTATGAGAACTCCACTAATGAAAAATATTGATCCCAGAAACCTTGAAAGTCATGTGAAAAGATCTCAACATATCTTCTATGGATTGGATTGTCCTTATTGATTTCCTATTAGTTTGTTGGTGATAAGATGTATTCAATCAAAGCTCAGTATCCAAATTTTTTAATGGATTTTCTATAATTTTGATGTAAATTTTTTATCATGATTAGATACAATTGAGGGAGGTTATCCATAATGTCTCACACCTTCTTTTATATAGAGTCATTTAAATCCCTGTAGTATCAAATCCTCCCTTATTACATGGAAATGTGCCGATTACATATTTTGATCAATAATTACCCATATCACATCATTCTTCCAGGGTGTTTTGGTAAATAAAATGAAAACATCCATGTTGATGTTATACCATTTCTATGTAAGAATAGGTATAGGTTGCATGAATCCTCTAGGTTGTTGTCGTTCATCAATCACTTTTTGAATGAAAAAACATCTAGATACATAATCTGTAATTTCCCATTTCATGATGTCCCACTAGGAACATTCTTTCAAATTGTTATCAATTTTATTGTTACCAGGGTGTATAAATAGATTCAAGCTATGAGCATCATACAATAACTTCTTTTTCAACTAGTGTATAGTTGGAACAAAATTCCTCTTCCCAAATTTTAGAATTCCATATTCACAAATAATTTTAACCAACATACCATATTCAATACTTTAATTTTCATTTGATGATTCTCATCATAAAACAGAGAATTTTTAATTCATTAGAAAAGAGATAGTTGGGAAACCAAATGATAATGTATTGATGTTTTACATTATTTGATAATTACGATATCCATCTTTAATAGATCCATAAACACAATATCCATTTTAATGCTAAATTTTCTTAAATCAGTATGATTCATCCTTCTCAATGCATCAGTTACCTTATTTTATTTTTCTAGGTGGTAGTGTATGAAACAATCATAATCCTTGAGAACTTCAAGCCATCTATTTTTCCTCATGCTGAGTTCCTTCTATGAACAAATATATCACAAGATAGTATGATCTAAATATATCTCACATGCTTCTTCATTTAGATAATGTCTCTATATCTTCAGAGAAAAAATTACAGTTTCTAAATAAAGATCTTGAGTGAGATAGTTTTGTTCATGAATTTTTTACTTCCTAGATGCATAGACAATAACTCTATCAATCTACAAATGGATAAAACTATATCTTTATTTTTATGAATCAGTATGGATCACAAATATATAATTCCACAATTGTAGATTCATGATATAAGAATTCACTAATATCCACTTAAATTATTCAAAACATTACTCTCATTATTTTTTCTATAAAATCATAAACACTATACATGTATTCCTGGTCATTATGTTGGATAAATGGGCCATTTCCTAAATGAAACACTAATAATAACCATCTAATCCAATAAAACAACATACCTTTGTTATGTTCGTTGGAGTATGCCATTCTTTCACAACCTTTTTCTGTACAGGATCAATAGATATTCAATCCTTAGAGTTAGTATGTCCAAAAAGGAAACCTATTGAAGCCAAAATTCATACTTTCTAAACATCTAATATAATTCGTTTCTTCTAAATTTATTAATAATAGTGCACAAGTGGTTTTTATGATCATCATATTTTTAGAGTATACCTACATAGCATCTATAAATACCTCCAAAAAGTAATAATGAAATTTATATATTTCTTTATTCAATAGATCTAGGGAAAAGAGGGTGCATTAGTTATTCCAAAAGGTATTACAATAAACTCATAGTGCACATACCAAGTTTTTAATTCTTTATTTGGAATATCATCCTCCTCACACGCAACTGATGATATCGATATCAATGATAAATCATAAAAAAAATATCATGCCCCTTAAAGTTGATCAAATAAATCATTAATGGGAGGTCAGGGATAATTTTTCATTATTGGTATAGGATTGATATCCTTGTATTCAGTGAACAAGATCATACATATTTCTTTCTTCATAATGAAAAAACATGGGATCCCTTGGGAGAAACAGTAGGGAGAGTAAATCCTTTATCACTAAATTAATTTAGTTGTTTCTTCAATTGTACTAATTCTCTATGGCTATTTTATATGGGGTCATTGATATAGGCCATGAAACAGTAATTATGTCAATGGAAAACTATGTTTTCCTACTCTGGAGGATAATTAGGTTAATACTCCAGAAACACATTAACAAATTCATACACAATAGGTACGTCCTCTATCTGATCTTTTAGTTCCTCACACAATGTTATTGAATTCCCTTCCTCCCCAATAATTTAATTTAGTAGAGCTACTGGGGTTGGATCATGATAATAATCAGGTGGTGTGAATTCTTATCTAAAGATTATAGATTCAACAACATTATCAAAAATAATAAAATCCCCTTTCTTTCATTTGATGTTCAAATCATATTGAGAAATCCCACTCATACCATGGTTTATATGAAATTCAATCATTTGTATGATGATATTGTTAGAAAGAAAACCATTTTTAGGTGTCATGAGGGGGACTGATCGACACATCTTTGTTGAAATGATACATCTCCTACGAGTTTTGACTAACAAATCCTTTATTAAATCAAATTCGACATGTCCAATTTTCTTAGAAAACATGGATGATATAAAAGAATGTAATGATCTAGAATAAAATAAATCAATGAATAGGTTTGAGGGAATGATTAAAGTACCCACTGCCACATCATTATGAACTTCAATATCATCATTTGTGATTGCATAATCTTGGCCATGCTCCATTGTTCTTTTATGAAGAACGTTTCCTTGACACTTTGGACAATCATTACCATGGTGACACATTTCTCTACAATTATAAAATTTTACATTAATTTCTTCTTTATTTCCTATACAATCACCAGCATGATTGTCTTTCTGTCCACAATTTTAGCACACCCACATTCCTTTTAAGTTGGAACCAAGGTGTTTCCATAAAAAATTATCACATGGAGGAATGTCAACACTTCCATTCTTACCCATTTAATTATTTAAATATCATGAGTTTTCATCATCCCTCTTATTATATTTCATTCCATTAAAGTCATAAGACATAGAAAACTCATTTTATATATTGATAGAATAGGAGAAAATTTCATTGTATGATGAGAATGTTATGAAGACCAATTCCTATTGGAGGAATGGAGTTAGGCCACCGATAAATCGATCAATGTTTCTTATTAGATTATGTATATTTTACATAGCATGCCTTGCTAACCTTGTGATGTCAGACTGATACTTTTCAAAATTTTGATCTTCCTTTTTCCTAAAATTTAAAAATTACTCTTAGATATACTCTAGTTGTTCATGAAGAAAGCACTTCTCTAAGAAAGGTTCATTAAATTCAACCCATTCCATGTTATCAATTTCATCCTTCTCCTTTGTGTTTTGAATTAATTACAACCATTTATCAGCATCTCTCGATACAATATACACTTTTATGGAAACCTTTTCCCTTTCATTACATCTTAAAGAGATAAATATCATCTCTATAAAACTTAACCACTACTCTATTACGAATGGGGTTGTAGTCCCATTAAATAATGGAAACTATTTTCATATAATGAGATTTAACATATCTCCTCCACATTTTTGATCTAGACGATCCATATGAGTAAGGTTAATTTTAATAACCTAAGTAAGTGGTCCGAGTATAGTTTTACATTTCTCCACCCCATTTGTAGCTCTAGATCCAACATCATTATCTTGCATAGGTGGGAAATACATACATGGTATATTCACGATCATTTGGATTCCATTACATCCATTTGGAACCATTTCTAAATAATGAAATACACTAGATTAGGTTATGAATCATAATGTATAATATCAACTTATCAAAATTTATGTCCCAAATTGAAATACTATACATGGATAACCCCAATATCGAAAACATGGTTTCATTGAGGTAAATTTTTCATTTAAATCCTTTATAATGGATTGTAATTAAAATGTGAATAATCCTAAGAATATTCAATGGGAGTGTCAAACCAGTTTCATAGTATGGCCCGTTGTCGTGTACCATGATACCCTGTGTCAAGCCCAAAACAACTTTTTAGATTATTCACTCCTAGGTATATTTGTGCCAGAACCACCTCCCCATGTAGTATCTAGACGGAGATGTATTTGTTTGAATGATCCTAATAAAAAATTCCATAACAGAGCTCTAGGATTTTCATTTATGTTAATCTCCAAATACTATCTTTTGGGTTTTTCCCCTAATATACAATTTCTAAATCTAGTTTCCATGATTTCTACTAAACTACCTTTCATACCGATTGTAAAGACCCAACTTCAGTTTCCTAGAGTTAGTGCCATATTTTATTACCTTGGAATATAAACAAGGAACACACACCTTGAAGGACGGCATATATTAGAATATTTCTAAATAATATACATATATATGTTCAACATTACAAATTTAAATAGAAAACAACAAAAATGTTTGGTTGAGAACATCCACCACTCTATTTTTATCCTTCCAAGTAAATCATAATATACATCTTCATGTGATAAGAAAAATGAAACATAAGAATGTTTGAGCAGGTTATTAGTAAGGGTAAACATTACAAGGGAAGATAAAATAAACATTAAGCATGGTGTATAATAGAAAAAAGATTCCATTACAATTAAACTCGACCATAATATTGAAGGAATATGAGTTGAGTAAATATTTTCGTAATAAAAAAAATCATGGGTATTATAATAATGAAATAACCTCATGAAATTTGAATTTCAATATTCACAATGTGTAAAATTTCTATGTCATACATTCTGAAACATAATTTCATGGCCTCAACCAAGACATCTAAAAATGATTAAGGCCTCTAATGAAACCATACCTTAAATTGGGCAAGGGCCTCTACAAAGTCCATACATATTTATCTCATGAGACTTAGTCATTAATAAAGGGGATATAGTGGGCCCCATAGTTCACTTACTAAGTCCAATTAATTCCTCATATGAATGGTGATAAAAATGAAAAACATATAAACATGAGATGTAAATTCCTTTCCCCTATCTGCAACATATTCACCAACCATTCTGAGTTGTAAGATGAATGATATCAAAATAGAACATCCTAAGTAAAACTAATCATATACCATTAAATATTATATTTAATACTATATTATAAACTATTACACCCCCACTATACATAATAATCTTCAAGAGTGTCGAAATAGATGAAAATACTTTTATAAAATCATCGAGTAATTCTTGAGATAAATAACCTTTTACGTTTAAATGAATATGTATTTTGGAATTTTTTATAAAAAATAGAAGTTAATTGAGATATTATTTTCATAATAAAATGATCTATTTTATAAAAATTACAGTTTCTAAATGCATATTATTGAATTACCTTGAAAATATGTATGAATTTGGGAAATTCCCTTGAATCAAGCTTATATTTCAGAAAACATTTTGAATGTTTCTTTTGAAATTGGTAACTACCATTAATGAAATAAGGATTATAGTATGTAAAAATACATATACCATTGAAGCATTACTTTATTATAGTACATAGTAATAGTGATGAAATTAATTGGGATAAATACTATCAAAGAGAAACGCAAAATAAATTAGAGTTTCGGGTAGGAAACCCTTACCATATGTCTGATGGTGTTTCTCACAGATCAAAAAGACCATAATTATAAAATTTAGGTTCATAAATTAATGGTCAAACTACCTAATTTACATTTATTTTATTTAGAATAACCTTATTAGGTTTATTCATGGTCTTTTATGGGTGAAGAAATTCAAATCATTTGTTTGGGATCGTTTTCTTCTTTGGTTTTCATGATCAGTTTACTTATATACATGTATGGATAAACATGTAGAATGGGAATTGTTTTCCATAATAGAATTTGTATGTTATTAGTGCAGAACCATAATATTAAATGGTTATTATGATTGAAGAATAATCATTTTATAAAACTTTATGGACAATAGTTTGGGTTAATTGGATGTTTTTTATCACAACAAATTGGTTTTGATTTAAAAATTAATATAATGTGTAAAAAATGATTACATATCCATAAATAATTATTAATAAATATATTATTTTCTTGTTATATCATCAAAATGGATTCACCAACATAATTGAATAAGGTAATTGAAATTGAAAACCCAATGTCCCTAAATGTGATAAATTAACACATCTCAGATGGTGTTTTCATTTCTTGTATAAATTAAGGGGTAAAAAGAGATGATGAGAATTATTCCATTATCATAAAATTATTCTATTACTTGTAAGGTAATGAATAAATCATTAAATTTTTACAAAAGGAGGTGAGGAAAGATTAATAAAACAAAGGCACTTGAAAAAAAATAAATGGAATGAGGAATAAACTTGTTGAAGTAATCTTCCATGAAAGCCTATTTAGAAGAGATGATTTGTTCTTTTTATGATACCAAGAGATTGTGGAATTTTTGGAGAATATTGGGAGGATATTTTGGTAGAATTTGTACAATGAACAAGGTTTTATAAAAGTGAAGAGAATAGGGAGTGAGGGGGGTTTTACAGTGGAAGAGAGGAGTGATTTTTGATAATCTTATTCATTTTTTATTAATTTTCTCAAGACAAGTATTATTACTAGTTCATGTGACAAATAAAATGAAAATTAGCATATTATTTTGAATCAATTTCCATTTATATCATCCATAACTCTTGAATGATAGTGAAATTCACATAATTTGCAGTTTTGTAAATTATCAAACTTCACTATTCACAAAAATTCGAGTATTTCAAAAAAACCAAAAAACATAACCTTAACAATTTTTTTAAATGATGAATAAAAATATGGACTCCATATTATCAATATAAATTTATATATATGTTAAATATATATTAATATAAAATCATTATTTACATAAAAAATACATATTTATATTTAAAAATCGTTTTATAATACTTTAAATTTTTTACTAAGGCCCTATTAATTTATCCTAAAATAATAGGGAAAAAATAATTATTTTGGAATAAATTATATGAAAAATAATTTTCTTTTATCTAATTTTATTAATTTAAAATTATAATAATGTTTTTATTACACACAAAAATACAAACACTTAATTATTAATTCCTAAAATACTCTATTTCATTTATAAGGAATATAAATTTTATTTATACTTTCATGGGTGTGGTTTCTATTAATATGGGTCATATTACTATTCATAAGGGTACATTAATATTCCTAAGGGCCAAGTTAATATTCACTAAAAATTTATATTGATCATAGCTGACTATAAATATCTTACTGAATGCGATCATGTATATAAGTTTTTCAAAATTTAAATAAAAGAGGTGGTAAAATTATGATTACTAGAGACGTTATTACAAATTGGATTTTTTAGAGGCTCAGTTTTCATGAATTCAATATTAAATTTACATTAAAAATAATGGGTTTTTACATTCTAACTAGATATTTATATTTTTCATTGATCACACTACACGTCATTGTGAGATATTGAAGGGTGATGTTTGTTTTTATAAATCCCCTACAGAAATATTTTCATATAGAATGAGTTTGAAACATTATCCAAGATGTTGATATTCTTTATCACGTGATAAAATAATTTTTGATTATGGACAAGGAATTTAATATTTATGATAATTTCTTATAGAATTAAAAAATTGAAATAATCAAGCTTAGGGAATTGATAACTGACTCTGGGGAAGAGTGAGTTGTATGGTTGTGTTTTCATGGAATAACACATATTCTTAATTTTGGTAATTCCATGATGAGGGCCCAATTAGTTGACTGAGGAGTAATTGGAAAATGATTACATGTGTATAGTGCAGTTGGGGAAGAAATAATTATCTATCCTCTTCAATAATTTCCACACATGTTTTGATTATGTTCAATATAGAGTTCTTAAAGGAGGAATATCAGGATGAAACACCGCTAGAATTACCAAGGGATGCGTGAAAAAAGTGTATATTGGTGTATGATTTTATTCCATCCCACATAAAACCATATATTGGTTAACACTAGCAATAGAGATTCATCATGAACCGCGTGGTATGGATTTTGATATTTTGGTAGCAGCGGAGGCTATATTTTGTTCATCTAAAGAACACTAATGGTGATCATCAAGAACTAACTCTTTTTGGTTTAGTGATATCTATATTTTAGATAATTTAATTCCATATTAGGTATTTACCTCTTGGTATGACAGGTTCTATGATAGTACCCACCACGGAATATATTTTTTTAACCATTAAAAGTTTTTAGAATTTTTGGTGCTTATACTGATAAGTCAGGTTCTATCTACAACATTGACTATGGACCCTTAGGAGTAGTGGGAGAATATATCCCTCAAGATTTTAATGAAATTCTACTATTAGCTGTAGATTTTTGAATTATAATCCTTATCAAAGGAAAAACTGATATTCATACTAATAATTCTGATGAATTTATAAATTTTTAAAAATGGTGACCCATGGTTGAACCTTCGCAAGAGGAAGATATTTGAATCATTTTACATTATAGGGATAATGTTTAAGATATAATGATTTTAATGATGTGGGACATTTGGATTTTGATGAATATGGATTAAAATAAATTTCTAATGATTCTAGGTAGAGACAATTAGGTATAAATTTATTACACTAGCAGTACCACAAGATTTGACATAATATCATGTTGTGTGAGACCCATAATTCGTTTGGGGTGTTATTATTAAATAATTTGATGCTAGGGAGGCTGAGGAGATCATTACTTCACTACAATTTCATGATTATTGGCTCTTAATTGGGGTGTAATTTTGGTCTTGGTGTTGTTATGAGTGTATGAATGTATTGTTTGGAAGATATCGATTCATGTTGTGTGAGGGTGATGCTACTTC
This sequence comes from Viscum album, assembly GCA_963277665.1. Classification (NCBI taxonomy): domain Eukaryota; kingdom Viridiplantae; phylum Streptophyta; class Magnoliopsida; order Santalales; family Viscaceae; genus Viscum; species Viscum album. The sequence goes on along the minus strand of OY728141.1, from coordinate 818,300,672 downwards.
ATATTAGTTGATGGTAGTGACATCACATAGATAGTTTATTTGAGGTGTGATATGATTGTGATTTAGTCCTTAGTATTTATTTGAGAGAATATGTTTTTCGGAATTGGACAAGAATATTTTTCCAAAAGGTGGTGAGGGTGACTCCCATATACCGTATATGACCAGTGGTATTATCTTGATGATTATTATGATATTGTAATTTTCATATCTGAGTGGAAACTAAATGAGTAGATATTGATTTTCTGTATTGTTTTATTAAGAAATACACATATATATTCCTTTAATATGGGATGAAATTCTATCAAATGGGCTAGGTGGTTTTTCTCCTAGGGTAATTGATATTGGATTCTTAGATGGGGTCCTTCGTGTCACTTACCAACTTATTCAATATGAGGGACGTGATAGAGAGATTCTGATACCATCCTTCCACAAGATCAAGGAGAGATAATTACCTTGAGTCCCTCCTCCAACTGAACCTGGGGTGGAGAAAAACACCAATGTTTTAGAAATATTACTAAAATGGGACGCATTACCCTATTTATAGTAACCAAGATCCCTAGATAAGACATATTAAAATCAAAAAATCTTACAAAGATATATATAATGAAACCAAAATCCATCCCATATGCATGATTATAGTAAAAATACCAGAAATACATGGAAAAACTCCAATGAAATTACCAAAAGATAACACAAGCAGCAACACAACAACCATCCCAAATTTCTAAGATAGTAAGGCACAACATGGTATTTGTAATATCCATAAAAACCTGAAAATTGTTTTATATACGTAGGGTGAGTATACAAGTATACTTAGTAGAAAACTCCAAAGTCACCTGTGCAATAGTGGTAGAAGCGTACTAAAGCCCCCGTGAGGAAAAAAACACAAAATCATCTAAAAAGGTATACTATCCATCCCATCCTCACCATGGAACCCTCAGAAAATAATGCATGTCATGTATACTAATGTAGTAATCACATAGATATTTGGATACCCCGCACCACTTCCCACATGTTAATAACTTATCCAGATTGGAAAACATCCTAATTCTAGCCCTCTCTTCTACAAGGCCCACTGTCACAACCTACATGCACACACTTAGTCCAAAAACCACACCACATTCCTTGTCAAAGACACCAATGCATCAAACATAATGTACCCTTCTTGAAAACACATGGGCCTCTTCTTTAAAACACCTGGGATACAAACCACATCTCACACATCCAATACCATAAATTTGGTAATAAACTACAAGCCATTAAATCCACCCAATTAATATTGTGGGATGAATTCTTACATGATAGAGCATGGTAATATTAGTAACAAACCATCCGAACACCCACTGGGATATTGGGAAAGACGCCCTCCAACATAACAACGGCGTGTTTGCCACTAATGATCAACATTGGTGGGGTGTGTATAGAAATAAAATAAGAAACTAAAAGTTTATATATAAAGTAAAAAACACACAACCCTTACCATTGGATTCCAAACATACAACCATTCCACTCAAAATCCCATTTACTACTACCCCTACATACACATACCACCGCGTATGAGGTTCACTTGGATGCCACATCACTACAATCCACAACTAGAAACATACCCCAATCGACTAATTTCACCAATTATCATTCGGCATTATCAAATCAATCATTTATTTATTTCCATCTCTACTCAGGAAACTACCAAAAACTATAGTCATTATAAGGAAAGGAAACCATACCAAGCACATCCAAGTAAAACAAAGAGTGAAACTATCAACAACCTTCATCAATGTCTTTTCACCCAATTCATTTTATCACAACCATACCCGAATGCCCCGCTGCACAACAACACCACCCACGAAAAAAATATAAACATGAAATCTTTACACAACCCAGTCCTACAACTCCACATCCAATCCATGGCCAAGATACATTCCCACTTCATATCACGTCAATCCTTTTTCAAAAGGAATAAACTTCTCAATATGGGAATCCATAATTCCCCTCATACCACCCACACACACATTCCCATAGATACCACCTCCAAAACCCACACAAGAATCAAAACCTAATAGAACACAGTACACAAACACACCTATCAATCAGGTTGTGTTGAAATTTTTCCAACACTGTTATTTAAATTCCACTTTGATATGTAAGCATGATCACACAATATTTTTTATCCTGGGACATCCATTTATTTATTCATGTGTACATTGATTATAAAGTATTCATAAAGAAAAAAATATTTATAAATCATCACCCATGCGTATGCAAATACCACCAATGACCATGATTTTCCGAGGTAACACGACCGAACCAAATCACATTATAAACAAAGATAACTAATAATACAACCGGTCAACATCATCATCCATATACACTTTTATTCCATCATATTATCTTATTTAAATTGGTTTCAGCAGTATTCACAGAGGGAAAAGTGTAAAACCACATCACATGTTATACAATTAAATGATAGAAGAAGGAAAATACCTACATAGAGAAATAGGTGATCAAAACTTCTCATTGTGCCTAAAATGGGCATGTACGTGTTGTAAGAAAAATCCAAGGAAATAGGATCGATGTCTATGGAATACCAAAAAAATTGACAAAAAGGAAAGGATATAGGTGCACCCAAAGAAAAAAAGAAACACACTTGGAAGAGAAGATCCCAATATTGAAGAGCCAGATCATAAATCCAAGAATGTGTGGTTTCCAAAGTCATTAACATTGGATAATGTCCATGACCACATAGTTCGTCTATATCAATGTCCCCAGTGTGTTAGGATATTAATGATATAATTTATATCTTTTGTAACACCATTATAAATTACAAATTAAGGCTTTAAATTGATTTATGTAAATTCAATTAAAATTAAAGAGGGATGAAAATGTAAAACAAGAAATTATTTCTTCGATGGGTGAGTCACCGATAGCAAGCCACTGACAGTGAGTGACTAATGATGAGTTACCAATGATACATGACCTACTGATGCCACAACACCCCGATGACCTGACTCACAAATGCCCAGACTCACCGATGCCCTTACTCACCAACACAAATGCCTTGATTCATCAACACCAACACCCCGAATCATTGACACCAATTTCTTGACTCACCAACGCCCTGATTTAAAAAAACTTACCCCCTAATTAAATGACACCACCAACCTGACTCATAGAAACAGATGCCCAAATTCACCGACAATAACTCCCTAACCCAACATTACTGATTCCCAAACTCAACGAAATTGATTCCTTGAGTCGCCTTCATCGACCCACTGAGTCACAAAAAAAATCCCATGTGTCACCAATGCAAAAACTATAGATTTTGGAGAGTATGAAAAGGATCCATCATTACCTCACAGAACACCCCAACCACCAGATTTTGAAAAATTTATGGACCATGGTGTCAGCTCCATAACATCATATCCCTCTCAAACTGTTATCTCCCATGTGAATTCAAAACTGAACTGACAATAAATAGGGGTCAGAAAAACCAGTTGTAGGATACCTTTCAAGCATAAAACACCATATGTTTTTTGAAAGATTGAGTGGAATCTAAACATAAAAATAAACTCTTCCCACATCTACTAACCAAAACATTCATAAGATACCCCACACATGCTCCAACTGTCTAGACACATGAACTTAGGAATTCATTCATCCATGTCAAGATATTATCCACTTTGGGAGTAACTGACTCTCCCACATGGGTTTAATCGTATCCACATTAATTCATCTCATTTATAGATTATGACATCTTCTACTCATGGTCATGAATTTATCACACATCAAATGATAATGAAAAAAACTCACCTCATAAAAAACAAGGATCATGCATCACATCAAACATAAAACACATGAGAATAACTCAAAAAAATTCTAGGTACTAGGCACACATATGGACGTCCCTTTCAGAAGTACTCTCCTCCAATCAACCATGACTCCACAACACACATACTAAGGGAATGGACCAACAACATAGTATATTCTCACAATGATCTTGGATCTACACTAGTTTATCAAATTTTTTTTTGTCATGCTCAATATCCAACTATCCCCAAAAAATGATATGGGAGTCATCCTAAAGACACCAGTGAAGGTGAAAGATGTAAAATACGTTGTGGATTCTCTTCAACTACTGTGAAAATTCCAACTGTTATTCCGCCTTGATAACTTTTCCCCACACATTGAAACGTCTGATGGGCCTGTGATAAAGCATACTCCCTCAGTTGAACCCTCTCCGCCTATGTTGAGGGGAAACCTTCAATAATACATGGTCCCATCCTCAATCTTCAAGGGCCTTATCCTGTGATTGGAATAAAACTTCAGTCGGTCCTCTTCTACCTTTATCCTCTCACGGTAAAGATGCAACTTCTATGTCATACTCTCCACCATGTCTGGACCATGAACAGTTTCCCCCCAACTTCCGTCAAGCACAATGGTGAAGGAAATGACCTCTAATATTGAGCATTGAACATAGCCATAACAATAGAATAATTATATATTACTATAAGAAAACTCTACCAAATTAATATTTCACACCCAAAAACCACAAATGCCAAAAACACATGCATGTAACATGAACTCAAATATCTATATGGTCTTCTCTATTTTTCCATCCATCTAAGGGTGGAATGAAGTGTTGAGGCGTAACTGAGTGCCGATGGCAAGCTGCAATCCCCTCTAGAACTATGATGTAAAACATGTATCATGATATGAGATTATGGATCTTGAAACTACATGTATCCACACCACCTCATCCACATACCACTGTGTTATGCCATCTACTGTACTCAGCTCCATGATTACTAAGAAGTGAGCCAATTTCATGAACTAATCCACTACTACCCAAATACAATCGCTTCTCCCCAAATCATTTGGTAACCCAATGATGAAATATTTCTATATATCACCCCCATAAACTCGGGGACATCTAGGGGAGTCAAAAACTCATTGGAATTACGTTTCTCAGCCATCACTTCCTAGAAAACTAAGAACTTCTCCAAAAACTCTGCCACACCCTGCTTCATCCTAGGCCACAAGAACTTTTCCCTCTATCCATGACACTTGATGGAAATTTTTGAGTTGACGATAAGGGTTGAGTTATAAAGACAACATAAAACCTCCACTCACATTAACAATGTATCAAATGGATTCCCTAGGAACATCTGATTCTGACTATCATCAGACCATCCCCTCAGATCATTACCCTGGTCAGTGCCATCACACGTCAACTCCCCCTCTGAGTCTCTCCATTGAGACTCCTCCACAATTTTCCTCAGAGATGAATGTGCAATCATATGAAATAGAAAACCTCTTCAAACTTCTATTCCTATATCTATGTGAAAGTAATACAACTCCTCCATTAACCTCCAAGTCACTTATGATTCCTGAACAACTTCCTTCAGCAACATCCTTCTCAAAGCATCAACCACAACATTCCCCTTTACTAAGGTGTAGGAGATCTCAAAATCGTTATCCTAGAGAATGTATTTCCACATCCACTAACGAAATATCTAATCATGATAGGAAAATATGTACCTCAAGATATAGTGATACATGGAGAGCACAAAGTGCTCCCCAATGAGGTATGTTATCCATATCTTTAGTTGGAGCATGACCGCTACAAGTTCCAGATCATGGGAGGCATAGTTATGTTCATGGGGGCCTAACGTCCTAGACCCATAATATATCACTCTGTATTTCTGCATCAGCAAACACCCAAATCCTCAATGGGATGCATTATAGAATTCCTATAACATCCCCCATCTACTGGAAGCTTGAGCATTGCAGCATTAACCCACTTATCCTTAAGATTAACGAATGCTTCCTAAAACGGCATGCTCCAAAATATATATTGGCCTTTTCTTTTTAGATCCCTCAAGGGATCTGGTACCCAAGAGATATGTAGTAAAAATATTTAGTAGTAGCCTGCCAGACCTTGAATACTATGAACCTCTACCACATTCATAGATAATTCCAAAGAACGGCTACCTTGACCTTCAATGTGTCCACTTCAACACCTTTTTGAGACACAACATGTCCATGGGAGTGCACCTATGATGTACAAAACATTCACTTGGATAGATTTTCATGGAGATGGTGGTGCCAAATAACATTTAGGGTAGACTTGAGAAGCACGTTATGCTCCTCCACAGACATCGAGTGGATCTGGATATCATCAATAAATATGAAGAGAAAACATTCTAGGAAATTTCAAAAGGATTTCATAAGCCCATTGAAAACGGATGGTGTGTTCATAATACCATACAACATAACCACAAACTCAATGTTCCCATAACAGAACCTGAAATCAATCTTCAGGGTGTCACTCTCCTTCACCATTAACGAGTGATACCCAGAACAAAGATCAGTATTAGAGAACAAACATTCTCACCTCACCTGGTTGAAAAGATCATATATTCATTGGAGAGGGTAATGGTTATTAACTATTACCTGATTCATTCTCTGATAGTCAATGTAGAGCCACATACCACCTTATTCATTCTTCCTAAAAAAGACTAGAGGACCCCACAGTGACACATTGGGTCATATAAAATCCTTCTTCATCATATCCTCTATCTCAATCCACAAAAATGACAACTCAGAATGCGCCAACCGATAATGATCCATCAAGATCGTATGTTCTCCTATCTGTAAGTTATATCTGAACTCATCATCTTGTCAAGGTGGTAGGGTCACAACCTCCTTAATAAAAAAGATCCATAAATTCTCCAACAACTCTCATAACCGCCACCATCTAACCATACATTAATCCCAATGACAAGTTGCCTAAAAATAAGAGAAGAGGATCCATGAGACATCTGACCTTCTGATGACTCCACTCGCCTATGAAAGAAACGCGGTGGAATTTGATGTCTAAAAACATGACTCTTCTACCAAAGAAGTCGATAACAGAATGCACCAATAACAACCAGTCTATACCAATGATGTCTTCATACATATGAATCTAGAGAAGAAGGTGATCCCTAATCGACTTATGTGGCCCAAACATAAGTCTACATCCCCAGTAAACATCAATCAAGATGGTCTGACATTCTACTGGTGACCTCAACACTAGGGGCATTGAAATTATATCTTTGTCTAGTCCCAATGAAAGGGCCTCACTAGGTGCTATAAAGGGGTGCAATTCTCATGAATCAAACAAGGAAAAATAATTTTCACTAAAAAAATGATCATACCTTGAACGATTTATGTCCATATTGGAACTGCTGCCTCTATTACATGCAACTAGCCATGCCAAGCTCCTATACCTCTCAGATGTTGGTTGCCTCCCCGACGGCACCCTAGTCAAGGCCCCTAATGACAACCCTGAGGTCGACCTCCTCCTACACCATCAGCCCACGGTGGAGCAAGGGGTTGTTTTCCTTACTTCTAGAAAGGCCAGGACCTTAGTCGCTTCTATAGAGGGAGATGAAAATTTCCACCTCCAAAATATTGAGATCGAGTAAAGAACTGTCCCTAGAGGATTTCATGGCCTCCACATGAAAAACCCGACGACCCCAGGCTAGTGGGAAAAGGGTGGGGACCAAAGGGATGAAAGTGAAACTGATGGGGTCATCTCCTCGATACTCTAAACCAGGAAGCACCTGATGCTGGAGACATTCTAAGGAAAACCTTCTTCTTTGAAGAGATATGATGACATCCATTTCATATCATACCTCATTGGGAGTGAATCCTTTCTACCACCTCATCCATCTTCATAAACTCTATATATGTCGGTAGGGTGAACGGGTTAACCTCATACTGAAGAGATGTGCAGAGTGAATCCTCTATGTGCCTCACCCAAGACTCCTCATCTAGAAAGTTATATAGAGAAAAATTTAGGAGGTCCTTGAACATGATCCCAAATTCCCTAAAAAAACTGCCAAACTAGATTGTGGTTATATCTTGACTCTTCCCTTATTTCATCATGGAATAAAGTAATTATACCTAGAACTCCTTCTCAAAGTCAATCCAGAGAACATTTTTTGCCTTCCTCTCTCCGAGGTAATGAATCCACCACTAACGCGCTACTCCTCTAATCGAGGACACTGTTAGAGGAACCCTGTACTTTGTTAGATCCCATATAGAGATAAAAGTTATCACCATCTCCTTGAACTAACTATAAATCTCCATATATGAGACACCGCCGTCATAAATTTCTAGAATCTTCGTCTGAAATCACAATGAATCTTTTTCCATGGGTCATGGGCCTCTATTTTGTTGACCCTCTGTCGGTCAACTATGTTCACCTGATTACCCTCCATTGCTCGTACCACAAGCAGAAAATTCCAAGGAGCAATATCTGAATGCAATATAGGGATCTCCAAAAACGGGGTTGTATGTAAGTTTCTCTAAATATTCTTTTTAACTCTTTATTTTTTTTAATTTCATGAACAAACTCACAAAAAAACAGAAGTCATCATGATGAATCTACCTTCCCTATTGTCTCTAACCCGCAAACCGTGTAGCCTCACATGGTCTTTTGGTAGGATCAGAGTCCTTACATTGGATCATGGGGGCACTAAAATGTTGTATCTCACCTGGTCTTCCATGGCATGTGTCACAATCCATGATCACCAAATTTTTTTTCTCTACCAATTCAGCTAGTCCTCACTGTTCCTAACTCCAAAAAATTATCCTACCACTCAACTATCACATCAGATATAATTTTTGTGATGAGACAACTACTTCCTGAATTGGGAAGGGATACCAATATGTTGATACATTCCTCTCTCAGGTTTATTGAGAGATAATGGCCCATGGGTTCTGCCTTCAATACGCCCCAGGGTGGAGACCAGTACCAAGGGTATAGAATTCTCACAAAAATGGTAGTCATTGAACTTATTTCATTAAAAAAGATCGAGATATAAGATTTATCCACCTCAAACAACTCCAAGAATGAAATATATAATGAAACCAAAATATATACCATATGCATGCTTAATTTAAAATTGCTAGAAATATATGACAAAACTCCAAATTATGTACCAAAGAAAATATGAGAAGCCACATGATATATATCCCATTAGTCTGAGCTAGTAAGGTCCAAAAATGTCCAAATAATCTCCCTACAATCCTGAAAATAGTTTTATATATGTAGGGTGAGTATACAAGTATACTCAGTAGGAAATGCCAATGCCACCTGTGCACAAGTTGGAGAAGTATACTAATTCCCCCGTGAGAATGAATCATAAACTCAAAATCACCTAACAATGTTTTCAATAAACCCTATCCTCGTCGAGGCATGATCAAGAAGAAATTCAAATCTTGTAATCTGATGTAGTAAGAACATCGATATTTGGGTAACCCACACCACTTCCCACTAGTTAACTACACATCCCAAATGGTGATCTTCCTGAATCTACCATGCTCTTCCACAATCCCCACTATCACAAACTTACTACACACACCTATTCCACATACCAAAACACATTCTTGGACATAGACACTTGGGCCTCAAACATACCACATGCTTCCTAAAAGCACCTGGGAATCATCATGAAGAAACTAGGGAAACAAACCACATCTCACATTGCCAATGCCATAAATATGGTAATAAACCCCAACCCATTATAGCCATCTCGATGAGTTATTGGTGATCAATTTCTAGAAGGGGGATAAGGGTAATTTTATTAAAAATCTTTCCATCCTCCAACCGAGATTTTGGGAAAGACACCCTCCCCCATAATAATTGGGTGTTCGGCACATAGTGCTCAACACTAGTGGCTTGAGTGTATGAAACATAAGGAACTGCACATTTATATAGATACATAACAAATACTCAACCATTATTTTTTATTACAAACATACAACCAGACTACTCAAAACCACCCTTACTGCTACCCCTACATGCACATACCACCAAAAACAACAAGCAGTTGAATAATGCTTCACTACATAGCCCATCTCAAAAATACCCCAACCGATTCTTTTAATGAATTATTGTTTGTAATTTTCAAATCATTAATTTATTTATATCAATCCCTATCCAAGAAACTACCAGACAATAAAATCATTATATGGTAAAGAAACCATACCAAACACCGCAATGTCAAAAAATGATAGAAATAGCCAACAAACTTCTTCAATGTTATCTCGATCAATTCAAACTCTCACAACCAATCCTGGTAGCCCTGCTGCACAACAAAACCACACATGAAACACCTGTAAATATAAAATCATGACACACCCAAGACTATTAGCTCCACTACCCAAACCCTAACCATATACAGTCCCATTGTAGAACTATTCCATCAATTCCATAATCATTCATTCTCTCAATATTATATTCCATCACATTGACAGTACCACCACATACATAGTATCATAGACATAGAAACACAAAAAACCACACAAGGAACAAAAACTAATATAACATAACAAATATACAGATATAAAAAATGAGTTTTATTATTATTTGGGCAACATTATTCATTAAACTCGACATTGATATGTAAAGGTGACCACATAAGAGTTTTCATCCAGGGTCATCCATTAATTTAAGCAACTTTACTTGATTAAAAATTTCGATATTTAAGGAATTATTCATAAGGAACCTACAATAGTTATAAATAATCACCCATGCTCATTCAATTTCCACCAATGACCTCAATTTTTAAGGGCCACATGATCACAATAGATAACATCATAAACAAAGATATAAAATAAAACAAGCCATCCACATCATCTTTCTTATCCCCATTCATTATTTCAATTATATTATTCAAATTGGTTTCATAATTATTCAAAATATTAAATAGTACACACCCCTGCATGACACATAATTAAAAGATAGATGAATTTACACCCTATGTAGAACAAAAGGCGACCAAAACTCATTGCTCATAAATTGGGGGTGTCCTAGTAGCAAGAATTGTCCATAGAAAACTCTAGGAAACTGGAATGATAGCTACGACACAATATGTTACTCCAATGGAAGGGAAGCCTCTTGGTTCACCAAGAGGAAATGGAAACACACTGGTAAGATAATATCTTGACATTGAATATCCAGATACTCTATCAATGTAAGAATGGTTTAAATTGTCGTTAATGCCAGATCATGGCCAGGACTATGTGGTTTGACTATTTCAATGTCCCTGGATATTAAAAATATACTTAAAGTATTTTGAAATGCCTTTAAACACCGATACAAGGATTTAAACTCGATTTAATTCAAGTCAAATAAAATATAAGAAGGAAAAATCTTGAAAATGAGTCACTGATAGGTCTATCACCAACAATGAGTAACTAATGCTAAGTTATCGATAATACTTGACCAACTAATGATTGAATAATAATTCCTTAACTAACCATCACCCTGACTCACTGAAACTGTAATTCACCAACACCCTGACTCACTGAAACTTATGCCATGACTATCCAACACTGACACTCTTACTCACCGACTCTGATGCCCTGACTCATAGACACCCGGACTCACTAACACCCTCACTCACCGAAACTGATTCCCTGATCCAATGACACTATATCCATGAGTCCCTGAAACTGACATCCTTATTCACTGAAACCAACACCCTAACTCACCGACACTGACACCCAAAGTCACTGAAAGAGACACCCTGAGTCCTTGACACTGATACCATGAGTCACCGACACCAACGCCATGAGTCACTATTGTGCAAAACTAAAAATTTGGGAAATTCTACAAATGAGCAACTGTTTCCTCCCAGAACACCCCAAAATATAGATATTGACAAATTAATGGACCATGGTGCTCTGAGCTATTAAAATTCATTGGGAATGGAGCTGACAAAGCAGGGTTATCTGAATTATCAAAACTATCCATATTAGATTTTGGAATAATGGGAAAAATTATGGGAATCTATGATATATTGAGGATATATGTTTGAATGTTAATGTTCTTGACATGATATTTAAAAACATTAATGATTTATTGAAGAATATTCAATATGGTTATCATCAACAGTTTATGTAAATTTGATGGATATCATGGGGTGGATAAGAAATTGTCACACATGTTTCATTCAAGGATTAGGATAGGAATGTTTCATTTCATACATATGTTATTAGAATGAGAGGGTATGCCTAATTTTGATGGGGGATGTTATAGGTTTAGGTCTAGACATAAATTAGAATGTAACCTTTCTACATTTCTGATGAAAAAAAATTATTTGAAAAAATTCCAAATGTTGAGACGTGGTATATATGGAATCCTCACATACAATGACCATCTGGAATGCTCTTTAAAATATGGGTGAAAGGATCCCCATCATAATTGGACTTTTCACTAAACCCTTCTTAGTTGGGTAACAACAACTTGTTGATTTTATCTCATCCCTTGATGTTGGATGACTCGTTGACGATGACAGGTTTCATGTGTGGTGCCATGGAAATAAACACTAATTGTGAATGCATATTTCTTCAAATTCAATATTTGGAGATAAAATAGAGAAAATTTCTACTTGAATAATAGTGGATTCCCTCTATCCTAGATAGCGTTGTATCATGTTTCCTTAGAGGATACATTTCTAATGATGATGGAATAACTTTTACATATTTAATGTATCATGCTAGCGTACTCATGAGAATTGTTGTATGATAGCACAAATAATTCCCACTTCAAGGGTGGAAAGGTATATAGTGGGAGCATATAGTTAAAAATATTTTTCCTACGTGATCCCTATCTCATTTATTAGTTATTATTTCCCTAGAACCTCTTAAGAGTTAAAAAATAAAATTCAAACAATTTAATGACCACAATAAAATTACTAAATGGTTCGGTTGATCACAAGGGACAATGTTAACCCTTCCGCAGATCCATCATAGAAAATAAAGTGTCACATAGCCACAAAATTATAAAAAACAAAAATATTATATTTTTTTTTGTTTTTCAACATGTTTATTTGAATAAAAACTCATATATCATGAATAGAGAATATTATGTTAAAATATTCACTGCATTTGTATCTAGAATGATGATTTACACTTGGAATGATGTATGTTTCATTCATATTGGATCCCAAGTTATGCCACATTTACATGTGGTTTATGTTGACTAAATTAAATTGTATATTTTTTGTTTTTATTTTTTTTTATAATTATTCATGAATCTATTTATGTCCATCTTGACGAAATACCCAGGGTTAGATAGATAACACTATGAAAATAGAGTAGAAACCAAAGAGATAATTTGAAGAGAGGCAATAGAATATTCAAGGAATTATTCATAAATTCAATGAAGATTTCAAATTGAATCAGTGAAGATATCAAATTTCAATGAATATAATCATGATAACACTACTCGATTAAAGCTTTAGTTGTTTTTCATGTGGAAGGATTTCAATATTTTACATGAAATTGTTATTGTTTAGTTTTGTATCAAATTTATGGAATTAACATTTTCTTATCCTCAGTAATTTCCTCACGTTTAATCTTAATGAATAAACTTTTAGTTAAATTAAACTTTGTTGATATATTTTGATTATTAATCTTGGAATTAAACCTCTAATATCATAATATCGATAGGATGTAGTTTTTTAACTGGTCCCTTATTGGTTCATGATAATAGATTGGGGTTGGAGAAAATAAAATTTACATACATATTATATTCATATCTATATTATCATTATTATCTCTTATTATTTCTTCTTTAATTTATTCTATCATATTTCTGAGCTTCTAAATGATCATTTTTCAAATTATGGTTGAATTTGGGTATGTGAGATGACTGTGGTGCATGAAGAAAGTATACAATGTCCTTTTGAATCAGATAAGGGTGGTGGTGCAATTGTGACTAGTGTGCATTAGTCATTATTGTGAGATGAAGATCAGTTTTGCTAGTTTTAGGATTGAGTGGCGTTTAATGGTTTCTTGTCAGTGGTAGGGGTTTAGTGGGTCAATGGTTTCACCAATGTTTACTTTTAAATTGTGTTCAGACTAAAACATCAGATTTGATTATGGGTTTATTACACTGTATAGAGGAGAACATCGTCAGGGAATGATTCTTCTACAAATTATTCATTGATAGAGTTTGTATCCCTATACACACTACTGGAGTGTGTGACCACTATTATTATATTCATTATTCCCCCATATTAATGCTCGAATGGTGTGCAGGTCTACCCCTATATTCAGTACTCCCCCAAATGAGGTGTCCAACATCAAGTTTCATGTTCTGTATTATGGTTTTTGTCAGGTTATATGGGATTCATAGAAATTTTTATCTAGAATCCATATAATGGAAGGATATTGATAAATTGAATGTTTCATTCTATGTTGATAGGTGAGCATTCTTTAGTGATGTGGTATTTCCTTATCTTAGTTTTATGTGGAATTGTAGTTATCAGAAAGGATGATCTGTATTATCTCTATAGACACTTATGAATTCATAGGAACCCCATCAGTTTCCCTTAATACATATCATATAGTCCTAAGAATAAATTTATAAGGCATAAGCTATTTAGGTTATTGTGAACCTATGGTTTCTTGTGAGATATACCATGTATGAAATATAGAAGAATGATTAAGTTTTTCTGTTTTTTGATTGTTTATTATAGGGAATATCTAGATATTTATTTTCCATTTCTGGTAACTTTTGTTCATACAGAGAGATTTGGATGACTTGTTTTTATCCTTTGTTTTATGGATTTACTATTTGGTATGTTTTTAGAAACATTAATATGGTATTTGGTTTAACATATTTATTTTGTAATGTCAAATCACAATTTGGATATGGACTTGTGGGATGTGGAGTGGTCAGGTATTGTTAAGAGTTGACTCCAATTGATGTTGTTTAGGATATTAAACCAAAAATCATCAAATTTGAAAAGGATGAAATTCCTAAATATGGGTATTATTTTTCTTCTCAAAAGAAATGGATGGAGAAGGTCAGTGAGAGCTATGGATCGTGCAAGACTTCAAGGGAGTCGAAATCTCATGGCCATCCTAAGAGAATGAAAAGACTTACCACATAGTGCATAACCTATAGTAAATACTATAAAATCAATTACAACATACCCTTCCTACTCGCGTAAAGGCACTCTGGACAAATAGTGGATGCGCAGAGGCATTTGGAATAGACTCCAATAGGATACATGGTTTGTCAACAGATGATCACCTCAAAAAACCATTCAAAAAATCATTGAAAATTGTAAAATAAATCAAAAAGTAGAGGAGGACTCATTTGATTAAAAAGGACGTGCAATGGATCACTAATGGGATGGATAATTGTACAAGAAAATATCCATGAAAACCTGTGATACCCCAAAACCATTATAGAATAAGATGATGGAAATAAAATGGGAGGAGTCGATAGCTACTAGCGGTTATATATATCACATGACACACCCTTGGAAATCCAAAAGACACTATGATTACCAAGTTACATGTACTTCTCATCTCATAAAAGTCCATTGGCTTGTCAATGTTGTCACACCGAAGGCATTGAGTATGTCCATAAAACCATATGGTACCCTTGGGCAACCCAAGGACAAATATATTGAGTTTTAAACGAAATGCGGACACGTCTCCATAGACCCTTTATTGTACACATGACATATCACAATAAAATTGAGTTATTGGCCTCAATAGTACTCATCCAAACTCAAAATCATTACAACCTATATTTAATTAATAAATATAAATAAAAAGAGGAAGGAGTTTGAAGATACTCACAATCAAAAAAGGTTTTCAACGTTTAATGGAAAATTGTGAGATGGTCACTTGAGACTCCTTGATGAGTCAACCCGATCACAAGAATGATCCTTGATGATATATCCTTGTCTCACTGAACGTTTAGGAAAAGTCACCTGAGATGTTGAAATGACCTTTTAATTAGTGGCATGATCCTTCAAACATCCTTGTAAAGTTCAATGAGATAAAAAAGAAGCACTTTGGAATTGAAAAAAGATCAAACAAGTCCTAATTATTTGATAATAATGAAATAAAGTAGATAATTACAAAAAGGACTCAAGATCACTAAAAATCAGGCGACCCCCTAGGTATGATCCACAATTGAGGCTGGCAATGAGACGCGGATACTGAACTATTCGCTGACTATACAGTGGATCAATGCATGATATTCCTGAAAAACTGGCGAACAACTAAGGTGGCGAGGCATAAAAATTTTCAACATCAATATAAAAAATTCACTATGATGGATGACAAGACCACTGCATATCACAATGAGTAGAACTAACTCATGAAATTTTACATCGGTGTTAGGGAAGATTTCTTGGAGTGGTAAATATCGACAATGGATAGTCTTCTATAATGTAACATATTGTAGAACCTCTAGAGCGGTCATTACCCATTAATAAAGAACATTGTGTAATCATTCCTAGATCCTTCTAATAACTTCTGTCAAAACATGTAAATAAAATATCACACATATTTAATATCAAAAGAGACAATAAATAAACTAACACGAAATAAATCTAATACATTCTCAATACAGGGTCTCGAATGTGGACAAAAAGTTACATAGATACACAAAAACATGTTCACTAACCCTCATTCTCTTTCTGTGTGGCATCTGAGACATGTGACAACACTGTGACATGTCATCCAGATCCCCAGATACACTATTATAATTCTTTTTGGGTCACTTGAAATACTCTTTACATGTTAAATAATATCACACGACCCCCTTGTCATTCCCATCAGGGTCTCTATGCCCATTGGGTTCATCTCCCAAGCCTTGAGACATCAATCACATACATCAACTGACTCATATAATGTCACCAAATCATGTCATTAATGTATGATGGTCACATCTAGGTATTCTAGCAAACTATTGTGACACCCTCTAGGTAGGTCAGCTAAGACTCCCAACACCCTCCGGATATGTTGGTTGTGTCTCATGACGCCCTCCTAGAGTGTCGTCCAAGACATCCAACACCTTCCAAGACATGTCGTATTGACTCTAAGGACACCCTCTATATGTATCAGACATCTATTGCAACTACACAAGGATAATTCAGCTCGATCATGTGACACACTTTAGAAAAACCAGCTAGTTCATGCAATGGATTCCCAGAAAAATGATCTGAGGCATCCTATATCTTTTGGGAAAGTCATCCTCAATTATGAGATGACCTTCCAATATACTAACTGAGATACGTGAAGACCTTTGGATCAGTAAATTGGTCCACATGTTTTCTTTTCATCATACAGGGAGGATATTCTTTGACAAGACAACCAGACAACTAAGGCACATCGTGCCGAAAATCAACACATGACAAGTGGGAAAGCTAGCTTAATAAAATAGGTCATTTTAGGACTTTCTAACCTTGTCTATACTTCGTGTTTAATCCCATACCATAATGTAAATTTCAATGTGTAGTCACTGACCAACTGAACTATGGTGATTCTGATTCCTTCCACATCTAGGATATATTTGAAGCATCCCTGAGGCCTGAGCTCTATATTAAACATTTCAAAGGTTTTCCCAATGCATAATACCCATATCAATATGCAATTAGATTGATTAATTGTTATCTCCTATTTCACTCAACAAGAAAAATTCATCTGGTTTTATGGAGTTCTAATAGTAATATCATCCAAACCCTAAATATCACATGAGAGAGAAATTCAAATATATATCCCTGAATGAATGACCTGATATATTTGACACTATATGAATGAAACTACCATGTGGCCAGTACTAGGGGAGAATGTGATGTATGAAAACTATAATTACTTACATAAATAGGATATGAAGGATCCAATTGTATGACCCATGCTCACATTTAAAACAATTTCATTGAATGTCCCTTTAAGGACTATATTATCTCAGCCATCAAGACCCAATAATTCCTATGGGCTTATCCCCCTGTCTCATTCATCGGTGGCCTACAAAGATGAATAAACTATTAAAACATGAATTTTTACTATAGTAGGGGTAAATATTGCATCCTTTGTGGACCAAACCTTGAACACCTTATGTCCCATAGAACCTATAAAAGTTATTTATATATGACCTTAAACATCACAGTTCCACAAAGTATATGGTTTTTTATTCCTATAATATCTATGATATCTGGATGACTCATAATGGTTATATCACCTCCTCATAATAATAACCACCTAATTGTATGGTAGAACATGCCAAAGTACTTTCTTTTATTGCTTCAACACCAAACCAATCAACCATTTCTAGAAAATTATGTTGAACATCATATACATAGAAATGGATTCCCTATATAAACCCTAGTCCTTTTCACATGAAAAAGAATTAACCAATGACCATTTTTTTGGGAAACCGGTCCTGTGTTAGGATTATGAAGAGATTATTGAGCATATCTTTAATATATAAGAGACTCCATGAGTAGGAAATAATTCCCCACAGAAAAAGTGTGCTGCGACTGACCTCCCATCACTTTGACAAATGTATGTCCCCAAAAGTAATTCGGTATGAGACCCTAGATGAATGCATACCTTTGGAATTCAAGTATATAAATAAATACAAATAAGGGAACCATCAAGCATTTCTAGGTAACACTAGAAAAATGGAATTCCTGATGTGAAAAATTTATCAGGGTCAAAAACCCCCTCTAATCAGACTATCTGGAGAAACCATCGGGCATCCCCATTCCACATCTGTTGACACTTTTTTTCATCCCAAAGTCAAAAATACTGAAAAAAGGGAATACCTTAGTCCAAAGTGATTCAACTTTTGAGGAAGCATCAAAAATCGACAAAGGCATGAAAAAGGATTTCTTCCCACATGGGTCGTGCATGTTTCCTCATGGTCGTGCAAGTATAAATGTGCTCCATGTAGTGGTCGTGAAGTTGACTTTCGTGCCCTCTTTGATTATCACTCGAGGTCTTCAACAACCTTTAAATACCCCTGGTGGGCCCCCCATTTTAAAGAAGGAAAATTCCAGAAACTCAGATTTCATCTCCCGGCGCCCTAGTCTCTTCTCAAAGATTCCTAACACTTATAAGGTAATTTCGTACCTTGAACTAAATCTCTAAAGATGGGGAACAAGGTCTATCTGTTGATATTCATCAACACCTATGCGCTTAAGTGTCTAACTCTTAAGGGAAATGAAGACACGTGTGAGCTTCCTTACTCCTTCAATAGAACTTGTGTGCCACCCTTTGGAAGACGTTAAGGATAATAATAAGGGGTTGAGCCAAGTCTCGCCCAAGTATTACCCCATGAGTTGACCTTCGTGCAAGACCCATGTGTCGCGCAAGTACACATGCGCGACCCGGACGTGCATGCCCACGCAGGACTAACGCGCCTCTCTCTTTTTGGGTGCCCCTCCTACCTTTTCACCTCACTTATTCAAATTCACCTATCCTCTTCTAGATTAAGCCTTCAAAATTCTCTTCAATTCCCATCATGGAATGATTTCTTGGTTGGATTCCTTATCTAAAAGGAATTCTGTGGACAATCTCTCAAATCCTAGTGATTTACATATCTTTATGTCACTAAGGTTAGAGATTTCATTCATTCAACCTCATCCTCTAAGATGAGAGGATCTTTAACATGGGCCTCCTTTTCATGAGTAATCCACGATCCAAATTCTCTAAATTTGGGCATCCTCCTTAGGAGTAATCCCCAAGTCCCCTAACCTGGGATTCCTCCTTATGAGTAAGCCCCAGTCATAAAATTCCCAAATCTGGGCATCCTCCATAGGAGTAAGCCCCATGTTCCCAAATTCTATATTCCTTTAAACTAGGCCTCCTTTTTAAGAGTAAGCCCCTATTTTCAAATCCCTTTAACCTAGTCCTACTTTTTAGGAGAAAGCCCAAATTTTCATAATTCCCCTTAACCTGGGATTCCTTTTCAGGAGTAATCCCCAGTTCTCAAGTCCCTTTAACCTGGGCCTCCTTCTTAGGAATAAACCTGAGTCATAATTTCTCTTAACCAGTATTAATTTACTTTTTATTTGGGATTCCTTATTAGTTGTAAAACCCAATCATAAGTCCCTTCTAATTTGGGGATCCTTCTCAAGTGTAAGCCCTATGTTAAGTTTATGAATCTCCATAAAGCTCATATACCATTATGGACCATGTTCCCAGGTTTCTTCCCTGAAGTAAATCCTAATCTTAATCTACTTGGGCAGTCATACATACATAAGCCCAACATCATTTCTTATGATGGCACAATTGTCAGGTTTTACCAAAAAATCTTGTTTCTCAAAACGAGCATGACTCACGTGAGATAAGATTGTAAAATTAAAAATGAAACCTCTCTTGGAGCCATCAATCACACATAAACCTCATACTTCTTTACTCAAACATTGTGGGATCTGATTACTTTTATAAAACAAAGGATACATAGGTAGCCCATTTGTGGGTATGATCCTAACTCAGAAATAATCTATGTCCTTCTGAATGACAATAAACATCAAGTGCCCTACTAAGTGGCTTTAAAACCAGTATGGTTATCATAATGACCAAGATATTTCTATATAATGTGTCAAATGTTACCATTGACTATGAATATTTAAAAAAATACAGATGAATCTCTATTGATGATGAACCTCAAAAACATATAAAAGATTTTCTAAATCTCTTACAAACTAATCATTGATTGTCAGATCTAAAGGAAAGATCATTTTAATACTTTGTAATTTAATAAGTATTCACAAACATAACTTAAATATATAAAGAGAGTCTCGTATTAGACAACAATTCCTCTCAAAAAGGTGTGATGAGTCCGACCTCCCATCCTCTCGACCAATGGAAATTCTTAAGCCTCATCAGTCTACTAATAATGAGCACCTACCTTAGAAAAGTAGGTCCAAATGGATATAGAATCATTAGATGTTTCCGGTTCAATGAAAAAACCCTTTAGAAACCGCTTGGATGTTTGAACCTTAAATCAAAGAGGTCATTTCCATTTCCAAAGGAGACAAAAAATGGTGAACCCAACGTGAATCATTAACCAAGTTAAAGTGACGTTTTACGTATTTGTTAGGCCCCTATTTAAACTCAATGAGCGGGGCAAAAAAATAATCAATAACATATGTGTTCATCCAAAAGATGTAGTGGCTGAACGTATCTTGATTATGTCTGTTATATCAAACAAGCACTCTTTTCCAAGATCTTCTGCATTACAGAAATGGATTCTCCTAAGTTCACACCTGTGAATACCTCTGCTGTGAATGCCTCTACTGCTACTCATGTTGGATTGTCGTCTGCTATGAGGACGAAATAACCTACTTTGTGTCTTCAACAGTGGGTATCAAATGCGCTGGTTAAGGAATACCATCAAATTAGTACTATTCCGACACTGGAGGCCGCTGGACAGGACCTCCAAGTCAAAAATTCACCCTCGTCATCCAGACAACGATGACCAGCGATCAAGAAGTAGGTGGTGCCAACCACCTTCTCCAACCATTTCGGGTCATTATCCCTGGATTGAAATCACCAGTCCCTCCCATATTCTAGGGAGGTGAATGAGTAGGCCCCTCAGGGCCTTAATTCAAGGATACATGAGTCCTTCCCGGGGGATCCCATCAACAATCGCCGCTGGACTCATGTGACAATGCACCTTCAACAAGATGTGGGTATCATATCCAAGCATTAGACTCAGGTTCCTCGATCCCGAGCAGGCAAGACGAACTGCCAGAGGTGAAATACAGTGAACAGTGAGAAGGTTCTTATCTCTAAAATTTCTGGATAAGTCCACCAACCTAACTTGGTGGAAAGCAATCAGCGGGAACACACACCCGTCTGTTTTAATTCCCCTATCCAGCAGACTCGTCTAACAGTAGCATGCCAATCCCACTAGGAAATTCCAGCGGATTACTATAGACATGAACATACACCGGTTTATAAATCATCATCTAGTCATCAGGATCGTCTAACTACATACGATGAAGCCCACCAAACCAATGTGTGGACAACTGGTAAATAGGCACATACCCCTGCTTACACTAATCAATCCTTCCAACAGCCTCATCTGTCTGTATTGATGGAAGTTCATCAACCACGTTTGGCAGAGTGAAATCAGCAGGCACATACACATTCTAGTATTGATCTATCCTCCCAATAGTCTCGTTTGGTAGCACCCGGAAAATTCAATTGGAAAGCCCCAATTACAAATAGGAGGCATACTCAACTCTCTACCCGTACACATGAGTACTGTCAGAATTCAATGACTGGAAAAGGAGGGAAGGAGAAATAATACACACCTAATCCAAACATGTAATGGACGTATATCCTCATTCCAGCAGCTGAAGTCCCCAAGAATATTCTTTCAATGGTGATGGATCAGAAGCAAATCCCTGCCCATATTCTGGATGCCTGTCAGGATATTATAACTGCATCAGCAGCATCTCAGGATAAATTTTTCCCTACCAGTAGAGTGACACATCAACGGTTCACTCTTAAATAGACACACACCTCTGTTCCAGTCCAAGAGGGTTGTGGGGAATACTCCCCCATATCATATGTAAAATCAAGTCAGGCACATACACCTGATTTGAGTGGAGATAATCAGTCTAACCTGATCATTTATTTTGAGCAGGCACATACTCTTTCCCATAATGACTACTTTCATAAACAAGTGGTCCCTAAATTGAGTAACAAGACATCTAAGAAGAATACCCACCCAGCACGATCAAGAAATTAAGAGCCAATTTGTAATAAGGCCTTGCTCGATGTTGGAGTTCTTGAAGCCCTCAAAAAATTATCTGTTGGAATTCAAGATTTTACTCCCTCATTTAAAAATAGTGGGAACATTAATTCCGAAGGTCTTCATTATAAACTTCCTCATGAAGGCTTTCATCCTGACAATTTGGTCGATCTCGAAGTTTTATCTTCTGATGAGAGCCATAAGAACCCTCTGTGTGGCCAGAAGTCCTAGGAGAAAATGTTTCATCTTTTTCTATAACCCACCATGGTGTTCATCCCCATGATGATGAATTTAGCTGAGAAAGTCCTCTCCGTAGTAGTAATTCAATTACCTGGAAAATTATTTAATAGACAATGTAGTGATGAGAAAGCCCTCTTATCTTATGGAACATGAAAATGTGAGGCTAGTAATTTATAATGTTATACCACTACTAGGTGAAATACTTTCTCAATCCGAATATTTTCTAGGGTGTAGGTCATTCTTTGAACCACCCCTGGGTCATTTATCATCTAGTTTGATCAATGAATTCTCTACCGATATTATTGAATCTGATGAAGAAATAATGAATCACCAGATTTGGTCTAATCAGGTAGATGAGTCTATATTGAATGATAAAGAGGAAGTACTAAATATGAGAAAACAACTGGTGAAAGGTGAACTGCCAGTCTTGTTTCGGACTTTCGCTAACTCTCAGTATGACATTTCAGAGATGTTGACAGATGATGGAATTCATGATATTCATCTCAACAAATGGAAAACTCATTGTTAGTTGAAAAAGGAAATATTATCTTATTATGAATATGAAAATAATGTCAAGATACTATAAGGGTTACAATTCCAAATTGACTTTGCATCTCTCTCAATTTCTTGATATCTGAAGGCTAAAAAGAAGTAGAGAGACCTTCAGTATTCATTCCTTGGCGCACTAAAAATATTGCGCAAGTTAATTGCCAATGCCCCATCTGGTATTCATATTAGGGGATGGGGTGTTCATGGAGAACTACATTTCACTGTACTCTCTAGTTAGCAAAGCCTACCGAAAATGGTTCCATGCAATGTTATTCCCCATGGCCGGCCACAGCCAATTGTAAATGTTTGTAATCAAAGGCCCGCTCAACAACATGCCTCAACTAGTTCTTCTCAAAGTCAAGCATATAGAGAAAAAGTTGTTGAATTAATCCTGCATCAAGAAAATGAGAATATTGAACTGGCTTCTCATTTAGAGCGTGCACATCATCAAGTGACAGAACTGTCAGAAATCATTAAACGGTCTTTTGAGTCGGGTGATAAAATTTGATGCAGGTTGATGCATCCATCCAATTTCTAGACTAATGTATACTAGATCAAGAGAGATTTCAATAAAGTCTCAGATATATCATGTAAAGAACCACCCCATCTTGCGAGACTGGGGACTCTTTTAACCCATATCTCAGAATCAAGAAATAGTATTCTATGTGTTGAGAAGGAAAAACAAGAACATCCCTGTCCACCGGACTGGGGACTTTTTTAAATCAGAAATCTCTTCCTCCGAGTAAGTTATCCTTCTCTAGATTATGGAAGAAGCCACAAGAGGTACAAAGAGCCAAATTATCAGGACATTCCCTCAAAATTACGGTTCATGAAGAAGTTCTTGAGGGATCCAATTGACAAAAGGAAATGTCTCATCAAAGATATGGAAGAAGACAATATCACCGAAATGATGATAGAAGGGATGAAATCCATTATGCATCAATTAATTTCATCAATTTCATTGTCGCTGATCCACCAAATGAGGATCACACAGAGGGATCAGATTAAGAGGTTCATGATCAAGAAGTTGTACGCACAAACACAAATGAAGAAGGTGTGCGTACATGAAACCAAAGGCTTACCCAGAATCTGGGTGTTCCTTCAAATAACCCACTTCCCCCTCTCGGAAAGGGATCCAACAATGGGAAAGGAAAGAATCAGGTTACATACCCTCCTCTGGAGAAAGCCAATCGCTCTCACTCGAGCGATGATTTGCACAATAGGAGGAAGAAATGAAGGAATTGAGGAGGTTTAATGCAGAACTACATCAATGTAGTCTTCCTCCTAAGTGTGGTGGGGTCAGTCAGCCAAGGGAATTTGTTGAAGTAATTGATATGGATCAAGAATATCATCTTTTATCAGTACACCCTCACATGTCTAATCCTACGGGTCATATGCCACAATAATCTGTGGTGCTACCATAATTTGCAGTATTAGCCACCACATGTATACAAGCTCCAGTTATTGCACCTTATCAAGTCCATGCTCAGCTTGATGTTTCTCAAAAGTTAATAACTACTATTGAGTCATTAATAGCTCAGTTGGAATCTATGGAGGGGAAACAAGCTCAAATTCAACCAGAAAAGAGAGCTTACCATCAATGGATTTATTCAATTCCTCCCCCATAAAATTTTATAAGTACCACAATTCCAATATTTAATGGTTCAGGAGATCTAGAGAAACACGTAGCACATTTTTTTTCTTGTTGAGATCCTATGATGGGAACCCCCCAGCAATAGGAAGCAGTTAAGATCAGGTGTTTTGTACAGTCATTACAAGGGATTGCTATTTTTTGGTACATAATCATGCAATCCCGGTCAATTACTGGGTGGGAGGATCTCTGTCAATGATTCCTTCTTCAATTTAGCTCAACTTTTCTAAAGACAACAGTTTTTGATCTTACAGATTGTAAGAAAAGGGAGAATGATAGGGACTCAGTTTTCATTGCTCGCTGGAAGGGATTAAAATATTCCCTAAGCTTAGCACTCCCTCAAGATGAATTTTTTCCAATCTGTGTGGAAATTTTGAATAATGAATTTTGCATGCCATTGATCCCTATGAAATACATAGGAGGGTTTCAAGACCTTACTTCGATCGCTCAACAGATTGAAGATTCTCTTATGAAGACTAAGTATAAAACTCGTGTAATTCAATCAGCTCCAGGAAGGAGAATGGGTAGACCAGAGACAACTATAGTTATGCTTAAACAAGCTCCTGTACCTTCTTCTACATCAAAACCTTCATCTTCCTGAAGGGCTCCACCTCATGAGAGTAAACAAAAGAAGTCGTTTCATCAAGATGATCAAAGAGATCAAAGAAGAAAACAATTTTAGGATTTCAAAAGCAAAGTTTACTCTTTCTGAAATGAACATTTTCTTGGTTATTTCATTTTGTATCTGGAAAATAATTTGGTTCAATTCCCAAGGCCCAAAAGAATGAACAAGGAAGGAGATGAAGATCATCTCTATTACTTCCCATTTCATTAGATGTTGGGGCATCCCATTCAGTAGTGTTTTGTCTTCAAGGACCTCTTGCAAAAAATGGTCGACTCAGGACAAGTCAAATTGAAAGGTTATTTATCTCAGGTATCATGTTTTACTGTTATAGATCTAGAGGAAAAAAGGTGAGTGGAAAGAAGTCAAAAGAAAAAATGTGCAGAAATATGTTGATTGGATGGTCAAAAAAATTATTTACCGAACTCATGCCATTTTGTGAACACAATTGAAGAAACCAATTGTGTCTTCTTCATTGAATGCCATAGAAAACCCATCTTCATCAGAGGGAAATTATTAAAAGAAACAACATACTTAAATGAAAGAAGAGCAATCTGATGATGATGAAATCATGTCAAATCCCAAGTTTTCTTTTACTCTGTCCAATTTTTTTCCATCTACTTCGAAGCCACGGGCACCGTCCCCCCAAACGACATAGTTTAAACTGGCTAATCAGGCAGAATCTTCACCAGATGAAGAGTTGATCATTGGTTCTGTTAACATGATTCACTGAACAGATCCTTATGCCAGTCATAGTTTCAATATCGATGAACTTGAGTTCCTTGTATCAAACTGAGGAGTTAGAGGGAATTCCAAATTTCTAGGATACAGAGGAAGACATGGATATCTTAGAATCCACTACTCCAATTCTACCTCTGCCAGAACTTTGTATGCAGCAGAAACTCATGGCAGAGACCTTCAGTGAGCTCAACAAGAACAAGAAAATTCTTCCACCGATAGTAGATTAAGTCCTAGAACAGTTATTCTAGAGGATTGGTTGGATGTTACACCTTCTACCTCTCAGCAGGTAAATAGACCTAGTCGGTCTTATCTTCCAAATCCCAGAGTATTTCCAACTCCAACCCTGATACAGGAAGCATCTACATCTAAAGCATCAACTTCAAAGGAACCTTTGAAACCTCATGTTCCAGTTGGAAAATGCAGATATTTAGATCAAAAGTATGATGTATTGAAGCACCTGGCCCACGTACCATCCATGTTATCAATTATGAATGCCTTGAATTTATCGAAGGATCTTCTAGAGGCACTCATTGATGATTTATTAGGTCCTCGGGAGTTTTAAACTGAAATTGATGCGGCTGAAGTCTACCATGTAGAGAATAATCTTGCAGAATGCCATGCTGTGATATCTTTTACAGATAAAGATGAAGATGATATCATGCATGGACATATTAAACCTTTGTACTTATCTGTAATGGACAATGGTGTAGACATATGAAGAGATTTCATTGATAATGGTCCAAGAGTCAACATCATCCCCATTCGTACACTTAATCAATTGGGCCTCCCAGAATCAGATTTATCTCCTTCTACTTTGATGTTGCAAGGTTATGATAAAAATGAACAAGAACCACTAGGAATGATTACACTCAGAACTCAGTTTGGAGACCTTGTATCCAATTTAGATTTCATTTTTGTTGATCACAATATAGCCTTCAATATCCTGCTTGGAAGACCATGGCTACATCATCATGTAGCTATCCCTTCATCAAACCATCAATGCCTGAAATATTGTTTCAATGGTAAAATTGTGACATTTTATGGTGAAATGGACCCCATCAAAACATGTGCATATCAACAAATTGAGGCGTAATTTTATCACATGAAGGGTAAGGTGAAATCCATAGCAAGGGAAGTTACCAAGGTTAATGCTCTATTTTGTTTGGAAAATATTCTAGTAAATCCATTTACACATGTGTGTACAGATTATGTGTTGCCTATCAGTAAAATTGACAAGATAGACCCAGACCTAAATACTCTTATTGAAACTTCCATAATGTCAAATACGGAAATCTAGCCAGACAGCATGGGAGAAGATAGTTACTCACCAAGCAATTATTAAAGATCAAATGGAGATGTCTTCATTTCATCCTCTTATATACAGCAAGTCAATACTTCACCAACTAGGTAAGAAGAATTTATAGCAATGTCAGAGGTGAATAATGATTTTGATTCTCAATCCATCATCTCCTCTTTATTACCCAAAAAAGACACTTCATCATCAATAGGGTCAGAAATGTAATCCTATTCTTCAAGATGTTAAAATTTTAACATCTCTCCCGATCATGTAAATTCTGATTCATCATCTACTATGCATATAGAAACAGAAGAAATAACCCATGCTGAAGAAGAAGAGGATGATCTCAGAGATGATCTTCCAGCATTTGAAGAGGGTATATCTACCACTATGGATGAACTTAGAGAAATAAATATGGGTACAAAAGAAGATCCATGCCCCACTTAAATTAGTGTGGCCATGAATCTTGAAGAGAAGGAAATTCATATTTCATATTTGAAGAAAAATCGAGATATATTTTCTTGGAACTATACCGAGATGCCATGCCTTGATCCTGATGTTGCTACTCATCATTTGGGTTTTCCAGAAGAACATCGAGGATTCAAGCAAGCCGCAAGAAGAACACACCCAATTTATCCTTCCAAAATTGAAGCTAAATTAGATAATATTATCAAAGATAACTTCTTCAATGAAGTTAAATATCCCAAATGGTTCGCTAATATTGTCCCTGTGAAAAAGAAGAATAGAAAAATTAGTGATTTCATTGATTTCGGAGATCTTAATCGGCATTGTCCTAAGGATGATTTTCCTGTTACAATCACAGAATTCTTAATTGATGTAGGAGCTGGCTATGAAGAACTTTCCTTCATGGTTGGATATTCTGGGTATAATAAAATCGGAATGGATCTAGTAGATGAAGAATCTACATCCTTCAGATCCCCTCAGGGTGTGTTTTTCTATCGGGCAATTCCATTTGGCCTAATGAATACAGGCACACCATATCAGCGTGCTATGCGTCGTATCATCAATCCCTTTTTAGGGAAGTTTGTTGAATGATATGAGGAAGATTTGGTGGGAAAATCAAGGAAACTTTCTAATCACTTGGCTGACTTCGAAGTCATATTTCACAAACATCGACAACACAATTTGAAAATAAACCCCTTAAAAGGTTCTTTTGGGGTAACCTTAGTAAAATTTCCCGGCTTTTTTGTACGCCATCATCATATCGAAGTTGATCTAGAGAAGACAATGTCAATCCTTGGTATGTCACCTCTTCTAAATTTAAAATAATTGAGAGGACTTCAAGGAAACTTATCCTATATTCGGTGTTTGATCACCAATTTGGAAGGAAAAAGTTTACCCTTAACCAAATTGATGAAAAAGGGAGTCACTTACTAGTGGACTGAAGAATGTCATGAAGTGTTCAATATTCTCTAGAAATATATCTTGAGTCCATCGGCATTAATGCCACCTGTTGAAGGAAGACCAATTATCTTCTATGTGATAGCTTTAGAGCGATCATTGGGTGTCTTTCTTGCTCAGATGAATGATGCTGGGAATGAAAACAGTGCGGGTGGTCGTCTAATAAGCCCATAAAGCATGAAATAGTTAGACCATTGAAGATCATTCCTAGAATCATTCATCTGACCATTGATGTTCATTCCCAACATCCTCTATGTGACAGCTTTAGAGCGATCATTGGGTGCCTTTATTATATCCTACATGATGTTAAACTGTATTTTGTCCCTGTTACATGACACTAAACTGTGTAGCACCAATAGTCCTCACTGCAAGACTTTAAACTGCATAGTCCCTTCATATGTCCTACATGACATTAAACTGTGCATCATTAGGTTTGTTTCTACCTCTTGTTTCTCACACCGAGTGTGACTCATGTGAGCTTAGATTAAACATCAACCATAACACCCTCTTTGGGCCACTAACCACGCGTAAGTCCCAACACCATTTTTTAGGTTGTTGTTCTCAAAAAACAACTTGATCACCAATTCATTCTTCAATTGAACTATGCAGACTTTGATCATTGTATTCTAGGATGGGTACGTAGGAAACCTCCCGAGTTTCAAGCCCAAAACCAATCTCTTCACATCAGTTCACCTCCATCTCATATGATGTTATTCATGAAGCCACCCCCAGAATCAATATCTTCACATTGGTTCACCTTTGTCCTTGTTATATGACGTTAAACTGTACAATTTTTTTTTCATGTACAAAAATAAACTACAAAATTCTTCGACACCCTCACCTAAGAGGGAATCATTATTTACATTTATATCCAATCATGTTATATTCCAAAGACTTTGTGAATACATGGAAATTCCTAAACCTTAATCTTAGGTGAAACAATCATTTCCCTAAAGTCCCCTTTTACCCTTCATATGTACAAACCATATCTTTATAGAGGGTATTTCATGAACTAAGTACGACTTTATTCCCATCCTTAATGGATACATAGGAACGTTCGGGCATCCCTCAAATCCAGCCCCAAGTCTTTAGGCCTAACCCCAAATTCCACTTTCAGTCCCTTGGCTGAAAAGTCCCCTTGTAAAAACACGAATGAGGTATGAAAACCCTGGACTTCATTCACAGCAGGTTTATAAAAAACAAACACTTTGTATTCTTTATAAAGGTCCGAGTTCTATGTCCCTAAAATAAGATCTCATACACACTCATCCCACATGACAATCAACTATATTTCATGAACAATGTAAGGCTTGATTCCCATCATTATGGGATACGTAGTGAAGTCCAGCACCTCAATTTTGGACCCAGCCACAACATGATTATGGTTAGCATTAGTCTGTGCATCTCTACATGCATTAAACAAATGCCCATTTTTATGTGTCAAACTCTGAACCTTAAATACTTACAAATCTCCATAACAGATTTATTGAATTATGGACACAAAATGTCCAATTTCTAAGAGTTCTTTTCTCTGTCTATACTGCATGTGCCCTTACGAAGCCTTGCATAAACAGTCTACATAACAGACCTGCCAGCCAAAAGATGCTATTATTTGACTATGCAGCACGTGCCCTTAGGCGGCCTAGGATAAACAGTCTACATAACAGACCTGTCAGCCAAAAGATGCTATTATTTGACTATGCAACCAATTCCCTTAGGTGGCCGTGCATAATTCAACCCCCTAACGGGTTTGTTAAATAATGGTATCTTCATTCTTGGGAAGAAAACCTATTTTTACTTAGTTATCTTAACGACTATATGTTGGGATCCACAAAAAGAACCATCCGTAGCATATTTGTCCCATGTTATTTTTCATGATATGAAAGTATCCAAGTCAATGGTATATATTACTCTTCCATACACTTGGGTCAGATCATCGCAGGAGTGACATTCATCTACTTCTTAAACTATCATGTTTGGAAATATCTTTTCCATATTCTAGTACTTCTCTCCATACAACTAACTCCATGCTTTGGAAAATTTGAATGTCTATAAACTTCCATTGGTGATTTAACAGTAGAAAATTAAATTTTTGAGAGTTCTTTTGCCTGACTATGCAGCACATGCCCTTAGGCGGCCTTTCATAAGTAGTCTACAAAATAGACCTGTCATCCAAAAGATGCTATTATTTGACTATGCAGCCAATTACCTTATGTGAACCTGCATAATTCAACCCATTAAGGGGTTTGTTAAATTGTGGTAACTTCATTCCTGGAAAATACTTCTTCTAATCCCTTTTATCCCTTTTTTGTATCATTCCTCAGATTCAAAATTTCTTAAGTCATAGTTTACATTTTTCCCTCATACTTGTGAGTGGTAATATGTTTTCAGATAAATTGTTAAGGAATTGAGTCAATTTTAATCCATTCGGTTAAAGCTATTTTGACATTAAAAATTAGCTTTTTTTATCTGACGAGCATGACTTTAAACTGCCCATAGAAGACAAGGGAACTCAAAATAAAATTCATGTCCCAGATCACTAGACATACATTTTGTATGATTTAGGTAACATTGAGAAATGAAAATATTCAATGTTTGTAGGGTTATTTATAGTAATCATAGAAAAATCAATCTATGCTCACTAGTCCCATTGGATTAGGTAAAATTTAAAGTAGGTAGAAAAATCAGGCATGCACAAATGATTGAAGATGAATGTGTTTTTCCTATGATGAACATGAGTTAGAAGGACATCCACAGATTGTATTCTCTTATCTTTTCCAAGAATTACAAAAGGCTGTCAACAGAAATCTTCATTTGATTTACGACATCCTGAGCTTCATCAGCAGCCACTTGATGCTCCTTCACTCGACCAGCTTCACTATTTTCAGCTTGATAGAGTGCTTTCTTGGTATCTACAATGGATTTCACACCATTTGTTTGAACTCCTTCCAGTGAATTATTGATCTGGTCAAGATCCCTTGTAACAACATCTAACTGTTGCTAAAGGTGTATCTGCTAGACGACTTTATCTTTGATATTATTCTTCATATCCTTCAACTTGGTAGCATAATCAGCCTCTTCTTGGGATACAGCAGCCTCAAATACACTAATATTCGCTGACAGCCTCACCCTGGTTGAATATTGACAGTATTTCTGCTCCTACTCCCTTCGTAAGATGACTTGTTTCACCACGACATGGATCTTTTGATATCCAAAACCGCCAAGTCCCCACATGACGAATAGGGATGACAGTCGGGTAATCTTTGATGACAGCTCTTCTATAGGCACTTTAGATATGATTTTCCATATGTTCTTCCTTGCCTTACGTCGTGAAAATTGGAGCACCTATTTTATCTCCGGGTCTGATTCGGCATCACTGTCATAGGGGGGAATATAATCCGAGATTAATGCACTTTGGGAAGTTCCCTACTCTGCTCCATCCCACCTGACCCATGTTACTTCACTTTCTAATCCCGTTGGGGCGGAGGCTGAAGCATCAACTCCAGATCTATCCACTGCAATAAATGGCCATGTATAATCAATTGAAATCATTGGTTAGTTTCAAAGGCTAAAAAAGTGAATTGGTTGTCTTAAAAATTAAGAACATTTGCTAATATTGTTATCCTGTACCCAACGGTAGATTAACAACTTGAGAAGGCTCCTACCTGTCTTTCTTAGCTTCAACAGGATTTTCAGGATGAGTTACAGGAAGCTCTTCCAGGTTAAGCTCCACTTGAGCTAATGTCTCTGCAATAGAAGGGTTTTCTATACCACCATCAGGCATTGGTAGTTCAACAGCTTGCTCAGATAGAACTCCACATTTCATCCAATCATGATCAGAGATAAAATAATAAGTTATTTTTAACAGGAAGAAGGATAACACTCATGTCCGTAATATTCTAAATTACATAGTAATTTGACATGGTCAAAAATATATTCAAAATATGTGCCATGTTCCATCATTTCATCCAATGTTATCTCAGAATCCTGGTTAATCTCAACAGTGGGAGCATTCAATTTGTCTTCTTGGTAACCTTCATCCAACAGCCTTTGACCTTGGACAAATTCTTCAGTTAAAATCACTACATCAGTTGTAATGGCTGCCAAAAGCTCTAGGGCATGGGTTGAACCTAAAGTATCACATAATGGATGTTAGTTGATGTTTAATTCAACATTTTATGAAGCATTTTTAACTTACCAGAAGCTGGTTATTCTCTCCTTACAGTATTAGTAGGAGTGTTACTGGGAAAAGACGATGGACCTTCTTCAAAAGCAGCCAGGTTAACTTGAATTTGCGACTGTTCACTAGAATCCCCTGTTGTCCTCATAGGAGGGTCAGTCCTTTCCCTCAACAGTGAAACTAAAGAAGCCCATGCTATCCCATGATGTATGAGAAACCTTTTCATGTGTTTAGACTCATGATAACCCGAAGGACTTACCACTATTGAGGAAGCATTTAGTTGTGGAATTATTCATTTGATTCCTTTGTCTCTTTGGTTTTTTGGGAGTGTTGACAGTCTCCTTAAAGGTACATGAATTGAAGAATGGAAAGCCATGTCCAACTCCTCATCCATGGCTTGTTGTCCTGGAGATATCTCACCTGACTCGCAAGGAGATTCATTATCCACAATTGAATTACTTCCAGGGCTATACTATGGTGAAGGAAGATTAGTAGTTCAACTCATTACAAGCTGCAGGATGAAGAGTATAATTTCCTTGAGTATCAAAGCTTTAACTAGAATCAAGTTACCAATAAAATAATGAAAGAGACTTACAACATCTGGAGCCATGTAATTGTGCCACTCCTCATCTCTCGAAGCACCAATCCCCTCAGTGGTGCCATGATCTATCATTTAGTTCACTCGCTTGGTGATAGGAATGGAATCATCAGTGGTATATATGATCATTTCCAGCTCTCTGATTTTTGCCCACACTTTATTAGGGTTATCCTTGTAACGGATATCTGTAGAAGGAAGATTATTTCCTATTCTAGGGAGGTGTTTCCCATTGCACAAATCCATCCAGGCTGTTTCAACACCGTAGTATAAACTCTACTATGTCTGGATAGCCTCTGGTCGTAAATATTCCGCATGTGTACGAGAAGGCTGCGAGGAAGGTCCTAAAATCTTGGACTTCAGCTTCGTCCCAACTCCTACACCTTCTAATAGAGAATAATAATAATAAATTTTTTTCACAATAAAGTAAGGGTGATGGAATTTCCTCAATGATGTGACTCAATAGAAGTTGATGGAGTTGGTCTTTTGATTCTGACAGGAGGATTATATCGGGAACGAGGATAATTTGATGCATGTTGTGTCTCATCATCCCCATCCTGGGAATCTGGCGAATCAGCTCCTAGTGGTGTAGATGAATCACCTTATAGATGTAGGGTTTCTTTCTCTATGGTTCTTTTCCTTTTACCCACCCAATAAACCTGGAGATTCAACACCCCTCCAGGGTATGATGCTATCCAGTTCTCGGCATAACATGTAGTCAAGTTACTTTCAGCTTTATCAACTGGTAGATCAAACACTACCTCATTCCTCTCCATAGATGTCAGTAACCATAGTTGTTAGGAAACCATCAGATGTTGCTCCGACCTGACATGCACAGGGGGAGATACAACAGTCTGTTGCAAACACTTGAATTGACGTGAAAATCTGTATGGAGCATAGGCCTCGCATATAATCTCTTCGTCAATCCTAGTGGCTAGTAAACCATATCTACAGGCCGACATGTATGCCCTCAATTTCATGCTGGTTGTTCCATCATCAAAAAACTGCCCAGTTGGTGTATTTCCATAAGGAAAGAGATTGAATTACTTATACATGCTCAGTATCACCTTGGTATCATTGGGGTTACGGGCTAATGGAGAAATTCTAGAAAATGCCTGCACTGATGGCCTAAAGGATTTTCCAGAACCAATACTCTGTTTTTTACATTATATGTACTGATGTGAGTGGAGATCCATCCTCACAAAACATGGAATGGTCCCACTATTCTCAAAGGAGACATTCCCATAAAAACATGGAGTAAGCTCCTGTGAATCTTCACCAAAATGGGGGTGGCCAACATAACCATTTTCTTCTCAGCCAACTTGGCTGCCACAATGAAGATCCCTGTCATGACACCTCCCTTCGAATCCCTGACTGGCAGAAGATAAACACTGAGCCACAATGATAAGAAACCCGCTAAATGGGTATTTTTTGGGATTCGTTGATTTTCTTCATATCCCCACTTCTCAAATTTTCCTGCATTCAAGGTCAGCTAAAATTTTCCAAGAGCACCCCCCTTCTTTGTTATGGGGCAGGTAGTAGGACGAGTATAGGTGGGCCACTTCTCCTTTATCCCCTTTTCTTTTGGCCCCTTCTCCATCGGCTCCTTCTCCTGCTTCTTGGTAAGAAACATATTCATCCACTCCTCTGGATGAATATCCTTTCTAGAATGAGTTATGGAGGTCTCTGAACTCATAAGATTTGTGGAATATTTTCAATAATTCCCGATCCAAAGCCAGGGTCTTCTCCGAATCATTCCAAGTCACCTTGGGAGGGATAAATTCATCATACATGTCACCCATAATTAGAGCCCCCAAGATCTTGTGTACATCTAACAAGCTGATGCCTACTTATCCACGATTCAGATGGAAAGAATTGGTTTCTGGGCTCCAACGGCTGATTATCTCTGGCACAAACTCGTCATTTCTGTAGACATATGTCTGCCCAGCCCAGACATCTTCATATATCATAGCTGCTTCCAAATCCTCTAAAAACTCTGCACAGGTTTGTCACACCCAGTATTCCCACATCCAAGGTGGCTTCACACCTCCTCTAGGATGGATGTCTCAACTCTTCTTCCTACCATTGGATTGATCCATCTGTGAATTTTGAAAGAATGAAGGATAATAATATGGCTGTAGCTCAGGCTTGTGAGGTTTCAGATATGGCACACAAGGACTATGATGCATTATATAGGCCTTCTTTAGTATCCCAATATTTATAAAAACTCGTCCATCGGAGATATTTGCTGAATCAAAATTGTTTTAATCCTGAATCCAAGAAATTGTTAGATAGTTATTTGCCTCTAGAATGTTGAAATCTTGCATATGATCATACACATACAAAGGAAAGTAGATGCTCTCTGTAATGTTATAATGACACATCTTCAAATACAAATCCAAATAAGGGAGAGTTAGGTCACAAATAGTATAATAAACATGGACAACAACATTCATCAGGTCATAAATTTGCTTGCTATCCAATGAATCAGTAGTGCTGAATATTCTAGGAGCCATTGAATCTGCACAAAGGTTGAATAATTAAATCTTAAGTTTATTTTTCATAGTTTTTTTAAGAAAAGTGACAAAATGGCTATGGAATTAAGGCATGAAATTCCCAAAGTTAATGCGCAAGTATAAGTGTGTCACGCAAGTTTTGTCGCACTGGTATCACTATGCAAGTCCAAATACCTATACAGCAGCTCGACACAAAAGGAAGTAGTAGAAACTTAACTAACTTGCGTGGACACGGAAACTTGCATGATGAGAGCTCGGAAGCATTCAGATTCGATGTGTTACATGAGGAATGACTGCATATAAATTGGCAAGTCTGCACCTCTACGTGCCTAAACCTGCACGGATCACCCATGCACGCTGCCATTTGCGTGCTCAACACTTGCGCGCCACATGTTCCTTGGTTTTCTTCTTTACCTCTGAGTAACATTATCATTTCTTTCGGATCCAAATCTGAGGGGGGGGGGACTTTTGTTGATGCTCCTTTATCATCACAAAGTCTAAATGGATGAAAAAGGGAATAACTTAGTCCAATGTGATTCATCCTTGGAAGAAACATCAAAAATCGACAAAGGCATGAAAAATGATTTCTTCCCACATGGGTAATGTAAGTTTCCTCATGGTCATGCAAGTATACTTGTGCGCCCTCTTTGATTCTCGGTTTGGGTTTTCATTAACCTATAAATACCCTCGGTTGGCCCCCCCATTTAAAGACGAAAAATTCCAGAAACTTAGATTTGAGCTCCCGGCTCCCCAGTCTCTTATCGAAGCTTCCTAACACTTCTAAGGTATTTAATTACCTAGAACAGAAGCTCTAAAGAGGTGTAACAAGGCTTAAGTGTTGAAATTCATCAACACTTGCGTGCCAAAGTGTCTAACCCTTAAGGGAAATAAAGACACTTCTGCGCTACCTTACTCTTTCAACAGAACATGCGTGCCACCCCTTTGAAAGAAATTAGGGATAATACTAACGGTTTGAGCCAAGTTTCGCCCAAGTATTACCCCATGGGTTGGCTGTCGTGCAAGTAAACATGTGTCGCACAGGTACACGTGTGCAACCAGGACTTGCGCTCCCATGTGGGACTTGCGTTCCTCTATCTTTTTTGGGTTCCCCTCCTGCCTTTTAAACTCTCTTATTCAAAACCACCTCTCCTCTTCAAGATTAAGCCTTCAGAATTCCCTTCAAATCCATTCATGGCATGATTTATTCATTGGCATCCTTATCTGAAAGGAATTATGTGGAACATCTCTCAAAACTAGTGATTTACATATCTTTATGTCACTAAGGTTAGATATTTCATTCATTCAACCTCATCCTTTAAGATGAGAGGATCTTTAACATGGGACTCCTTTTCAGGAGAAAGACCCAGTCCAAATTCTCTTAATTTGGTCATCCTCCTTATGATTAATC
Organism: Viscum album; assembly: GCA_963277665.1. NCBI lineage: Eukaryota > Viridiplantae > Streptophyta > Magnoliopsida > Santalales > Viscaceae > Viscum > Viscum album. The sequence continues at coordinate 818,262,872 of OY728141.1, read as the reverse complement.
CCGAAGTCCCCTAACCTGGGCATCCCCCTTAGGATAATCCCCAGTTATAAAATTCCCAAATCTGGGCATCCTCCTTTGGAGTAAGCCCCAAGTTCCCAAATTCTAAATCCACTTAAACTGGGCCTCCTCCTTAGGAGTAAGCCTTGGTTTTCAAATCCCATTGACCTAGGCCTCGTTTTTAGGAGTATGCCCCAGTTTTCAAAATTCCACTTATCCTGGGCATCATTTTCAGGAGTAAGCCCCAGTTCTTAAGTCCCTTTAACCTGAGCCTCCTTCTCAGGAATATGCCCCAGTCATAGTTTCTCTTAACCTGTCTTAATTAACATTTGATTTGGGATTCATTCTCAGGATTAAAACCCAATAATAATTCCCTTCTAATTTGGTAATCCTTTTCTGGAGTAAGCCCAAAGTAAAGTATCCAAATCTCCATAAAGCACATATACCTTTATGGACCTTGTTCCCAAGTTTCTTCCCTGAAGTAAATCCTAATCTTCATCTATTTGGGCAGTTATACATTCAAAAGCCCCACATCATTTCTTATGATGGCACAATTGTCAGGTTTTACCAATACCTCTTGTTTATCACACCAATCATGACTCACGTGAGCTTAGAGCGTAAAAATAATTATGAAACATTTCTTTGATCCATCAATCATACATAAACCTCATACTTCATTACTCAAACTACATGGATTCTGATTCCTTTTATAAAAAAAAGATATGTAGGTAGCCCATATGTGGGTACGATCCCAACTCTGAAATAATCTATGTCCTTCAGAATGACAATAAACTTCAAGTGCCCTGGTGAGTGGCTTTAAAACTAGAATGGTTATCATAATGACCAAGAGATTTCAATATAATGTGTCTAAGGATACCATTGACTAAGAATTTCTAAACAAATCCAGATGATTCTCTATTGATGAAGAGCCTAAAATATATATAAAAGATTCTCTAAATCTCATACATACTAATCATTGATTGTCCGATCTAAAGGAAATATCATTTTCAAATTTGGTTATTTAATAAGGATTCAAAAAAATAACATAAATCCTTAAAGTGTGTCCCGATGTAAATAATAATTCCCCTAAAAAAGGTGTGATGAGTCTGACCTCCCATCCTCTCAACCAATGCAAATTCGTAAGCCTCATCAGTCTACGAATAATGAGCACCTACCTTTGGAAAGTATGTCCAAATGGATTTAGAATCATTGCATGTTTCTGGTTCAACGCACAAACCTGTTAAAACCCACTTGGAATTTCTGAACCTTAAATCAACGAGGTCATACCCATTTCTAGAGGAAACAACATTATAACCCCATTCTAGGTCATGTAGTTTTTTATACCCTACACCAACACAGAAGTAAGACCATAATGATCAGATAGATGATCATCAATAATAGGGGTTCTTAAAAAATAAGTCCATCATTATTTTATCAAGTCCAAATGAACAAAATGGATGGATCATGAATATCATGATAATTTTGTTCAACAATGCATGTCTTATAGAGCACATTATTCCTAAGATATTTCACTAACTAGTGACATTTCTCCTTGTTTCCTACATTTAAAAATATATTTACAACACAGTGAATTGATATAATGTCTTCTTCCTTGAGTGTTCACTCCGATAACTCATATGCGACTACAATACCTTTATGTATATATGTGATATCAAATACTCTACAACTCAAATGAAAAGTGAAAAACATGATAGTTTTGGAGTACCACCAACATGGTACAATTTCAACATTAGAATCCACCCATCATAATCTCCAAAAATTAAATCTAGTGATTCCGTGTCAATAGTGTAAGACTGTTGCTAATCCAGTATCCATTATTTCTACATCCATTCTGTTTGGGGTCTTATCCCTAGAGTGTAAAAACTGGCACCTTTATTCTCTTATGAACGTGGATCGTGAATCCAAATATGGATCTCATTAGATTTAGGTGCCACCAAGGAGGGAACCATTCAACTGATGTTGCCAATACCATCCCATCGATACCCACTAGTCACCTATTGAGGGTACCACATGACACACTTCCACATATAATACTCATGAATAGGAAACAAGGAAGGCTCATCGGAGGAGGAAGGAGCATGAAATACAAGAGAGGGATCATATCACTGCTCCTACTGATGATGTAAGCTGGAAAATTCATACCGGAACCATCGAGCATGATCATACCCCTACTAACTCAGAATAAGTTTATGGACATATTACCATATCAAGCATGGGGGTGGTGCATAACCATACCCTCAAGCTTGAAGCCCATATGCATATAATGATGGCGCAAGGAGGTTAAAAGTATGTTCATATCCCCACTTCAATCGATTACATATTTCTGTGTATAAAGAATACATAAAACGTGTCGTCTAATATCCCTACACACACTTTGAAAAAAAAATGATAATATATTTTGGAATAAGCTAAAGAAATACTCCAGCATATTCCAAAAGTTTTGATAATAAAGGGTCATATATATTCTCTTATAATTATAGGCAGGGTAGATCAACACTTTTCTCAACTCATACAAGTGGTTTTATCCGAGTAAGATCTAATTATTTCTCCCTTCCATGTAGATTGGAGACATGTTTCGTTAAAGGGAGGGGCTCCAGACATGGATCATATTACCATTCTAACAGTGGATCAACTAGCCAGAGTGAAACATGACACAGAATAGGGACACATGCATGTCGAAAAATCCTAGAGGTATATTCAAAATTCCCATGATGAGACTCATATTTCCATTCTTGTTCGGTCCCCCTAAGTGAGAGGGGAATAAGCCCCAGGAGAGGTTCAAATTCATGTTTAATATGTCTAGAGTCATCAACCAAAGACCTAGTATAAGGCATATATTCATGTTTTAGCCAGGGATAACCTTATGAGAATGGTGTAGGACTTGGGATAGGCTCATATTACAAAAATTGAATCTACTTAGATTATTCTAGTGGATCACAAAATCCATGGGCATATTCCTACTTTGGCTAATGAACGTCTGTGACAACATCATTTCATGGAAATAAAAGAGTATGATCATATAAATTATACCATTCTAGAGGTAAATTTTCATATTTTAATTGGGAAAGAATATTTAGAGCAGGCTTATATTTTTATCCCAAAAGGGCCTCAAGAGGTGAGAGTGAAACATTACTCTGGGCAGGCTAATATTCCCGCCATGAAGGACTAGTGACATTTCCCAAAGGCTCAATATTAGGCCAATAATCCCATATTTACTGAGGATCAGTTGGTGGTAATGATATAAGCCTGACAGATCGTCCATATTTTATTCAATAATGAGACAACATACTGGAATATTTCAATATATTCTTAGTAATGGGTGCATATTCCCATATAACCAAACTATTATATTCAATTTACAACAACCTTCATATAGTTGGCTCATATACATGCACAATCCAAAAAGTAAGGTCAGTATATTCTGACCACGATACAGAACATGGACCATATTTCTAATCTTATCAATGAATGTGTCCTTGATATCATTAGGGGAATATTCTCAACACAACAAGAGTCTGTCTACCATTCTATCAAATCTGAATCCAATGAAATTCATTCCCGAAATAGTCCATCTCATTATAGTGTGGAGATGGATCATTGGTACTCTACTCTTAACATCCACAATGGACACCCTCCGAATGAATATATCTACCATAGACATGGAAATCATCACCTTATCCAGAAACCTCCATAAAGAGAGGTGTTTAAAACTATGACACCTTCATATAGAGAGGTGCTTGATACATTAGGGACAATGACGTATGGTTCCCCCTCAATCTCTAGTATCACTACACTATCATCAGCATATAAAAATCAGAGAAATCCTCTATTCTATGTCCAGTTTGATACATGTATGTCTGATGAGGAGGAGGCCGATATGGACATATAGAGAGAGTGAGTTGGAGAAAGCCTCCCTATCATGTTCTGGCCCCTCTCTACATATAACTATGAGGTCCCAGATGATACATATAATGATTGAATATATTATTTATAAAAATGTGGAATACTCATCAGTGAATAAAGGATTGACACCTCCTCTATCCAGGGTATGAGTGTCACCATTAAACAATCACGATACTCTATTTTCAGCTAGTTCTAGATGCATCTCCCTGGACCAGGATCTAAAATTGGAAAATCATTTTACAAATATGCCACATGAATGTCGCAATGGAATCATGACACCTTGGTAGAAGATATATGATGTAACAAAATTAATTATAATTCAATGAATGGGACAGTATTGAGTGTTAGATATTGTTTCTCACTTGATAAAATAAAACCCATCGAGCATGGAATCCTGTAATGTTGTAGCCTCTAGATATATCATGTGACTGAGTAATACTCGGTCCATATGGTCACTAAAATTGAATTCCCCCACATCAATGATTCTCAAATATCACAAAATAATGTAGAGGATAGAAAAAATGACAAAACAATGGTCCCCTCAAGGAAATGACACCGCATTTAAGACATGAAGGCAGATGTTATGATCATTTGGTCAACCTTTGGAAAAGAATGATTCTCATAATGGGTTTCCATCGCACCCAGTTTCTATGTGCTCACATATCTTCCACATCAAAAGGGATATAGTAATAGATTCTATAGAATTTATCTAGTAGTGGGCCCAGACCTTAGGCTGAGGGAATATCTACCTCTACATCCACCCCTTAAATCATCAATTCTAGAGAGAATATAGGTCATATCATTTGCAGCTAGGAAAAAACTCTATTCTCTTGGGCTAGGGAAATTTATATCTCGATAAATCTCTCCAATTTTATCATCCTTAGATAGGGTCCTAGGAGAATCAATGGTGATTCTAGATCACCGCCACCCCACAGGGATGAGGAAACTTATATCAACATGTTAGTCCTCGTAATAATCATGTCCCGAACTACAATTATTGTATCCTCAACAATAGGTCCAATAAATTATTATTGATGTCCCAAATGACCCCAATCCCACATGGATGAGGAATTTCTTACCATAATTATAACTATAGATAGAATCAGTCCTCTCTAAGATTGAAAGAAATAGTCAATGGTCGACATTCAACCATCTCCCCCATAGAAAGACAAATATTTGGTGATGGAGGCCCATTCATGAATCACAACTTAAAACTACCTCAAGGTCACTTTTCATAGAACAATATGATAAGAGTATACATGAAATAAAATAATATACCTCTTGTTTATCAAAAAAAATGGCCCCATATGGCCATGGGATCATTTTCTGACCAACATTACGAAGACAGATTGCCGACATTATAATAATTACTAGGGGAACTTCCAAGTTGTCTTGTTTGTTATGATTTCCTCTAGGACCTATGGGTCATGTAATGTCACATAATCCATCTAGAATTTTAAGGGTACCCCCATAACCCTTGAAGGGGGATTAATAGAAAAAAAATATAGAATGAAGGCCTTCAATCCATTCATTCTAAGAGATCAAATGATGACCTTGGTGAAGTTAGTACAAAATCACAATGTTAAGTCAAATGTAATGGTTTGAAAACTATTTCCCTATATGTATCTATGAATTTAATAACATTAAACGTGAAGGATAGTGTAGATCAAAACAAATGAATCAGTCCTCAACACCAAAATCATATTGCAAGGTGAAGGAGTTTTGGATTCCCCAAATGTTGCTAAACACAACTGGAAGCCAAGACAGATTCAAAACAAGGCACCATAAAATACTGAGATTCCACCTCCATGGATGAACATTGTGGATGAAAAGAGGAAAGTTACAATTGTACCCTAGTTTCAATCAGAAAGAGTTTAGGTTCCTCCATAGAGGAAGAGTTATAACAATACAATACTGAGATACAGGATCTCATACATGTCAATGAGGATATACATAGGGGAAATATTCCCATTGGGTATCATCTATAGGATGATATGAATATTCTCCCTCAATGGATTGATCCCTTAGAAGGAGTGGTATATATGTATCATATTGGCTATGGATCTTGGAATCTAGTCTCCATAAATGATGGTGGAAAAAATGATTATGACATCCCCTATCACTAGGAAAAACTCTACCTCACAGGGGTAATCATTCAGTTATGGGATTAATTGAGAATTAGCAGGGTAAGAAAGGGGGAAAACCTCATCATGACATTCTAGATCCCTATAGATGGGTGACAACTCAAACAATATTTCCATCAGAGTTTCATAATTTCATTGAGTCCCTATATTCTCAAATAATATCCAAGGAATGGAGACACCCACTAGTGCATCCTAAAGGGAAGCCATATCCCAAATTGGTTGATGAAACTTTACATCAATCCAATTTCATTAATCCTACCATCTCTACTTTTTATAGTTTGGTAGGCCCCAAACAGAGTCTTGAAATCTATGAATCCTGATATAGGGTGATGATTGGCCCTCAAGATCAATAAGAGAAAACAATGTAGTAATGTTATTTAAAAAATCAAATAGGGAAAACCTTTTTTTGGTATACCAGCATTCAATAATGATTTTCTATAGTATGGGAAGACCTCCATAATTATTTTCCTTTTCAATTTAGTTCCACTATAGAATGAATGATGATCATTGACCTAATGATCTTCAAGAATTTCAATAATGAGAGGGTATCTGACATCATATTGAGATGTAATGGTCTATCATATTCACCTCTCATCCCTATGTTAGAAGATAATATGATTGAAATTTGATCTAAAAATCTCCAGGATCAGTTATAGAGACCTTTGATACAAATGATGTATCCATGTTTGTTCCATGAGTTTGATGAAATGGATCAACCTATCGAGGATTCCACTCTAAGAAACCGTTCAAAACCCTGACTCCTAACATTATCCTAAGGTAAGAGGATTGAAAAAAGAAAATACCCATCTATCAGTCTCAAAAAATTTGTGGTGAATATCCAAGAAACTAAAGAGGTCTCAAACCATTCAACACCTCTTATATAGCAGAAAAAACCACATAATCACCCTTGGATATAGACATTGAGAAATAAGGTTCTATAGGGATTTCAGTAATGGATAAAAAAGGAATAGTCCTTTAGGAATGATTATATACCTGGTTATTTATTCATATCCATGAACAATAATATTCTCAAGCTCCCACAATCAAGGAAGACCGAGGAGGATAACATCACCAACTTTCTCGACTATTTACATTACCATAGAAGGATGGGTTATAATATTCAGCACTGGTTGACCTTCAATGAAATCCATCAAGTTTTTGTAAATTCTGTATAGGTGGTCTTAGATAAATCCAAGAGAAGGTGGAATGTTTGGATATTTTCCGATTAGATGAAGATGATGGTCAGTATAATGTTTTGGTTTGGCATGCTTGAATGTTTTCCAACTTGATGATACAAAATACAGTTGATCAAGATCACACAACCCTAAGAGCACAATAATAAATACTGACACTAGATCCACCAAATAATGGGGAAACATCAATTATGCCTCCAAATAGTGGGTGCGACAACCATGATCATGATGAAATAGAGGATTTGGAATCATATTCTATTCCACATCAAGCTCTAACTCTTTCATACTTCTTCTATGAAACATTTACACAAGGGGAACTCCCCCCAATGGAATCCTTATGGAATGAAGAGATCATACTCTATTATATAATTGTGATACATTTGTATGACTCCTTCTATGATGATGAATATGCCACATAATATGATTTCCCTTCATATAACCTGGGAGTAAGAGGCTGCATGCTCCATAACCAATGATATAGTGGACCACGCTGACATGGTCACACCCAATATTCCTATCATATCCCCGTAAAGGACATATATGATATTGATAATTCTGTTAAGGTGCCCCAACATGCTGAAATGATAAATGAAGGTGTCTTAGAACCATTCAATAGTTCTCGAAATTGAGTTGTCTTGAATGAGCTCCTAATTAGGGTTCAATTATCTGATCTAACCAGGAAATATGAAAGGATGGAATGACATGCACTAATCGAATCTAATACTAACTCTACCTTCAAATAATCACTATTCCCTTCATTATAAAATAACTTGCCTCCAAAGCCATATATCTAAGAGAAACCCCCCCATTATAACGTTCTGAACTATGGAACAAAAGTATTACATTCTGAAATACCTCCCAGAGGTCCAAGACAAGACCTTGATCCCTGACACTCTATATGTTTTAAAATAACTCATTAATGCACTTTTTAAAGCCCTAAAGATCCTATAGGTGTTTTAGATAGAATCACTACATCCACAGACTACATAGCAGATACCATGTCCTCATAATTTCATGTATCTATATCATTCAATGGTCATGATTTAGTAGAAGTCCTCTAATATAATATCAATCCCCTATATTTCTCAGGTAGACTCAATAATGTATACAACCAATGGGATATGATTGATAATTGTTTTGGTGTTAATATATTTCTAGGTCAAATCATCCATCATTTGGGATATAGTGAATGTTATTTGTCTCCCACTAGAATGACCATTAAAAGGTATGATAAATGTGTGTATAGTCCTCTCAAAAAAATCAATCTCAAAGCCAATTTTGGGGACTCACATCTGATGCTATGTTCGTGATTATCCTAGAAACAATGTGTAAAATTTTCAACTTGGATGGACGAGGCTCCACAACCACTTGGATTTTCCTTCATCATTCTATTATTGTCTGATGTACAACATCAATTTATATTTCAGCCCACTACATGGTGACAATACCCCCTTCGAGACATGTTCAACCACATATGATGAAGAATATTTTAACAAGAATAGAGGAAATTAACCAATGGAATATGATTATATATTTTTTGTATACACCATTGGACTGGGGACCTCCCTTTTGAATCCATGGACTATTCTCGACAACAAATATTCACTCCTCATAAACATGGTCGAGGTAACAAATCTAGTCCTAGATATCTATTCCCCTCCAGTCCGTAGTGAATGTGTAAAAAGAAATCATATCTGTAATATTTTTCCAATAACATAAATAGAAATAGAAGATGTTGTATAATATAACAGTCCCCACAAATCCATAATATTTCTATATTCACCTAAAAAAGTATCCAAAGACTTAGAAATGGATGAGTATGAGGATGACTATAAGAATTCACCTTCCATAGACAAGGAACGTGTATCCACCAACAAAGAGGAGCTTAGAAAAATAAATCAAGGAATGGAAGATGAACCATAGCCTACAATGATTAGTACTACCTTTCCCCTCATTTAGAAAGAGAGAAACAACTTATTTCTAAAGTATCAACGATATGTGTTCGATTATAAAAACACATAAATTCCCGTATTGAATCAAAATGTGTCTATATACAATATAATCATACCCAATGAGAATCAAGGCTTCAAACAGGCATCTAAGCAGATAAACCCCTCATATTCCACTACCATAGTGGTGGAGGCCGACAAGTTAATTTAGTACAGCTTTTTTTGATATGTACAATACTCAAGATATATTTTCAACATCTTCCCCATCAAGATATTGAATGGTTAGACCATGGACTATATTTATTTCAGAGGCCTTAATTGAAATTTCCATAAGAATGATTTCCCATTACTGATGATAGATCTCATGATCGATGAAGCCACCAGCTTCTAATCCCATTCCCCCATGGACAGGTACTTGAGGCACTATCCTATCAAAATTTACCTAGAGGATTAATAAACCAATACGTTCCGTGTTCTATAATGGACGTTCTGATATCTCTTCATTCCCTTTGGATTAATGAATGTGGGTGCTACATATCTTTCCATTATGGGTCACATCTTTAAGGGATTATAGGGAATAATAGTTGATTGTCATGTTGATGACCATGTTCTTAAATCATAATAGTTCCATGATCACATCCAAGACCTTCATAAAATATTTGAGAAGATACGATGACATTTCTTAAAGATGAATCCACTAAAATGACCTTTTGAGGTGACATCAGGAATGTTCCTCGACTTTGTGGTAATCCACTATAGGATAGAGGTCAACTTAGAGAAGAATTGTTTTTTATATCAATGTTACCCCTATTAATTTCAATGAATATAGGGGGGTTCCTCAGGTATATCAACTATATTCGAAATTCATAGATCACTGGGATATACAGTCTCCTTCATGATTTATGGTCCTCCTATACCACCACTCGTACCATCACATAAGAAACACTATAGTCATTGGTGTAAAAAACCAAGTAGTGTTACCTATAGAGGTTCCAGGACATTCAATATGAAAAACCCATTTATAGTGATCACTAAAATGAAGAATAATTTAAAAAGAGGCTGGATGAATATTAATGGCTAGATGAGAACTTGTTTCATACACAACAAAACCTAGGGGTCCATCAGAATCTTATCGCACAATCCATCAATAAAAATATTTGACTCTACCCATTACTCAATGGAGAACTAGTATTGGTGATTAGAACCCCAACGATTCCAGGCATGAAGCCCCTGATGCTGAACCAAAAGGTGAATGCCCATAGGTCATACATAATTTATGTCAAAATGTATCACACTTATTGGACACCACATATGGACAGATTGTCACACCACACAACAATGTCAAATTTATCAAGAAATACCTATCATAGTAGTCACACTATCAGATCCACATCAACTTAATCCTCCTCATTCATTTTAATATAATGATTTTAAACATTAAAAATTCATCCTGACCCCATGTTGATAATATTTATGTAGTTCTTCCTAACCGCAACATGGAAAAGTAAATGGTTCCTTTTGAAATAAGTATGACCTAATTTTTGCAATCATAGGATACATTGTGATTCCCAATCCTTAATTATTGGGACAATCCATAAGATTACATTCTGTTCACATTCAGTGTACCAATTCCCTTAGAGCATGACATTAAAATACATGGAAAATGTTCTTAATGCATGATATAAAAAGGCAATGATCGATTACATACATCATCATTCAGATTGAGTCACCCAAGTCCATGGAACCAAACAATAAACTGCACAATTCTTACTGAACTCTGTTAGTCTAGATTCTCATTTCTAAGGAGATGTGTAGGGTCTCCACAATATTATATCTTGGTCTAACAACAACATTTTACAAAATGCCCCTATATTGCATTGAAATTCTCCTTCATGCTGATAGGTACCCTTTCTATTCCATTATTATCACACTGATCATGGATCACGTGGTCTTAAGAGTAACAATAAGGGATTCCCTTCACAAAAGAGGCATGATATCCTTTGAAAGGACTATCTTGGACTTGAAATAATTACCATAAAAGGAATACCATGATTCCTCACTTCATGAAATTAAACTGCATTGTTAATGTCCCCTTCACGACCTAAAAATACATAGTCATGTGGACCTGACCTGAGAGGACTACTACTATTGGTGTTGTTCTTCCACCACACCTCTTTCCACACTATCTCTCTTCATGGAAGAAAAACCAATGTCATTTCCACATGAATCTAAAATGCACGATTATTCAAAAACAATCTGTGGATTGATTTTCATGAAATATTTTGAGATTCCCATAGTTCCATCTATGGGCCAAGCCACAACATCACCAATGTTTAAGGTTGGTCCATGTTCATCCTCACCCCATGATGTCAAACTGCATGATTCTTTATGAACTATGTTTGGATTTATTCTAACAATCACCAAATACATAGTGATTTCTATATCTATAATACTGGTCAAAACTACAACAATGAATGGAAATAGTTCCCATCAATTCATATGGGTTAGAAAATCAAAGAGAGATTTTCTCTTTCAAGATCTATGTTTGACCTTATTCATAGATTCACATGTAACATAGTGACACCCAAAGTCCCAACATCGATCCATTCATAATAAATCAATATAAATATACCACACTTTTCAAAATGATCCATATTTTTGTAAGAAATACAGTTAGATTGATTACCGTCATCATGGAATACCTATAGAAACTGATAATTCCATTCATGGTCCCGGATTGAATATGACCATTTCATGTTGGGGGATCCACATCTTCATCATAATATGTTAATGTACACATCCATTCCAGATTATGTGTGGTTTGATTCTAATTTTCATATGATATTTAGTGATGCATGGACATCCACCATTTGTCCCAACCACAAATTTACCATCCATTAATATTGGTACATATGTATCCTCATAACATGATGTTAAATTTCATGGGAAATCATGAACTAGATGTGGATTGATTCCCATCATCATGGGACACGTGGTGACATCCATACGTCCAATCCATGCCCACATGTAACAACTGGTGAGAAATTCACCCTAAAAAACATATAAACCCTATTACAGAATATCATTTTCTTATGTATGAGACACATCTATATACGTCATTATTGTGTATATAATATATCATTCAATTTTATTAATTTCAGTTTCCATGTCCTTATCACATGATGTTAAATAGAATGGAAATACATCCTTACCACATGATGTAAAACTATATAAGAACATGTCCTTACTATATTATGTTAAACTATTTGTTAATATGTACATACCACATGATTATAAACAGGAATAAATTACGTCCTTAACAAATGATATTAATTTGTATATAAATTTTCTTGTTCACATTTGATTAAAACAACTTAAGAAACACATCCTAAAATCTTGATGATAAACATCATGGAAAATCTTCATACCATAGGACAGTAAATTGCATAGAATAATTTCATTCCTCTATGAAGATAAACTCTACAGACCATCACCCATTTTTATTCTACATAGAAGGACCATAGGAGATTGACCTAGGTTAACTAGAGTGTGTGGTTCTCTTACCATTTTTTAAAAGAACCACAATCCATATACTGCAATTCATTACTTCAGTACCTCAGGTTTCCTCAAACCCAAAATATCCATTGGAAATGAGAAGATATATCATGGTTCAACCATGATATGGATGAAGAAGGGAATGAGTCCTGCCAATGGGTGACATCATTGACTAATATAAATGGATCCCTAATTATTATGATCTTGAAATCACTAGGGAGGATCCAAACCTCTGAGAGTGTTATGGGACATAACTGGTATGATTGTCACATATCATTTATCCTGACCTAAGAACCTCGAGTTGTGATTTACAAGGCTTCCATCTCCCAATATATGAATGTTGGAATGATCTTGACTTTGGGTATCATAATTAAGATCATCTGTGACATTACCCATATTAGGTCCATGTAATTCATGACCCTAAACTGCCTACATTTTAGTTAATGTTGTCTGAACTTAATCAGTAGCCTATAATTTTCCAAATCACGAATACTAGTGAATGAGAAACAGAAATTTTCAGGTTGAAAATATGCAAGGAGATAACTAACCAAAATTTTATTATTTTCTCACTAAACACTTCATCATAAAAGTTGAGTAAAAAGTGAGTGTGAAAATGAAGAAGGCATAATCCCCATTCGATCCACTTTTTACTTCTAATAAATTGAAATCTATACTCAATAGACGCCACCCCTCTAGTCATGGAAACTGTTAAAGACATGATTTTGGACACCTCCTCACTACGACAATATATTTTCTTGGTGGTGAAAATATTTTAGAATTCTCAGAAAAATTCATGGATATTAAATTTCCCATGAATCACACTTCATGATGTAATCCCATTAGGATAATTCTATCCTTTCATTTAACTTGGAATGAAAAATTGATCTCTTGGTTTGACCATTCTGTTGATGCAGAAGTTCTTGAGACCTGCTAACAAGAAACATCTTAGCTTTGTAAGGAGGTATTTCAAATCAATGGGATCCTGATGTCACCAAGGTAGAACCCATATCCTTAGTGTTGTATGTACATCTTCCAATGTGACTGTACGATAACATCCGCATGATCTGAGCACATTGGACCAGTATTTAAAATCCTTATACCAAACTATCAGAATGCATTAAACATCCTCAATTTTATGTCACCATGATTTTTACCATTTATTAAGGCTAGAATGTGGCACTCCATTCTCATAACTTTGATATCCCACACCTCAGAATTTGAAACCATGTAAAGTAGATCCAGGATTTACATTAAGACGGAAATTTCTCCAGGGTTCTAGAACCCTTCTTGCATAGCATTCTATGATACCCAACTACATTGTACCAACATTTGAGTCCTCACAAATAATTCCTGACCCTCATAAAGAAGTGGAGATCAGGTTTGGTTTCCCATTATATAGATGCATAATGGCATTGAACCACATGCTAACTCCATATAACCCTTTCAAGAAAAGTGCGTCAATCCTTGAGATCCCCAAGGACACCGAGTTTGAAGAAAACATATTAATTTGTTACGGGATATACCCCATATATATTATAAATATTATATCAATATAATAAAGAATTTGGTTAATGATTTAAGTCACTCACATTCCAACTATACAGGAAGAACTAAAATCCATAGTATTTTATTAGAACCCAAGTTACTTCGATAAATCATCCAAGACCTTTGTAGAAGAGTGGATATCATCATTTATTATCCATGGTATTGATTCATAAAGGATTTGAACCACAATATGATGTCTTATTTTCGTTCTAAGAAAGAAATCCAACCCTGTTGAGGCCAATCAACACCGTAGAAGAACCAATCTTCTCTATGTTGGTTAAGTCATTCACATAATGTATGCATCATATTTTATAGTCTTCAATGCCGGATTTGAGATAAAAGTGCTTAATATAAAATAAATATATGGTATCAGCTGAAATACCCAAACTAAAACAAACAAAAGGTCCTAACTAAAATTACCTAAACCAAAATAAATACCATGTCTGATATAAAAAACCCTATAATAAAATAAATACTAGGTTCGAGTTAAAAGACCCTAAAATAAATTTAATACCTGGTATGAGCTAAAATAACCTAATGAAGAAAACATTACAAGATCCATGAAAAAGACCATATTTTATATCATTGAATTTAGTTATACTGACTAGTAATCTAGGTCCCACTACATGGACTTATCAAAATTGAGCTTCTCTAGTAAAGACAATCACCATTGGTGAATTACAGAGGACTATCACTCTGGGACATTTATCCTACCCAATAATTCCTTCAATGAATCAGGTGATGTTAAGAAAATTTTAATAGATCATCCTTAAAGAAACCAATGTTGGTGGGAATTAATGAGTACTTCTCAAATGTAATCTATTTTTATTTAAATATTTTTATCCATAAATTTAGGATTACTTGATCTTATGAAAAGTATGGGTAATGATGGAAATTCTCAAAATATAATATCAATGAAATCTCATGCAAATCTAGAATGAATAAAAATTAGATAGTAGTATGGAAATTACAAAAAATTCCTTCGTTAATTACATTAAAAAAGTGTGGATAATAACCATCATTTGGAGTCTCTTTTATGTCTAAAACTGGAATATATCATAGGGGTTGATCTAAGATAATGTTTGATTTTTTGTGCCAAAATGTTCTGCAAGAGTCTGATCGGATGTGTCAATGGAATGTTAGAGTTTTTTTAACCCACTTCACTGGAATATATCTTGATATGTGGTTATTTTACCCAATCTATCAACTCCTCAAACCTCTTTGGGGCACATTACAATGATGATGAAGATGTTGAATGATTACACATCAGTTGATCTATGGTTTCCTTGCATCTCTAATGTAATTTAGACCACAAATCCATCTGATCCTGAATTTTGGATATCAACGGAAGGCCTTGCTCTAATTCCACTTAAATATTACTCATATTCCTATAAAGAGAATCCTCATCCACTAGATTTTGAAAATCTTTTTCAGATGTGTGAAAAAATGATTTTTAGCTCAGACTAACCAAATTAAATGTTTTAGGTTCTCAATTGGATCATTCTAGTTCATCGAGGATAATGTGAGGTGAGTAGGGTAGTGGTGAGAAACTAGAGGTTTTATGGTGGTGGTGCGGGCCTCGATCTAAATGGTTGGTTTTTTTCTATTTAGTAGTTTCTTTTTTCTTAAATTACATTTTACTTCCCTTTGTTTGTAGATTATCTGTTTACATACTTGTAAATGGAATTGATCATTGTAGTTCATTATGTCCTGTTTGGAATCTTATTTATTTATTCTTCACTCATTTATTTATTTATTCCACTATTTCTCTTTGATTACAGAAAAAAAATTTCCATAGTAATTCCTAAAATTCTCAAGATATTTTCATGATCCCATGGGGATCTATAACTCTCTTCAAGAAATGTGGAAATTCAGTTGGGTTTCTGGGTGGATGGTCACCCTGATTGTTTCATTAAAAAAGAATTAAACAAATAATTAATATCTAATATTCACGATCATATTCATAACATTGTGGGTTATCAAAAAATCTTATTATATCATAATATTAATATAAAATGTACATTCAGTCTTTCAAGAGTTATATGTCTACAAAATGACTCCTTGATTCAGAAGAAATTCAATACACTTATGGAAAATAAATTATTCAAATAAAATATGAATAAAAGTTATAGTGTTTGAGCTTAAAGTCTTAACATCTCACAATTCTTTATTCCTTCTATTTTATCATCAATCTCTTTTAGAATAATCTCTAAAACTGTGTCTTTATTTAACATTACAATCCATTTTATGATACATTTATCTATTTACCGTTTGTTGAAAATAATTTAGATGTATCCTTTCAATATCATATTAAATTCCACCAATTATTTCATTCCTTTGATGATTTTATCTAATAAATTTACACAATTGAATGAATTTTTGATAATAACACTACAACTATTACATTATAACACAATACATGAAATAAAATCTAATGTCAAAAACTTGTTTCATTCAATGCCCATCACTAAATTCCATAAATACAATGAAATATGAACAATTCCTTATTTAAAATATTTTCCCCAATGTTATCAATCACACAAGGAAAAAAATCAATGAATAAATCATAAGATTCAGCATTTGTGAGCTATAAAACATAAAAATTCTTCTTATCTGGCCAATTTTTGGTTGTACAAAATATTATTTATATTTTCTCATGTAAAAAAATGTATAACGTATGTCATCTATCCTGATGTTAAATTTTTTAATCACTGATAAAATCAAAATGATTTTATATTTTTTTTTTGTGTTTTCATAATTATGAAATCATAAGAATGATATGAGGTTTATGAATAATATTAATTCCTTAAAATAATACAATGTTTTTCAACTAATTAATATTTTAATATTTTTTACATTCTCACTATAATTATGTGATCTATCAAATGGATTTCAAAACCAATTTCCACTACAAAAAATTTATTCAAAGAAATTTATAAAATATATCATAATGTTTTGGATGTCCCAAATGATTCTACTATGGATTATTAGTTTCAATGTACGATTTATAAAAAAAACAATGAATCTAATAGTTAAAATTTACGAAATAATGATTCTATCATAGAACATGGTTTTATAAAAATCATCGATGATTCCTGTTAATTTAGATGGTTTCATAGATACATAATGTTATTTTTAGTATTATTTGTGGATGATATACTAAATGTAATAAAATTATGTTTTATCTTTGAATTATATAAATGTGTTGTTTTAGAAATTTTTCCCAAGAAAATACATGCTTGAAAAATATGACATACTCCATATAATGATCAATAATGATAGATGTAATATTATTTTTGGGACAATTCGAGAACATGTTCTATTAATCTACTCGTTTTTTATTGTTGAAAAATCCAATAGGCATATTTTTTATTGCTGAATGGAAATAATCATACGAAGATTAATTTCCCTTTCAAAGAGTTTAATAGGATCGTGAATACTCTTTATGAGACCATCGTATCAAATATAATATAAAATTTTTTTGATTTAATGATTCTTATTCTATATGTATAAATATAAAATACCATCACACTCTTGGTCATATTTACATAGTTTCCTTAAATAATACTTTTAGCACATTAGATGAATTAAGGATATATTCATAATATTTAAAGGCGAGGATAATCACACTATAAGTGATCACAGTAATGACAGTTTCCAAGTCGGTAAATATTATCTGAGATACCAAGAATGTGATCAACTATAATTTGATATCTTATCTTCAAAAATATTTAAGATGTTATAATCTTGTGGACGTTGGAAATATTTTGGATTATTTTTCTAGATGATAGTTACTATGATGACGTATCCCCAATTGTATAAAAAAACATGATATCCATTCCATTATTTTTATGGAAAAGTAATGTGATTATTTTGTGGAAAATTCTTCCTAGAGAATAAAAAATGTATTAGTTGGGAAATACTAAAATTTCTTATTCATTTTCTAGTGTATATTTTATTTGAATGACAATATAATTAAATAACAAAAAAATATAACATATAAGATATATCATATGGAAGAAATTATTCAATGTAGATATAACTATGTCTGATTAAAATTATATGAGAACCATTTTCATCGTGAGTAGCAATATTGTTTTTTAATTGGACCCACTTTAGTTACCCCTATATATTATAGAATTGTTATTTTTTCAATGATTAAATTTCGACTTGGGTCACCAAGATATACAATTTTTAGTGACATAAAATAAGAGTATATATGGGGAATATAGTCTTTGGGATGGTGGGTAACTAGTTGTGGTCCGTGGTTAGTTAGAAGATGTTATCAAAAGAAAGAGAGAGAGAGGAATAGTATTTGAATATTTTGTTTATTATGCTATATGATCCTTTGGGAGGAGGGTAGACTGGATAATAGTTATAAAAAATAGATAAAGGGAACTAAAGTGGAAATATTTTATGTGTTTTGAGTTCGGGAAACTGGGATTGGGTGAGAGAGCATAAGATCATCCAAAAAATTATTCCATCTAACTCTATTATTCTTTTTATACTCCATACCCTCCTCTTATAATTTGGTATAAATATGGATTCTATTAATATAAAAATGTTGTCAACTAGTTGGAATTTGGGTTTTGGTTTTATTGAAACTTAGTGTGAATAGTCAAATATAAAAAATGTATGATGAGATCCATGTTGATATAAGCATCTCGTAAATCTTGTATTGAGGGGGTGGACTAGCATTTAGAGTACACAAATTCAATGATGTCCGAAATAGAACTGATAGAGAAATATTTCATACATTGATGGTATAATGATAATAAATAACCAAAAATATAATATATCCATTAACAAGTCAACCTAATCTTATAAAATAATACCTCTTTCCTTTCATAATTAACTTGTAGTCTGGACCTTGTAAGGAATACAACAATTACACATTCCAACTTATTGATTCTATTCTTGAGCATTTCACATGGGACATAAATTTTCATAATTACAATTCATTCAACACTTAAAACATTTATCCTTCTCTTATTTCTTAGGGAATCAAATATTCACAATAATTTTGTTAACAAAACCCATCATTATTCATTTGTAGTTACTTTCATTGTATCCTTAAATTCAATAGTGAAAAGATAATCTTTTTTCTATAATAAATTCAATTGAGTGATTCTATAACATCCCAATGTTATCATTAATTAGAAATTACATTCTTTTTGATGAATTTTTACTATATTACCCAAAAAAACACCCAAATTCCATATTAGATTCATGGATTTGGAATCATGGAATAAAAATATTCTAAATTACTGGAATATCTTCAACGTGTCCGAAAAATATAGAACACCTCATTAATTATATATAAAAACTTTTCTTCAAAACCTGGTGAATGGAAACATAAGAATAGAGTGAGCTCGATTTCTCAACAAGGGTAAATAAAGGAAATATGTGAAAATTAAACGAACAGAAGGGTATGAGATAATGATTGTATCATAAGAATATCATACCCTATATATCATAATATTTAAACCTAAATCGTGGAATAAATTTTATCATTTTGTAAGGAAAGAATCATTGTTTGAATAGGATCATAAGTCATGAAAGCATAAGAAATTAATTTTCCATATAAATTTGACATACAGATCATCGTATAATATTTCTAACATTTATAAGTACAAACATGTATTCTAATTTTTTAGGGACATGAAATTAGGCCCTCTCATAAACTTATGGAAAAGCAACCAGGACCATACATAACGTTGTGAACATGAAATTAGGTTCACACATAAAATTGGGAACATGCAATCTGGTTCATGCATAATACTGAGAACATGTAATCATGTTAATTCATAAACCTATGGAATTTTATCCAGGCCCATGTATAATATTGGGGAAAATGTAATATGGTTCACAAATAAAATTATGAATAATCAATAATTTTCACTCGTAACAATGTCTATATCTATTCATATTCGTAAATAAAATTATTTACATTCAATCAGCTTCGCAAGTAACATTGTGAATATGTAATCATGATCACATATAAAATTTATACTCATGATTGATCCATCATTACCCAATGAATTCTAGAGAGATATATTTCCCAAATTTCATGTAATAATTCATACACCCTTGTTCCACAACATAATAAAACATTCATCACATCATTATCCCCAAGACGAGGTCATATCATTAGCCATAGAAAGATATAATATCATATCTCATGAAAGGAAATGGGTAGTATATTCATTTAATTATATCATAACGGATGGAAAATATATATGATTCATAATCAATTCATCCATGAATAAACTAAGAAAGTAATAAAGATCCATAATCATTTATCATGGAATAACCCGTCAATGGGGAAGAGGTTTCATAAACTTATTTCATGTCAAAGAGAAATAGGTTATTATAAAGTGAAATCCATCATAATATAAACTATTTATAGAAACAATATGAATGGGATAATTTAAATCATTTCCATGAACGTCATTATTAACCCAAATGTATTTTATATTAAAATGAAAATTACATGAAAGTATAATTTTAAAAACATTTATGGGGGAAAATATCTATTCATCATAAAAAATTATTTTATAACATAAACCCGTTTGAAAAAAATACATGAAAACATATAAAATAATATTGAAAACGTTTTTATACCCATTTCATTTAAAATAAATTGAATACCTATAGAAGATTCTTGAAAACCTTTTGATAAACTTTTTTTATCTTATAAAAGAATCTTGAAATGATTTTGAAGACCATTTTCTTGGTAAATAAATAAATTTTGCTTAAAAAATTCGAAATTGTTTTATTTGGGAACAAGTAATATAATATTAGATATTTTTTAAATCATTTCTTTAATAACAACTATTAGAGATCATAGAACAAAATATTTGAAAATCACTTAAAATACATGTAAAACAAAAAAATTGGAAATCATTTTCATTGAAAAGTTGTTTAAAAAATAAATTTTCAGAATACTTGGAAAATATTTATTTCAAAAAAATAACATTTTATTCATTTATTGGAAGAATCTAGGGAATTATGGTTGTGAGTTAGGGTAATATATAAATGTCTACCATTCTTTTTTCACTGTAAAAATATTATAAAAGTGCATCGATTGGAAAACGAAAAGTAGATTATTTTTTTCAAAAACTATTTTTTTAAAATGGAAAAACATAATTAAATATGTATTTTAAATAAACTAAGAGAATATTATTATATTTTGGAATCTTTTTTAAGGAATATTTATTTTAGGGAACACTTGTTTCTGGCCGAAAAGAGAGGTAATGTGTGACTATTTTTAAAACACATTTTTTATATTGTTATTTACCGAAGATAAAAAAATGGTACTACATTAGGGATATAACCTGAAAAACCATAATTTAATAAATATCATGAGATTTAATCATATATGGTTCATAATATTTCATTAATGATAGAATATTCATTAACAATACCCATAAATGGTGAGATTATACATATAAACAATCACTAATTTGATAAATTTGAATCCTAACACAATGTAAATAACAAAATTACATAAATCACAACATATAATGAAAAGAATTTGAATAATTAAAAAACATGTGTATGGTAGTATGTATAACTCATTGAAAAATATAGCTTCAAAACATGGCATGTGACTCATAGAAGGAAAATTGTGACATAATTACGTTACTGATTTGGTATCTTATGAAAGATAAATCCCATTAAAAGAATATAATATATTGAATATTTATTTACCAATGGATTAAAGTTTACTTATAATACAATACATCCAGGTATATTACACAAACCACTAAAAATAAATGAGTGGTTCATAAGACATTTATCTCTTGGAAATCAATAGTTAGATGAAATTCCCTTACCTTGTGTCTTGACTCTCATATTTCTTTTTAAACCCTCATGTATACTAAATATATGTTTATTATACAGAAATAAAAGTATTATATTTTTATCTATTACCATATATGGTTTTATTATGTCTTTATATTACCTTCTTATTGATAATTATATTTGAAGGTTGTGCTTCGGGTAACAACTGCTTTGGTTTTTTCCCTGTGTCTTAATTTGTTATATTATTGGTCCTTATATTTTTCTCAAGATTTAATGAAATAAAACCATTATATAAATATCATTTATTTTCATTATAAATATATTATAATAATATATATAACATTGAGTAATGAAATGGAATTTACTGTTCATAGAGATGGTAGGTCTTCTATACGCATGAACATTTTTTCTGCTTTATTGTAATATTGAAAGAAAGAATGTATATGAAATATAATTCTATATTTTTTTTCTTTTTTTTCAGAATCAAGATATTAGTAAATATATATATATATCATAAAATTTCACTAAACCCATCTTTAATACATTCCAAATAGTGTGTGAAAGAATCACATCACTTTGAGGAAGTGGTATTCCATATGTCCCCAAATGATGATATCTTATTAAAGTAAGATGGAAAGGGTAATGTTATTTGTTAAAAAATAATTCAATAATCATATACACATAATAAATATAATATATTTTATATATTAAAAGAACTTACATCATAATTTCTGACCATGAATGGCTGTAATAGAAAATGAACAATCATTGTTTCCTAAGGTGATAATTTTCCATATACAGATTCAATATGTCTGTACCCATTAATTAGAAGTGTGTGTAATTTTTGGTTGAAACCATAGGTTATAAACATCATAGTATATTTTTGGTGCATGTTTTTTTATAATAATTGAATAATGAGAGTTGAGGGGAGAATAATCAAAATATAATAAAGTAGTTTGAGAAATGATGTTACCTCTTCTTTGGGTAACTCCTTTTGGTATTCACCAAAAGACCTCCTGGGATGTATTCAAACCCAAAAGAATGATGAAATAAAAAAGGGGTTTTTTTGGAATGTGAATTGAGAAGATATTTTATAAAATTAAGAGGTTTTATATATGTAAAGAAGTGGGAGAGTGAGTTGCTTTTTATAGGGAAGGATGGGGACACACATAGAATTTTCGAACGAAAGTTAGGTGTACCCACGTTTTTATCTAAAAAATGTCATTAAAAACAATAAAATATCAATAATTTAATTTTTATGGTTGATACATGGCCAACCAGTTGTTGTTTTACATGTTTCTAGGTCATTTGGGTCCTTACATTTAAGGTTTAGTCCCATGTAAATTTTAATTTTTCCCCAATCGTTGTAATTAACATTAATCACATTTACTAATTTTTTTTGAAAAATTTATGTTAACCATATTATACATTATTAATTATGATTACTCCTAATATGGATTTCATTTTTCTAAATTCAATTCCAATAAGTGCAAGAAATTAATTTTAATTTAATCCTACATATGTGACGCAAATGTGGGGTTTTAATGTGAAAACATTCAAATGTTTTGTATGTTTTGTATATTGAATTTCAAAGGAAAATTTTTTAAATTAACCAAAATTTCATTAATTGATAAAACATTAATCTGAATAAGCATTAAAAATAGTTAAAAATATAATTTATCAATAGCAATAAATTATATGAAAGGGTTGTTTTGAATTAAAATTCATTATTTCCCTATTCATTAATAAATAAAACATCATTGAAAAATATTAAAAATTCCCCATAACAGAATTTATATTTTTCAAGTTGAAAAATGTTTTTTATTTTGACAATTATATTTTATTATAGTTCCAAAAATTATATTTACAATACATTAATTATTAAATAGTGGTAAATTTTTTTTTATAAAAATATAAGTTTTTTTGTAATATTGGGACTTTTCACATTATATATGTATAAAATAAATTGGTCGAATATTAAAAATAACTATATGAATATATAAAAAATAAATTTAATTAATATCTTTTACTAATAGTAATTAATTTATGCTATGATGATAAATAAACTTTTTCAACTAAAAATTTTCTTTTATAAAATCACTCACTTTATGGTCATTTGGCTTCTATATTCATTTATATATGATTGGAAACCAATAAAGAAAAAAATATTTTTTCATAAGTTATTTATTCCTATAATATTAAATTTAATGGCTATGATATAGCTTATTATATTATTTTATAATAATTCTAATAATATATTATTGTTTTGTAACACTCAGTCATGAAACTAATAAATTATATGATCAATGATAAATTTAAATAAAGATAAACATAATTCATTTATACATCAAACAAATATTTTTAATGTTTCATGAAATGAAATATATCAGAACGATTTACATATTTTGAAAATTAATAATTTAAAAAATCTTTGGGTGTTTCTTATTACTTCCCTTAAAATGAATTTGACCCTCTAAATTCATTTAGGTTATTATATTATTATTACATTTTGGCTTCTTTATTAAAATAACACGTCATAATAAATAATCATAAAACTTCTTTTAAAAATTAAATTTTGAAACATAATTGTTACCAAAGGTAACTCACTACTGGGGTTCCACGTATGAGAATATGGGTTTGGGGTGAAGATTGATAATGGTGGAAATGAATACATATTTAATGTGGTGGTTTACATCATAAATTAAATCAATTTAATTATTAATTCAATGTTATGTGACTCAAATTCATAAAACATTACTCAGTTAAAAGGCCATATGTTGAACCAAATTAAGGAATTATGAAAAAATTTCATTTCTATATTATTTTCCTAATCTCTATGAAATATCATGAAAAGATTTACTTAAGTGATTTTATGAAAACATATCCCTTTTTTGTTTATTGACCAACTTAACATCTTTATCTAAAAAGAAGGGTTAATTTTTCATTAATCAAGCATTAATAGATCATGAGATCCATGATATGAAATCCCATATATCATTTGTTGTCATCATGGTAAGGCTAATAGAACAGGTTATCCAATATGCATAAAACCTCAGGTTGTGATATAATAAATTAACCTCACAAACTTCATCCAATGTGTAACTTAAAGATTCCACAAACGGTTAACCTTATAACCCTTCCAAAAAATGAAAATTCATTTTTTTTAAAATTTAATAAAATGATTTTAATATTGATCCCCTATATCACAATGTAACTTTTTGTTATTACATTTCATACATTTGAATACACTCAGAAAAAATCCACTTGAAACATGGAAAATAACACAAAATACCATAAATCCATTTTGAATACTATTATGCTTCCTTATAAAAAGTATACTTGATATATTATGTGAATCCATGAAATTATAAACATTATCCATGCTGAAGTATACCACATTTAAAAAAAAATCAATAATCCAATTTGAGGTAATCAGTGTTATATAGTTTACTTTCTCCAAATCAATCATCTCCTAATCCAAGTTAAACTGAAATTTCCCTACATCTGGATCACATTAAGGGTTACATTTCTTTAACGAAAATATCTCATTTATAAGTCATCATCCCCATGAAACATATAATTTTTAATCCATAATTACATCTATTAATGAAAATTCCTATATATTTCATGATTCATATACTATAGTCCATGAATTCCAAACATAAATACATCATTCATATAACAATATTAATAAATATCAATCAAAATTCATCAAAATTTTCTTTAATAACTCTTTTATATAATATTAAAAATGAATCATGTCTTCTGGTTCCTCAACCACAATTTAATCATGCTCTTTATATTTATTATAAATAATTCTAGAAGAACATCATGTACCATTCACAAGTCATATGTATACTCATTTTCATTAGAGGTACATCCAACACTCACACCACATTGTTGATTTTATTTGTTATATTTCCAATTGTAAATAATTTTTCACAATTCCCAAACAATTCACATAAAAAAGTCATTCAATGTTTTCATTGCTCCTAATAGTTATCTATATTTACCATATCCATAGAGAAAGAGGTGTGAATCACATATCATTGAATAAAACTACAAAATCATGAATAGTTAATTAAAGGATGTCCAAAAAATGAAACCAAAAATTTGATCAATGAAACAATAGTTTTATCCTAGGTTATACATATTAATATTCTAATTAAATCTTTCATGATGGTTCGTAAAGAGATTGTCAATTCCAAAAGAAAATTTTCATAATAGTGTCAAACCAAGAGAAAAATTACACACAATATCATGTATTTGGTTATGCTGAGTCTGACCAGAAACACTTAATCGAAGATGTTACTCATAGATACATTTTTAGTGAATGAAAATCCATTTTCAGTATCTATAAAGGGATGAATTACTAGGAATACTCTCACTCTATCCATTACCAAAATGATAGGTCATTTTCCTAAATGCTTACTCATACTTATATTTATTCTTATAGACAACCAAATACATATCCTTAAAAATATACCAATGGATTTGAATCAATTTTTGTCTTCATGGATTGCAATGTTTCACTAAACCTTCTATCTGACACCCACTACAATAACCGACTCATAATGTACATAAAAATAACATCATATTTTATATAATACTTAATATATTACACAAAAGAACTCCAAAATTCATTATGTTTTTAGTGTCTTTTAAAACAAGGAAAAAATATACTAATATGGAAAAAATTAATCAATGTGTCCCCCAAAGATATTACTCCTTAATAATTATACACTAATACATTAATTCAAAACCATGGGAAATGAAACATAAAAAATAATTGTAATTGAATTCTCAATAAGGGAAAATAAAATATATATGTAAGAGTAACATGGATATATAGTTATGGTAACATGATAATGGAATTAGAAGACCATTCCCTTCCCATCAGAGATAATAAATATTAATCATGGAATAATGATTATCAATTAATAATACATGAATCATAAGATGATTGGGAACATAATACATGAAAGCCTGAAAATTTATAGGTTATATAATTGTTGGAAACACATTATTATAGAAAATTGTTAGTATGTATATATAGAAAGAGGTTCAATCATTATGTTAAGGACATGAAATCAGTCCCTCGCATAAACTTATGGGCACGAAAGAATGTTCACAGATAATTTTGTGGACATGTTATCATGTTCCCACATAACATTAGGAACATGAAATAGGGTTCATGAAAAACATTGTCAATGTGTAATCAAGTTCATGCATAACATTTATACTAATGAGTCCTTCGTCATTATAAAATTAATTATATAAAGATATAGGTTCCACCCATAACAAAATAACATATGCATAATGTGCCACATGATAATAAAACATGCATCATTTCATGACCCAAAAACATAGATCATATTTGTAACACATTATATTAAATGGGTAGTAAAGAAATTCAATTATATCATCACATATAGAAAATATATTGGTTTTGAAATTATTTTATAATTGAATTTCCCATGAATGGAACTGGCTCTCATAAACATTTATCCTGGAATAACCTATTGAATAGAAATTGGTTTCGTAGACATATAACCTATGAAAGAGGAATATCCTTCATAAACACATATACTTTTAAAATGAAATTGGGTTTCATATACATCATGACATAAAAACATTTTGAGAAATAATATGAATGGAATACTTTTTATTATGTCAAATATTACTATGAATAATAACTATGGATGTCATTATATATATAAAATAACTTGAAAAGATCCATTTAAAATAATTTCATGAGGAAAACATCCATTATTATTTAAAACATGATTTTAAAAGACAAGGAATATTGAAAACCATTTTCCTTGAAAATATATAAAATATTCTTACCACTATTTAAAACACATTTATTTAAAAATACCATGAAATATTATAATAGAGTAATGATAAAATTATGAAAACCAATTTTTTGATAATATTTAAAGGAAATTTGAAATCAATTTCAAATACATTTTTCTTTATATATTAAAAAATATGCTCTATATTCATGGAATAAATTTTCATCAAAAGTCACCTTTATAAAACATACAAATAATGTGTTTAGAAAAATTAAAAAAACATTATAGAGAAAATTATTTTTTAAAATCATTTCCATTAGATAACACTTGAAAAAAATGAAATCCCAAAATATTAAGAATATATTTCATTAAAAAAACAACATTTTAGACTTTTAATTTATTATTCATGTGGATAATTGTCATGATGGTGGGTAAATCCGTACATCTGGTACCTTCATTCTATACCATATAATTCACATAAAAGTTCTTCAATCAGAAATTGATAGGAATTAAAAAAATTAAACCAATTTGTTTAAAAAGGTATAACATGGGTAAAAAATAATTTTAAATATCTTTGGATAATATTATAATTTTTCTGAAAACCTTTTTTTTGGAAATCATTGATTTTTAGAAACAAAGGTTTCCGACCAAAAAGAGATGTAAAGTAAGAATATATTAAAAACACATTCTTTATCAAATTATTTACCAAAAAGTGGTGAAATGGTACAATTATGGGTATATAACATGGATTTATAGATTATAATAAAACTAGTGAGATTTATTTGTAGATGGATCATAATGTTTCATTAGTGGTGTCATAATCATAATGATTCTGGATAAATCGTGAGATTATAACTATAAACTGTTTCCAATTTGGTATCATTGAATAAAAAAAGTAAATAATAACATAACATGAAGCTTAAAATCTCATTAATGTTAGAATATTAATTATATAATACGTTAAAGGTACTTGACAATCATCATTGTTACATAAAAATGTGGAACATGGCATGGGCTTCAATGAAAAAAAATTCAGACAAATTTACATTATGGATTTTTTAACCATTATAACATAAACCCCAACAAAGAAACATAATAAATTTGATATGTATATAAAAATTATTTTAAGTATAATAATCATATAATAAATTAATCTTTAACATATATACCACCCAAAATAAATGTTTGGTGAATAAGAAATGTATCGCACATAAATAAAACTTTAGATGAGATTCCCTTACCAAGTGTCCTGACTCTCAATGTACTAATTAAATCAAATGTTATAATAATACATGATTATTATATAGATTTTAATGAATACAATTTTTATATATAATAACTTATATTTATTGATAATGACTTTATATTATCTTCTTATTAACAATTCTATGTCATGGTTACACTTTGGGTAATGTTTTCTTTGTTTTTCAAATGTGTCTTAATTTGAGATATCCTCAATCCTTATTTTTATATCAGGATTTTAAGAATTTAAAATCTTATATAAATACAATTTATTTTTATTATTTGTGTATAATAAAAATATTGATAAAATATAATTATGAAATGGAATACACCATTCATGTTGATGGTAGGTTATTCTTAGGAATGAACGTTGTTTCGATTTTATTGTCGTATTGGAAGAAAGAAAGTAAATTAAATATATTTATATATATCTTATTATTTAAATATAATGATTATATATAATATATATCATATATATTCACTAATACCATCCTTATTACATTTCATGTATAGTGTGAACGAATCACATCACTTGGAGGAGGTTGCAGTCCACACAACAAGAGACTATATTATCGTATTGTCAGAAGATTAAAAGTGTAAAGTTATGTGTCAAAATATAATAATTGAATCATAATGAAATAATAAATTTTATATATATCATAGATAATTATCATTTCCATTATAACTTCCAACCATTATAGGTGGTAAAGGAAAATCCAACAATCATCGTTTCGTGAGGTTGTAGTTTACCATACACATAAAAAATATATTCGTACACATTAGATGTATGTGTGTGGAAGCATATGTAAAAACATATCCAAAAAATATCATCATATTGAGGATACTGCTATTTTTTTGTAATCATGGAATAATTTTATTTTGTAGGTTGTATAATGGAAATAATTGAAAGGAGCATGAGGTAGGATGTTACCTATACATTTGGTAACTCCTTTCGTTATTCACTAATGGGCTTCCTTTCATGCATCCATCACAATGGTAAAATTAAATTAGAAAGGTAGGTTTATTAGTAATTTAATTGGGATGATCATGAACATACATGAGTGGTTTGAGATTTGAAAATAAGGGTGTTAGGTGGTGGTCATTTATAGGGAAGCGAGGGTATACTCTTGGAATTTTTGAAAAAAAGTTAGGTGTACCCAGTTTTTTAACTAAATAAGTGATCAAAAACTAAAAAAATATCAATAATCTAAGGTTTATTTCTGAAATATGATCCGAAAATGGGTTTTATTCAATTTTATTGGTCATTTTCTTCATTAAGTTTAAGGATTAGTCCCTTGTTTGGCTTAATTATACCATAATCAGTTTAATTAACTTTAATCACATAGAATAATATTTTTTAGTAACATATTTAAAAGTATATGTTATTCTGATTCCAAATATGGAATCCATATTTCAATATTCAATTCATATAAGTGGTAGAAATTAATTTTAATTAAATCCCAAATATGATATTATAATGTAGGTTTTTAAAGTAATAACATTCAAAAGTTTTATATGGTTTTTGTATTCAATTTCAATTTGAAAATGATTCCAATAATGTAAATTGTATTAATTGATATAAATTTAATCTAATTATACATTAAAATCAATTAAAAATTTCATTAATCCTTATATATACATTACAGGAAAAATTATTTTTGAATTAAAATTCAATATTATTTGTATTCATTAAAAAAGAATCATCATAGAAAAATACAAAAAATTAAGCACAAATATAATTTTTATGTTTTCCATTGAAAAATTAATTTTATTTTGAATTTTATATTTTAAAATGGTCTAATACTTATACATATAATAGGTTTAACATTAAAATTTGGTAAAACTAAATTTATAAAAAAATAGGTGTCCATGTATAATATTAAGTATTTTATCATATTATTCATATAAAATCACTTGTATGAATATCAATTTTATTAATATATTACATATAAATTAAATTAATATCATTCACTAATAGTAATTAATTTTACTTATTACGATAAACTACATTTGGGATATAAAAATATTATATCATAAAATCATTACCATTTTATTCATTAGGTTTATATATTAATTTATATTTAATAGGTAA
Organism: Viscum album; assembly: GCA_963277665.1. Classification (NCBI taxonomy): domain Eukaryota; kingdom Viridiplantae; phylum Streptophyta; class Magnoliopsida; order Santalales; family Viscaceae; genus Viscum; species Viscum album. The sequence continues at coordinate 818,231,630 of OY728141.1, read as the reverse complement.
TGAATTAATTCAAATATATATTTTCTTATGTTTTAAAAAACTGAAATCATCAATTTAATGATTAGGTAAAATCTTATTATATTAAAAAATAATTTTTTTAATAATATATTATCATTTAAAAAAAATATATTGCGTGTTATGAAATCCATAAAGGAATGTTTGTGTTGCATGTAATATAGAATAAGTACTATGGTTCATGTAAATAAATACAAACATAATGATTTGATACATAAAAAATGATATAAAATATTGCGTGAAATGAACAATATCAAAATGACTAAATTAATTCAAAAATAATAATTTAAAAAATATTTGGGTGTTAGTATTCCTTCATCATTCTAATCATGTAGACAGTTGAAATGTTTTTCGTTTGTGCTATCCACTACAGAAAATCTGAGATAACTCCCTCCATCTAGTCATTGGTGATTCTAAGAGTTTGTTAAGGTACATGTTTTTAATCACGTTCTATGAAAAATGATTAGGCATTATCAGAATATCTTTCACTCTAGTGATAATACAATGTTTATTTTTGATAATAAAATGTTTTCCCATTAAATATCAAACTAGTACTTTCTATTTCTCTGTATTTACAAAAAACATAAATCATATTGTGAGAATCATTTACCAAAATTTTAAACCACAAATTCATAAAAATATTACTTATTAGATTTCAAAATCATGGATCATACTTCATTCATATATGACATCTTAGAATTATCCATGTTTATGCATAGAAATTTTATACATAAATCCTTGAAGATGGTACATAAAAAGTTTTAGATTTCACAAAGCATAACCACCACGGGTATCAAAACCTAGTGTGCAACAAGGGTTGTTGTAGAGTACCATGTTATGATTGATTCAGTCTTAACTCACCTTTTGGGAGTTTTTTCCCGAAGTATATATGTTCTAGAGAAACTTTAAATTGTATTATATATATAGGTATTTAATGCAATGAAATCACTCACAATATACATTACCAATATTCTAGGACATTTTCCTAAAAACCAACTCATCATTAGAAATTTACCTAAAGGCACCCCTAGACACATCCTCAAAAATATCCATAGGGATCTCACTAAATTTATTGCATTAAACATTACAATGTATTAATATAACATCACTCCAATACCAACTATTGTGACCCATGATTAATGTACATAAAAATTTCTCCATTTTTGGAGAATAATTAACAAATTTCACAATAGATGCACAAAGACCATATTAGGTTAGATCCATTGGAAACATGTAAATGTAAATACTGGTTCATGTGTGAGAAACATTATAACTAATTAGGATCTCAAAAACTATAACCCATATTATACATATCGTAGATTAAATATATCTTTATAACACTGGGAAGGAAACAATAAATGGTGGGAGAAAATATACTTAGTAATGGTAAACAAGGGATATAAGTAAGTATAAACCTAAGAATAAGGATTTGAGAATGTTGTAATAAAATTAGAAGATCATTCAATAAATAAAAAATATCAAAAAAAATAATCATGACATTAAGATATGTAGTTCATAAGACATGAATCATAAAGGAAACAAGAGAATAAGGAAAGATATCATAATACAGAGATAAGATAATGAATTGTGGCATACACATAAACATGTAATATCATTACATATATATCAAAACACATTTCTAGATATTATTAGAGATTCTAACAGGTACTAAATTTACTGGTATGGACATACCACCACCCCAACTATAATCATTTCATACTATGGGATCTAGTTTCACCATCGTCCCATAGTGGATCAGGTTACTCCATCTTCTAATATTGGATGAGATATCTCCATCATCCACATTAGATTAAGCTCTACAACATTAATAAAATAATTATATAATGATAAAAAAATCTGTAGCCAATTCATTGGTGGTATATATAGGTCCCACCCATCTCATAATGAAATCTAAAATACGTGTTTTATAAGATCATAAATATTCATTATATCATAACCCGTGAAATAAAATTTGTATTATAAACATGTAATATTATCCTAACCTATAGAAAATATATAGTTCTAGTAATTATTTACTCAATTCATAACCCATTAAATGATTTGGGTTTCATAAACATATATCCCATGAAGAGAAATGAGTTTTTAAACATAATGTCACAAAAAATGCATTAAGAGTAATAATATGAATGGGAACATTTGATCATTTCCTAGAATGGAATGAGTATCACTAATAGATGTCAAAATAGATAGAAATTGATTTATAATGATCCATGGAAAAAATATCATTGGGTAAAATATCATTTCTTCTTTGAAAAATTATTTTTAAATGATAATAACATTGAAAAACCATTTCTTTTTAAAATAAAATTGAAATTGTATAAATGGTTATAGAAATAAATTTCAAAAAAAATCCTGGAAAATTTATTAATGAATCTTAAAAACATTATGAAAAACATTTTTCTTTAACACTTATAAAAGATGCATGAAAACATTTTAAAACATTTTTGATAAAATATTTCCCCAAAAATTATAAAATAATATTGAAAAATGATTTAAAATTTTTTATTTTAACATAACTCTTAAAAATTATAATTGATCCATTAAAATATTTTGAATATCTTTTGTTGGAAAATACTTTCAATACTCATAATGAAATATTGAAAATAAATTGAAACATTTTTTCATTTAAAATACCCTAAAAACAGTAAATATATGGCATAAAATCATTTGAAACCCCATTTCTAGAAAATTTATATTAAAAAACATAAATAAATTTTAAAATCATTGAAATACTTTTCTTGGTAAATGAACTTTGTAAAACATATAAAATAAACATTTTAAATCTTTTAAAACACATTATAAACCTAAAATATTTTCTAGAATCTATTTTACTTGAAAAACACAGTTTTTATCAAAAAATGTCAAGAGAATTATTGAAAAAGTTTTGTTAAAAATAATATATTATAGTAATAATTTTATATTCAAGGGAATGATGGTCATGATAGTGGGTATGTCCATTCATACAGAACATTCTTTTTGCACCTTACAGTTTATGAAAAGTTTATTGATTAGAACATTTTGAGAATATTCATTTTAAAACCATTTTATTAAGAGGTAAATGATGATTATGAATTTTATGTTATAAATAATAGAATAATAGTAAAAAATTGAAACCAATTTTTGAAAACATGGTTTTGAAAGAACACAAATTTCTAACCAAAAGGTGAAATAATGTATGATTTTTTAAAAAAAATATTTTTTTATTACAAAATTATCAAAAATTCGGAAAATGGTACTAGTAAATTATGAAATATTTATTATAAAGAAGGTATTTACAATATTGGGTTTTCATGATATATGGATAACAATATTCCATTGATGGAGTCATAATCAAAACTGATCTTCATAAACAATGGGATTGTTTCAGTAAAATCTTACCACTTGGTAACTTTGAATTATACTCCCCATCTAAGAAAATTAAATTAAATAAAGCATAAAATATCATGAAAATATTGAGGTTCATTATATATCATTTCAAATGGTTTTATATACACCTTGTAAAATAATATAGGCACATAACATGTCATGTGTCTAAAAAAAATAGATAGAATTTCATTACCGATTGGATATCTTTTGAAACATAAATCATATGAAATAAATTTTATAATACATATATTTAAATACCTATAAATTTAAAAATAATAATTTTAGAATACATACATGGGTAGTAAAAATTCCACATATAGGAAATAGGTGGTGAACATTGCATAAGTCTCTCAGAAAGTAATATTGAGATAAGAAAACCATTACCTTAAATCTTAACAGTCATCACACATGTTCACAATAACTATATATTAAATAAAATTTTATTATAAATATACTTCATAATCATATTATTTTATATAATAAAATATATGATTTTATTAAGAAGTTATATGATCCATTTATTAACAACTCAATGCTAATTTTACATTCTCATTAATAATCACTTTGTTTTTCTGGTTTGTTTTTTATTTGTTATATCTTTTTTCCTATAAGACAATTCATGATATAAATTTTTTAAACAATGATATAAAAATAAAATATATTGGGTTTATATTTTTTATATTAATATATAAAAGATACAAATATTAAATTAAATACACCGTTCGTGGAGAGGTAAGTCGTTGGTATGCATGAACATTATTTCCATTTCATGGTCATATAGATTGAAAGAAAGTAAAGAATATATATATAAATAATAAAATTATACTTATTATTTAATATATATTATATTTTTTTTTTCTAATTCAATATTTAATACATTTTATATAATGGGTGACTGAATCCCATCGCTTTATGTAGACTCTAGTCCACACTTTCAAAAACGATGTTGTTGTATTTACACAAAATAAGAAAAATGTAGGTTTGTTTTATATAATTATTTGATAAGCATAATGAAATGATAAATATAATTTATATAATATAAAAATATAATTTCCTTCATAATCACTAACCATGATACGTGGTAATGGATAAATGAACAAAATCATTTCGTGAGGTAGTAATTCACCGTACCCAATAATGGTATGTTTATAACCCACTAAATGGATGTTTATATAATTTTTGGTATAACCATTTTATAAAACATATCAATATATTTAGTTTAAAAATTATATCATATATGAAATAAATAATAATATTTGAGGGGTGGAGGATAAGAATAAAATAAAGGATCTTGAGGAAGGATGTTATATATTATTTGAGTTATCCCTCTTGGTTTTCACAAAAGGTCTTACTTGGATGACATTATCACCAAATGTAAGGATTATAATATGAAGGTAGGGATTTTGAGATCATTTTTGGCAGATTTGGGGTGTGAAAAGGTTTTTATATCTTTGAAAAAGTCTAAGTGTTGAGTGTCTTTTTATAGTGGATGAGGAGTTTAATTCTTGTAAATTTTTTAAAAGGGAATTCCACACACGTTTTTCCAATGTTTTGTCGCACCAATAACATATAGAATTATATACAATGTCCAATATGGTATAAATATGTCCATCCAAAGGATTTTGGAAATGTTTCTATGTTATTTTGGACCATAATATTATGGTTTAGTTGCTTGTTTAGCTTAATTTTACATTTATTTTTTTAAATAATTTTAATTACATTCACTAATATTTTTAGTAAAAATATTATTTGACCTCATGATTCATTATAAATTATGTTTATTTAAATCATTGAATCCATTTTTCCAAATTCCAGTAATATAATCAGAATAAATTAATTTAAATTAATTCCTACGAATTGGATGAAAGTGCAGGTTTTAAAAGTAAACACAATCAATAGATTGCAATGTTTTAATATCCATTTTAAAAGTAAAATGGATTTTAATGAAAAAATGTTTTAATTTATTTATAAATAAATTAATTTAACATTAAACCAATAAAAAATATAATTTAACCTTATATATAAATTAGATGAAAATAGTGTTTTGAATTAAAATTTATTATTTATTAGTATTCCTAAAAAAAGAAAATTCTTAAAAAATTACTAAAAAATATCCCAATGTAGATTATTATACTAATATTCCTAAAATGAAGTTTTATTTTATAAATAAAAATTATAAAAGTGTCAAAATGATATTTAAAACTGTGTCAACATTAAAAGGCAGTAAAATTACCTTTTAGAAAAATATATATTTTTATTCTTAAAATAGGATTTATTATTTTTATAATCATATAAAATCTATGGGATATGTGTAAAAATATTTAAATAAATATGTAAAAAATTTAACACATTAATAAAATGTGTTTTGTAAATTTTATTGAGAAAAAATTGTATTTTTTCATTGAAAATATGTTTTCATAGAAACATGATATATTCCATTAAAGAAGTGATTAAATTCTTTTCTACATATATTGTATCATTTTATTCACATGTTTAAACAATATTTTATTCAAAACATGAGTCATAATGTCTATTTGAATAATATAATAACATGTTTACAATAATATTAATAGTATGTTTTACTTTGTAAAAACTAGGTCATGCATGTAACACATGCCATCGAAGGAAATCAACATTCTGTGTATCATAAGCCAAAAATTGGGTTTCATATATTAAAAGAAATTATAAGTTCTGGATATAGTGAAAAAATTAAATAATTTTGTCCAAAATGTATTCCAAAAAAATGGATTTCATATAACACATGCTATAATTAGAGTTGTTTGAAATGAAATATATGAAAAATATTATATTAATTCGAAAAAAAATATCACCAAAGCATTGAGTGTTAAAAAAATTAATCAAAACTAATTTGATTAATGAATGGGTAAATTTTAATATAATTTTCATAGTTGTTAATTTTTTTTGTGTTTTGGGATAAAATTATATTAATACATAAAAACAAACACTTTGAGTTATACCAGCCACACCCTGTGATATATTGACATGAGGATGATTCATAAACTTATAAAATGGATAATAGACCATTTTCAAAACCTATAAAGTATATAAAATTGAATTTTCATAGTTTAGGGGTTCTAAAGAATGTTTTAGATTGAAATGGAACATTAAACTAAAAAATAGACATATTGATGCATACCGAACACACCATGTGTCTTATTAAATTATAGATGAGTTTGAAACTTGAAAACATATTCATGGATTTTCCCCAAATATATATAAAATAAATAATATTTTTTCCTCATTTTGGATATTGTATAACATGTTAAAATTACACTTTTATTTTAAAGCACACACTTTGTGACACACCAGCCAGCCCATGTATCAAATTTATGTTTAGATGATTCAATCATGAATTAAATTAATATCGAATAACTATACTATTGTAAAAAAGTCAATAATTGAATGTCATATTTTCCTTGAGTGCGTGGCACATTATTTTGACTAAAATTTAAATTTTATACTAAAAACGTACACATTGAGCCACACAGTTCACACTACATTTCAGATTGATGATTGGTTGTTTCCAAAAAATATTTAATGTATAAAAAATAATTTTCCAATAATATTACGAAAATACCCAAATGTGTTCATGGTTGTGAGTTTTTTATTAGACTAAAATGACACTTATAAATTAGAACATAGACATTAATCAATATCAACAAAAAAATTTGTCAGATTGATCCATATTAGATTATTATATGCTAAAATTGGGAAATTAACCATTATAATATTGAATCTAATAAAAAAGAGTGTTTCTAGGGGTTTGAGTATATGAAACCCAATTTAGGCAAAAATACAACACTTATACTAGAAACTGGAACATTGTTCCATACTAACAACACTGTGTAACATCCCATCCATGGTTCCTCACCCCAGTACCCTGATCCTGTTAGTCACATTTTCTCAGGAACACCTCCCATAAGTAAAAGGATGTCAATTAGAAGTAAGGATACAATATCGATCATGGTGAGACTATATGATCTATATCTTCCTAATAACAAAATTTAATATAAATAGACAATAATAGATGAAATGATGTTATCAAATACAGAATAAACCCGTATCAAAAGATGGCCAAAATAGGAAATACATATCCAATAATAAACTATAGATATTCCCTTCCATGTACGTGTCTAGTGACAATATGAAAACCCAAAAAATAACAACACTGGATATCCCAATAATGTCCCAAATCACATTCAATTACCACATCTATCCACCTTCTGAAATCATCTATCTAACATGGGGCTTTTCCCTTTTCATGACCTATGAACATGAAGCTTATTTAGGTACCGATCAAGAAGCTGAGTAGTGTGTGAGTACAAATCATTAGGAAACTACAAATGATTTATAAAAAATAATTATTCAATAACATTATATAATGTTGTATAATGATTAATGTACAATTTATAAATAAAATGTTATTAAATTTTCGTATTCTTTATTATAACCACATGTACCCCTAGTTTCTCAGGGATATCCAACTCTAAATACCTTCTTTGGACCATTCTAGAGTCTGGACCATATCACATATTCAATTCACATTTCAAATTAACAAATTGGATTTCATTTTCCATATCATCCCATCTCATCATCACTACCAATTTGAACCATAGACTAATGAAAAAAAAATTGGTTCAATATTTCGATTCCTAGAACCCTATGGTATTTTGATGCAATATACCAGGTCCCAAAACAGATATCAATTTATCACTATGGTACTTTTAAGTAGCAGATAATTTACTTCACAAATATCAATTAAATCACTATGGCCTTTTGATATAGCAGACAATGTACCACACACATATATCACAAAATCCCATGCATCATAATATCAAATGTATCATAATATCACATCAATTGGTATTAATCATCATTAATCCTCTTATAAAATTTATCCATCACAATCATCTATAATTATTTCATTAATTAATTAATCCAATATCCACTATATAAAAATCATACCATTCTATTTATTAATCTAATATTTAGTTACTTCAATTTCAACAGTTACCTAATCATAAAATTCTATTAATTTTTTAAAATAATAAATAATTTAATTTTCATTACTGTTTAATCTTATCATTCAATTAATCATCTCAAAAATTAAATAATTTAATTATTATTTGAAATCCACCAATTTTTGTAATGGAATTATTCAATCAATTCACAAAACCCTAATTAATTAATTGACATAATTAATTAATTCTCTTTTAAAAATTCGATTTCTATATAAACATTAGAAATTATATTATTACACATTGACAAAAGAAATAAATACCATTTTATTTGAATAATATAACAAATACATTTAAATTGCGAACAAATCATCGCTAATAGAAAACACAATTTGGAGAAAACTGGGATAAAGAATAAGATCTAGATCGAAAACCTAAATTCAATATCGAACGAATCCACACACAACACATACAGATCATGATACCACAAGTTTATATATAAATAAAATACTAGATCTAGATAAAAAAAATTGAATGACATCCCTTTGTTGGATAGGAGATGTAAGGGAAACTATATAGGGGGAAACTACATACTTGTAGAGGTGCAGATATGACAATCGATATTCGAATCACCAAGAACATATTTCTAAATCCTTGGTAATTAGCTAGGGTGCCACTAAAAAACGACTGTAATCTATTATGTATGAATTTGTGATGATTTTGGGTAAGTATTAGGGTTTATACATTTATAAAATAATTTTTTTGGTACAACAAAACCATGATCGTGTTCTCTAAGGTAGGGGAACAGTGTTTTTCAAATGTTTCTCACAAATAGTGAACCTCCACATGGGGGGGTCATGGTTACTCCTAATATGATATATGGTTTAAAAATACATGCCTAGAAGGTAATATTTATCTATGTTCGGGGTTGAATGGTTTGTTGCGGATAGGATCACGGTTTTAGAAAACCATGTGCCAACAGTGAACATTCACTGCAAGTTCCACATTTTTAAAAATTTTAACCAAACTCACCCAAGAAACAACTGAAAAAATTTATAAAAAATTAATTTTTTATATAAATAAAATCCTAATACATCTGCAAAAAATGTTGGGATCTTACAATCTCCACACCTTATAACAACCCATCATTGAGTTGTACTCTAAAATATCTCTAAGACTCTAAGTCAAAATGATCATGTCACTAAGATAACTTATCTTATTCTCCCTCCAAATATTCCTCCTAAACATCTACATGTTTCAACAATACATGAACTATGAGTACATTATTTTCCCACAACACATTCTCACTGTGATCTAACAAATGTATCAGAAGCACCACATAAGACACATCTATCTCAATCAAAACATCATCGACATTGATCATATGAGAAGGGTTGGGGTGATACCGCTGATGTTATGACCCATGAGAAATGGGATGAATAGAATTGCATATATTTTGTAGGGACAATTATTATTCCACAAGCTCAATTTTCTCCCCAAGCTCAACCAGTTCAGAAAAATGGGTTCTGACATTCCCGGTCTCTATATCCTATAGTGAACAAATACTAGCAGAACCTTAATAAATACACTATAATCATCCACAAACTACAGGGTGTCAACAACATCTATCATCATACAACATTTTCTACTCTAAGACCAAGTTATTCGTTATAAACCAAAGAACCTAATCCAATGTCTTCTCCAAGAGACTCGATCCCAAATTTTATTACTCACTAGCCACCATTAATAATATAGGTGATCATTATTTCCTTCCAAAAAGCACCACATATAGTTCCATCTATATAGTTTTCTTTATAAATGTTAATATAGCTAATGTCCACCAAATCTAGTTTTATTTCCCTAGAACCATGAAAATGTAGAAATCACACTGAAATCATGTCTTTAAGAACATGTATAGTATGCTCCATCTACCCATTTGTCTATGGGTGGAATGTTGTACTCATGAAAAATTGTATACCATGAGCCTTCTATAAACCATACTAAAAGCATGAATGAAATTGTGAATCACAGTAAAAAAATACTCTGTTTTATCCAATATAGATGGAATACCCCCTAAACGCATATATCACCCAACTAGTAGATTGAGAAAGTATCCCATAGAGATAAGAACAATATTAACATTGTTAGACAATATAAAATAACCCAATTAACATCATTATTTAGAGGAGTCCATGGGAGAGCCTCTTCAAAATCCTTGGTCACATCATCCTACTTCTACTCTATAATGGATAATGGCTTCATGAACCCTCAAGTTTTTTATGAGAAAACTTCACCAACTAACAAGTGTATCATTATGCTATATTCCATGCTATCTCATCTTTCCTTCCCAAACACAAATAAGATGATCATAGGTAAAGATAAATTTTGGTCACACATGGATGCACCTTCCACATTGAGGCATGAAATTCATGCATAAACTCCTCCCTCATGATTTTATGAATAATAACCCAATTCCTGAGAAAGATGATATCATCCTCATCTATAGAAATAAATAAAGGAGTCTCCCCAAAATTATGGATTTAGATCAAAGTAAAACAATTTGAATCCTCATACTTCATATCCCAGATCTATTTCAAAAGAGTAGGATATAATAAAATAGATATTAGAGTCATATTCTCTTGGCCGCTCTGAACCACAACATGTATCTCAGCCAGTAATGTTTTCATCTTCCAAACATCACTAGATTCTTAATCTTTTAGATTTGGAGTTTTCCTTCATAATGTGTCATGAATACTATTTCCATTCCTAGGTGTATATGCCAACTCAAATTCAAAATAATACATATACTCAACCATCCTTTAATGCCTAAGAGTCAATTATATATGCAAAAGGATGTACTTTATGATCGTGTTATCAGTATCGTTTGTAAAATATTCACAAAATAGAAAATTCTTCCAACACATTAAATCATAAATCACTACAACCAACTTGATTTCATGCATTGGGTAGTTCCATTCATGTGGCCTCAACTGCTGAGACCCATACACCACAACTTGATATCCCTACATCAACGCTACTCCATGCCATATCCAAAAAGATTCACAAAACACCATGAACTCCTCAACTGGCACATGTACAATCTAGATTAGTGTCTTCATCAATTGTTTCATAAAATCCTTGAAATCATTCTCAATTACACCATACCATTCAAACATTATCCAATTCTTTATCAATCGAAAAAAGGTTCCTATAGACCAAAAATGTATTTGATGAACCTATGATTATATCCATCCAATCCCCAAAAAATATGGATATCATAAACAATCATTGGATGCTCCTAAGATACACATTCCTGATCCTTCTCTAGGTCCACTAACACACCTTTATTTGATATGATGTGACCTAAGTTGTGTACCCTATCAATCAAAAAATGACACATAGATTTTAACGAACCACAATTATATCAAGGAAATTTTACCTCTTATAGTTATTTAAGATACTATAAATGATATAAAATAACATAAAGAATACAATAAAGAGATTATAAATGGTGAATGAATGAAATAATAGGTAATCCTACATGTTAAGAAACTATACCAATAGAATAGTTACATGACCTTGCGAATAGTAATGTGACTCTTAGGAATAGTAAACTAGCCAATATAATAGTAACATTTCATATGATAGTATGAATAAATTTTTCAACTTATAAATAAAAAATATAATATAATTATGTCATATTTTAATTAAATGAATGATTTAAAATGATAAATTATGTGTTGGGGTTTTTGTAAGCTATAAATATTTAATTATAATTTTATAATTAATATAATTATTTTAAAGACAATACATTTTCAAAAATAGATTAATATATTATTACTTTTTTCTTATTCTTATAGTATAATTTTATAATAACTTAGTTAATTTTTGAAAATTTCATAAAATCAGTTATTAGAAGAAAATTAGTATTTTACTATTAAATGTTGATTTTAATTAGAAATAAAATTTATAATATTTAAAAAATTATTTTCATTAAATGGATTTCATGTTTTAATTATACAATTAAAAAATTTATTACTGTGAATTTTTGGGATTTTTTTAATGTACTTGAATTTTTTGGGAATATTAAAATATTGTAATTTATGGTATAAATAGATTAAATTTTTAGTACACTATTAATTGAGTAATTTATGATCTAACAATATTAATATAAAACTCTCTTAAATTATTATAATATATTTTTGGATAATTCTTTATCTATTTTTAGTATGGAGCCAAAATAATAAATAAATTAATAAAATATTAAAAAACAACCATCTAATCCACTATAAATACTACCCCTAAACACCTTTCTCCTCCCATATTAAAGCTTTTATCCTTATCAAATTTTTGGCCAATAATAATATAATTCCTCTCCCCCAAGACTAGGATCCCTTGGACTTATCAAAATACGAAACACTTTTCCCTAAGGAGGTTCTGAAGGATGAAAAAATCAATTAGTAAATCTGTATTTCTTTTTTATTAAATTTATTTTCATGTCCATTTATTTTATTATCCCTTTCTAAACTACCTATAAAAAAGTGAAATTATATCTCTATGATAATATATATATGTGAATTTTATTTATTTATGGAATAATAAATCACCAATTCTCTTTCCTCTCTTTTTTTCAAATAATTAAATCATCGCTTGTGATGTATAGATTTGTCCCATTTAAGGAAGAAGAGTTTTCTATTTCCATTAACACCTTCAAGGATGATCATAAACCATTTTAATGGTTATGAAATATTATAATATATATACTAAAAAATATTTACACTTATTGATCTATTCTATATACATTATGATTATTAATAAAAAATAATAATTTCTGATGATCGAATAACCGCCAAACCAATCTAAATGATTATCACATATATATTATCTAATTATTCATCCACATCAAGAATAACCAAATGAATTTTATTTCCATTTCATTTTATGGATGTTAATTAATAACATATAACATAAATTCTAGATATATATTCCCAATTTTCATTATCTTCTATACTCATATATAAGTAAACTGATCATGAAATCCAAGGAAATGAATGCTTCCAAATGCTAAATTTTTTTGTTATAAATCATAACAAGGCATTAACGTAACATAAAAAATAATTATAAATTAAAATTACTATAGAAATGTTTATTAATTAATGTATTAATTAATCTAATTTCATATTCAATGACATTAAGGTCATGGAAAGAACACTTTCAGATATAAGGTAGAAATTTCTTTCCGAACCTCCATTTTCCATTCAGGTTGCACTTTCTCTCACTTTACCCCAATTATATTCTTAATTATTAATATTTAAACATTCTATATTTTTTAATTTTACATAGAGAATTGTATACCATAATCCTACTTTTTTTGAAAGGGAGTTATAAGTTTTATAAGGATCTGTTCTCAATTTTTTCTCAATAAACTGTCCCGATTAAAGGGAACATCCCAATTTCATACCCCTTTTAGGTACATACCCGTATCTATTTAAGAACCATTATTTTTCCAAAAATCACACAATGAATCATTGATTAAAATTTTATTTAAATTTTTTTATCAAAAATTTTTTTCAAAAAAAATCATCTTTGGAATGTAAAAATTTTATTTATCTCAAGAATTTCATGACGATTCAATTATAGAATTTTCATTAATTTTAAAACCCATTATTAAAACTTATGAATATATGTGATTTATATTTTATAATATCATAAACAATATTTCTTTAAATGGTTTATGATTATTTCTAACGGGTATGCTCATTGTTGATACCATTAAGCATATTACTCTAGATTGTTCAGGATTTTGTTTATTACTTGGGGGAAGTTATTTACACTTCATATGCTAGCTTCAATATAAATGTATACGTAGATTATGTTTTATAACATTATTATGAAAAAATAATTTTACAGAGTATGTTGTAGGTGGGGTCTGATATAGCCCTTAGAGAAATTTGTAGGTCTCATGAGACAAACAATACCATGTTTTTACCCATTATGTATCGAGTATTGGATGAAGACTTGATGGTATGCTTATGATGTATTGAAATATGAGTTACCTCATTATGATATTAGTAATTGATAAAAAAATATGATTTTAAATATATGATATCCTTGGTTATGTTTAATGTCATTATTAACAAGTAATTATTTATTCAACTTTTATTCATTCTATATTATGCTCATGATTATGTTTTAATTGAATGTGTTATTTTAGTTATTCAACATGCCTTATTATTTATTCCTCTACTATATATCATATTGTTACTAATAAACTCAGCTCACCCTAATCTTATTTCCCCATGGATTCTAATATGTATATTATAAATGACTTATAGGGATAATCTTGGCCTTTATGGGTGTTTCCAATGGATTTTATTTTTTATATTTCAATGAAATTTATACTATAATAATCATGTATGAAATACAGATTCCAAAACTACTAAACATATCAGTATTAAGGGATTTTAGTCTAGTCTCTATCATAATGTATTTATGAAAGGAAAGAGTACGAGGCAACTACGAGCGTGATATTTAAAGTTTTTATTAGAGAATTTTTAGTTGAATCCATGGAAAATAGATTTAGAAAACAAATATTAAGTAACAAAACACAATGGAATCCTTTAAGGATAACCATATAAGAATATCCTTTAATTTTGGAAAGGTATATATTTTTTGGATCTTCATTGCAATACACCCATGTTTGGACCCTAAAAGGGTAAATGGATCTAAGATACATGTACATAGGGGAACATCTCTGGAAACCTATCCCAGCCCTGACTAAGGGTAACCTGGTAAAGAAAAATGGGCCTTACTATGCACCTAGATTGAAAATATTAGGGGATATATTTAGGAAAAATCAAATTTTATTTAGAAACCATTATGATGGTTTTAAAAGTAAATATGTCCCCAAAGAAACAATGATTATGATTATTATATTATCTATGTGTATAATTTTCAATTTATGTTAAGTGTTACTAGTTAGAAATTATGTATTAGGATTAATTATCAAATTCAGTGTATTCAATTTTTTAGAAATGGATCTTAGTCTCTGGAATGGATATTGTATCAATGGAAGTATCACATATAGTTATTACCCTCCCATTCAATATAAAGATGTTGGAACGAGAGCTTATAATAGAGTTGGGAAACATATAACTATACTAGGACAACTAAAACCATATATGAATAATTACCATACACACATGGATCATCATGATACACAAATTGGTGTGATAATATTAGGATTATTTAGAAGAAAATTACCACAAATATTCAATGCATCTGAAAACCCATTTGTATCTTAGTAGGGGATAAGTTCCAAAGAGAATATATTTCACTCTATCTGATGTAACAAAATAGATATTGTTGTCTCAAAAATTTATAATATCTCTAGAGATTCTGATCAATGGTGGTCATTGATTCAAAATAAGAAGGTGGGGGACGTAATAGAAATCATGAAATTGAAGAATTTTAATGAATGTTTTCATTGAAAAATATTTCAGTCACAAACAATGAGGCGATATGGAGAAAAAACACTTGAATATGAAACAAAAGGAATATGATAATGTTAGCTAAGATTAAATCCAACTTTACTAGTATAATAATGAATGGTGGAGAAGACATATGAAATCCAAAGGGAAAAATTGGTCAATCTTTAATGTGTTAAAGACATTGATATGAAGGGCACTAGTCTCCCAAAATTACTCATCATACAAAGATATATTATAATGTACTATCAAGATTGGAAAATTATTTTCTATGTCTGATGAATTTAGTGAAATTCAAGAGAAAGATATGGATGTTGAACAATATTAAGAAGAAAATATGGAATATGGGAATAAGTGAATAGGTTTATTTCCATTCTATGATAATTGTTAGATGAACCACCCCATTAAATGCCTTATGGGAGTCAGTTTTTGTTACTTGTGTGGATAAAGAGTCCACAAATCCCATGAGGGAATTGTTAAAATTAATCTACCAATGATAAATTATAAAATTATATCTAAATGGGAAATTTAAAAAATTATTTTCCTTATCATCAAGGAAACATTCCCCATAGAAGGCTATCAGAGAAATGCAATGATTATGAGATCACAACTATAGAGGTAGAAGTTCTAAATTATGTGCTGGTAGGTAATTTGATCATTTACTTCATCAAAGACCATTCATACTTGATTCTATATCATCACATTCCTAAATTTTATTTTCCACGGAAATTATACATTTTTTTGATTTAATAAAGGGTTTTTTAGTCAAAACTTCCAAGAGATTTAACATTGCAACAAATATGTATCAGTCAGTTCCCTTCATGAAACATTAATGTGCTTTAGTTGTGGACCTTCTCATCATACCTATGATTGACTTTGATATAATCCTCAGCATGGGGTGGGTTTTAATAAATGATATTAAAATTTGTAGCAAGAAGGAGAAAATCATGATAGGTAAGGAAGATGTGTAATCCCTTATCTTTATAGAAGAAATTTCATCATATATTTATTATTTTCATCCACCAAAAATGTCTCTTATAAATAGAATTCTTAGGGAGGAAGAGAAAATATCACATGTTGAAGAGAAAGTAAATCCTCAAATTGAGGATGTACATATTTTATAAGAATACATTGTGGTATTTGTAGAATATTTACCCTTACATCCACTAAAGTGGGTAGTTGAATTTTCTCTTTATTTAATACATTACACATGGCCAATATCCATGACTATTAATAGAATGGTCACTATAGAGTTTATGGAACTAGAGAATCAACTAGAGGAACTGAGTGATAAGGATTTAGTCACCTTAGTGTTTCTCCATGGGTAGCCCATTTCCATTTTTCAAGAAGAATGATGGATCCATGAGACTGTGCATTGACTATAGAGATATAAATTCTATTATAATAATATACATGTTTCATATGCGCCACATCGATGATTTATTTGATCAAGCATGGAGCTCAATATTTTTCAAATATTGAAATTCAATAATGATCTCATTATTTGGATTTGAAAAAAGGAAGATATTCCAATGATAGCATTTAGAATTTGGTATTAACATTACGTCTATATAGAAATTTTATTTCGATAGAATAATGCACACTTTATTTTATGGAAATAATAAATTGATCGTTAAAGGAATATCATGATATACTTTTTGTTGTATTAGTTGATGACATCTTTATATATTCCCAAAACTATTAGGACCATGAGAACCACTTGTGGGTTGCTGTGGAGGCTCTTAGAAGAAAAGAGTTATATGGGATGTTTAGAAAGTGGGAATTATGGCTTCAAACAATTTATTTTCATGGACACATAGTTTGTTAGGATGGAATCTCAGTAAATCCTATGAAGAAAAATGTGATTTGTAACTTTCTTCTCTAATGAACATAACCAAACTATGTGGATTCATTGGATTTGAAGGACACAATTTTTTTTTCTTTCAGAATTATTCCTGATTAGCTAACCGGTTAACCAGTCTTACTCCTAAATTGTTTAGTTTTGTATGGAAAAAATATTGTGAAAAATATACTGAATAATTATATATGAAATTAGTGAATGGTTTTATTTTGACTCTATCAATGAAAAATGTTTTTTGATTTATTGTGATGCATCAAATAATAGATTTCACTATATCGTTATGCATAATGATAGAGCTATTGTCTATGAATCAAGGAAGTTCAAAATTCATGAGCATAACACTACAAATCGTTATGTTGAGTTAGTATCCATAATCATTTATATGACGAAATTGAGGCAAAATATCTATGGTGAATGTCGAAAGATATATATGGATCACAAAAGATTTAAATATATTTTCTCATAAATAGAAATCAATATGAGGAAAAGGTTATGGATCGAGCTACTAAATGATTATGATTTTAAATAAACTACCACAATGGGAAGGTTAATAATATATCAGATTCATTATGCATAAATGATCACGGGGTTCTGAACAAAATGAGGATTGATAAGGATCCATTGTACATGGGTCTAGAAAATATCGATATTTGAATTATCATGGAAGGTGGAACACAGTTAATTTAACAATAGAATTCCAAACCATCTTTATTTTAAAGTATTAATGGTTCTCAATCTAATGAGGAGAATCTTGAAAATATAATTAATGCTGTGAAATATGGGATGTTGGAAGACATCATGTATGAAGATATATTTCTAAAATTTGGTAAAAGGGAATGTATTCCCACTATAACCTAACTAAATATAGAGTTATAGGATGATTCTCATAGCTCACGTTTTTTTATATACCATGGCAGCACAATGATATGCAGAGATTTGAGGGAACATTTCATGTGGGATAATATGAATTGAAAAAATTATGATTAAATATCAAGATGTTTATTCTATAAATAGGTGAATGATGAAAGATAACATCCTAGTGGAGTCATGAAACATATATATATTCCAGCATGGAAATGGGATTTCATCACATTGGATTTTGTCACCCGAATTCCAAAACGAATAAAAATGAATGATGAAATATGAAAAATTGTCGATCAACTAACATAATCTACACATGTAGTCTCTATAATGGAGGATTCTACAGATGTGAACCCTTTAAAAATATATATTAATGAATTTTAAGACATCATGGTGAACCTATTTTAGTATTTTATGATCACCATCCATGATTTAAATTGAGATTATGAATGATTCCTAAAAAATATTTGGATATTGAGTTTAATTTGAGTACTTCATATCACCCTAAATCTGATGGGATGTTTAAAAGGGCCATTAAAATGTTAGAATACATATTATGGTCATGATCACATGAATCTAAAGGTATATGGTATCCGTAATTACATTTGGTAGTGTTTTTATATAGTAATTGTTTATATTTAAGTATTCAAATTGCGCCATATGAATAATTTTATTGAAAGTGATGTCATACACCAACATGTTGGGATGAATTTTGTGGAAGGATTATTATAGGGAGTAAGTACGGGGAGGAACGAAATGAAATATTAAATACTAATCAAATCCATATCAAAAAATCTCAATTATATAAAAAGAGTTTTGACGATAATCGACAGACGGATTTAGAATTTCAGGGGAAGATAATGTTCTCATGAATGTAACTCTATAGAAGGGGTTTATATGATTGGGAAAGAAAGGAAAACTATGACCAAGGTACATTGGTAATTTTGAAATCCTTTATAGAGTTGAAAATGGGTATTATAGTTTGGAAATTCTATATATCCATTCTATATTCTGTGATATGTTCCACATATCTTTACTAAGGATGTACATGATAGACCCAACACATATTCCCTCTTATGATGAAATAGAAATGGAACCTAATTTTATCATTTTTTGAAAAGGCTATCCATATTCTAGTTGTTGGAGAGAAGGTGTTGAGGAATCAGATGACACAACTAGTAATGTTATAATAGCAACATTATATAACTAAATTGGTTATGTGGGAACCATAAGATTTTATGATTAAGAACTACCCAAATATTTTTTTGTGGTCACATTTGGGAAATTTTGAATTAGAAGTTTTTATAGTAGGGGTGGATGTAACGACCAAGAACTCTATCAATAAAATTTCCATTATTATATTTATTTCATATATTATAAATCACCTAAAATCACATAGAGAATACTATATAATAAATATAAATGATAAACTAATGAAGTATTATGTATTTCTAGAAGTTAAGGAACCTATACAAATGGAATAGTACTTGACCTTTCGAATAGTAATCTGACCCTTTTGAATAGTAAACTATCCATGAGTATAGTAACCAAACCTATAAAATTATGAATAACATTTGGGTATATTATAAATAAAAACTGATATTATTATTACATAGTTTATGTCAATGAATGCTATAAAAATGATAAATTTTTTGTTGTAATTTTTCAATGTTATAATGATTTAATAAAAATTATATAATAAATATAATGATTTAATATAAAAAAAATTCCATAAAATATATTTATATATTAATATTTTTTCCATAAGATTATAGGATAATTTTATGAGAACTTAGTTAATTTTTGATGGTGTCATAAAACTAGTTATAATATTTAAATTTTTATTTTTAGAATAAATTATTATTTTATTTAATAAATTAATTAACTTATATTTATAAAATTATTTTTAAAATTTTTTCATATTTTTTAATTATACACAATAAAAAATGGTTAGGGTGAATTTTTGGGAGTTTTTTAAAGTAGTTTATTGTCTAGTGAAGTGTAAAATATGGTAATTTACAGTATAAATACATAATAAGTTAAATAAAAAAGTCATTGAGTCATTTATGATGTAATTATTATAATATATAAATGTTTTTCAATATATTAATAAATATTCTCATTATTTTCAAACTATTCGTAGTTTTTAGTAGAAATAATAAACAAATGAATAAAATAATTGAAACCACAACTCTCATGCACTATAAATACCTCCCTTCTCCTCACACAATACAATATTTTATACTTGTCATATTTGTACCTAATAATATTCTAAATAATCTTCTCCAAATATTGGATCCCTTGGTCTTTTAAAAATTCCAAAATAATTTACTTAAGGAGGTTCTCATGGAGGATAAATTCAATAGGTAAAAACCTCTTTCACTATTTTTTAATTTCATTTAAATTTCATTTCATTATTTATCCTATCCTGAAATAAACATAGAAACATTACATGATATCTCTATTATCATGTATATACCATAATTGTATTGTGTCGACGTAATAATACATCATCAATTTTTGTCCCTCTTCATTAGTTCTAAAAATGAAAACATTATCTTTGATGTGTTGTTTTGTTTCATTCAAGGAAAAAGAGTTTTAAATTTCCACTAATGCCTTAAAGTATGATCATTAAACAATTTTTATTGTTAAAGCATATTATAATTTGTGCATCACATCCTATGTAATGTTATATATCAATTTTATATTCCTGATTTCAATTAATAAAACAACATTAGTTTCTGATGATACAGAAACTACCAAAATAATCTAAACTATTACAACAATTATGTTATCTAATGATTAATCATACAAAAAATATCACATTAAATAAATAACCACTTAATATTACATATGATCATTTGTAACATATATCTTAAAATTTTCATATCTATTCCCATATTACTTGAACTTTCACATTCAAATACATGTAAACTGATCATGAAATCCAGGGAAATGAACGCTCTAGAATGTTAAATTTGTATCTTATAAATTATCAAAAATACCATAAATGTACTCCATAAAATGTTTATAAATCAAATAAAGGTATAAAGGGTTCATTATTTATTTATTACTAAGTCTAATTTCATATCTAGGATATTAAATTCATGTACAGAATAATATCGGACATTTGGTATGGATTTCTTCTCAAACCTCCTTTTTCAATTCAGGTTTCGTAGTCTCTATAATTACCCAAAATAATATTCATAATTCATATTATTTATACAACCCTAATTTGGTTTGAATGTTTTATATATATGTATCAATCATAATTATTAATTCTTTTGTGGGGAGATACATTTTTTATAAGATCCATTCTCAATTCTTCCTGTCAAATAAGCCCAATTAAGTATAATTTCCCAATTTCCACACATTTTTAAGTACACACCATCATCTGTGTTAAAAAACCTATATTTTTCAAAAAAATAAAAAATTTAATATTCAAAATCAATATTTTTTTTTGGGTTTTTGTATTTTTTTTTTCAAAAAAACTCTTCTTTGGAAGGTAAAAAGTCTTTTTCTTTGATGAATTGATCAATGATTCTATTATAGTGTTTTCATATATTTCACCATTCTTTGTTGATTCACATTTTTAATCGAGATTATTATTTTATGATTTCATATTCTATATTTTATTGAATGCTTTATAATTATTTTTACTTTGGATGTACTATCATGATACCATTAAAAAATTACTCTGGTTTATTTAATAATATGTTTGTTGTATAGAGAATGTTATTTTCATATCATAAAATAGAATAGATATGAATTTATATGATGATTATCTATCCCATCTTTCATATGGGTAATATAATGAACATAAAAAGTAATGGTTTTCACCCTTCTTATCCCCTAGATGCATTGGTAGGTCTCATTAGATAATCTATACCAGGGTTTTACCTATTATGTATGGTGTCTTCGTCGAAGCCTTGATGATGTGATTATGATCACTAACATTATTGATTACCTCATTATGATAATTGTAATTGGTAAATCAATTGATTATCTAACTAGTATATTATCAACTGTTGAAATTCATGTGATTTTTTATATGGAATTATTTATTTAGATTTTTAATTTGATCGATATTAAGTTCAAGATTTTGTTTTAATAGAACATTCCCTTTTAGTAATTCACCATGCCTTATTATTTTTTATTTTGATAAATTTTTTACTCGAACTGGTCATCAGTTCTCACCTCATTCTTATGTTTTATTTTCCCTTGAATGAGTATATATATGTGATGAATTAATTTTAGGGATAATCTAGGAGTTTATGTGTGTTTCCAATGGGATTTTATGTTAAATTTCATTTGTTGTTGTAATATAAAGTCCAATTCTATAATATGGATTCCAAAACTAATAAAATAATTAGTACATTAGGATTTTATTCCTGAATCATTGCTAAAGCATTAGTGTAAGGACCCAGTTCTAGGTTACTAGGGTTTGGGTATTCAGATATATATGCTTGGAATAATATTGATGCACTCTCAGTGTACTCATAAAGATTTCAAGATGTTGGGAATGATATTAATGATTATTAGATTAAACTAATATGAAAACTCGATGAAAATAACTATATTATCATGGTATGGATGGATGATTCTATTCATCAAGGATAGAAACACTGATAATGCATTCATCAACCCAAAAAAATTACAGAACACTCATAAAGGCCATATCTACTTCTGAATTCTCAGATAGGTATATCATATTGTTAATATCTGAGCTAATGATACGTCAATCACCAGTAAATTATTGAAAAGACACAACCTCCCCTCAACTGGACTAATAGATCATAAATATGTGGAATAGGATATAATTTCTCCACTGTCATCCTATTCAACATTCTTTATGAAGAACACAAGAATAATGTCATATCATCCTTTTTTTCAGAAAACACTAGTGAACCCCAAGGTGATGTAATCAGACATATATATCACATATCCCAAAACTCATCTATTTGGGTATTAATCTATTTAATCAATATTGGTTCCATTATGTATGGTGGAGGAGAAACTGGAACCATAGCCGGAATGAACTCAATTGTAAATTCCACATCTCTCTCACGTGGAAACCCATATAATTATTTTGGAAACATATCCTAAAACTGATAAAATACAGGTGTAAGGATAGAATTCTTTACACCCCCATGATGAAAATTTAGATTAGAAACCTGGGTGGTGAGATCCCCCAATTTTTTATGGAATGGACTTTCCCAGCCCACCTGGATATCTCACTCACCACAGTATATGTAATTGTCACCCTTATGATATGTAAAATTCACCATTAAAGAGTAAGGGAATTTTTTAGATTGGTATTGTATTATCTACTACATACTGTAAAATTGATCGAAGTCTAAAATATATATGATATAATTATACCATAAAAATAGTGATCCCAAAACTCAAGGGAACACCCTTTGCATAAAAAAATGTCTATTGACTGTGCTCCCAACAATGTATCTATCATCATGACCCCAGTCTGAAAACACACTTTAATGCATAAACCATTAACTTGGTATGATGATATAAAATAATTATAGGATCCATTATCAAATAAGGAACTAGAAATCATATATTCTATAAGAAAAATATATTAAACTATCGATCGTCTTGGATAAATGTCCATATGTGTGGGTTTCACCCCATGAAAGTGTCCTACCACACTTCCATAAAATCCAATCTGAGTTCTCTATGATGCACCACACTACTGATATGGGTTATTGTTCCCAAAATAACAATTTCCACTACCTCTTCCAAAAAATCACAGAGAACTCATGCTTCTGGACTGATATAGCGCGGAAAATTTCCTTCTTACACTTTGATTGTTCATAGCTTCCAAATCATTTCATGTCATTCATGGGTCCCTAAATAACCTATGTAGATGACCAATCTTTTTATAGGCATGGAACAATACCGGTGGTCAGAGGAATTTTCTATTGATGTGTTTTGAACTACCAGACTCATGACATATCAATTGATCTAGGTCTTGTAAAATTTACCCATCTATCTATCTACAATGATTCCAACTGAATAGAATTAGATTCTCATAATGAAACTTCCAGATCATTAAATTTTATGTCATGGTCATCCATTAGAAGACATATTTCAGCCACTAGAAGCCTCATTCAGGTCCCCCTCTGATATGAGAGTCTGATTTATATCTTTTGAGAAATTCATTTTCTTGAATATATTATCCTGGGACATCATATTACATTTAATCCTATCCTGAATCATTATTCCATAAGAATCTCATATCCTCTCCAATCTATAGAATATCATTGAAAATATCGGAAGCGTCTATTATAGTCCATCACAATCATAGTCCTTTAAAGTCAATATAAGGAAATACACTTCTATTTCCCGCCTGAGTGTCTCAAAATAAGAATTCTCTAAGAACTTCTTTTGAAAGTCCCTCCACTTTTTATTATCCACCCATCCAAATCTAGTCTAGATATACCAATAACACTTCTCTTGACCATGAATCATGAAACCAAAAAATTTGAGTCTCTTCATAGCATGAGTCTCCATGTGATCATGTATTACTAAGATAGTCTTCGTCAAAAAATTAGCTGCCTCACTTCTTTCATATCTAGAAAACATCAGAGGATTCAGTAATTGAACCTCCCATGTGATATGAGATATGATTTTCAAAACCCACCATGTTTCTCCTTCCATAAACTGTATGATGTTAGGAATGTTCTAATCAATATTCTCTCCATCTTCTTAACCTAGAACTATTGGTGCTTCAGGTTCTAACCATGGAAGATCATCTATACACATGTCCTCCATTCATCCTCTAACCAATATTCATCATAATGGAATAAATATAAAATTAAAAACACACACCATTGTAAACACTTCACAATTGAGACAAATTTTTGTCAATTTACATAAATCCATTAAAAATCATTCCCACAAACACCGCTATGTGGTCAAAACCAAGGAAACTCCAACACCTTTAACTTTCCTACATACAATTCATGGTAAACAATGGGTAAACACATTCACATTTAAAATCACATTATAAGACTATTTATTCTAATATTATATCATTTTACAATATTAAAATTTTACAATAGGCACATTTAATATTTTAATTTCATAGTGAAGGAATCCAATTTTACCTAAATTCTTCATCCCAAAACCTACATTTCGTATACATGTCTACAAAGAAGACATATCACAAAAATCATTGTATTCTTAGAATGATGCATGATTATTCAAATATCATTCCATTTAAGGAAAAAAGTAAAATCTCTAAAAATATTAACTAAAATTACCAGATTACACAAAAACTTAATCACCCAACATGAAATAATATCAATTGTAATTGTAAATACCTATAACAGTAATCCAACTTTGGGTACTTGGATTTTCCAAATGCATGGGTAAGATACTACCATGAAAGAGCGCATTACTGAGGCCCAAATATTCATAGTTATCTATCAACCTTTATCAAATAGTAAGAAAATTGAAATGAAAATAAAAATATGCACTTATACTACTTTTTAACATCCTGAAGAGGGTGCCACACAACAATGCTCTGTTCCAGGAAGCCACATAAATTCTAGTGTGCCTTCGTATATTCCAGAGGCCTCTAACTAGTATTGAGGGACCAATGGAAATCAGGGGCTGACAATACCATCTTTATCAGAGTAATACCACAATAGAAAATAAATAAAAAATAATATAATAAAATACATAATCAAGTAAAAATTAAAATAGTATCACAAGATAACCGAAATTTTAAATACATATCCAATATTAAACAATATATACACCATTCATATTATGTGTCAAGATTCAATATGGTAACCCCAAGATTAATAAATTCTCTAATAGATCCCATGTTGGTGCTGAATCACATATGATTCCCTTATATATGCTTCAAATAGAATCATCTTTATAATAAAGGGACCTTTCCCATGTCTTGTCATGCAAACATAATGTCTAATTTGGTAACAATTAAGAATACTTAATAGAGTGTGTGTACAAAGAAGTATTCCACCACTAACATAGTCTAAAATAGTATCTAGTCAACAACATTTAATTCAGTTGTATAAATAATAATGTACAATGCATAATGAAATGGTAATCATATTTCAATATTCTTCAATATAACTACATATACCCCCTAGATTCTCGAGGACTCCAAACATTAAATACCAACTTCCACCTGTGATGGTGTCTGAACCATATCAAAGATTCAATTTAAATTTAACTATAACCCATGGTATTTCAATATCAATGCCTTTTAAACTCATTATCAATACCAATTGAAACTATATTCTAATAGCCAAAATTTGTATCTAGATTACCATACTTAGAACCCCAAGGTATTTTGATGCAGCACACCATGTCCCATACATGAATTTCAATTAATAACTATGATATTTTGATGAAAAAGACCACAACCCCCACATGAATATTAATTTTACCACTATGGGATTTGATGTAGCATGCCATGTCTCACACATGTAAAACACATAATCACATGCATCACAATATCACTTGTATCACAATATCACATAATCCAATATAACTCAACAATAATCCTCCTATAAAATTTCACCCTCACAACCTTCCATTAATTATTTCAAAAATTAATTTATACAATTTCCTCAATTTCGCAATCATATTATTCAAATAATTAATTAATCAAATACAAACCAAATTTCATCAATTAACTAATCAGTACATTCCCATATCTAATTCAATAAATAATTAATTTAATGTACAAAATTTTATAATCATATCATTCACATAATTAACCAAAAAATTAATTAATCTAATTAAAATTTCATATCAACTAATTCCCCAATCATATTATACAGTAAATTCCCAAAACCCATAATTAATTAAATGACTTAATTAATTATTTATATTTTTGAAATTCAATTTATTATCGAATAAAAGAAATTCTAAAATTACATACTTGGTTTAATAGCCCACATGAATTATAATTTTAATTATTATTGATAAAAATAATTCAATGGATGAGTTGTGGGGTCCTTTCATTGTCTGTAGATCAAATGAAATTAGGAAATACCTTGACCCAATGATCTAGAGGAATGGGGTGTAACACATGTCCCGAAGGCTACACCATAACCCTCAGAGATTCCCCTACCAAATACCTATGACAATGATTTCATTAACAGACCACTTCCACATGACGTTAAACTAGAATGACCCCAATGTAACACTGTTTGAGGCTTGATATTGGTAGTGAAATCCATAACACCTCATTCTTCATGATCTGATAGCTCTTTGAAGGAGGATGCTACATGCTTTGGATCCTCTTCTAGGATATTATCATGGGGAATGTCCGGTGACCAATGTCACCATGGACCAGACCCACCATAGGCTACCATGGTCTGATGTACTCACTAGAAAAAGGGAATCCTGATGGTTAATAAGCTCAAAGATTTTCAATATCATGTCATCAACATTAAAACGGCTCGTAGAGGCCACACCAACCATACAAGGCACTCTCCCAAGTGGACCACGATGCAGATGAACAAAGTAGACACCATTTCCATGGTATACCAAGAAGAAGACCCCTTTATCATGGAACATCATACCACCTAATAACATAAATGCTTGACCAACCTTCAATTTATAAGAACAACCTTCCCACAATGTTAATTCCAATCCACAAATAGACTCATTCCAATCAGAGAAATTGATGTAGAAGATCTCACCCCACCAAAATGCCAGACCTGAACCACAGAAAAACCCCACCACTGCCAAGAGACAATGCTGTGAAAGGATGCACCCCTCTCTGCTACAATAATAGTTCCATAGACGGAACTCACCACACACTAGATCCAGATGCCATCCCAGGATGAACTACTGTCGCCCTGAGACTTCCCCATGAAATACCACCCTACCACATCGCCAAACCCAAACCACTGATGAAACTCACTACTGACCAGATATTTCACCATGGAAGAATGCACCCCGTTGCTCCACCAAAACTGAACGATGATGAAATATGTTGCTACCAAATATATTTCTATATAAGATCGCACCCTGCCATGATAGATAGCCCCATGTTGCATGATCTGAGTCCACATGAACTTGTCATAGAGAAAGAATCACAACCTCTGTGGAAGAACCCCACACCACCATATCTAAGCCCGAACAGAGAAATTATTATTCCACCCAAGACCCTCACACCCTGAACCCACCACCAATGATCCAAGAAGGAAGATTGACCCACCAATTATGTAGGAAGATCATGGAGAAGATGGGGGAAACCAAAAACTTGTGGCACTACTTACGAGTTCGTCCCCTATAATTACATACTTTTTATCATAATCTAGACTATAAGATTCATTTTATTAACCACTAAATTTAAAATTGGGGACAATATATCACCAAATTAAATCCAAATTTATCATAGAATAATGATAAAAACGAGATATAGAGTTGCATCCTAAATTCATGATTGAAAAAATAAAGATTCAAAAAATATAGATCTAGATAAAAAAATCCTACATTTAGATCCAAAAAATCTAGATCATGATTCAAAAAAATAAGTATGAAGATACCTTCTTACTGTTGGAGAATAGTAATAAACCAATCTATAGGTAATCACTTACCATTTGTGGTGAATAATTGACAAATGGGCATGAAGTCACCATGAATGGTGGTCAGAATCCCCATGATTTCATCTAAGAGCCTCCTGAAATTATAAGAATACTATTATTTCACAGTATATGTAGATTTTTTATTATTATGAGGGTTTTTTTATTTTCAAAATAACATTTTGGGTAATATTTAACCATTTATATAGTCTCATGGGATAGGGCGCATTGATTTTCAAACATTGTACCTATTATAGTTCGGAGGGTGTATAGTACATCCTTATAGGGAGAACATTTTGATTGACTGTGGGACAACCATGAAATCCCACTCTATCTATGGCTTCAAGTTTTTTGGGGGGTGGGTGCATAGTTTGGGAAAATCATGTACCAAGCACGCACATTCCAACATACATCCAATGACTCTAATTTTTCACCCAAACATACCCATGATAAAACAAATATAAATAAAACTAAAAAATAGGAAAAGTGTAAATGAAAAAAAAGACCAAAACATATCTAAAACACTTTGGGATCATGCACCCCACATATAGGATTGATATGTGGTTGATTAATACACATCTGAAATGAATCATAGACCATTCACTTAATGTAACATGACATTCCTCAAATGTTTTCATGATTTTTTGTTTGTAACATGAAATTTGTTTAAACAAAACTTTTAAATAAAAACACAAACATCATGTCATGTGGACACACCTTGTGTAAAATTAAGGTGTCTCTAATTCCAAGATATCACAAATGAAGGATGGATTTAACTCATAAATTATCTAGAAAATACAATTTATGTTTCTTATTATCATGTATAAAAATGTTGTTTTAAACTAAAACAAAACATTAAAAATTAAAACAAGAAAAATGAGCCATATCAAACATACCATGTTTCATATTGACTTGAGACTGATTCCTACACATCATAAAATAATCACTAATCATTTTTATAAATCAAAACAATATAAGCATTATTTTTTCTTTTTGGACTATGTGACATTTTTTGATGTATACAAAAAAATTAATGGAAAAATAACAATTTGAGTGATAGTTACAAGAAATAATTACCTACACTATTAACATTTATAACATGATTTAATATTAGTTTATCAAAAGGTTATCTCACTAGAATTTTAAAAAAATGCCTTCTTCCAAAAATCCAATGTGTTTAATCACAACTGAAATTAGAAAAAAAAAATATAAATAATATCAATGGTTGAACATTAACTAAAACCTTAGCATGTCATTCTTATCAATTCATTCATTAATAATTTACTTTCTTCAAAAAATTTGTGTCTATGATGATAATAAATTTTATTAACAAAAATTTAAAGGTTCATGACGATGTTTTCAAAGGGAAATTATTTTTCACTATGTATTTTGTGTGATCTTTAAAGAACTAAAATTATTGGAGAAAAATAAATTCTTAATATAGGCTTCCAAAAGGACTTTAAAATCTATATGGGGAAACTTTGTTCTAACATAATCATAGATCACACTAATTTATCATGATATATGTGAAACGAGACTAAAAATTAGTTGAAACCCCTCTTCACGATCTCTATGAAATGAAAAATATAAAAACATACAAATGAATCACCCATTCATGATGTATAAAAATATTTGGACACTGTATACTTTTCCCACTCATTTTTAAACTAATATATTTACTTTATATACAAGTATTGTGGAAATTCCTAGTATAACAAGAAAAGTATATAAAATTAAATGATTAATAAATATTTTAAATGAAACTAGATTTACCTTAGGTAATACCACATGAAGCATGTTAGTTTATTGACAGAAAATGATATATTTAACAAGATTATAATTGTAGTTTCCATAATTGTTGTCCTGATTTTGTTTTTGACACTTTAGAAACAAGAAAAAAATAAGAATTCTTTTATATATATCTTAATATTGATGAATTATTATATAGTCCTTAATAATTCTCAGTTTTTATAAATTCATAGGCTTCTTGTGAATGACGACCCACATTATAAAACTATTTTTATGATATTTAAGACCTACTGGATCAAAAATAAGTTATCATTGAAACCTAATATAACTCCTATAATGATATGTTTTTTTGTCAAATATTTAATCTATTATATTAAAAAAATTTAAAAGTTTTCATGTTTTTATCTTTTTGAATCCTATTCAATGTATCGAAAAAAATATTTATAGTATCTAAATAGATCACAATAGGAATTTAGAACTTCATAAAAAAATTCATAAAAAATTGTAATATATTTTATATGATTAAATTGAATTTTTTCTTATCTAAAAATAAAGTATGATAAAATATATTCTCAATTATATTCATTTTAAAAGATATGTTTTGTAGATATGTTTTTTTATAATTTTAGCTTATTTAAATGTAAAATATACATAGAAATTTTATTAATAATATTGTGTACATTTTTTTTTGAGGGTTTTCTTTCTATATAGTGGTAGTATATAAACAATAAGAAAATATTAGTATTAATTTGAATTAATTAGTGTTGTAGATAAATTATTAGAAAAATAGATTAATAAAATGTGACTTATTCATATGATGGTAATTTTTTCACATGACCTACATTTGGCATTATTTTAACCATGTATAACATATTGGATGACATATTTCTTTCTTTACGGAGGTATTGAATTAAAAAAATTAAATTTAATTGAATAAATAATGGAATTATGTTGAAAAGGGAACAAATATAGGGATTATTTTTCCAATCACTTCCAAAGAAAAGGGAACAAAGAGACAATTTATGAACATAATAATTTGATACGAAACCCAATTACTTAGAAAATAACAACATTAATTATTTTGATTAATATAATATTCAATTTAATCAATTTTTTAACATTTAAATAATGTTGAAATTCAATAAATTATTTTTCCCTATTTTTTTATTATTGGGAACCTATAGACGAAAGCACCATGCTTAGGATTGGAGTTAATGAACCCATATATAACATCAATTGTTTCAATCATGACACCTTATGTTCATTAGAGTTTAGAATTTATGTTTTATTCTTTGTAAATTTAAGAAAAAATAGACAATCAATAACTGTGAATTTATTGAGTTTTTTATTAGATTCAATACCAATGAATTTACCATATATTTATTATATTTTATGAATAATGTGTTACCATTTAATATAATACTATCCTAGACATGTAGTCAAATTTTAAATAATCATGTAATTGAAACTTTATAAAATCATTTTAATAATTATATTTTTATGAATTATATTTTTTAAATGTATTCATTATAATTAATAAATTATTTAATAATTATATAGACCCTAAAAAGTAACCACTCTCATCAGTGGAATTTTTATTCCATAGAATTTTTTTATGTAATTGTTTCAAAGATTAAAAATAAATATTATCTGCAATCATAAACATAATCCCAATAATAAAAATCCAAAAAAAATTATAATAGTATTAAACTGATTTCTTATTGAAAATTAATAGATATTACAAAAATACATTGAAAAAATTGAATAATGAGAGGAATTCATTCTTAAAATAGAACCATAAAAGATGAATTTGTTTTTTGTAATAGCTAGATATGTGGAATGTATCCAATATAATTGAAAACAAATTTCAAAAAAAACACAAAAAAACAGTATTGGTGTGAAAAACTCAAATAAATCATGAGGGGGAGAGGGATAGTCATTTAAATGTCCATAAGGGAAGATGAAGAATTCAACATCCAAACATTCCCCAATATTGGATTGATTTTTTAGGAACATTCCCACACAAGCAAGATGTCACTTGAATTGAATTAAAAAATAAAAATTTGATCCTCTAATAAAGTAATAAATAATAGTCTATTCAAATTCATTGTGGAGATGTAGCAGCTTATATGGTGATATTATGTCAAATCAATCAAATCACCCACTACATTGACTTCATATCAAATATATTTTTTTTATAATTTTTTGTATATTCAAAATATAAAATGATCGAAAATTAGTAAAAAATACCTATATTAAATATTTTTCTGAAATAATCCACTAAATATGGCATGATAAAATTATAATATTGAAAATAAAAAAATCAAAATTTATTTGAATTTATAAATTCAGTCTCAAAATTTAAATTTCGTTTAAATGATAAAATAATGTTCATTATAGGGAATTTTTTTAATTTATTTTCAACAAATTATTCAATTAAACCAATTTTATTAGTATGTAATCAATACAGATGCCCCCAACCATTCATACTTATGAATTTATTTTATACTCTCAAGACTAATCACATTCCTAATCACCACCCCATACATTTGTCTATAAATTCTAAAATATCCAATATTTTAATAGTTGAATGTTTAGTATGAATGATGTTGTAATTTTAAAAAATGATGTATTAACACAAGATAGATAAATGGACTCTCGTATGTTTATTTTGATCAACATTTCAATCCTCTAGTTTTTTTATTCAACTGTACTTTTCACCATAAAATTCATAATATGTAATAACATCACTCATTTTAATCGATTTTCATTAATTTTGGGGTATTAAATATATTTTTTTTGGAAGGAACACTCAATATAATATTATTATATATTTATGACTTTAAATTAAAATTATATATAGTTTCTTATACCATGATAGATCATGTGAACATGTAAATCATTATGTGGAACAACTAGCTTGGTTCTTTGCTTATATGCTACTTTAATCAAACTGATATTATTGATGATATTAATTTTTTAGAATGTCTCATTGGAAATTTTATGCACTAACATTAACAAAAAGTTGATGGTGTGGTTTTGATACATATATATGAATATGAATTTCACCCACCAAAATATTAATAAAGGAGTTATATTAGTGTTTGTTTGATTTTCATTTATAAGAAAAATTAATAACAAAATAAATTTCCACTGGAAAATTATGGTCAATGAGGGGAATGTACAGTCTAAATGATGGAGGGTCATGAATATTTAGGTAGTTACTATCTTTATAATTTTTTATCTCTTTGATCCCATTATATAAATTATTTTATCACACCATACTACTAAATAACTATATCTTATAAAGAATTTTTGAATGCTTTCATGTATTTTATTTTAAAATATTCCTCCCCCAATTACTTCGATTTACCAAAATATGCTTGAGGTGTCACTCATAAATCTACACCTATATCATGAATATATTTTTATTAGGATTGAATCCACAAATGTTATTTATTCATCAGGTATAGATTACAGTGATTATGATTAAGCCAGATTTCAGAAAAAGGAAAATAGGTTATCATTATTATGTAATGTTGAATTAATGTACAATAATAATAATAATTTTTTTAGTTAAACATGTTTCAAATACATGTTTCATGATTTAATCTATTAATTTTATATTTATATTTATAGAGGTCTTCTTCCATTTCACATGGTGTAGGATGTTAGTGTATTTATAATCAGATTAAAAAAATATAATTATAAATAAAGGAACACAATTATTTTGTTGTTATATATCTAAAAAATTCATTATGTATTTAATTAATATATTATTTTTTTATTGGATTAATTCCCCATCATCTCTTTATGATTGGGGTATTGTGGTGTTGTTTCACACTTCGTATTTTCCACACTTTTCTTTAAAAATTTTACGATTATAAAACAGTGTTATTAATACCTGTAATGTCAAAGGAAATATTAATTGTTAAAATATATAAAAATGATATTACTTAATAATTTATAATGATAAAATATAATTTATCTTGGTTTATCAAGTTTTCCAATATAGCTAGTCAGTTGGGATTACATTCCCTTTAGTATTAGTTAGATGATGCTTCATATGAGTAGTTACAAAGGCCTTATGAGACGTTCTATAGAACATTATTAAAATTTTAATTTAACAATAATATGATATAAATAAATATCATAGGTGATAATTAATAGTAAATCATGGATTCAATGTTATATATTTTTTTATTAAAATCAATAATGTATATAAAAATATTTCCATAATGTCTTAACAAATTTGAATATTCAATTAATAACCAACATTATAAAATATATATTTATATATATTAATGATACTGTGAATTTAAGTTGAGAACCAAATGTAACTATTGAAAATTGAAATGTCGTGTTCAATCGGTTTTCTATGTGTGTTCTATCGAACCTAAAATTTTATGTTTTTGTTTCTTGATTTAAAAACATTTTTCTGGACGCTGATGTTCATGTATTATTTCTGACCGAATGTTGTTCACCGTGAAACATTTCCACAGTCAAAAAAATATAAATCTGTTTTCCATAGAATTATAAGAATTAATTTGTCAAGAATTCATTATCAGTTAAATTAGATAAACATTTTATTTATACTACTACATTGATATAATGTATAACTAAGATTATATGGATAATCAAAATATATTTAAAAGATTAACATGTTTGCTGAAATAGGTTATTTACTATTTTTGACGAAGAGAATATACCCTTTTATCGATTATCCAAATCCAATCCATGTGGTCTTGTCTAACATAAAATACATTTTTTT
Organism: Viscum album; assembly: GCA_963277665.1. Taxonomy (NCBI): domain Eukaryota; kingdom Viridiplantae; phylum Streptophyta; class Magnoliopsida; order Santalales; family Viscaceae; genus Viscum; species Viscum album. The sequence goes on along the minus strand of OY728141.1, from coordinate 818,195,928 downwards.
ATTGGAATGACACGGAAAAGATTACAAATGTACATGTGAAAGAGTTATCTAGATCAAAATTTTCATTTGAAGATGTTGTGGTTTTTCAAATATTAGAATAATTATCAAAATTTAAGTATATATGATCTAAGACTTAAAATACATGTACTGCATTAGATTCTATTATGAATTATTTATCTATGTACACTTTCATAATTATTATAGATTCACAAATCCAAAAAAATTCATTTCAATTTCATTATTTTTACCATTCCATTTTTATAAAAAATAGAAGATTGAATAATATATAATCCAAATCACATATTTCTTTGATATTCATGAATTATAAAATATTATTATAAGTCATACATCATCCATTTTTACTATATACATTCATTAATTCTTCCAAAAGAATATGTCTAGTAGTTTCACATCATATTGTGTTCATTCAATTCAACATTATAGAACTTTTATTTTTATTAATATAATTGTTTTACAATAATGTAGGCTCAATTAGTTCTATCATTATCCATTTCATCCATTTTAAAATTGAATTTTTATTAGTATATTGTTCCTAAAAAATATTCTCATGAAACCATCATATTTCCTATTGTGTATTTGTATTTAATATCCCACGTTCAACCCTTGATGGATTTAATTTTCTAAAAATTACATTATGGGTTAGAACATATGTTGAAGCCTCTATTAAATTATGTAAAATGTTAAGGTGATCCTACTCTAGATCATTAATTGTTATTTTGAAAATATCACTTCTAGAAATTTATACCTCAAATAACACCCACATTATTGAAATTTTGGGAGACAAATAATATTCTCATCAAATAGGTATTCAGTATATAATTTAATGACTTCAATAAAGAAATATCTATAATAAATACATTTACTGTACATAAAATTTTGATATTTCCTTTAAAAATCATGAAATATTATTTAATGAGAAACATCATCTTCTAATATACATGGCCCCATATTTTGATCTCTCTTACTAAGCGAATTATCATATTAAACACTATATCAATGATTGATGGGGGTAAATAAATGTCCAATTAAATTAATATGGTTTTATTTTAAAATTAAATTGCTGGAAACATCATTGGATATATATAATTACTACATATATTTTGAACAAGATGATAATATACGTTTATTTGTGTCAAAACATTGTTAGTAGAATGTAATATAAAGAAAAACCCATTAATTTTTTTCATTTAAAGGTGATTATCAGGTGATTTTAGTCCATTTAACATAAAACTAATCACTTACTCAATATTCATGATATTTTATTAAATCCTCTTTAAATAGTATATCATTCATGATGTAGAAAATCTGAAATTTCTATTTTTAATAAATAGCATAAACTACTAAAGGATGAAAATATTTCCTTTCTCCCATTACATGTTCTAATTCATCCATTATCCCCTATTTAATATTTTCCCTCTTCTCCCTAATGACATGATTTTTCGTTAAAATATTACTTAGTAACATGTTATTTATTCTTTTTGATGAATGAAATAAAGAATGAGTCCAATGTATAAATAATTTTGTTATGAAAATTCATAAGAAAACATTATTCATTTTGAATCAAATTTTATGATATTTATTGAAAATGGTTTAACGAAAATGGGGATAATATATTTTAATTTTCCAAACTATTAATATATTATTAATTAATATAATTTTGTGCCTTTTTATGAATTCACAATGAACGGCATCATATGAGATCAGTATTTGGGTCGTCAGGGTTAATATTTGTGATGAATTTAAATCAGTCTTTGAGTAATATTTAAAACATGCTAAGTGTGTACAATATTTTAAATGGGGAAATCTATAATTAAATTTATATAATCATAAGAAAAACGTGTTTCTGTTTTATATAAGTTTCATAAGATAAAAATATCATATCATTAATATTTTCACATCATCTTGTGTATCTATAGTATTATTGTCATGGAATATTTTTTCTATAAATAAATTATTTTATAATACTCATGATCATTTATATATAATCATTCAACTCTAAAGTCATTTTTTAAATCTCATGAATAATAATGATCTTTATAACATGATGCATTTTATCATAAAAAAGGGGTGAGTTTCGCTTCAATACGGTTAAGCTAATGGATATCAAATGATGAAAATGTGGGATTAAAAGATATGCATGTTTCATGAGAATATAATAATGAAAAAAGGAAATGAATTTTGGATAACATACTGAGATAAAACATAGTAAAAAATACATTTCTATTGAAAAAATGAGTACAAAGAAACAAATTGAATAATAAATAAATATAAAAATATGAATCATTATGTACTGGATATCGCATCACTAATTATTTATAATAGTGTATTAGGAATCATTACATCTTTCACTTTGTTGATCACACTTCAGTTACTGATTTCACTTATTAGATAAAGTCATCACATCATGTCTCCCATTATCATATGATATATAAAACATTTATCAATTAAATAGAAGGATACAAAGGACCCAATTGTCCCTTAATGAAATACTATTCCAATGAGTTTTATATGATCATAAAAAGACATTCATTCTTCCCCCATAAATTAATTATCAAAATGAAAACAATGAGTTTTCTCTAAAAAATTCGATAGAGAATTTTATAGTCCATCTGGAAAAAGATGTTGGATGAAAGAATAAGAATATATCACCTAGTAAAATGTATAAAACAAAAAATGATGCTGAGTGAGATCGAAAAAATATTTTATGTTAGATATAAAAATTATACATACAATGAAAAAGAAATAACCATTAATATTTGAATCACATTTTAGAAAAATATTATAAAATAAGGGAATAAAATCTAATATATAGAATCATGAATACGGTAATAGGATGTTAAAAAAATATATCTGATGTTGGTTGAGGAAAAAAATTATTATGAATAATATTAATAATGGAGACTCCTTCTCTGTATTATTGAATGTCAAAGCTTCTAGAAAAGAAATGTTATAAAATGCTAAAAATATGATTCATATTAAAAATATATTACTGTACACTGAAATATAATTTAATAAATAATATATATATAACCTTTAAAATATTCACAATATAAAAAACATTTTTACATGAAATTTTTTTAGATAGATTTTCAATGAAAAGAAGTATCCACGTAAAAATAATATTAGAATAAAACATTACACCTTTGGTATCCCTGGAACCAAAATTCCATGAATGAATTTTTTTTATGGATCTATAATCCCATTTATTTTCATTAAAAAAGACACATATATTTTCATTGGAATTATATTCTCGAAAAAAGATAATAATTGTTAGATATGGCATATGTATCAAAGATTGATTTTAGAGAAGGGAAACCCCCTACCATAATATTTGAAATATCCAACTGATTGAATCATCTCTATAAAAAATTAATCTATTAGGAAAATGTTTCAAAAATATATTTATACTTTTTTATTTTTTTACACTTGTTTAATAGTCATTATAATCATGTATGCTAGTTTTTAACAATATTGTACACCCAGTGTCACTAATTTGGAATTTTTATACTAGTTTTGTAATAAAGGTGTTGGTATTAGATTTAATTAATATATTAATCATTAAATGATAACTGAATGTATTCTAATATATTATCAATGAATTTTTATAATGTTAAAAATTAATTCCATGGTATATTTAGTAATGGTTCTGGTAGATGAAATCCAGGACGCGCATGTTTCAACAAATTTTAATGACAGAATGAGGGTATCTTAATTAATGAGATTAAGGATAATGTTATAATTGTCAAAAAATAATAATTTTAACTATTAATATCATATAATCATAGTAGTTATTTTCTCTTACTAATATATGATATAATTTTATAGTCGTATTCAATCTCATGGTCAAATCGACACAAAGAATATCACATTGTAATTTTTTTACATTTTTTTTAAAGTGATAAATGATAATGAGGAGAAATTAAAGAAGGCTTAATGGATAATAAACTATTACATATCCTAAATTATTTCCCACTAAGTACAGTAAATTAATATTGTTGTATATATAATGATTATTTGTTAAAAATATTTTTAATATGTTTTAAATTTAATTTATAGAAAACAATAAAAATTTCATAAAAAATTATTTATAAATTAACCATATATTCATGAATATCAATGAATGTTATTCATTTAAATAGAATACAGTGTTCCATTGATGTTATAGTCCACACATACTCATGAATGATGATTTCACTTTATATAGAACTAGAGAAAGGTATAATATAGTTTATCTATTTCTAATCAAAAATATTTTATATACACCTTGTTTATATAACATATATCCCAATCATAAAATACTTGTAAGGTAGAAAAGGTAAAAAAACATTTTATTTAATGGTGGTGGTAGTCCACTTATATGAAAAAATGACAAATTTATATTAATAGATAAAGGGTAATTTGTGTATTCCCTTCCCAGGTTCCACACATCGATGCCCCGATCCATACCACTACAGGACCCCAGGTGTTCCACATCATATTTGAATGGTGTCCGACTAGTAGTGATGGTCAGATATTGATTAGGGGGAGACTATACCCTCTTTTTCATAGTAAAACCAAATCGCAAAATAAAAAACAATAATAAATATATGATATAACCAATAAACAAAATAATATAGCATCACATGATGACCAAAACATGAAATTTTATATCTAATACTAAACAGTAGATATAGAAAATATAATTCAAGTGTTTTTATGAATAACCAAAAAATGATGTTGATGACTCCCATGTAGGTCTTGACATCACGTCTAGATCCCTTATCCATGATTTGTCCTGGCTCTTCCATCTAACATAGGGACTTTTCCTTTATCATGTACAATATTTGTGAAGCCTATATTTCAACGTAACAGTAATCCCAACTAGGGTGTCAGTAAAAATCAAGAGTCCACCACCAACAACGTCCAAAAAAATATCCTTTAAAAATTCTTTATGAATTTTTATAAATAATGAGTACAATGTATAATTAAATAGTTATCACATTTTCGATTATTCATTAATTAAAAAAACAATCCTTGTGGTTCCCATGAACACCAAAAATTAAAATAAAATCTTCATGACATATTGGAGTATAAACCATAAAAATCATTAAATAAAAAATCATTATATCTAATGGGATTTCATTATCCATTTTAATTCAATTCATATATTAGATAATTGGAACCATGAAATAATGAAAAAAATATGGGTCTAGATCACCATGCCTAGGATCCCATGGTATTTTGATATAGCACATCTATTCCCACACATGATTTTTATCAATTTTGTATTTTGATATATAGGAGCATGCCCCACATATGAATATAAATTTATCACTATGGTCTTTAAATACAAAAAATCATATCCCCGACAAGAATATTAATTATTAAATAATGTGATTTTGATATAGTAATACACATATATCACTTAACAATAGGTATCAAATACGACATGTATCTCAGTATAACATGTATATCAATATCACATCAATTAGTATTAATCAACATTAAAGCTCTTATCCCGTTTCACTATTGCAATATTCAATTAAATTATTCACCAATTAATTACTCCAAATCAATCAATTCCATAATAACAATAACTCCCATTAATTAATTAAAAAATTAATTAATCTAATTTCAATAATTTAATAATCATAACATTCCATTAATTAATTCAACCATTAACTAATCTAATTAAAAAAATTTCATAATCATATCATACATTTAATTATTTCACAAATTAATTATTCAAATTTCCATAGTCCCATTATCAAAAAATTACCATTAGTTAATTTAAAAATTAAATAATGACATAATTTCCATTAATTAATCAAAAAATTAACTAATATAATTAATAAATAAAATCAACCAATTCCATAAACACATTATTCAACCAATTCCCTAATCTCTTAATGAATTAATTAACACAATTAAATAATTTCATTTTAGAAGCATAATTTCTAAATTAACACCATAAATTCGACAATTAAATGAATGTAATGGAAATTAATACAATTTTATTTGAATAATATATAACCTGATATGATATCCTTGAAAAATTATTACCAATATATGTCAGCAATTTGTATATAAGAAAGACCGAGATTGAGATATAGATATGAAACCTAAATTCAATATGGAAGAAATCAAGATCCCAAAAAATATATGTCTATCCAATAATAATAAATCTAGATAAAAAACTATATCTAGAGAAATAAATATGGAAGAAAATCCCTTGAAAGGATGGGAGAAAAATGATAATGCAATCAGGAAAAAACAAAATAAACAGAGAGGAGAAGATCTTACTACCAGGCTTCAAATCCCCAATAATTGAGTCCAGAGGGACTAAAAATATATTTGAAGGCCTAATAAATTATAGGATTTAGTTTAGGTATTATCTAGGTCTATTTCGGATTAATACAAGGGTTTTTGTATTTTGAAAATATATTTTATGGTTAATTAAATTTTCACGAATGATTTACTGGGAAGAGGATTATGGTATTCCAAATTGTGTGCCTTAACATAGAACCTATTCTTGTAGTGGTTTGGGGGGGTTGGTTACTCATATGAGGGTTCATTGTTTGATGAAGTGGGTGATGGACATAAAATCCCTCTCAGATTGAGGTTTCACAATTTTTTGGTGTAGGTTCCACTGTTTGGACAAACTATGGCCCAACCATGAATATGTACTCTTATATTAAAAATTTACAATTTTTTCCCCCAACACACCCATGATATGATCCAAATATAATGTAATCAAAACTACTAAAATGGGTACTTAAAAAATCTCATAAAATATAATGAAAATGATGGTATCTTATAATCTCCCCACCTTATAACATCTCATCCAAGAGCTATCCTTTGAAACATCCATAAGATTCTGAATCAAAATGATCGAGCTATTGAGCCCACACGTCTGATTGTCTCTCAAAGGATTCCCCTTGAACACGACCATGTTTCCACAATACATTATCAATCTACATATTATCTCCCTATAACACATTCTCAGTGTGATATAACACACATATCATATTATCTTCAAACCTCATGATCAACATCATCCACATCGATAAATGAAAAGTTTTAGGGTAATAATGTTTATGTAGTGACACATGAAAAACTACAAGAAGAACATTGTATCTTTATTTTAGATCAAACATATACTATACGAGACTCATTCCCAAAAACTCTTATTAGTCGTCCTCTATACATAATAGAGGTCATCCACATGGCATACTATAACATTCCTTATATATTTTCATATGTATAGTATGATGATAAATTTTGTTATAGGAACACTCTAACAAAGCTAGGTACTTATTGTAAGGCCCACCATTGTATAGGGAATACACCCCAAGCATCTCCTTAAGAAATTGTATAGTAGGCTTTAATTACCCATCTCTCTATCAGTATAAATCCATACTCACCAAAACATCTGTACCATGTGCCTTCTACAATCCCATGAAAAAGCACAAAGTAAAGCACGAGTCACAATCTAAAATGAAACTCAATATAACCCAATTCAGATATACTATATTCTAACCATACAAATATATGAAATATTCCTCCAAAATAGTCTCCCATACTAGAATGAAATGCATTACCTTTTTCAAACGATCCAGAATCACCCATATTGGGTAATTCTTCCAAGTTGTCCCTAGGAGACATGCAATAAAGTCCATAGTGATGTCACCCAATGTCGTTTTTAGAATGGGAAATGGTCATAGTAAAGAATCAGTTCATTGGTGCCTCAACATCACCTCTTTATATCTGATGCATCATGTCACAATCCCGCCTATCCATTTTTTCATTCCTTTCCACCAAAACTAGCATTGTAGGTCATGGAATTTTTTTTACACATGGATGAATTTCAAACATTGAAACATATAATTCACACATCATCTCCTCCATCATACTCATAGGCACAAAACCCCAATCCCTAGAAAATATTATGTCATCCCTCTCTATAGTCCATTAGGATGGTGAATCTAAACCTTAAAGGATTTCCCTCAAAGTAAAATACTCTTAATCATCATATTTCATATACCTAATCAGTCTCAAAAGTGTATACTCCACTTAATGTAAAATGTGATTAATATTATCTTATATCTTCTAAACCATAACATGAATCTCAACAAGTAAATTCATCATCATAAAATCACCACTAAACTACTAAATATAATGATTCTTATTTTTCTCTACGTAAAGCATCAATGAGACCATTACTATTCAATGAAAAATATGCTAGCTCACAACCAAAATACTACATACACTCAACCCACCTCCTAAACATATGATTCAAATATCATTGCAAAAATATATACATTAATATATTTTTATTGGTATAGAAAGACCACATTTCTCCCACCAGATAATGTCACCATCACATCAAATCATAAACTAAAAAAAATCACTATCATGAATGGTATAATTTTATTCACATGGACTCAATTTCAGAGACCCATATACCAAAGATTGATCTCAATGTATCAATACATCTCCATGACTGATTTCTAAAGAATCACAAAGCATTGTGTACTCCTCACTTATCTTAGGTGGGATCTAGATCGGGATGTTATTAAAAAATTTATTCAACACCTGGAAACCATTTCCAAATTTTTCAAACCATTCAAACGTTATCCCATTTTTATTCAAGACTGAATGTGGTGGTTCTAATCATAAAACATCATTCATGAGTCTTTGATAATATCCATATAACCCATATAATTTATAGATTTAAAAAATATTCTTAAGGTAATCCCATGATACCACTGCCTAAACATTCTATTTGTCCACTGACACACCATCCCCCAAAATTGTGAGACCCATGAATTTTACATGATTATTATCGAAATTACACATTCATATATTTTCATATAGCCAATTATCTCTCAGTTCACTCAATAGAATGTCAAGATATTGGGAATGGTTGTTATGAGTATTGGAGTACACTACGATTTAATAAATGAACAATACTACAAACTAATCTTGTTTTAGGTGGATGAATCTATCCATCAAGACCATAAATACTAGTGGTTCTTTAGTTAACATAAATTTCATTATGATGAACTCATAATTGAAATACATACTTCTGAGTGTAGTCCTCAATATAACTAGAGAAAGAACACTCAACTAATGATACCAAGATCTCAATTAGATATTGGAGAATACACAAGTTCCCCAATGATTATAAATAGCTTATCAATACATGGAAGAGGGTACCCATTCTTCACATTCATCATGTTCAATTTTGGATAATAAATACTGAATTACAAATTATCATTATCCTTATTTTTTAGAAAAAAACTGTGAACCACAAGATGACATACATGGATGGATAAAACCTCTATCCATCAAATCATCCAGCTAAGTCTTGACATATTAATGGTCTATTGGTTCTATTCTATATGGTGGAATAAAAACTGACTCATCTTTAGGCATCATCCCAATAGTAAATTCAATGTCTTTCTCAGTTGGCAGCCCTGAAAAGGATTCAGGTAACATGTCCAAAAACATGTCAACCATAGGTGTAATGAAATAATGATTTACACTTATGTCATCAAGAAAAAAACACATTCGAGGTGACATGCTCCCCCTGTTTATGGATAATTGGAACTACAAGGCCATCCGAGATATTCCACTATATACATTGAATACATCCTTCAATCATGGGATAAGTAAATTCCACATTGATGAATTAATAATCAATGTGGGATTGGTATGATATTAATGAGTACATATGAAAAATAGGTTGAAGTGTAATGGATTGGGGTTTGGGTTCCATTACATGGTAAAAACTCTAAGGTTGGAGTGTTTCAGGTGGTTTGGAAGGCCATCCCAGCTCCTCGGTGAAGCTTGACCCCTTAACAGTAGCCTTAGCCTACCGGTAGCAGGCCTACCGGTGGCTCGACCTACAGGTAGCTCGGTCTATCGGTAGCTCTCACATACCTGTAGTCGAGAGCTACCGGTAGCTTGCACCAACCGGTAGCTCACGTCCACCTCCATGGGTTTTTTTTATAGTGGCGCCCCTTTTTGTTTCACAAAATGGTTTTTAAATCGTGTTTTGGCCCCTCTAAGCCTGTTTTAAAGACCATTAATGACAATTAATTAAATGTTTCGTGGGTACCCCTCAAATGAAGAACTCTTAAATGAAAACATGGGTTCCGGTCATGCTGTAACCACGCTTTCGGAAACGCCAGTAAGAATGTGCTTTGGTTTTAACCACCCCAAAAGGCAGGGACCCTTTAATGGTAAGTGGGGTGTCCAAGCCATGTGGTCAACCCACAATCCTGCGTCTTCCGTGGTTTAGAGAAATTTCCCGATATCTTAACCTTCCTGGGGACGCTGTATCTCAGCCGTTATCACCCTTTATAACCTAAAGGCCTCTCTTTCCATTTCTTTTCTCGATCACCCAGCGCTTGGAGTACCCTTCCTTCCGACGTGTATCCCGGAGATTTTCCATGATCGTGTCCATGGTGTTGCTGCTCCTGATTTCGAGTTTCCACTGAGGACATAGCGTCGATCCTTGATCAATCAAGTAGGGGGCCAACTTCGTCTCTCCATTCTGTGTATCTTGCCGGGTGGGTACGCTACTGTTTATATAGAACTGGATGAACCAAACCATAATGAAGATAATAAACAGATTCTAAAGAATGAAGGGGAGTGGTGTGACCGATGATACTGTTTTATTTTTCTCTGTTTTCATGATTAATGATTTCTAATTTGCGTGGTCTTATGCTACTAAAAATCATGGCCATTGGTGGTCATTCTCTGTACACTAATACGTGTAAAATAAACTGGTTAATTATGTATATTCGGATAAATAAATTGAAACCACTAGGATCAACCCTTTTCTATGATAACCCCAGTTAAAATACAAGAAGAATTAGAATCATGGAGTGTGTTAAATCTATTAAATCTAAAAATTCCGGCATGGGCTACTTTTGTGTTGGTGTTAGTGGTTTGGTTATCTTTCATTCGTTGGATGATTTATAGGTTATGTGGGTGGGGATGGGATCCCCTGTTGTTATGGTTTCACTGGTTGTGAATTTTTTTGAGGCAGTGTGGTTACTTTGTTTATATCACAAATTGGGGTGGAATCCTCTATTGTTGAGAAACCATTGGCTCATGGGTTTTGGGTTTTTCCGTGGTTCCGGTACTTTGAGGGATCTCACTTATCACTTTTTGTGGTTGTAAATTTACAAGAACACATGGGTGTGAATGTTTGAGTTGGTTTTTGACTGTATCCTTTCATGGCTTCTGCTTATGATTTCTAGTTTCCCAAGTAGGTGCAGAAACTTTTTTTTAAAACATTGTTAGTGAACATGAAAACAAGGATGGGAAAAATTGGGATTAGGTTTGGTGTGAGTTTGTGACCCGGGCATGGGTGTTGTTCTCTTCTATTATGATTGAATAGAGATGATAGTGTTCCTTAGGCTGGCTGAAGAAAAACCTAGTTTGTGTGAGTGCTTGTTATCTATACATATACATGTAGTTCTTGTCTTTCTTATTCGCGCCCCACCCAAGTTGAGCACTTAGTGTTAAACATCCCCATTTCATGGGGGAGGGTTTCTTTCCCAACACATCTTTGAGTGGCTAGTTATTAACTCTTTTCTAATCCCTTTCTCGAATAGCCCAAGACACTACAGGCAGTCTGTGATGGCCTGAAGTCCATTATAAGACCAAGAATCTTCGGGCAGGGTAGTTATGGTGGTTATCCCAGGTGTTTGCGAGCAGGTTGTTTCCTAAGCGTCTTCGGGATGAGGACCAGGTGTCTTCGGGTGTGGCAATAGATCTTCTAGCCAAGGTGTCTTCAGGCAAGGTGGTGGTTGTTCTGGCCTAGGTGTTTGCAGGCATGGTTACGTGAGATGGTTATAGACCAAGTGTACGTGGGTGGGGTTTGGCAGTGGGACTTCATGAGGATATGGCATAGGTGTGTGCGGACGGGGTGTGGCAGTAGGACTGTGGTGAGAATGGCGGGATTGGTTCGATGTGTAGGATGTCTTCAATAATCAGTGGGAAGGTGGCTCGGGGTACCCAATCATCGATGTTCTTTTATTAAACGTTACTTATATTTTGCTATTTATTGAGTGTGGTCTGTGAGTGGGATGGATGAACTCCTTGATAGTGTTCGGTTTAATATTTCTCATGAGACATTAGTACATCTCCCCACAGGTGCACTAGAGCTTTAGGTTTTTCCCTATTGAGTATACTTGTATGCTCACCCTACGTATATAAAACTTTTTTCAGGTTTCCAGTAGGACTTCAGGGATCATGCAGGACCGTACTAGCTCGGACCTTGGGTAGTTGTTCTTGTCATTTTTCAATCTTTTTGTACATTATCATTGGAGTTCTTGTATCATGTATATTTTACTTTTGAACATGCATGTGGGAATGGGTTACTTTTGGATTTACTTTTCTTTCAGTTTTGGTGTTGTTGGGTTTCATCATCTTATTTCCAAATCCTAAAAAAACCAAAAGGGTAATGCCTTCTATTTGTGTGTAATTTCTATACCCTTTGTTCTATTCACCACTCTGGGACCTATAGAAGATGGTTTTTGGGGGTCATTATCTCTACTTCAACATAAATAAGGAAGGGCTTGGCAATCTGGTGACCCTTCCCTCCTTCCGGTGAAGGTGGGTCATGACAGAATGGTATCATAGGTGCTGGTTGAGAGATAAGATGGAGTCTGGAGTTAGGCATAGTAAGGATTGCATGGGATGGTAGGGAAATAGTGTTGGGTGACCATGGTTCCTGAATTAGGCCAGGGAAGTCCGGCTAGGACACGGGATTTTAGGGCCTCCCATGATCCGATGCAAGGACTCCGGACCTACCAAACGACCAAGTAAAGCCATGCTGATTGCAAGGAAGAGACCCTAAAAAAGGTACATGAATCATAATGACTTGTGTTATCGTGTTTCATGGGGTTTTTTCTGAATTTAAATCAATAATATGTTTAAGAAATTTTATGAACAATACTCTACACTAGTTGGGCATATGCATTCCTTGTTTACCTTGCAGCTATGGCACCTGGGAGGTGACCACGGGTGGTATGAGCGATCGAGGCCCAGGAGAATGACATGGAAGATCAACAGAGGGATGATCGAGAGGAGGAGGATGACCAGTGGCAGATGACACTTCAAGCCTTCCAGGGACAGACCCTCAAGATGTATGAGGGCAGCACCTCTGACATGAAGATGGAGAGCTGGCTAGAAGACCAGGTGACAGCTTTCGGCTTGATTTGGGCTCCGACCGAGTACTGGGTTCCTCTGGACATCATCTAGATGTGGGGAGAAGTGTGTTAGTGGTGGACGGTCTACCTAGGGGAGAGGAGAGCGGCTGAGGTGGCTAGGGATGATTTTGAAAGGAGTTCAGGGTGGAATTCCTCTCTCATACGATGAAGGTGGAGAAGAGGCATGAGCTACAGTCCATCTAGTAGGGGAGTATGTCAGTAAGGGAGTTTGGAATCATGATCAAGGACCTCCTCCATTTTTCATCGGACCTCTTTCCCAATGAGGAGTGTCGGGCGAGACGTTTAGAAGAGGTGCTTCGACCTTCCCTCTAGAAAGTCATTACCCCCTTCACCTTGCCAACATACTTGGAGGTCCAGAAGAAAGATGAAGTGGTGGAGAGGATTCACATGCTAGGAGGTGTATCACAAGAGGGGATCCATATGGGATCATCAAAGGGGAAGGTTGTCAGCACCAGATCACTAGCATCAGGACCATCTCAGTTCTGACCAGTAGGGAGCAGAACACAGTGGTTCCAGTTCTAGTCCCCCAGTCCTTGAAATTTTTTTTCGGGCCCTGGACCGAGGTGCTTCATCTTTGGGAGCCATGTAAATCTCCGGATTTAGTGCCTGGACCGAGTACAGCATGGCGGTGGCTAACATGCCTAGCACCAGCCTCAGTAGAAGCTTCCAGTTAGGCCCTTCTAGCAGAAGCAGCAGCAGGGGCAGCAATCTCCCGCTCCTCTGAGGGCAGACGTTGCAGGAGGAGGCCGACCTCAGGGTGATCCATAGGGACCATGACCAGGGCATGGTCGGGGAGGTGGTCGACAATCGAGAGGCATAAGAGCTGGGCATTGACAGTTTCACTCCACAGAGGCAGCAGTTCCAGTAGGGCCGGAGGTCATTTGAGGTACAATCAGTTTGTTTATCACCCTTGCTTATACATTGTTAGATACCAGAGCTTCGCACTCCTTCATTGCACCAAATATATCCCATGATTTAGGTCTAGATTCCTAGAGAACTCTAGTGACCCTTGTGCCTAGCATGCTAGTTAGAGGTCAGATCGAATTGCTATATGTTTTTTGTGGATGCAGACTGATGGTAGGACCACATCAGTCGGTCAGGGATCTCCTACTATTGCATATACAGCCATACGATGTCATCCTAGGCATCGAATGGATGTTCTCTGTGTGTGTCATCCTCAACTGCTTTTGAGGAAGGGTTGTGTTTTCAGACTTGGGTGGCCGGCGTGTTACTTTCATCGGCTAGCGGAGCGGTCAGAAGGGCAGCATATGGGAGGAACTCCTCCAATCCTTGATCACCAAGCTGTTAGTAGAGTCAATAGATGCTGAGATGGTGGAGATATTAGGGATTGTCAGTGACTTTATGGATGTCTTCCCTAAAGAGGTGACGACTCTACCCCCTTAACGTGATATCGAATTTGGGATAGACTTGCAGCCTGGTGCTCGACCGATTTCGATGGCTCCTTACTGGATGGCACCTTCAGAGCTATGAGATATAGGGATTCAGATTGAATAGATAATGAAGAGGGGTTATGTTCGACCAAGTTAGTCACTGTGGGGTGATCCAGTCTTGTTCGCAAAGAAGGAAGATGGTGGTCTCTGGTTGTGCATAGACTACAAGAGGCTGAATCAGGTGGCGATGAAGAATCACAACCCTCTTCTGCAGATTGAAGATCTTTTCAACCATATGAAAGGTGCAGGATGGTTCTCAATGATCGACCTGCGGTCTAGGTATCACCAGTTGAGGGTGAATGAAGGCGACATCCCGAAGACAGCCTTCAGGGGCGGATATGGACACCTAGAGTATGTGGTCATGCCTTTCGGTGTTACGAATGCCCTAGTTCTGTTCATGGGGCATATGAACTCCGTCTTACGGGAGTACCAGGATCGGTTCGTATTTTTATTCATCGATGACATCCTGATCTATTCAAGATCAAGGGAGGACCATGTGGATCACCTGAGGACGGTTTTGGAAGTCCTCCAACAGCACCATCTCTATTGGAAGTTTTCGAAATAAAAGTTCTAGACTCAAGAAGTGAACTTCCATGGGAACGTAGTGTTCGAATAGTGGGTGACAGTGTACCCATCAATGGTTTAGGCGGTTGTTTGTTTGGGAGCACCCAAGAATGTGCCAGAGTTTCGCAGTTTCCTCTGGCTGGCAGGTTAGTATCGGAGGTTCATACCCAACTTCTCCAAAGTTGCAGCCCCTTTGACATCCTTGACCATGAAGGACTAGACATTTGTGTGGGGCATCCAGTTCCAGACAACTTTTGACTACCTAAAGTAAAATATGGATAGTTCTCCAGTGCTCAGATTTCCAGAGGAAGGGGTGTTGTTTGAAGTGTTCTGTGATACTTTTGGCCTTGGGTTGGGATGTGTGTTGATGCAGGAGTGAGGAGTGATCTCTTATGTGTCTATGAAGTTACGTCCTCATGAATGTTACTATTCCACCCATAATCTCGATCTTGTAGTCGTAGTGTTCGCATTGAAGTTGTGGTAGCATTACCTCATTGGAGAACACATTGTGGTCTTTTGAGATCACAAGATCTTGTGTTATGTCTTTTCCCAGCGATATCTAAACATGCAGCAACAAATATGGGTTGAGTTCCTCCAATATTATGACTTCGAGATATCTTATACTAAGGGAATGGGAAATGTTGTGGCTGATGCCCTGAGTAGGAAATCGAAGAAGGAAGTAGTTTGGGAATCGGCAGATGCCTAGAAGGCAATGGAAGAATTGGCTGCCATGCACCTGGATACTTGGATGGATAGAGGTAGAGGTTGAAAATATTAGATGACAATACAGTCTTCTAAGTTTCAGCAAGTGGAGGAGTCTCAGTGGGGAGACCCAGAGTGCGAAGTGATGCGTGACCGAGTTGACCAGAGCAATGCTCCAGAAGGATGGATGGAATATGGTCAGAACTGGATGCATTTTCTGGGGAAAGCTGTTTGTTCCATAGGCGATGTGCATCATGATTCTTAGTGAGTTCCACAACTCACCCCTAGTGGTACACCTAGGAGTTTCCATGATTTACGGGGGTCTAAAGAGACAGTTCTGGTGTCCCGGAGTGAAGCGAGCAGTGGCAGAGTTTGTGGCCAAGTGCCTAGTGTGTCAGCAGTTGAAGGCTGAACACCGAGTTCCAGGCGTCCGGCTACAGTCTCTAGATGTCCCCAAGTGGATGTGGGTGGACATCTAGATGGATTTCATCATGGGACTACCCATGATTCAAGGAGGGTACGATGCCGTCTGGCTAGTAGTGGACCGGTTGAGGAAATCGGCTCAGTTTCTGGTGATTAAGGAGTCAAGTTTAGTGTGTGTTTTGGCACAAAGGTACGTGAATGAGCTGGTGCAGTTTCATGGAGTTATGAGGTCCATAGTCTCGGAGAGGGATGTGTGTTTTACCTCACGAGTCTGTATGGGATTGTCGGATGCTTTTAGCACCCAACTATGTCTTAGCACTACGTTCCATCCCATGACAAATGCACAGTTAGAGAGCACCATCCAGACCATGGAGGATATGCTGTGGGAATGTGTTCTAGACTCAGGAGGATTGTGGGTGTGACATTTTCATCTCATAGATTTTTACTACAATAATATCTATCACTCTACAATTGGTATGGCTCCATTCGACGTCTTGTACGAGAGGCCATTCCGCTCACCTGTGTGTTGGACCGAAGTCGGAGAGGCAGGCATCCTTAGCCTAGAGGTGGTGCAGAGCACGGCAGAGAAGGTCTAGCTTATATGGGAAAGGATGAAGGCGGCCCAGGACTGATAGAATTTTTATGCTGATAGCAGGAGAAGGCCCTTGGAGTTTGAGTTAGGAGACCATGTGTTCTTGAATGTCTCCCCTCGGCGTGGACAGTGAAGGTTTGGGATGGTGAGTAAGCTCTCCCCTAGGTTCATCAGACCCTTCGAGGTGTTGGGACGATTTGGTATGGTGGCATATCAGCTAGCATTTCTACCTCAGTTGGAGAATGTTCACAACATCTTTCACGTCTCCCAGCTTCGACGATACCTACTCGACGACTCCTACGTCGTCGATTGGGGACAGTTGGATGTCAAAGACGATGCGACCATCCTAGAGCGACTGATCAAGATCAAGGATCGTAAAGAGAAAGTGCTTCATGAACGAACCATCCCCTTGGTTCGTGTGTTGTGAAGGCATGGTGGCCTAGAAGAGAGCAATTGGGAGTGGGAGAGCCAGTTTTACTTTCAGTACACGAAGCTATTCTAACTTCCTTGTTGTTTTGTTCTGACCCTTGTTGAGATGTTTTAACATTTTTTAGTGAATGTGAAGTGATTTTTTTTCTTAGAAATGAAATTATATGTTCCATGTCCCACTCTGTGTGTCTGAATGTGTGATGATGGGAAAACCTGACTGCTAATTAGGACGCATTAATGTGGATGTGATTAAACCCATGCGGGCGAGTCAGTGCCGCCCAAAGCGGATAATATCCTAACATGTAAGAAGGGACTCCCGGGCTCACATGTTGGACAGTGTGAATCTTGTGCTTGTTGTGGATGTTGAGATTGATAACTCTTGGGGGAGTGTTCTTGGATATAGGGGGGTTCTGTCCCAGCTTTCGAACAACTCAAGGGTTTTCTCCAGAGAAGTATCTTTAGAAGGTGGCTGTTTGTACACTCTTTCCTCTTTTCTGATTTTTTCTTGTGTTCTCGGGGACGAGAATAGTTTGATAAGTATCTAATGTAATGTACCGAGGTTTGGGGTCAATTACTTTGTAAAAAATATGAGGTTAGAGTGTTTTGGGTGGTTTGGAAGGCCATCCAAGCTCCTCGGTGAATCTTGACCCCCTAACGGTAGCCTTACCCTACTGGTAGCAGGCCTACCTGTGGCTCGACCTATTGGTAGCTCAGTATATCGATAGCTGCGGCCTACCGGTAGCTCGGTCTACTGGTATCCGCCGCCTACCGGTAGCTCGGTCTACTAGTAGCTGCCACCTACCGGTATCTCGCGCCTACCTCCACGGGGTTTTTTTCCAGTGGTGCCCGTTTTTGTTTCACAAATTTGTTTTTAAACCATGTCTTGGCCCCTCTAAGCCTGTTTTAAAGGCCATTAATATCAACTAATTAAATGTTTGGTGGGTACCTCTCAAATAAACAACCCTTAAATGAAAAAATGGGTTATGCTCATGCCGTAACCATGTTTTTAGAAACTCTTGTAGGAAAGTGTGTTGGTTTTAACCACCCCGAAAGGCGGGGACCCTTTAATGATGTGTGGGGTGTCTGAGCCGCATGGTCAACCCACGACCCCACATCTTCGGCGGTTTTGAGAATTTTCTCGATATCTTATCCATCCCAGGGGACGCTGTATCTCAACCCTTATCAGCCTTTATAACCTAAAGGCTTCTCTCAATGTTTCTTTTCTCAATCACCCATCACTCGGACTACCCTTCCTCTCAATGAGTACCCCGAAGTTTTTCGTTGATCATGTCACGTGGTGCTGCTGCTTCTGATT
The DNA here is from genome assembly GCA_963277665.1 of Viscum album. NCBI lineage: Eukaryota > Viridiplantae > Streptophyta > Magnoliopsida > Santalales > Viscaceae > Viscum > Viscum album. The sequence continues at coordinate 818,177,202 of OY728141.1, read as the reverse complement.
TTGAGTTTCCATAGAGGACTTAACGTCGATCCTTGATCAATCAAGTAGGGTTTCACCTTCATCTCTCCTTTCTGTGTATCTTGCCGGGTGGGTACGATACTTCTTCTATGGAAATGGATGAACCAAACCTTAATGAAGATAATAAACAGATTCTATAGAATGAAGGGGATGGGTGTGACCGATGATGCTACTCTGTTTTTCTCCGTTTTCGTGATTAATGATTTCTTGATTTGTGGGGGCTTATGCTACTGAAAATCGTGTCCATTGATGTTATTTCACTATGCACTAATATGTGTAAAAGAAATTGGTCAATTATGTATATTCGGATAAATAAATTGAAACCACCAGGATCTACCCTTTTCTGTGATAACCCCGGTTAAAATACAGCGGAATTGGAATCATGTAGTGTGTTAATTCTTTTAAATCTGAAAATACCGGCATGGGCTTGCTTTGAGTTAGTGGTAGTGGTTTGGTTGTCTTTCATTCATTGGTCGATTTCTGGGTGATGTGGGTGGGGATGTGATCCTCTTTTGTTATGGTTTTGCTGGTTGGGAATTTTTTTTGAGGCTGTCTGGTTAATTTGTTTATATCGCAAATTGGGGTGGAATCCTCTGTTGTTGAGAAACTATTGGATCCTAGGTTTTGGGGTTTTCCATGGTTCCAGTACTGTGAGGGATATCACAGATCCCTTTTTTTGGTTGTAAATTTACAAGAACACATGGGTGTGAACGTTTGTGTTGGTTTTTGACTGTGTCCTTTCCTTGGATTGTGCTTATGCTTGCTAGTTTCCCACGTAGGTGAAGAAACATTTTTTTAAAACATTTTTAGTGAACATGAAAACAAGGTTAGGACAAATGGGGGTTAGGTTTGGTGTCAGGTGTGACCCAGGCATGGGTGTTGTTCTCTTCTCTTCTGATTGAATAGCAAGGATAGTGTTCTTTAGGCTGGATGAAGAAAAACCTAGTTTGGCTGAGTGCTTGTTACCTATACATATACTTGTAGTTCTTGAGTTTCTTTTCCACACCCCACCCATGTTGAGCACTTAGTGCTGAACAACCCCATTTCATGGGGGATGATGTCTTTCCCAACACTTCTATGAGTGGATGGTTTTTAGCTCCTTTCAGCTCCCTTTCCCGAATATCCCAAGACTCTATGGGCACGCTGTGATGGCCTGAAGTACATTATTAGCCCAGGAATTTTTGGGCGGGGTAGTTATTGGGGTTATCCCAGGTGTTTGTGGGTAGGTTTTTTCCCAAGAGTCTTCGGGATGGGGCGCAAGTGTCTTAGGGTGTGGCAGGGGATCTTCTAGCCCAGGTGTCTTCGGGTGTGGCAGTGGTTGTTCGGGACTAGGTGTTTTTAGGCATGGTTACGTGAGACGGTTGTGGCCCAGGTGGTTGCGGGCGGGGTTTGGTAGTGGGGCTGCATGAGGATATGGCCCAGGTGTGTGCGGGTGGGGTGTGGCAGTGGGACTGCGGTGAGGATGGCGGGATTGGTTTGATGCATAGGATGTCTTCAATAACCAGTGGGAAGGTTGCATAGGGTACCCAAACATCGATGTTCTTTTATTATACATTACTTGGCTTGCACTATTTGGTTAGTGTGGCCGGTGAGTGGTATGGATGAACTCCTAGATAGTGTTTGGTTGTCTGTTTCTCATGAGACTTTAGTACGTCTCCCCACTTGTGCATGAGAGATTAAGGTTTTTCCCTACTGAGTATACTTGTATGCTCACCATATATATATAAAACTGTTTTCAGGTTTCCAGGAGGACTTCAGGGATCATGCGGGACCGTACTAGCTTGGAGCATGGGGCAGTTGCAGTTGTTGTTTTTCTTTCTTTTGGTAATTTATATTTGGAGTTCTTATATCATGTATCTTTTACTGTTGAACATGCATGTGGGAATGGTTAACTTTTGGCTTTAATTTTCTATCAGTTTTGGTGTTTTTGGGTTTCTTCATCTTATTTCCCGATCCTATAAAAACAAAAAGTGTTATTCCTTCCATTTGTGTGTGATTTTCATACCCTTGATGCTATTCGACACTCCAGGACCTATAGAAGGCGGGTTTTGGGGGTCATTATCTCTCCCTCAACTTAAAGAAGGAAGGTCTTGGCAATCTACTAACCCTTCCCACCTTCTGGTGAAGGCGGGTCGTGACATGAAGAATGAAATATAATGGATGTAAAGATCCCATTGAAAATCATAGTCCCTAACCTCAAGATAACACCACTTGAATAAATAGATGTCTCTTGACCACACTCTCAAAGGTGTATCTATCTTTATAAACCAAGAAATGAATTACAACACGGGGATAAAACCTTTAAAAATATGTGTAGATATAAAATAACTAGAGAAGCCAATATCAAATAAGGTACTAGATAGCACAGAATATATAATAATATTACCTCTAAATGATGATGGTCAAGACTTTCTATACACAATTATAGGTTAAATTACATGCAACTGCCATACCCCTATACCATTTTATATAGTTTGAGAATAGTTTCATACACCACACTGATGATATGGGTGCTCATGCTCAGAAGTACCATGTCCACCACCTCTGCCATCATGGCCATTAGAACACCAGCTTCCAGACATATATGTTGTGGAATATCCCCTTCACACATGCTGATTCTCCCTAGATGCTCCGTCATTCCCTATCTATCTTGGGTTCCTACATTACCTCTATAGAGGACCCATATTTCTGTAGGCTTGACACACTACTACTGGTCAGGGGAACTATTTCCAGAATAGTATCGAACTACCACACTGGTGATAGATCGATTGGGAAAGGTCCCATGTGACTAACCATTCCCCCATGAAACACTTCTTGCTATTATCCAGGCTAAAATTATTATAGTGATGATTATTACTCTTGGAATTTAGACATCTTGATTATCTAGTATAAACTATAGGTCCTTCACTGGATTCCTCCTTCACGTTCCCCCTAGAAATTGGGGTCTGATTCACCATTATGGAAACTTATACAAACTAAAATATTCAGTAGAGACTTAATATCCCATTATAGACCATCCAAAATCAACTTCACCCCAATAACCTCATCTCCTTAAAAAATGCAACAAAGAAATTTAAATATTTGAATACTCCACTGTAGTCCATAACAGAAATACTCTCCTGTTTCAACCTCATAAACTCAATCGCTCTCTTATACATGAGTGTCTATGGGTAAAAGTGATCCATATATATCTTTGGAATATCCTTCAACTCCATGTATTCCAACTTTCCCTCCCATGTTTGGATGTCCCATACACTATTTTATTGACCACATAACATGTAATAATCTAATTTTTCTCTCATCTCTCCAAGAGTCTCCATGTGGACATGTATGATATCGATAGACTCAATTCAGAACATCTATGACTTGGGTCTACCCTCTACAGTAAACGTCAGATGGTCCATCAACTGAGACTCCCATGTTAAATCTCACATACTGTTCAAAAATTTCATTGGGTATCTTTCCAAGAAACTGCATGAAGTGAGAAATGTTCTCATAGAACTATTCTCCATCTTCCACACCTAGAACTGTCGGTTCATTAAGTTCTACCATTGTAGGACCATCCATATCCATATCCTCATGTCTTCCCCGAAAAAAGAGTCTTCATGGATGTATTACTCTACAATTCCAAAAATTTATGAAAGGACATGATTCACAGTATTAACATATTTATGGGTATTAACATAATTTCATAATATTAAATTCACCAAACCATGACACATAGTCGAGACAGAGGCGTTATCACTACCTTTAATCATCATACATCATGTTCAAGTTTATTATAAAGTAAACCCATTCTCATTTTAGTGTATCATTAGAAACCAAATTATTCAAATCATTCATAATTTTATAGTTTTCAAATTTATAATAGGATCATTTTTTAGTTCATATTTCACATAAATTGAAGAACAATTTCTTGTTCAACAACTTACCCAAATACATTATTTTCCATGAATTACTAAAACGATGCTTGTCAAAATAATTTTAATGTACCTATAATGATGTGTGAGTACTAATATATCATATCATAATATTCCATGAGAAAAATATCACAAAATCTTATAATCAATAATCACCCCACAAAAAAAGTATATAAACCACAGCAAAATAACATTTAACTATAACAAAAAGTGCCAAGAACAATAATCCCACCATGGAAACTTGGGTTTACTCATGTACATGGTTTATAAACTCCCCCACATGATCACACAAATAAGACCCACATATTCTAAGTCTCTTTTCTCCCTTTCCCAAATAGTATGGAAAATAATATAAAATAAAATTGGTTTATGATACCAATTTGTATCATTCCAACCCAGGTTCCATAGAATTGTGCCCCGAGCTAGACTGCTACAGGACCTCATGCTGCCTCCCTATATTCTAGAGGAAGATAACATATAGTGAGGGTATGATATAGTTCATTTGGATACTATACCCTATTTAAAATAGTAATACCATAGTGGAAAATAAAAAAATAATAACCACAATATGATGTAACCAAGAAACATAAAAATCTAGAAAGACATGATGACCAAAACAAGAAATACAATATCCAACACTAAATAGTAGATATTCAAAATATAATTCAAGTGTCAATATAAAAAAACCCAAAATAAATAAATACACTAATAACCCCTATTAAGGTCTCGACATCAAGGCTGATATCCTTATCTTATATCTATCTTGACTCATCCATCATACGCATGGTTGTTTCCATTATCATGTTCTACAAAACATTAAATATATTTTATTAATAATTAGGAAACATGATTAGGGTAAGAGTACAAAGTAGTAAGCCACCACAATGGGTTTCTAAAATAATATATAGATAACAATGTTTTGTAGTTGTATAAATAATATGTAAAATATATAAGTAAACTATTATAATATTATCATTTTTTCATTAGTTAAACACATAAATCCCTAGGTTCCAAAGGACACCAAAACTCCCAATACCTACTTTGGATTATGTCATAGTTTGATCCATACCATATAATCAATTAACAAATCATTATATCAAATGGAAATTCATTATCTATTTTATTTCAATTCATATAACATCTAATTAGAACCATGATCCGTTGCAAAAAAAAATATAGATCTGCATCACTAGGACCCCATGGTCTTTTCATCTAATAGACCAAGCCAAACACCAATAAAAATTTAACAATATGGGATTAGGATACAACATACTGTGTCCCACACATGAATATAAATTTATCACTATGGGATTTTGAGGCAACATGCCATGTCACAAAAATTAATGTAAATTTAAACACATGGGAATGACATGTTCAACGAATGAATTATTTATTTTATGGAATTCAGAGACTATGTAATATAAATCATTAAATATATAATTATTTGTAGCATATGTATTCATTGAGGATTGGAAATGACATGTTCAATGGTGGTAGAGAAATGGTAATGTGAATATTTGGATAGGTGATTATTTGGTTAAGGGAAGGTAATCCTAAATTAATTCCTAATGTTAAGATAATGAGTTTTGGATAAATATAAATTATATATTTATAAGTAAATTGTACTGTATAAATATTCTTGGATTTTTTTATTGAAAAAATGTTCCATGTCATCAAGGATGAAGTTTAAAAATTCTTGGATTTAAGTGATCTATCTAGTAATCATTAAAATTATTAATAATTCATATTTTACAAAAGGATTTATGGCAATTCAGGTTATTGACATGTTCCAAGAGAATATATGATGAGGGTATTCACATGTTTAGAATGTGACAACTAGGATCAACTTTGTGTTATATAAGGGAATTCATGTTAGGTTGTTTTCACTACCTTGTTTATAAACACTAGAATTTCAATCTTCCGAAGGAGTTATGGGATTAACAATTTACATAATTTTTATGTTTAACTTTATATTAAGTCAATAATATTAAAGTGTTACCTTCCATATGACAATTTATGAATATTGGATTTCCATTCAAAATAACTGGTGTGTATGGTATCTAATGAAAAATGGGATGGTATATCTTGGAACACATGATATATTACTACTTAAAGAATGTAAAAGTAACCTTTTTTATATATACTGATGACGCGGATCTGTAAACAATGAAGGGTGGCATTTTCTACAAACCATGAAAGTATATTATGTAATGAAAACTCTTTATCTTTTATTGAAACAAAAATTGTTGACCTTTACCTATGTTTTTATGAATAAGAAGATCTCTTATGTAATTACACATTAATAGGTTTCTCGTTGTTAACATTCTCTTATCCATGATCTATTTCACTCTCTATTAGAACATGATGGAAATATTTTTCTTCTATATCAATTTTTTCACTTTACAACTATGTTTTCCAATATGGAAATTTATTAATATGACACCATGGGTAAATATTATGGTTCCAAATTTCACATTTCAAGGGTAGATTTAGAATCTATTTTAACGATGTGGGGTATATGAATGAAACATTCATGTATTAAAACATATATAAAAAAATGAATTTTGTGGGCTAAATTCATATTAGGGGTGTAGGACGTAACACCATGCATTTTTGAGATTTTTTTGGAATTAGTTAACCTTTTCAAAGTTAATCAGTTAACATGACACTAGAAATAGTTATATGTATATATATATATATATATTAAAACAAAAAGTTAAAAATTCCACTCACAAACAACACCAACTTGTCTAGCAGTCAAAGCAACACAAATGTAGCATACGATACAGACAAAACATAGTTTCTATGAAACATTTTTTAATATATATATAATTAATTTAATGAGTTATTTATATCCTAAAAAACAAATATAGAAATAACAATAGTAATAAATAATTTCCAAATATTTATTACAATTGATTTATGTAAATAAAACCTAATGATAATGAAAGATAAGATTTTGGAAAAAGTCCATTTATAATTAAAAACATTCATTTCTCAAATAATCCACATATAATAATAAATGTAATTTTAGGAAAATATAGAAAGTAAAATTTTTAAAATAAAATAAATTTTTCAATTCATAACTTTGAAATTATATTATGGTTAACTTTTTGGATTTATATGGGAAACTTCATTTTTTATTAATATGGAAAATCAATCTAATTTAGTTAAAAATAACCTTTTAATTTAAATAATTATTATTGATAAATAACATTTTATATTTCTTTAGAGTCACATTAGATGAATTATAAAACTATTTATATAATTAGTTTTATTATAACCATTTTTCTGTTCAAAATGAATATAAAAACATAACAAATATTTAAACATCTTTCTACTATAAGACCTGTTTTTTTGTCCAGTCTGTGAGATTATAATTATTGTTAATTTTACCAGTTCTCTAATTATAATGTTGAAAAGCTGATATACAAAGATGTAATTAGGATGATATTATTTTTCTGATAAAATCAAGATAATTCTCATACCAAAATGATTAGGGAATGTGATTAAAACTAATTAGGGTTATTAAGGTATGATTAAACTTAATTAAATACCTAACCATAATATTAATGACCAAAAGTATTTGGAATCTTGTAGAAAAGAAATTGGTTTTCAAACGTTGACCAAGTAACCACTTTTTTAAAAATATATTGTTTATTGGGATATTATAAAATTTAATTTACCAATAAAAATGAGTATGTATGGAAAAGAAATGTGAACTTTCCTAGGATTTATCATTTCTAAAACATTGAGATATGTAAAAAATATCATATTATCTATTATATATATATCATTTTGAGTTACATATGTGTTATTTTTATAATATTAAATTATCAATAATGGTTAGATACGATTTAGGTACTAAATATTCTTTTGAAACCCTAATATAATGAATATTTTGTTAATAATTAACTAAAATAATTGATACTATTAATATTAAATGTGAAAAAAATTGAATGAATTATAGTAATTGTTTAGTTTGGTAGATTATTGTATCATGTTACACACCTATAATCCAAATATATCTCAATTAAAGTATAATATTTATATTTTAAAATAAGCATTAAATAAATAATTTCCGAATTGAAATTATTGCTTTTTAAATATAAATTAATCTTATAATATTATAAAAAATTGGTAAAAATCCTATATTCTTCCAAGTTAAATGCAACTATAAATATATAATAAATATTTTTTATTAATGGAAAATTTATTCATTATTAATTAACATATTGAACCATATTATGTAAATACGTTGTTAAGATGATGAGGGTAGAAGAATCATTTTTTTGCTTCATATGCGATTGTTTAAAAATTAATTAAAAGGAAGGTATTTTAATTTTATAAATAACATATAATGATAATAATTTAGTGTATATATATTTTCGGGTAAATATAACTTTACTTTAATTTTAATGGTTAAATTAATTATATTTGAAAACTATATGCTTTTACAAAAACCAAAATTAAAAAATTGGGGAATCTTAAATGTTAAGGAACCAAATATATAAAGTGCACATATTTTTGTGTGGATGTGGTTTTTATCGACCATTATTATCGTTTATTTAATTATTTTTCGATTTTGAGTAACATTACGTATGATAGACAACCCATTAACAAATACCTTTTGGTATTTACAAAAGCACCACTCCCCCTCCACTATCAAAAGGCAAGAACTATACCCCTTCTTCACACCTCTCAAGCCTATAATGTTTTACCGAGACAAGATAAAATTACCTGAAAAAATAATCACTTCTTCTTAGAAGCCTTATTTTGGGTAAAATGCATATCCAGAAGCCTTTTTCCCATACCAATAATAGATACTCGATTTATAGAGAACCTCTTCTCTTAATCTCCTTCAATTTTTTTATCCACCTCCTCCACTCACATTATTCAATTATTTCGTGAAAAAAATATCCTAAATAAATAGGTATGTGTTTTTTTTTGGAAATTTGAGGACCTGAACATACACACACCTCCATCTAGTGACTATTACACAATAAATTTTCTGTGTACGGAGAACCACTACATCACAAAAAGATGATTGTTCATTTGGCCATTACCGCCATTCATTGGGACCATTATGATGGAAAATATATTTAAATATGTAATATATTATATTTAATATTTATTTAAACTTCTTTATTAATTTTAAAACTCACATAGTTTTTCCTTCCATGTGGTGTTAATAATATAATCTCATTTGAGGAAGTGTAGACTACTGCCCCCTCAAAGTGATGTCCTTCGTTCACACCCCAAAAAAATGTATTAATAATTGTTTTAAAGAAATTATATGATAAATATGATCTAGTAATTATATTATAATAATGATATATATATTTAATTGACTTACCTCCATTCAATACCGTAATAAAAATTGAAAAAATCTTTTGTGTATACGTACAACATCCTATGTCCATGAACAATATCTTCTATTAAGTAATTATTTATAAAATAAATTATTATAAAATAAATATACTATATATAACTTATATTTATATCATTCCCTACATTCTCGAGTCATGATATTAGAATAAGGATCAATAATTTAAAAAATTAAGACACATGTAATGTACAAAGTTATTATTAACTGAAGTGAAACCTTAACATAGGATTGAAAACAAACAAGTAATATAATGTCATAATCAAAGAATATATAGTAATTTATATAATATTATGCTTCATTAAAAGATTTATAATAAACATATATTTATTATACATGAAGCTTGTTTGATAACATAGAGTGTCAAGACACAAGGTATATTGATTTTATATCACATTTAATTTTGTATGATAAATGCTATGTTCACCACATTTTCCTTTTTGTGGGATTTAAACAAAAAAATGATTGTTTTGTATTAAAATTTTACTTTAATTAATTGGTATTAACATTTTCAATTTTTGATCCATATTTCATGCGGTTTATGTTTCAAAAGATACAAAATTGGTAAAAATGGTTTGTCCAAAATTTCCTTCTTTGAGACTCATGTTTTGTTATGCCCTGAAAGTATTTTTTGAGGTGAATATAAATACATATTAAATTCCATAAAATGAATCTAAATAATTTCATTATATTATATGCTTCATTGAATTTCCATTCTTTAAATGGTGTTCATGATCTCAATATACCACGTTTAAAGAGTTTCTTGAGACAATCTCATTGCTTTTCAATATTGTTTACATTTCAGTATTATTTGATAAAATTGTATGATCAAACTATCAATAATATTCATGATTTTACTTATACTATATTATTTCGTGATATAATAATTTATTGGTACCATTTTATACTGTTTGGTACATTAGTTAGTTAAGAATGTGTTTCTAGGAAATCCCGACCTTACCCACTCTTCGATTAGAAATCATTGTTTTCTAAAAAAGGATTCAATGAATATTATACCATTAACAAATAATATCTAAAAGGAATTTTCCACTTTTATATTTTACCAATATCATCAAGGGTATATTATTTTATCTTTCAAAACAAGGATGTTTTATATCCCTTTAACCATGCAATAGGAAAGTTCATTTCACCTCGTATGACAAGTTTGAATTTACCCACCATTATTTTTTCAAATCTCCCTATGCATTGATAAAATGTTAATTATTAAGAAAATGTTTTATAAAAGTAAATTTCATAGAAAATTGTTTTCAAAATTGTTTAAAACAATTCTTATATGATTTAATGGAACGATATGTTCAAATTATTTTCGAGCCTTATTTACATGTTTTCAATGTCCATTCAACGAAATGATTTCCAAAACGTTTTAATGATTTATTTATATGTTTTCAATGTATTTTAAATGAAATGGTGTAAAAAATAATAATTCATTCTTTAAATGTTTTCAAATTTTTTGGAGAATAATTTTAATCGTTTTGAATATTTTTTTAAAAAATTTCAAGGAAAAAGGATTTTCAAAATGATTTCATGTTCTATTTATATTTTTTTAAGGTAATTTCTAAGAAAATTATTTTCAAATGGCTTTATGCATTTACAATAATTTTTCAAATAATAAATTATATATTCCTCAAGAATAATTATAGAGGGTATTTAAGAACTATTTTCTATATAAGACAAAAAATATTAATGTTACACATACCATCTAGGAAATGAGATCAGGGATCCATTCATATCCTTTATATGAATGACTTATTACTAATTTAATGGTATTTTTGAATTCCATTTGTCCATCATAGGTTATTGGTTTTTAAAATATGATTCTCTTTTATGGTATATGCTTTTAATAAATTTATTACGACACCAATATGTGTTTCCACATGTCATGATATGTTTACATGTTCATTATACCCATTTCATTTTATGGGTTTCGATATGTTCTTTGGATCATGTATGTATGATCTAATTATGTTATGGATGAGACCAATATCACCCTCAAATGAATGAGGAAAAGTTTTATATCACATTATATAAACTATGATGGAATTATGAGTGATCCTTGACACTATGATGGACAAGGGAGTGAATAATGAATACTAATATGCTATGAGGATTGAACGCATGCTACTATGATAGAGATGGGAGTGAACCATGAATACTATTATGGTACGTGGATTGAAACTATACTACTATGATGGTATTTGAAGATATGCATTGTCTAATAGAGAAATTATTATATTCTCCCGGGTTTTCCTCAATTGTATGTTTTATTTCTATGTAATGATTTTATGAAATATGTTCATTATTTCCTTACGTTTCATTCATTTTATTCTATTATGATTTATTCCATTATTCATATTAATGATCATTCATATATAGAGTATGATCATACATTTTCACTACCACATTCTCATACCCTTATGATCATGATTATGCATACATGTGTCCCTTGGTTACCCATACTAAGCATTTGAGCTAACCCATTTCAAATGTTTCCTTTAACCATGTTTTCAAGAAAGGTTTTAAGTATAATTAATAATGGTGGTGATCCTTTTGGGAGATATTGATGATCATTCACAAGTATAGAATATTTTGTTTCCAAATTTCAAAGGATGCTAAACTATAATGGTCCTCTAGCATGTAATTTGAAATGTACTGAATGTTCTTCTAAAAGGATGTAATATGCACATATGTTAAGAATGGGTCACTATAATATCATTTTTCTATTGCATTACAGATCAGTATGATACTATATATGGGTAAGGAAATTGGTCATAAACTGAGTCAACATCCACAATATAGTTATAATTTGTTCATCTCCAACTCTAGCTTTATTATATTTCTCCATATAGATATACCTATATAGATTATGTGCATTGATAGAGTTTCTGTTACTTCATCTAGAAAAAATTTAAAAAAATTAAATATAGTAGGTTAGAACATAACTTCATTAATCATAATTTATAAATTCAAAACATGTAAAACACATAACAAATTTTGAAAATTCACACATAACTAATCTCATAATCATAATATTCGTAACGTTGGGGAAAAATAAAATTTATAAAAATATTTTCTAATATTTTTTAATGCCTTTTAAGGATAATTTCAATCAACGAATGAATAACCCCCATGATTTTATATCCAGTTGTGTAATCATAGGCCTGCTCTTCTTGCAATAGTGACAATTGAGTAAATACCCAATATTGCCTTATTGGACTTATTACCACTAGGTGATTCTTTGTAGTCGACAATACCAAATTCCAATATCTAGAAAAGGGATGTATTTTTTAGGGAATCAATCATTATCCAAATTAAAAAAAAATTGATATTATCATACACATATACGTATTTCTAGAGTATTCTATATGATTAAATTCTAAAATACATAATTTTTGAAATCTGTATCCCAAGATTTTTAGTAAATACTAATTAATATTGAAAATAACAACAATTTCCCTTTTAGCACAAATATAGTTCTTACATAATTATGATGGCACTAGATATAAGTAATTAGATCCCGAATGATCAACCAGTTTGGTAGTAATGGAAAACTATGTACATTATCGAATCTCACATTCCATTTGAATACATAAAATACGACATAGAGTTTTCTTTGAGAAAGTATTTATTCCATCTAGAATATCATTTCTTATCAATAATTTCACACATACTGTTATCTATTGTAATGGAAACAATATAGATGGGAGATCTTAGATACTCATTAATAGAACATGTACGATAAAATATTATTTCAAATAAAAAAATATGAATAATATGGATTGAATGAATTATGTTAAAATAATTCCACATAAAAAATTAAATGATATAAAATCATATCTATAAATATCATAACTCTAATAATAATCAGATTGACATCAATAACTAATTTCATAATGATGGAATACATAATGATGGACATTTGAAACGTATTATTGTGGCATGATTCCAATATATAATATAGAAATGTGTATGTACTATTCAAAATGCACATTATATTTTTTCTCATGAGACATACCAATGAGTCAAGGGTATATGTAATGTTTTCCCGTATCACTTAATAAGTCAAAATAATTCATCATATGAATACACAACACAACATATTCAATATATCTTATTAAACAATTACTATCGTTATTGAAGAAACTAAGATAAATAATTTCAATACTACCCTAAGTTAATATGATCCCAATCTATATTGTGATATATGGATTATGGTATCATTATAGTATTTTCATAGGAAATCATAAGATTCATAACATGAGTTCTACATGGATGAAAATACATTATAATTAACTGTAGAAAATTTATTGAGGAAAATAACCTTATAATTTTAAAATTAATGATTTACAAAATTACAATATATAAGGAATGAATTTTCTTTTGGAATGAATCTTGGAAAATTGGAATGTAATAATCATGTAAAATAATAGTAATTAATGTGGGTCAGCACTCAGCGGTCCTGTGTGGGCCAACGCCTGCAGATCCTGTGTGGGTCCGATCCTGTGTGGGTCTTTGCGGGGGTTAGTTACCTATCGATCCTGTGTGGGTCAGATCCTTTGTGGGTCATTGCGGGGGTTAGTTACCTCTTGATCCTGTTTGGGTAATATCCTTTGTGGGTCATTGCGGGGATTAGTACCTATCGATCCTTTGTGGCTCCGACGGCTTAGATGAATCAGTGGAAATATCTGATCATCTCTATCGTCTTAAAAAAAAGTATATCTATGTGAGCTGAATCCTGTTTTTCTTTCCTATGTGGATTGTGTTGTGCTATCCTGTGTGGATTTACGTTTTTCATTCCTGTGTGGACTGGGTTGTACTAGAGCTCGGATGTAGGAGCCGAACGAGAATTGATGACTTAGGTATATATATGGGCATATACCTATGCAGTGTCGAATGTTAATTTGGGATTGAATCTTTTCTTTGTAGATTATCCTTTGTGGATTCTAGGAGACCTTGGCGGGTCTCGGGGTCCCTACTGAGTAGATTATACTCACCCATGCACGAGCTATGCCCGCACTACATTGTGTTTGTTGAAGACGACGGACAACACTGATCGCGATTGAGGATTGTGGAGCTGGTGTGTACTCGGAGGTGGACCACTGGGCAGGACGGACTCGGAGTGGACGGCTGGACCTGAGGAGCTATGGAGGCTATCTATACTCACCCTTCAGGTGGGACTTCTAGTGGATGGCTCGACGCTGCGGTTTTACTTTTCAGTTGTTGTTTTCCCTTTCCAGTTGTACTTTACTTTCAGATTGGGTTTGTTTTCTGGCCCACTTACTTTTCCGCACTTACTATTGTACTCTGTTTTTACTTATTGTTTACTTCTACTGCTTGCATGCTCTGTGGTGTTTGTTTACTTTACAAAGGCAATGCCTTCCCTTTTTAGTGGAATTTACTCCTTGGTGCTAGTCGCCAGCCCCTGGCCTATGGAAGGCGGGCTTAGGGTAGTCACGGCACGGGCCCCGAGGAAGTGTCATGACAAATTGGTATCAGAGGAGTTCAGTACTACCACAGAACTCAGGACATTGATCTTTTCTATAGGAAGCAATAGTTTTAGGAGTATTGAGTGTGGTTATCAGTCTAGGGAGTCCAGTGTTGGTGCGGCGGCCGACGTATCCGTACACCAGGACCCTGACTTATGATTTCCGACTTAATGCACGAAAACATTGATTTCATGTGTGTTTCATGTTTTCTTTGTTATTACATTATGTCTGCTTACCAGGTATACTGTTTGACCATGGCGCACCTGTTTCTTTTCATGATGGCCCCACAACGGTAGCCAGCTAGGCGTCCGAGAGTTGTGCACGACGACATCCCACCGAGCGACAAGGCCTCAGAACAGGTCCCTTTGACAGCTGACGCACGGGAGGTACCTCTACTCACCGAGCCACCGATGCTACCAGCCCCAGCTGCTGGCGATGCACTTCCCCTTAGTGCACTGCACGAGTTTTAGCGCCACCGACCACCTAGGTTCCACGGGGAGACGGACCCCCAGGTAGCCAAGGATTGGATGGAGGTAGTAGTACGAGTTTTCAGGTTAGTGGGGACACCAGCAGACCACATGGTGATCCTCGCAGCGAGCCTACTACACGCGGTGGCAGTAAGATGGTAAAGATTGATACTCCAGGTGCATGACGAGGCATCTCTCCTCTAGTCCGACTTTGAGACCCTCTTCCACTCGGAGTTTGTCCCATCCACCCTCCATGCGGTGCGCATCCTAGAGCTTTTACAGCTGCGGCAGGGCAGCTTGACGTTCGCCCAGTACTCTGCGAGATCTACTGATCTCTCACGCTACTTGACATACATGGTACATGACCCATTCTTCCAGGCCCAGACCTTTGAGCAGGTATTGAGGCATGAGATCAGGGAATCTCTGATCTCCCTCAGCATTCCAACTCAGGCAGCAGTACTGGAGTGAGCCCTTTTGATCGAGAGCTTCCTTGCTGAGCCTTCTTCAGCAGCGAGACCTACCGCGGGATGACAGGTAGCAGATTCTTCTATAGCAGGTAGTCGATGGGTGACTCATGGGTCCAAGAAGACCAGAACCTCAGGCAGATGACCTCAGTACACTGGCTCAGCAGTGCGGGAAACACATCACGGAGCAAGTCTTTCGAGAGGCAGGTAGTGCTACACATGCGGTGGGCAGGGCCACATGGCTTGTGACTGCCTGACCCGCCTTGCCAAGGAGCAGCAGACAGTTGAGGGCGCACCCAGGCAGAGGCAGAGGGTCAACCGTGGTGGTCTGTAGGGAGCAGGCAGACGAGGTAGAGGAGATGGCTGAGCAGCAGGTGGTGGGCGACGCTTTGAGGCTCTACCACCACCACCACCAGGAGGTCCAGCCTGACCACAGGGAGATGGAGGGCAGAGACAGGCACAACTCCAGGAAGCGGAGGACTACAACCACGACATGCCTGAGATGATTCAAGGTACTATATGTGTCTATTCCACACTTGCTGCAGTTCTTATAGACACAGGACCGAGTCAGTCTTTCATAGCCGATGCCCTTATTCG
The DNA here is from genome assembly GCA_963277665.1 of Viscum album. NCBI lineage: Eukaryota > Viridiplantae > Streptophyta > Magnoliopsida > Santalales > Viscaceae > Viscum > Viscum album. The sequence continues at coordinate 818,160,846 of OY728141.1, read as the reverse complement.
AAGCTCGGAGATTCCGACAGAGTCATTGGCTTGATCCTTACAGCTATAGACTCCTACGGGAGAAGACTCGATGATTACGCACTGGTGTCGGCAGTGTGAGCTTACTCTAGGAGGCGAAAGCTTCGTCTGGGATCTTCTTGTAGTGCCGTCAAGGCCTTACGACGTCATCTTGGGCATGGATTGGTTATCTACAGTCCATGCTCAGATTGATTGTATTAGGCACTAGGTGCGATGTGTACGCACCGACGGGAGCAGGTTCACCTTCACTGGCGAGAAGGGAGCTTTCGCAGCAGAAGATGGACTCTCGCAGAGGAGAGGACAACCCATCACTCATCAGTTGGCTAGACTCATCCTAAGAGCAGTTGACATGCAGAGTTCTAGTTTTCCTGCAGTGGTGGATCAGTATGCATATGTCTTTACCGACGATGTTCCAGGACTACCTCCTTGCAGAGAGGTAGACTTTTATAGTGATCTGTACCCCGGGACAACCTCGATATCCACCCCAGCATATCAGATGGCTCCCATCGTGCTTCGAGAGCTACGGTTACAGTTGGAGGACTTGTAGGGAAAGGGATTCATCCGACCCAGTGTTTCACCCTAGGCTTCCCCGATATTGTTTTCCAGGAAGTTGGACGAGAGCTTGCGACTTTGTGTTGACTATCATCGCCTGAACCAGGTGACAGTGAGGAACAACTATCCGCTACCGAGGATTGATGACCTATTCGATCAGATCAAGGGAGCATGGTGGTTCTCAAAGATAGACCTCAGGTCAGGCTATCATCAGCTCAGAGTTCGGGATGAGGACATGCATAAGACAGCCTTCAGATGTCGGTATGGCCACTATGAGTTCTTGGTTATGCCCTTCGGCATAACCAATGCTCTAGCAGTGTTCATGGGCCTCATGAATAGGTTCTTTCAGCCATTCCTCGATTTATTTTTCATGTTCTTCATCGACTACATTTTGATATACTCGACGACTAAGGAGGAGCACGCCTACTACTTGCGGGTTTACAGGACACACTCCGAGAGCACCAGCTTTATGGAAAGCTCTCAAAGTTTTAGTTCTGGATACGCAAAGTCAACTTGTTGAGACACATCATCATTGAGGGGGGAGTTGCGGTGGATCCTGTGAAGATCGAGGCAGTGCTATCATGGGAGCCACCCAGTAGCGTGACGGAGGTGCGAAGTTTCTTGGGACTAGCTGGATACTATCGGAGATTTGTGCCTGACTTCTCCAAAGTTTCGACACCACTCTCATCCTTGAAGAAGAAGGGGAAACCCTTTGTGTGTTCAGAAAGATGTCATTAGAGCTTCCAAGAGCTGAGACAGAGATTGACCAGTGCACCTATCTTGAGGTTGCCGGAGGAGGGAGTAGGGTACGTAGTCTACTGCGATGCATCAGGGACCGGACTTGGATGAGTCATGATGAAGGACCTGGCGGTAACCACCTATGGATCACGCCAGTTGAGGCCACATGAGTAGAACTACGCTACTCATGACCTGGAGTTAGCAGTAGTGGTCTTCACTCTAAAGACTTGGCGACACTACCTGATGGGTAAGCACTTTATAGTCTTTTCTGACCATCGGATTCATAGGTACATCATATCTTAGAAGGACCTGAACCTGAGACAGTGGTGGTGGCTCGAGTTCCTCCAGGACTATGACTTTGAGATAGTCTATACTCTTCGGAAGGGGAATGTGGTAGTCGATGCTCTCAGTAGGAGGATGAGCATTTAGATACTTGAGTGAGTGACAGAGCAGCTAGCCGCTTGGTAGATATCCTTCGTGGATAGAGATGGAGCAGCCTTCCTTAAGTCTCTCATAGTCACCCCTCCACTACTGCAGCGGGTCAGAGAGGCACAGCGTGGGGACGCTGACTGTGAAACGCGACGTGCGCAGATATCCACAGGACATGCACCTGATGGTTTCTCCTTAGGAGGAGAGAATGACTTCTTTTTCAGAGGACGTACCTTGGTAATAGTTTCTTTAAGGGAGGAGGTGCTGATAGAGTTTCACTCCTCCCCATTGGAAGTACATCCTGGAGTGGCGATGATGTAACAGGATCTCAGATGATAGCACTGGTGGCCGGGCATGAAGAAGGTTGTGGCAGAGTTCGTTTCATGATGCCTCACCTACTAGTAGGTGAAGGCAGAGCACTAGGTACCAGCAGGCTTCGTACAACCCTTGGAGGTCCCGGAGTGGAAGTGGGACGGGATATCTATGGACTTCGTGACTAGACTTCCATGCACTTCCAGAGGTCACGACCCCATTTGGGTGATTGTCGACTGACTCACCAAGTCGACTCACTTATTACCCATAAGAGAGCAGGGCTCAATGGAGATCTTGGGAAGTCTCAATGTTCAGTAGATTGTACGGCTTCATGGTGTGCCATCATCTATCATCACCGATCAAGATGCTCGCTTTACTTCCCAGCTTTTGAAGGGGTTGTAGGAGGCATTCGGGATGCAGCTACGTCTGTGCACCGCCTTTCACCCTCATATAGATGGTCAGATGGAGAGAACCATTCAGACTCTCAAGGATATGCTCTGCGCATGTTTCCTCGACTTTGGTCACAGTTGGGAGGAACACATACCCTTGGTGGAGTTTGCATACAACAACAGCTACCACTCCACCAGCGGGATGACACCATAAGAGGCATTGTACAACCAACCTTGAAGATCTCCTTTGTGCTGGACAGACCCTGGGGAGTCAGCACTTGTGGGACCGGAGATGGTCCATGCCACAACAGAGAAGGTCCAGGTCATCCAGGAGTGGATGAGGATAGCTCAGAGCTGGCAGAAGTCTTATGCTGACAGGAGGTGGAGGCCACTAGAGTTCAAGGATGGTGACTACGTCTTCTTGTGTGTCTCACCTCGAAGTGGTTTATGGAGATTTGGCTGAGGTGGAAAGTTGTCTCCATGCTTCATCGGACCATTATAGGTCCTCAGTAGGATTGTCAAGGTGGCTTATCGCCTTACTCTACCACCTCAGTTGCACCGGGTGCATGACGTCTTCCACGTATCTCAGCTGAGGATATACGTTCACGACCCGACGCATATCATTGACCATGGGGAGATGGACGTTGATGATGGGGCGACTTTTTCGGAGGTCCCGGAGGAGATTGAGGATCGACATGAGCATGTACTATGTGGACGGTCGATTCCTCTAGTGCGCATCAGATGGCAGCACGAGAACCTCCAGGAGAACACTTGGGAGCGGGGGGCTCAGATGCGTGCTCAGTACCCACATTTGTTTCCCTAGTTTGTGATGTATCATTACGGAGACATAAAGCCCTGATGTGGGAGTGATGTGAAGACCTGTAAAATTCTAGGAATGTTTTTCTTATTTTTATTTGGAATTTTACAAGAATGCAGTTTCTGACGGAACCTGATTCCGAGGCCTGGTGTGCCCGGAATGATTTTATGAAGTTTAGTTCGGGTACATTCAGTGAACGAACGAGAAAGGTTTTCTAATTTTTGAACCGGTGCTCGGAATCGAATTCTGAGGGAATCGATGGAATCGCAGCGCCTGTATTTGCTTAGGAACGCTTTTTCGGGAGTTCTGTTTGCTCGGGTGTGGTTTTTAATTTTTGGGGTTAAGTTAAGAAATAAAATAAAAGTGGTGCGACACATTATTTTATTTCACTTAAAGCCACTTAAGCTACGTTAAGCGGATAAGGTGGAACCCACAATTTCCTACCCACATGGTAGGATATTTCTAAGGTGGGGCACACATGATCCCCACCGTTTCTTCCCTCCTAAATAATGCACCTGCAACCCCCCTTTATAATCAAAGTAAAAACTTACATTTTTCTGATTAAGAAACACCCCATTAAATTGGGAAGTTAAATCGTTACAATTAATTCGTTGATTTAATTGTTTTTTTCTTATGTTGATAATAAAATAAGAGGAGTACTTATTTTATTATTGTTGGGGTTTGTGTTTTGTCAAACCTTTGGGAGAAAAAGAGAAGATTCTTCTTCTTCGACGAAGAACGCGAAGAACGCACCACCGCCGACGAAGAATGCCAATCTCCGACAGCGGATGACGGCGAGTGACGCCTTCTTCAGAGTCATCTAACGCCAATGGCGATTATCTTATTCTGCGGTGATTTTATTCTTCCACGACGATCCTCTTCTTTCGCGACGGTTAATTCCGCGACGAATGCTCGTTCGACGACAGCGTTGAGGTAGGGTTTTATTTTATTTGTTAGTTTGTGAAATCTTCCGATGCTTTCTCCTTTTCTTTGAACCGCCTGTTATCGTGATAACGGGAGGTGGTCGGACCGCACGAACATGGCCGACATTCCTCCCCTTTTTTTGGTTGTTGGTTTTGTTGCGGCGATCAAGGAAACTTGGTGCTGAAGCACATCGCTGATTTTTGATAAGGAAAGGGGGAGAAGCACGGTGCCATCGCGCCGTGAAGTTGAAGATGAACCAAGACGCGGCACCGTCGCCCCGCGCCATTGAAAATGAACCAAAGATGGGGCGCTGTCGCGATGCACTAGAGAACCTCTAAAGCACCGTGACCGGATCAGGTCCGCGATAGAGGGGCGCGACACCATTGCGCTATGCCGGACGAACCATGGCAGCGACCGGTTCTAGGCCCCGGTAGAGAAGCGGAACCGGCGGCCGGTATCGGACCGCCGACATCGGAGCAAGGGGACCGGCCCTTGCCGGTCCCTTGGTGGCGTAGCCGGCCGGCTGGTGCAGGACGACCGGTTCGAGGAAAAATCCGGGGGTCATAACCCCTGGTTGGCTTGCTGAGCGGCCCCATAAAGGGTCCATGGTTTCTCCACGCGGGGGCAGCGTGCCCCCTGCACCGAAACAGCTCGGCCATTCGGCCGAGCCCCTGGCCAGCGCGCCGCGTGCCAGGCCGGCTTCCTGGCCGGTCCACCAGATGGGGCCACGCCGACCGGGTCGGGCTGTGCCCAAGCGGGCCGGTCCCAGAAGCAGATCGGGTTGACTCGGTATGGGCCGACCCTGGGGGTATCGGGCCGGGTTGGACCGGGCCCGAACCTCCTAATATAGAACCTCTATTGGTCTATTGCCCATAACGTGAGCTACGGGCCTCCGATCGATGCACCGTTAGTTAGGATGCGATCCTTGGATCGAGACGGTCATTTCGGTATATCGCACTCAAGGTTTCAGAGATCTTTAGGTTCATCCGGGTTGGATCGTACACGAAACCAACCGGGCTCTCAGAGCAGAAATGCTTATAACTTGAGCTCAGGACATCCGATGGACCTGCCGTCGACTTTGATGGATTCCAATAAGTGAGAAGGATCTTCTGGCTTACTCCGCCTGAGGTTTGTATGTAGGTGGAGTATGGTCAGGTTCGTTTTGACTTAAAAACCAACCGGGCCCCTGGGACGAAAAAGCCAATAACTCTTAGACCGGGCGCCCGATTGACCCGCCGTCTGTGGCATTGAGTTCCTATTGACGAAACGGAACTTTTGGATACATCAACTCTGGACTATGTGTCATTTGATGTAATAGCCTCTCGGCTCATGGAGCGGACCCTCCCGAATGGGCTTGCTGTGTGCGGGAACCCTAGAGTTGGCTCCGACTGCGACGACTGTATAGAGATCGTAAGTGGATTCGACGACGACGACTACATCACTCAGCGATCCTATGTGGATCGGTGTTACCGATCCTGTGTGGATCCGATTCTGAGTGGGTTAGCGCTCAGCTGTCCGGTGTTGGCCAGCACCTACAGATCCTGTGTGGGTCCGATCCTATGTGGGTCTTTGCGGGGGTTAGTTGCCTATCAATCCTGTGTGGGTCAGATCCTCTGTGGGTCATTGCGGGGTTAGTTACCTATCAATCCTGTGTGGGTCAGATCCTTGTGGGTCATTGCGGGGGTTAGTACCTATCAATCCTTTGTGGGTCTGATGACTTAGATTAATCAGTGGCAATATCTGATCATCTCTATCGTCTTACGATGAAGTATATCTGTGTGAGCTAAATCTTGTTTTTCTTTCCTATGTGGATTGTGTTGTGCTATCCTGTGTGGATTTACATTTTTCTTTCCTGTGTGGAATGGGTTGTACTAGAGCACGGATGTTGGAGCCGAACAGGAATTGATGACTTAGGTATATGTATGAGCATATACCTAAGCAGTGTTGAATGTTTCTTCGTGATTGAATCTTTTCGTTGTGGATTATCATTTGTGGATTCTGGGACACCTTCGGGGGTCTCGGGGTCCCTACTGAGTATCTTATACTCACCCCTGCATGGGCTATGCCTGCAGTACGTTGTGTTGGTTGCAGACGACGGACAACGCTGATCACCGTTGAGGCTTGCGGAGCAGGTCGGTACCCTGAGGTGGACCACTGGGCGGGACGTACTCGGAGTGGAAGGATGGACCCGAAGATCTGTGGAGGCTATCTGTACTCACCCTTCAGGTGGGACTTCCAGTGGAAGGCTCGACGTAGCCACTTTACATTTCATTTGCTGTTTTCCCTTTCTAGTTGTACTTTACTTTCAGATTGGGTTTGTATTCTTCCCCACTTACTTTTCCGCACTTACTGTTGTACTCATTTTTTACTTAGTGTTTACTTCTACTGCTTTCTTGCTTTGTGGTGTTTGTTTACATTACAAAGGCAATTCCTTCCCTTTTTACCAGGATTTATGCCTTGGTGTTAGTCGCCTGCCCATGGCCTATGGAAGGCGGGCTTGGGGTAGTCACGGCACGGGCCCCGAGGACGTGTCGTGACAATTTGGTGTCTGTCTTAGTAGTCTAGGGACTTAAATTTTTGGGACATTGTATGTAAATAAACAATATAAAATTTTAAAATTTTTTTAAATTTGTGAATTAAATAATAATTTTACATTAAATTGGATTCTATGTTTTATGGCGTACCCCACACAAAACTATGGGTTTCTCTGAAATCTTACATTGCACACAATGGTAAGTCATACTGATGATAATAATACCATGATATTATTATATTAAACGGTTGTTAATGCCTAGCTATTGTACTGGAGGGAATGATCTTAACTAACGATTTTATGATTAAACATTTTTTTAAAATAGTTTTATGTTATCAAGTAAAATTTATAGGCTGAAAATAAGAATGAACCCAATATTAATCATACATACTCTAATATTTTTAAAAGTTTGTTTTACTGTCTTTTGATGGGGAACCCTTTTTAAAATTATTTTTGTTACAAATATATGTTCTATTTGAAAAAATATAATTATTCTTTAGATGTAGGACATCAAAATTTACTTTGGGTAATTTTTTTTTATTTTTCTGATAATCTTGATTTTTAATGTATAGTGATAAATTTAGCATTTTAAGTCTAAAATGAATTTTCATCTGATTTATTAATATGGTTTGATTATCCTTTTAATTGATTTTAAAGTATAATGATATTATAAATTTTTCACTTTATAATTTTTTTTCATTAGATGTAATATCAATTTTTAATTAGGCTTAAACACATGTCAATCTTTTGATAGTTGTTACTTCTAAAAACAATACTTTTTATTTTTGACAAAAGGGAAATTTATAAATTAATTTCTGCCAATTATGTGTTTTGAATTAGGAAAATCTGATTCCATATTTGGAATTAGGAGGTCCAAATTGTGTAAATAGGTACCTTTTATTTATATATATAATGAATAGTAACTTTAGTAAATATTTTATTTACCATGTTTAAAGTGTAAATTTTGTAAATAAGGGAAAAAATTAATATTATAATAATACTAAACTACCGAAACACATTTACTAACTCTATTGGATGAAATAATTCCAACCATGGGAATCTTTGGGACGACTTTAGGACCCTATGGATCCAGTTGTGTGTGAAAATGAAATTTAATTGCTTTTAATTTAAAGTTAAGGAAAATATAACATAAACATAAATATTTTACTAAAAAATTTGAAAATGGGTTCATAAAAAGGATATCATTGAATGTAAAGATTAATTATAAAGATAAAAAGATTTCATAGATCATGTTATATTATATATAACTTTTAGACATCTTGAAAATAAATTTAATTGATACAAAATGATGATGTAGTGATTACCTTATTAATGAATGATTTAAATAAATTAGATTATAACAAATCAAATTGATTTATTTAGAAACTTTTCATTACATCCACAAATTTTATGAATTAGTATGACTTTTTATATTTTCATTAATGGTTTTCTCAAATTAAATGCGTTGTTATGGAATTTTTTAAAAGTCATTATTTGAATAGAATAAGAATTGACATAAATGAGTTTTTAGAAAAATACTATTCAATAAATGATATAATAGTCCAAAAAATAAAATATTCAAAAAAAATTCAATAAATAATGTCCTAAATTTAAAGAATGATCCACTTGAAGTTTTATTATATTATTTGGTAACTTTAATAACTATATATTATGATTACACAAGAAGACACGGTAAAAGTTAAATTAGTTAACAGAGGGTTAATGCTAAATAATAAGGTCAAATTTTAAACTGAAACATTTCAAAAACCTATTGGATGAGATAATTTCTAACAATACTAATATAATATTCTAATTTAATGAGTTTTGGACCTTTTGAAAATTTAAATTCAATTTCTAATAAAATAATCTTTCAATCTTTCCAAAATTACCCCTCCTCCCTCTTATTAAAGGACACCACCTCTAATCCATTACACACTCCTCTAAAGCCCATTGACTCATCCAAAATTGGCTCCAATATGATCTCAAAATTAATTCCTTCCACTTAGAATCCTTCCCCAATGAATATTTATATTCATGAAATCACATTGGATAAAATCATAAGAAGTTACCTGATTTGAGGTAATGTCTTCTCTCAAGTTCCATTGTAACAGCGTGAGATTTTATGAAAAATATTATTTTTAATTTTATTAATGTCTTGTGTTGTACGCTACACCAAAAGGAGCTTGCACAACACACATCCTTGACTTGCCTTGCATTACACGCAATCGGGACCTTCCTCGATAGCGTGTGTAGTACGCAATACCGAGTTTCACTAAACAACGATATGCTATTAAAATATTATTAAAACTAGCCGTTATGAATAGTAATAACCACTTTTTAAAATTATAGAAATTTTATCTCTCAAAATGGACTTCATTTTTGGATTCGGAGTATCGAATTTAGCCTAAGGTGAAATTTTGGTACTTTTCGGATAACTTTCATTTTCTGATGAATAGTGAAAATTACTAAATTTTAGTTAAAAACAACTTTTTCAATTGAAATAATTAATAGTGATAAATTATTAATTTGAGTGGTTTTAAAGTATATTTAGAATATATTTTTACAATTTAATACAATTTTGGACATTGGATGTAATTTCACATTTAAACCAGACATAAACAGGTGTCAATCTTTTGATAGATATTGTTTCTTAAAAACACGCTATTTGTTTTAACAGCGGGATTCAATTATAAAATTAATTAATTCAACTTCTATGATATGAATTTGGTAAAATAGATTTCATCTCTGAATTTGGAATATGAAATATAGATTAGGATGAAATTTTGGCATTGTTCTGAAAAACATCAATTTTTGATGAATAGTGAAACTACTAAGTGGTAGTTAAAAAACTGAATTTTTCATAAAACATAATTTTACCGCTTCTGTGAATGGAATTTCAAAAATCTGAAAGACACGGTTGATGTCAGTAAGTAAAATGTGGTTCAATAAGATGAAAATTATTTTTGGTGAATAGTAACTTTTTACTTTTATTTACCACGGTTAAAAGTAAATAGGGTAATTAAGGGTAATAATGATATTAATATTACACTAACACATGTCCTAAGTCTATTGGATAAGTGTATCTCGACCAAAAACAACCTTAATTGTAAAATATTATCATTTAGGCCCACTTGGATTAGATTAGGACATTTATTATTATTTAATTCAAAGAAGAGTTAAAATAGTTAAAATCAATGTTTATTTACTAAAACATTTTTAATATGGGGTTATACATAAGATAAATTAGACTATAAAAATTCATTAGAAAGAAAAAACGATTTCCTACATAATGGTATTTTATTTGTAATTTTTAGACTTTAAATAATGTAATTTATTTATGACACAACAATGATGCAGTAATTACCTTTTTAAGAAAAATTAACATAATTGATGGTATAAATTCTAAAATAAATGTAATTTGTGACTTTTTATGACTTAAACTAATTTTCTAGGTTAATATGACATGTTTTTGTTGATTTAAGTAACTTGGTTCTAACTTATCATTCTGTTATGAATTTTATAAAAATCATGTACCAAATAGTGTCAAAATTGACACAAATTAGTTTTTAAAACATGTATTATATTATCAATTGTTATTTAATTCCTAAAAATCTAATGTTCGGCCAAATGACATAGATAAGGATATATATATTAATAATAAACAACTTGGGGTTCTTTTGGCTTATTATGGTATGTTTATTAACCATATAGTTTAAGAGAACAAAAAGACACGGTAAAAGTTAAAATATTTAACTTAGAGTTAAATCTAATTGATAAGGTTAAAATAATAACCTAAACATGTCTAAATCCTATTGGATGAGAGGATTTCGACCCATCCCCACCATAGCCTCGAAATAAATCAATTTGGAGCTATTTAAAACCGAACTTGACTTTATAATAAAATAATATTTTTAGTTATTCCAAAGGTGCCCCTCTCCTCCCTTATAAAAGGGCTCCTCCTCCCTCTCTTCCTCACACAACTTTGACCCTTCAAGCTCGGACAACCCCTTACAAAATCTCTTCTCCACTTCCCTAGTATTATCCTAGAGGTCCTGGTATTCTTCAAAGACCATCCTTAGTTCTTTAAGTGGAGGTTAAGAAAAGGCGCGTCAAAAAGAGGAGGTTCGGACACTTACGAAGAAAATCGGACCTAAGGTAAGGGAAATATCACAATATCATTTTTATCTGAGATTGTTTATACTTTAGTATTTACTGGGGTGTATTTTATCATCCACATCCATGTTTCTTCAATATGTAATATTAATTCCATCCACCTACAATTTTTTTAAATCCAATTTTACCCTTAGGTGAGTTTTTAGTAAAGGATATGAAAGGAATCTTTTGTCGTTTTTCGTATGAGGTACTTTTTGACTTTTCCGACAAAAGTACGAAGAATGTTTTGTTTAACTTATACGGCATGAATGTATTTTTAAAAAATTATTTCCTAGAAGATTCCTTTACAAGTTTTCATGTTTATTTTTAATCAACTTCTTTTAGTTTAAAGTTGTATGACATGTTAAGAAAGGAAAAAATGTTTTTGAAAAAGAAAGAATATTTTCCTCAAGAATGAAGTTCAAGTGTTTTATCAAAATTATTTTCCATCTAATATAATAAAAGGTTCTGTTTTTATCCATATTATTACATTGATTTGATTATGTTGTGATGGTATTATTTTTATGAATTCCTTTATCTTATATGAATTGTTTTATGATGTCATGTTGTTTAAGAATCCCATTTTTATTACATGGGTTATGCAATAATGTATGGTTTAAGATTTTGTGGAACACATAAGAATGGTATCATTATGAGATGGGTGAGACCTATATCTCCCTCCAATGCATTGGGTAAAGATTTTATATCTCATGAGGTAGACATGACTGGAATAGTAGGTTATACCGGTTCAGTGAAACAGTACTGAAACGAGGGTGACTCGGTTCAGAAAGGGACTTTGTCCACTAAGATAGTCTTGGAAATGAGTCTTGACTAACAAGAAATGATTCTCTATGATTATGTTTGTATGCCACAAAGTTTCATGTTTTATGTTATGATTATTGGGATTTCATTTCACTACTATGATTTATCCCATGTTATGAAATTATGCTCTCTTTTCCAGGTTATGATTTCCAAATGTTATGTTCTTATGAATATGATGTGATTTATTTTTCTTTTGTTTACCCTTACTGAGCATTTGAGATCACCATTTTATGTTTTATTTTCCCCAGGATATAATGAAAGGTTTTAGGAAAAAAAGGATGATGTTTATGTGAGATATTGAAGATCTTTCCCCACGATTAGAAGATTACGTTCTGAGTTTCCAAATACAATAAACTATTACGATCCTTGTGTGTGTGTTTTTGTTATGTACTATGTATTCCACAAAAGTAATATAATGTCCATGTATGTCAGGCTTTGGTTCTCTACAGTTGGTATCAGAGGAAAGGTTTAGTCAACCTTTGGAAACTAGGATGCGAGAACTTTGGTGAGATCCCTAGAGATATTTATAAGGTATGTCTAGGGATGTCCCTAAGGATAAGTATACGTATAGGATACAGTCCTAGAACAACGGTAATGATAATAGAATTTAACCTAAGATGTTAGATATTGAGGATACTCAACCTTTATTATGTTGTTTTCCCTAGCATTATTTTTTCCTCTCACACTATTCTTTTTTCGGTTTTAGAAAATGTCTGGAAACAAGATGATTCACGATAATACAGGATATAATGGACAATGGAATGATATTCTTCATAATGAAATGGGATTTTGAAGTCCAAACATCATTATTATGCTGAATCAGCAATCTCATAATATGATCAATAAAGTAAAATTTGGTAAGTTTCCTGACTCGGCTAATAAGAGATATATGGAGTTTCATGATGATCATAGAGGAAAGAAAGTTCAATTTCCCCTATGTAAATCATGTGGGAAGTGGCATCAAGGAGAATGTTTAAAAGGAACTAGTAGATGCTTTGGGTGTGGAAAAGAAGGACACAAAGCCAGTAAGTGCAAAGGAAAAGGTTCAGTTAACACCAGGGATGAGGATAATGGTATTGATACGACATCAACAATGGTTAAATGTTTTAAATGTGGAATGTACGGGCATTATGCAAACCAATTCCCTAAGGGAAAGTCTCATGAAGATAATATGTATGGTCGTATGGGTAGTATTTATGTTGATGATGATGAAGAGTCTACAAATGATATGTGAGATGAAAGAATTGTTGAAGCTCAGTCAATGGTTTAAGAATGTAGTGGAATGATGACATTTTTATCATGTGTAATGTTGTATAAGTAATCTCATGGTACTATGGAATAAAGAGACATCTAAGGATTGTTACACTGTCTTTACTTGAGTTTTGAAAGTGTACGATTAATAGTACCAGTATCCATGAAAGGTTATTCAGATATTTTTGTAATGTAGATGATATGCGCAAAATGAAGGGATAAGACGATAATGAGATGTTTGATTGTATTCATGAGCTCATAATTGATATAACGACTAAGTGATATAATGGTTTGAGTATAAATAATTTTGGGGATTTTGGTTTGTGGAAAGTGTTAACTTTTAACTGCGTTCATGTTTTCACTAAGGTTCAATGGGTATTCAAGAGAATACATGATTAAGGTCTTTGAATGTTTGGAATGGGACCAACAAGACATATCTTATGATATATGGGGATCAACGACAGTATTAAATCTCTGGTAATCGTTTTCACTATATTATGAGAGTGGACTGCAGTATTATGGATAAGCCTAAAGATTAGAATGGATTTTGTTGGACATAAGTTAGTATTGTTTAAGGATAAAAGATTTTCGATATTATTGATGGGATGTTATAGTAATGTAGTTTTAGAAAAAGGACAACCTGCAGGACGGGAGACAGCCCATCGCGTCGGACAAGGACGTGGGAATCGAACCCACAACCGAAATGCGACTGGCCTTTATCGCCTACCAATGGCCTACAGGAAGTCCCTGTTTTGTAGAAACAAGTTTTATTATATTAAGCAGTATGATATATGAAGTATAAAGTCCATTTTAGGAACCATATATGATTAATCTCACTATATATAGACTTATGTATTTTTTTGATAACTTTTCTAACCTTTTGTTTGAGACAGATGGAATGACCCATCATTCTATCACATGATCTGCTAACAGATCATGAATGACAAATTCATCTTCATTTCTTTAAGAGATGAAGTGTAAATTGTCCAAATAACGACAAACGATGAGACTATACCAAAATCACGAAAGTATTTCTTCTAATTCCAATTTCATCAACTTTAGGGAAATGATCTAGAAAACCAAAAATGTTGTCCTAGTGCTCTTATATCTGATTAATCAGATGGTACCTTAGATCGTCACAAATTTATGTATTTGTGATTGTTGGCTTTTCCATAGCCATGTTCTCTACCACTCTCCATCAGAACATGATGGTTAGATTTTTCTTCCATATCCATATTTTCACCTATGTGGAAACCCAGTGATTAGTTTATTTGGGTAACCATTACGTTTCATACTTTTGTTTTTAAAGATTGGTTTTGGTATTCCTTTTTACAATGTGGGTTTCTGTTAAAGAAACTTTGAAGTAGTAAACCATTTATAACCCCGAAAAATTTCGAGGGCGAAATTCATTTTAAGGGGGGTAGAATGTAACAGCCTGAGATTTTATGAAAAATATTCTTTTTAATTTTATTAATGTCTTGTGTTGTACGCTACACAAAAAGGATCTTGCACAACACACATCCTTGACATTCCTTGCATTACACGCAATCACGACCTTCCTCGATAGCGTGTGTAGTACGCAATACCGAGTTTCACTAAACAACGATATGCTATCAAAATATTATTAAAACTAGCCGTTATGAATAGTAATAACCACTTTTTAAAATTTTAGAAATTTTATCTCTCAAAATGGACTTCATTTTTGGATTCAGAGTATCGAATTTAGCCTAAGGTGAAATTTTGGTACTTTTCAGATAACTTTCATTTTCTGATGAATAGTGAAAGTTACTAAATTTTAGTTAAAAACAACTTTTTCAATCGAAATAATTAAGAGTGATAAATTATTAATTTGAGTGGTTTTAAAGTATATTTAGAATATATTTTTACAATTTAATACAATTTTTTTCATTGGATGTAATTTCACATTTAAACCAGACATAAACAAGTGTCAATCTTTTGATAGATATTGTTTCTTAAAAACACGCTATTTGTTTTAACAGCGGGATTTAATTTTAAAACTAATTAATGCAACATCTATGATATGAATTTGGTAAAATAGACTTCATTTTTGAATTCGGAATATGAAATATAGATTAGGATGAAATTTTGGCATTGTTCTGAAAAACATCAATTTTTGATGAATAGTGAAACTACTAAGTGGTAGTTAAAAAACTGAATTTTTCATAAAACATAATTTCACCGCTTCTGTGAATGGAATTTTAAAACTCCGAGAGACACGGTTGATGTCAGTAAGTAAAATGTGGTTCAATAAGATGAAAATAATTTTTGGTGAATAGTAACTTTTTACTTTTATTTACCAAGGTTAAAATTAAATAGGGTAAATAAGGGTAAGAATGATATTAATATTACACTAACACATGTCCTAATTCTATTGGACAAGTTTATCTCGACCAAAAACAACCTTAAGTGTAAAATATTATCATTTAGGCCCACATAGATTATATTAGGACATTTATTATTATTTAATTCAAAGAAGAGTTAAAAGAGTTAAAATCAAAGTTTATTTACTAAAACATTTTTAATATTGGGATATACATAAGATAAATTCGACTATAAATATTCATTAGAAAGATAAAAATATTTCCTACATAATGGTATTTTATTTGTAATTTTTTGACTTTAAATAATGTAATTTATTCATGACACAACAATGATGCAATAATTACCTTTTTAGGAAAAATTAACATAATTGATGTTATAAATGCCCAAATAAATGTAATTTGAGACTTTTTATGACTTAAACTAATTTTATAGGTTAATATGACATGTTTTTGTTGATTTAAGTAACTCGGTTCGAACTTATCATTATGTTATAAATTTCATAAAATTCATGTACCAAATATTGTCAAAATTTACATAAATTAGTTTTTAAAACAAATATTATATTATCAATTGTTATTTAATTCCCAAAAATCTAATGTTCGGCCAAATGACTTAGATAAGGATATATATATTAATAATAAACAACTTGGTGTTCGTTTGGCTTGTTATGGTAAGTTTATTAACCATATAGTGTAAGAAAACAAAAAGACACGGTAAAAGTTAAATTATTTAACTTAGAGTTAAATCTAATTGATAAGGTTAAACTAATAACCTAAACATGTCTAAATCCTATTGTATTAGAGGATTTAGACCCATAACCACCTTAGCCTCTAAATAAATCAATTTGGAGCTATTTAAAACCGAACTTTACTTTATAATAAAATAATATTTTTAGTTATTCCAAAGGTGCCCCTCTCCTCCCTTATAAAAGGGCACCTCCTCCCTCTCTTCCTCACACAACTTTGAGCCTTCAAGCTCGGCCAAAACCTTCCAAAATCTCTTCTCCACTTTCCTAGTATCATCCTAGAGGTCATGGTCTTCTTCAAAGACCATCCTTAGTTCTTTAAGTGGAGGATAAGAAAAGGCGTGTCAAAAAGAGGAGTTTCGGACACTTATGAAGCAAATCGGACCTAAGGTAAGGGAAATATCACAATCTCATTTTTATCCGAGATTGTTTATTCTTTAGTATTTACTGGGGTGTATTTTATCATCCACATCCATGTTTCTTCAATATTTAATATTAATTCCATCCACCTACAATTTTTTTAAATCCAATTTTACCCTTCGGTGAGTTTTTAGTAAAGGATATGAAAGGAATCTTTTGTCGTTTTTCGTACGGGGTACTTTTTGAATTTTCCGAAAAAAGTACGAAGAATGTTTTTTTAACTTATACGGCATGAATGGATTTTAAAAAATTATTTCCAAGAAGCTTCCTTTACAAGTTTTCAAGTTTATTTTTAATCAACTTCTTTTAGTTTAAAGTTGTATGACATGTTAAGAAAAGGAAAAAATGTTTTTAAAAAGAAAGAATATTTTCCTCAAGAATGAAGTTCAAGTGTTTTATCAAAATTATTTTCCATATAAGATAATAAATGGTTCTGTTTTTATCCCTATTATTACATTGATTTGATTATGTTGTGATGGAATTATTTTTATGAATTCCTTTATCTTATATGAATTGTTTTATGATGTCATGTTGTTTAAGAATCCCATTTTTATTACATTGGTTATGCAATAATGTATGGTTTAAGATTTTGTGGAACACATAAGAATGGTATCATTATGAGATCAGTGGGACCTATATCTCCCTCCAATGCATTGGGTAAATATTTTATATCTCATGAGATAGACATGACTGGAATGGTAGGTTATACAGGTTCAGTGAAACAGGACTGAAACGAGGGTGACTCGGTTCCGAAAGGGACTTTGTCCACTAAGATAGTCTTGGAAATGAGTCTTGACTAACAAGAAATGATTCTCTATGATTATGTGTGTATGCCACAAAGTTTCATGTTTTATTTTATGATTATTGGGATTTCATTTCACTACTATTATTTATCCCATGTTATGAAATTATGCTCTCTTTTGGAGGTTAAGATTTCCAAAAGTTATGTTCTTATGAATATGATGTGATTGATTTTTCTTTTGTTTACCCTTACGGAGCATTTGAGCTCACCCTTTTATGTTTTCTTTTCCCCAGGATATAAAGAATGGTTTTAGGTAAAAAAAGGGAAGATCTTTATGGGAGATATTGAAGATCTTTCACCACGATTAGAAGATTACGTTCCGAGTTTCCAAAGACACTAAACTATTACGATCCTTGTGTGTGTGTTTTTGTTATGTACTAAGTATTCCTCAAAAGTAATGTAATGTCCATGTACGTCAGGCTTCGGGTCTATACATCCATTCCATTATTTTCCCATGTCCACTCCATATGATTTTAGTATTATTTGTTTACATACCCAAAAAAATTCTCCAAAATATACAAGTTTAATGTTTGGATAAGGATTTTTACTACACTTACACACCTCCTTCTAATGGATACGAACATATTGTTTTTGTGTACGGTGAACTCTTGCCTCACAAAATGATGAATGACTGATTTTCCTCTACCACCTCTCATGGTAGCCATTATGATGGAACTGAAATTATATATGATATATAATATATTTAATCTATCTCTAACTTTACGTATTTCAGATTTATTACATACTATTATGATTTTTATGTTGTATAAATTCAATAATTTCATTTGAGAAAGTGCGGACTACCGCCCCCTCAATGTGATATGAATCATTAAAGCTGCTACACATGGATCGTAAAAATGATCGAATTAATGAACATATGTAACATATATAACATAGATATTACTCTATAATTATAATATACCGGTATATCATTCAGTTTTTATTCCTGTAAATATGAAAAATAAATGAAAGTAGTGGTCATGTCTACGTATTGCTTACCTTATAAATGAATGCTTCATTTAATTTCTTGAATCCAAATTCAATAGACTATTATAAATACAAATATACTTGATATATATGATATATATGATATATAAATTTTTAATATCATTCTTGAGATAATGTAATTTTTTTCACATGGAAATTTTTTAATTATAACAAGTACAATTTTTACTAAAGTACCAAACTTTGAAAAAATAACCGATATAACATAAATAATTAAGTAATTTTTATAAGGTTGTAATAATTGATATTCAATAAATAAAAAACTAGAAAATATTTTGGAAATATTATAGATTGAGAAAGATTTTGATTCTTGAAATTAATGAATGAATGAGTCATGTTGGACATGAGGTAAGGGACTTTGTCTCAATCTCCTTTCATTGAGGCATGTTTTGATAATATACAATTCATTATTTTACACGATCTATAATAAACCACCTTTAATTTTACTTTTATTCAAAATTAATCATTTTTTATGAAGTTTTATACTAAATAACACAATTAATTATTTTCTGTATTGTGGTGACAATGAATTTCATGTCTCCATAACTGTTATATGATATTTTACTTCATCTATAAGCCTTATTTTTTTAAATGGAAGAATAAACTCTTCATCCCATTTTGGGTACTTTGTTATTGAAATTGGTTTTGAAAATGTATTTTCTATTTAAATATCTTGACCTTTTTTATGTGATTGAAATTGAATTTTTATGATTTAAATTGTCACGACCCGCCCTCGGGGTCCGTGCCGTGACTACCCCAAGCCCGCCTTCCATAGGCCAGGGGCTGGCGACTAGCACCAAGGCGTAAATCCCGGTAAAAAGGGAAGGTATTGCCTTTGAAAAGTAAACACACACCACAGAGTAAACAAGCGGAAAGTAAACACTAAACAAGCAGAGTACGACTGAAAGTGCGGAAAAGTAAATGGGCCAGAATACAAACCCAAACTGAAAGTAAAGTACAACTCAAAAAGGGAAAAACAGCAACTGAAAAGTAAAAGCCGCTACTCCGAGCTGTCCACTGGAAATCCCACCTGAAGGGTGGGTACAGATAGCTCCCCAGCTCCACGGGTCCCGCCGTCCGCTCCGTGCACGTCCCGCCCAGTGGTCCACCTCCGGGTACCGTCCCGCTCTACAAGCCTCAGCTAAGTCAACGCTGTCCGTCGTCTGCAACCAACACAACGTAGTGCGGGCGAAGCCCGTGCAGGGGTGAGTATAAGCTACTCAGTAGGGACCCCGAGACCCCTGAAGGTCTCTCAAATCCACAAAGGATAAACCACAAAGAAAAGTACAATCACGAAGTAACAACCGACACTGCTTAGGTATATGCCCATACATATACCTAAGTCATTAATTCAGATACGCTCCAACCTCCGAGCCCAAGTACAACTCAGTCCACGCAGGAAAGTATACGTAATCCACAAAGGGAAGCAAAATATAATCCACACAGGATTGCACAACACAATCCACACAGGAAAACAACAGGATTCAGCTCACACAGGTATACTTCTTCAAGGACGATAAAGATGATCACTGATCCATCTAAGTCGTCGGACCCACGAAGGATCGATAGGTAACTAACCCCCGCAGAAGACCCACACAGGATCGGGCTCACACAGAACCTGTAGGCGCTGGCTCACACAGAACCGCTGAGCGCAAGGACCCACATAGGATCGGGCTCACACAGAACCTGTAGCACTGATCCACGTAGGATCGCTGAGTGCTGTAGTCGTCGTCGTCGAATCCACACAGGATCTCTGTACTGTCGTCGTCCAATCCACACAGGATCTCAGTACTGTCGTCGTCAAATCCACACAGGATCTCTGTACTGTCGTCGTCAAATCCACACAGGATCTCTGTACTGTCGTCGTCAAATCCACACAGGATCTCTGTACTGTCGTCGTCGCAGTCACAGTAGCAGTCGTAGCAGTAGAACAGTCGCAGCCAGCACTAGGGTTCCCGCACACAGCAAGCTCGTACGGAGGGTCCGCTCCACGAGCCGAGAGGCTGATACATCAACTGTCACGAAGACCGGAGTTGATGTATCCAAAAGTTCTGTATCGTCAACAGGAACTCAACGCAACAGACGGCGCGTCGATCGGACGCCCGGTCTGAGAGTTATTGGCATTTTCGTCTCCGGGGCCCGGTTGGTTTTTAAGGCAAAACCAACCCGACCGTACTCCACCTGCGTCCAAACCTCGGGCGGAGTATGCCAAAAGATCCGTCTCACTAAGAGGAACACTACGCGACTGACGGCACGTCAATCGGACGTCCGTAGCTCAAGATATGAGCGTTTCCGCTCCGAAGGCCCGGTTGGTTTCGTGAACGAACCAACCCGGCCGAACTCAAAGTAAACCGAAACCTTGAGTGCGATATACCGAAACGACCGTCTCGATCCAAGGATCGCGTTGCCGCAGACGGTTCGTCATTCGGAGGTCCGAGGCTCAAGTTATGAGCGAAAAACCAAAACTGGTTCGAAACGGGGGGGTCCGGGTCCGGGCCGACCCGGCCCGACCCCCCCCCCCCCCCGGGCGGCGCGGCGGCGCGGCGGCGGGCCGCGGTGGCGGCGGCGGCGGGCCGCGGTGGCGGCGCTTGGCGCCGCACGTGGGTCACGCGGGGGGCAATCAAGCCCCCCCCCTGTTTGTGAAGGCGGCACGGCTTTGAGCCGTGCCTTTGCAAAAAAAACGGCCCCCGCAAGTTGGGGCCGGCTGGACGAACCGGGGGGCTGTTGCCCCCCCTCCTTAAATGAACCGCCCCCCCTCATTAAGAGGGGGGTTTGATGAACCAGCCGGGGGATTTATTCCCCCGGTTTTATGACATCCGGCCGGCCCGCTGGCCGGCCGGTTTTTACCAACGGGACCGGAAATTCCGGTCCCGCCCTCGTCTTCCGACGCCGGCGGCCCGGCCGCCGGTCTTTCCTTCCGCCGCGGCCCGGAACCGGCCGCGGTCTCCTCGTCCCGCCGCGGCCCGGAACCGGCCGCGGCGTTCGTCATCCGGCGCGGTGCGTCGGCACCGCGCCCCTACGTCGTGCTTCGATTCTTTTCAACGCGGCGCGACGGCGTCGCGTTCTTGAAGATTCTCCTCGGCGTAGCGCGACGGCGTTGTGTAAATTAAACGCACGGTAAACCGCGTGGTGCGACGGCACCACGCCACTTTGCTTCCATCGCAAGAATTAAACAAGAACGTTGGAGGGGGGTTCGGCCGTGTTCGTGCGGTCCGGCCCCCCTCGCGTTAATAATAATAACGCATCTTAAAGAAAAACATGTCACACGTTAATCTTGCTAAAAGCACGATCAAGAATAAAATTAGGAATCCAAAAGAAATTCGACAACCCCTACGTCGGGTTTAAGATTCAAAGGTTCGGCTACGCTCCGCGGAAGACGGTGTCGCGGAGGTCGGGTGTCGCGGAAGCCGTTCGTCAAATCCGATGACGAAGGGATGCGTTCGAAGAGTCACGTCGTTGGCGAAACTTGTACGCCGACGAAGATGGTCCGAGGAGGAAGTGGCGTTCCCTCTCGTTGACACCGAGGACGAAGAAGAGAGGCGTCGTTCTTCGTTCTTCGTCAGAGTTTGAGCGTTCTTCGTTCTTCGTTCTTCGTCAGAGTTGAAGATGAAGAGGAATGCTCTCAAAAGCTCTCAAGGGAACAAACGATCAACCAAAAATAAAATAAGACTACATCTTATTTTATTCTCACTTTGCCAACCTTTCAAAATTCAAAAGTTGAATTCAATTCATTAATTAAGTCTAGAGTTGACAAAATTAAATGAAAAGATAAATTGGCAAGAGTTAAAGAAGGGGAGAGTTACATAAATAAGAGGAAGGGTTTTGAGAGGATAAGGAATTTGAAAAGAAAAAGGGGTTCGTGTGGGCCCCACCACACTTAATCCTCCCAAGGGAGGTTAAGTGGGTGTGGGTCCCACTTCTAACCTCCTTTGGTATGTTTTTAAAATAAGTTAAAATAAAATTTGTTTTGCACAAATTTTATTTAACTTAACTGAAAAACCCCAAAACGTAACTTTCAACCCGCAACAAACGCAACTCCCGAAAAGGTCTCAAAAAGCGAATATCGGCGCTGCGAGTTCATCGGTGCCCTCGGATTTCAATTCCGAGCACCGGATCAAAAGTTAGGAATTCCCGCTCGTTCGTTCACTGAACGTACCCGAGCCCAAACTTCGGAAATTAATTCCGGG
The DNA here is from genome assembly GCA_963277665.1 of Viscum album. Taxonomy (NCBI): domain Eukaryota; kingdom Viridiplantae; phylum Streptophyta; class Magnoliopsida; order Santalales; family Viscaceae; genus Viscum; species Viscum album. The sequence continues at coordinate 818,138,407 of OY728141.1, read as the reverse complement.
CACTCCGGGCCTCGGAATCAGGTGCCGTCTGAAACCGCGCTCTTGTAAAATTCTAAAGAAAATTAAGAAAAAAATTTCCTTGAATTTTACGGGTCTTTACATTACTCCCACCTCAGGGCTTTACGTCCCCGTAAAGCTACATCAAAAACTAGGGAAACCAAAAGAGAGTACTTAGCACGCATCTGAGCCTCCCGCTCCCATGTACTCTCCTGGAGATTCCCGTGCCGCCATCTGTTGCGCACAAGAGGAATCGATCGCCCATGTAGGACCCGCTCCTGGATGACATGGACCTCCTCTGACGTGGCCCGGACCATCTCCGGTCCCACCAGAGCTGCAAGATTTCTCTTTTGCCGAAAAGAGAAATCTGGTCTCATCCCCTGGATGAACCACATTCTTTGCCTAAAACAGTCAATCCTAACATGGATGATACTAATCCATACTAAGGATGACGTCGTAAGGCCTCGACGCTACTACTAAGTGATTCAACCGTTACTCTCGCCTCCAAGGGTTGAGTCACACTGTCGGCATCAGTGTGTGGTAACTGGGTCTCCTCCAGTAGATGTCTCACAAGTGAGGGTCAAGTCAACAGCCAAAACTGGAACCTCTTAGTAACATTACGATAGAGGACAGGAACGAAAACATCACAAGGTATGCGTCTTTTATTATTGCAGCTCGTAATACAAGACGCTACACAAAAGCAACAAGGAACCAGAAGTACAAAGGATGTATCCACTAGTTCTGCTCCTGTCCATCGGCTCCCAGGGCTCCATGATCGAAGGCCTCGGCTGCCTGAAGCTGAGCTCTCCCCTGCGGTCGGGGTGGACCTCCTGGTGGTGGTGGTGGTAGAGCCTCAAAGCGTCGGCCACCACCAGCTGCTCGTCCAGCTCCTCTGCCTCGTCCGCCTCCTCCCTGCGGACCGCCACGGTCGAACCTCTACCTCTGCCTAGGTGGTTCCTCAACCGTCTGCTGCTCCTCCGCATGGCGGGTCGGGCAGTCACGAGCCATGTGGCCTCGCCCGCCGCATGCATAGCACTGTCTTCCACTCGAAAGACTGGCTCCGCGTTGTGTTCCCTGCACTGCTGAGCCAGTGCCCTGAGGTCTGGTCTGTCTGGACCCCTGAGTCATTCGCCGACTGCCAGCTGCAGATGACTCTGCCACGTGCCGTCCTGCGGTGGGTCTCTGTGCTGGTGTAGACTCAGCAAGGAAGCTCTCGATCAGAAGGGCCCGCTCCAGTACTCCTGTCTGAGTCGGTATGCTGAGGGAGATCAGCGATGCCCTGATCTCGTGTCTCAAACCCTGCTCGAAGGTCCGGGCCCGGAAGAATGGGTCCCGTACCATGTCGGTCGAGTAGCGCGAGAGATCGGTAAATCTCGCCGAGTACTGAGCGACCGTCATGCTGCCCTGCCGCAGCTGTAGAAGCTCCTGGATACGCACCGCACGAAGGGTGGCTGGGACGAACTCCGAGCGGAAGATGCTCTCAAAGTCCGTCCAAAGAAGAGATGCCTCATCGTGCACCTGGAGCATCAAGCTCCACCATCGTCCTGCTGCTGCGTGTAGTAGGCTCGCAGCGAGGATCACCATGAGGTCTGCTGGTGTCCTCACTAGCCTAAACACTCGAACCACTGCCTCCAGCCAGTCCTCTGCTGCCTGGGGATCCGTCTCCCCGCGAAACCTGGGCGGTCGCTGGCGCTGAAACTCATGCAGTGCGCTGAGGCGACGTGCATCGTCAGCGGATGCTGCTGGAAGCATCGGGGAATCGGCGGTTAAAGCTACTGCCGGTGCCACTACTGACAAAGGGCCCTGCACCGAAGCCTCGTCGCTCGGTGGGCTGTCGTCTCGCTCGACTCTCGGAACCCTAGCTGGCTGCCGTCGTGGGGCCATCCTGAAAAGGAAACAGGTGCGCCACGGTTAGAATAGTATACCTGGTGAGCTGGCACAAGTAATCACAAGGAAAACTTGAGACTTTCATAAAGCAGATCAGTATACCCGGTGAGCTGACACAAGTAATCACAAAGAAAACTTGAAACACACACGCAATCAATGTTTTCGTGCATTAAGTCGGAAATCAGAAGTCAGGGTCCTGGTGTACGGATACGTCGGCCGCCGCACCAACACTGGACTCCCTGGACTGATAACCACACTCAATACGCTAAACATTATTGCTTCACATAGAAAAGATCAGAGTTCGCGGTAGAACCGAACTGCTCTGATACCAATTTGTCACGACCCGCCCTCGGGGTCCGTGCCGTGACTACCCCAAGCCCGCCTTCCATAGGCCAGGGGCTGGCGACTAGCACCAAGGCGTAAATCCTGGTAAAAAGGGAAGGCATTGCCTTTGAAAAGTAAACACACACCACAGAGTAAACAAGCGGAAAGTAAACACTAAACAAGCAGAGTACGACTGAAAGTGCGGAAAAGTAAATGGGCCAGAATACAAACCCAAACTGAAAGTAAAGTACAACTCAAAAAGGGAAAAACAGCAACTGAAAAGTAAAAGCCGCTACTCCGAGCTGTCCACTGGAAATCCCACCTGAAGGGTGGGTACAGATAGCTCCCCAGCTCCACGGGTCCCGCCGTCCGCTCCGTGCACGTCCCGCCCAGTGGTCCACCTCCGGGTACCGTCCCGCTCTACAAGCCTCAGCTAAGTCAACGCTGTCCGTCGTCTGCAACCAACACAACGTAGTGCGGGCGAAGCCCGTGCAGGGGTGAGTATAAGCTACTCAGTAGGGACCCCGAGACCCCTGAAGGTCTCTCAAATCCACAAAGGATAAACCACAAAGAAAAGTACAATCACGAAGTAACAACCGACACTGCTTAGGTATATGCCCATACATATACCTAAGTCATTAATTCAGATACGCTCCAACCTCCGAGCCCAAGTACAACTCAGTCCACGCAGGAAAGTATACGTAATCCACAAAGGGAAGCAAAATATAATCCACACAGGATTGCACAACACAATCCACACAGGAAAACAACAGGATTCAGCTCACACATGTATACTTCTTCAAGGACGATAAAGATGATCACTGATCCATCTAAGTCGTCGGACCCACGAAGGATCGATAGGTAACTAACCCCCGCAGAAGACCCACACAGGATCGGGCTCACACAGAACCTGTAGGCGCTGGCTCACACAGAACCGCTGAGCGCAAGGACCCACACAGGATCGGGCTCACACAGAACCTGTAGCACTGATCCACGTAGGATCGCTGAGTGCTGTAGTCGTCGTCGTCGAATCCACACAGGATCTCTGTACTGTCGTCGTCCAATCCACACAGGATCTCAGTACTGTCGTCGTCAAATCCACACAGGATCTCTGTACTGTCGTCGTCAAATCCACACAGGATCTCTGTACTGTCGTCGTCAAATCCACACAGGATCTCTGTACTGTCGTCGTCGCAGTCACAGTAGCAGTCGTAGCAGTAGAACAGTCGCAGCCAGCACTAGGGTTCCCGCACACAGCAAGCTCGTACGGAGGGTCCGCTCCACGAGCCGAGAGGCTGATACATGAACTGTCACGAAGACCGGAGTTGATGTATCCAAAAGTTCCGTATCGTCAACAGGAACTCAACGCAACAGACGGCGCGTCGATCGGACGCCCGGTCTGAGAGTTATTGGCATTTTCGTCTCCGGGGCCCGGTTGGTTTTTAAGGCAAAACCAACCCGACCGTACTCCACCTGCGTCCAAACCTCGGGCGGAGTATGCCAAAAGATCCGTCTCACTAAGAGGAACACTACGCGACTGACGGCACGTCAATCGGACGTCCGTAGCTCAAGATATGAGCGTTTCCGCTCCGAAGGCCCGGTTGGTTTCGTGAACGAACCAACCCGGCCGAACTAAAAGTAAACCGAAACCTTGAGTGCGATATACCGAAACGACCGTCTCGATCCAAGGATCGCGTTGCCGCAGACGGTTCGTCATTCGGAGGTCCGAGGCTCAAGTTATGAGCGAAAAACCAAAACTGGTTCGAAACGGGGGGGTCCGGGTCCGGGCCGACCCGGCCCGACCCCCCCCCCCCCCCCCCCCCCGGGCGGCGCGGCGGCGCGGCGGCGCAACGGCGGGCCGCGGAGGCGGCGGCGGCGGGCGGCGGCGCGGCGGCGGGCCGCGGTGGCGGCGGCGGGCCGCGGTGGCGGCGGCGGCGGGCCGCGGTAGCGGCGGCGGCGCTTGGCGCCGCACGTGGGTCACGCGGGGGGCAATCAAGCCCCCCCCCTGTTTGTGAAGGCGGCACGGCTTTGAGCCGTGCCTTTGCAAAAAAAAAAACGGCCCTCGCAAGTGGGGGCCGGCTGGACGAACCGGGGGGCTGTTGCCCCCCCTCCTTAAATGAACCGCCCCCCCTCATTAAGAGGGGGGTTTGATGAACCAGCCGGGGGATTTATTCCCCCGGTTTTATGACATCCGGCCGGCCCGCTGGCCGGCCGGTTTTTACCAACGGGACCGGAAATTCCGGTCCCGCCCTCGTCTTCCGACGCCGGCGGCCCGGCCGCTGGTCTTTCCTTCCGCCGCGGCCCGGAACCGGCCGCGGTCTCCTCGTCCCGCCGCGGCCCGGAACCGGCCGCGGCGTTCGTCATCCGGCGCGGTGCGTCGGCACCGCGCCCCTACGTCGTGCTTCGATTCTTTTCAACGCGGCGCGACGGCGTCGCGTTCTTGAAGATTCTCCTCGGCGTAGCGCGACGGCGTTGCGTAAATTAAATGCACGGTAAACCGCGTGGTGCGACGGCACCACGCCACTTTGCTTCCATCGCAAGAATTAAACAAGAACGTTGGAGGGGGGTTCGGCCGTGTTCGTGCGGTCCGGCCCCCCTCGCGTTAATAATAATAATGCATCTTAAAGAAAAACATGTCACACGTTAATCTTGCTAAAAGCACGATCAAGAATAAAATGAGGAATCCAAAAGAAATTCGACAACCCCTACCTCGGGTTTAAGATTCAAAGGTTCGGCTACGCTCCGCGGAATACGGCGTCGCGGAGGTCGGGTGTCGCGGAAGCCGTTCGTCAAATCCGATGACGAAGGGATGCGTTCGAAGAGTCACGTCGTTGGCGAAACTTGTACGCCGACGAAGATGGTCCGAGGAGGAAGCGGCGTTCCCTCTCGTTGACACCGAGGACGAAGAAGAGAGGCGTCGTTCTTCGTTCTTCGTCAGAGTTTGAGCGTTCTTCGTTCTTCGTTCTTCGTCAGAGTTGAAGATGAAGAGGAATGCTCTCAAAAGCTCTCAAGGGAACAAACGATCAACCAAAAATAAAATAAGACTACATCTTATTTTATTCTCACTCTGCCAACCTTTCAAAATTCAAAAGTTGAATTCAATTCATTAATTAAGTCTAGAGTTGACAAAATTAAATGAAAAGATAAATTGGCAAGAGTTAAAGAAGGGGAGAGTTACATAAATAAGAGGAAGGGTTTTGAGAGGTTAAGGAATTTGAAAAGAAAAAGGGGTTCGTGTGGGCCCCACCACACTTAATCCTCCCAAGGGAGGTTAAGTGGGTGTGGGTCCCACTTCTAACCTCCTTTGGTAGGTTTTTAAAATAAGTTAAAATAAAATTTGTTTTGCACAAATTTTATTTAACTTAACTGAAAAACCACAAAACGTAACTTTCAACCCAAAACAAACGCAACTCCCGAAAAGGTCTCAAAAAGCGAATATCGGCTCTGCGAGTTCATTGGTGCCCTCGGATTTCAATTCCGAGCACCGGATCAAAAGTTAGGAATTCCCGCTCGTTCGTTCACTGAACGTACCCGAGCCCAAACTTCGGAAATTAATTCCGGGCACTCCGGGCCTCGGAATCAGGTGCCGTCTGAAACCGCGCTCTTGTAAAATTCTAAAGAAAATTAAGAAAAAATTTTCCTTGAATTTTACGGGTCTTTACATAAATATTGATATTTTCAATCTTTTATGTGTGATGATTATATAATGGAACTTGTAAATTTGAATAGTTGTTACATGATAGACCAAATGATGCTGGTTCTGTGATAAACTGAGCACAGTTGGTTATGTTATAACCTCCAATTCATTGGTTATGGAATTCGGCTGTATGGATATTTTATTTAGTTATACTTGTGGAATTCGACCGTTTAGTTATTCTATTTAAGTATGTTTACATCCAATGGGACCTTTATTTACTATGTTCTTCTTTCTAAGGGATATATGGTAATTTTTGGTTGTTAAAAGAGTATTCAGTGAGATTATATTCAGTGATGTGTTTTTGCTAATTCTTTAAGGGGAATATAATGACATTATGATAATGTATTCATGGTTTATTTGTTGTTTTGAAATATAACATTCTTCCTTCTATAAGAATCCCTTATGATTCTTTTCATTATAATCCCATGTTATTTAAAAAAAATTACAGGGCTTAAAGATGAATAGGGTCAAGGACATGATCATGGAAAATTCATGTTATCTAAAACATGGAACAAAACAAGTTTTTTATTTTTAGAAGACTTTATGAAAAAATGGTTAGTGACTAAAAGTGTCTACTTGTTATATTCAAGTTGTTATGTTTATGTTATGACCTAATTCAATAAATCTATTAACCTGAAAAGATTTTCACTATGAATTATTAATATAATTCAGGACAATGTATGTTTATGAAAGGGGCCTTATAGTCATTATTAGAGGTCGGTTTAGATAACATTATGATTTAGGATTTTTCTAATAAAATATCCAGAAATGATTTTTACGATATTGTCAAATTGAAATAATTTAACATTTTATGATTAACATGTTGCTTCTTCCATTATATTTTTGTTCAGAATGTTTTTCCGTAGAGGAAACATAGAATCTATGATTGGATGGAATATAGAGGAGAATAACCTTCCAAATATGCATCCTGATATGGTCAGAATCAGAAGAGAATAGTTTGTTGTAGTGTTGGATTAGTTGATTAAGGCGATAAATGGTTGTGGTGTCCATGAATGAGATCAACCAAATCAGCCACATAGGAACATGTCTGCAGTGGACCATTTCATGATGAATCATCCCCATCATTCATAAGAACTTCTGACCCTACCAAAGTTGAAGTGTCGATCAAGGAACTGGAAATGATTTTTTCTATCATGGTGTGTATATACAATCAAAATATTAGTATTATTGTTGAAAATTTTGAAGGATTATTTGTTCCTTGGTGGACAATGTTTAAAAATATAAGGTACATTGATGATTTTGATTCTATCTTTTCAGAGGAATTCAAAGGTACGTTACTTGAGAAAACATTTCCTTATAAGGTTCGACATAGACTAAATAATAATTCTTTCAATTGATCCAAGAGAATAACTTAGAGGCTACTTATGATCCAATTTCCACTTGACTAGAATGGTATGATCCAAATTTCATTCGAGATATTAATAGTAAGATAAATCTATTTTACTCAGGATTTAAGGCATGATATTGAATGGAATTAGTCTATCATGAATTGAAAATATATGAGAAACATGTCAGATGTGATGAGAATGTGGAAATGGGGTTTTATGATGAATATGTATTCCATGAGAGAAATAAAAAAGAAGAGGTCTAGTTTGTAGAAAAAGGGAATGTATTCATCTAATAATTCTGGAGGTTTGAAAATTAAATTTCCATCTTATGATATGTGTGGTAAAAATAATCATGGAGAATTTCTCTCAAAATATAAAAATTGTATCAGGTGTGGTAAAACTAGTCAAATTGATCATAACATAAATTAATATGATCAAGAAAGAAATGAAAATCTAGTGGTAAGGTGTTTCTGTTGCAATGGGTTTGGTAATTATGCCAATGTGTGTCCAAAGTGGACTACATAGGGTGGAAACCAGACATATCAAAAGCAGAAGGGTGTGGAGAAATATTTTGCTACTTCTAAGGTTAATGTGGGACAATAAAATGAAGTTGTATTAGGTACATTGTTTTTTTTTCATATTATTACAATGTTTTTTTATTCAAGGCCTACACATTCTTTCATATCTAACAAATTTTCTTGTAAATTGGGAATTCCATCTAAAGATATGAATCCTGAACATGTGATAAAAACACCTGGAATATATGTTGAGACAATAGAATTTTAATAACCTTCATGTAATTATTTGCGTAAAGAATCTACATACAAACCGTAATGTTTTTCTTGTAGTAGAGTTTGATGTTATTTTGGTTATGGATTGGCTTTCTGTTTATCATGATAAGATTAACTACAGATTTAAAGAGGTTTCCTTTCAGCAAGAATTTTTGTTTTTGTACAAAAATTAACCTTAATTTTGATAACATATCAAGAATATGAGAAAATTGTAAAAGATGAAATTTAATGTTACATTGCACATATTGGTTAAAACAAAGGAACTGTTTAGGTTAATGATGTGCCAGTGGTAAATTAGTACATTAACATTTTTCCTGATGAGTTTCCTGATATAATTCCTGGCAGAGATGTTGAATTTACTGATGACATAGTTCATTATGCAATGCCAATTTCAAAACCCCCTTATCGAATGGATCAAAAAGAGAGTTTAGAGATAATGAAGCAATTGCATGATTTATTTGATAATGTTTTCATTAAACATAGCACATCATCCCGGGGTTCTCATGTATTGTTTGTAAAAAAATAAGGTTCAAAGATGCTTTGCATGGATTATATATCCTGGATATTATCACTTTTGAGAACAAATATACTTTTTCTCATATCGATGATTTTTTTATTAGCTTCAAGGAGCTTAGTATTTTTCAAAGATTAACTATAGGTTGGGGTACCATCAATTGAATATAAAGGAAACATATGTTCCAAATACTTTGTTTCATACTAGATATAGCCATTATGAATTTGTAGTTATGACTTTTGGATTAAAAAATTCTCAGGATGTAATCAAAGATCTTATAAATAGAATTTTCCATGAGTTCTTGGATAATTTTGTTGTTATTTTTTTTATGATTTTTTGGTGTATTCATGAAGTAAATAAGAACATAAAATTCATTTAAGGGTTGACTTTCAAAAATTAACAGAAAAAAAATTTATGGGATATTCATCATGTGTTATTTTTGGTTGCATAAAAATTCATTACATTGTATTATTGTTTTTGAATATAGGATGAATGTTGACACTTCTAAAATGAAATATGCTAAAGAGTGGCCAAGAATACCAATAACACATAGATCCATATTATTCCTAGGTTGGAAGGATATTAAACAAGGTTTGATGAAAATTTATCAAATTTATCCATCCCACTGACTAAGTCAACTCAAAATGGTGTCAAGATTATCTAAAAAATAGAATGTGATGATTGTTTTCAGGAATTGAAAATAAGATTAGTGAATGATCCAATTTTTCCATTCCTTCTAGAAATGGTGATTTGGTTATCTATTGTGGTTCTCTATTTTAAGGAAATGGTTTTTTCCTAAGGAATAATTATTAGGTAATTGCTTATACTTCATGTTAGTTGAAACCTCATAAGTTAAGTTACTATAAACATAATTTGTAATTAGCTTCTATTTTTTGGCTTTAAAAACTTGGAGGAATTATTTTTATAGAGTAAATTGTGTAATATATACTAATAGAAAAAGTTTGAGGTATATATTCACTCATAAATAATTAAACATGAGACGAAGAAGTTAGATATAATAAATCAAGGATTATGATTGCACAATCCATTACCATCTAGGAAAGGAAAATAAATATTCTAACACATTATTTCGAAAGGGTAATGATAAATTTTCCATGTTATATTTTGAACGATAGCATTTGGTTTTTGATTTGAGGAATTTTGTATTAGTTTTTATTAGTGCAGGGAATTGCTCTGTTTTGTTTTAGGTGGAAGTGGAATGGTCTCCAATAGAATGAATAAATAACGAACAGAAAGAAGATAGCAAGTTTCTAAAAAAGGTAGAATTGGTTCATAAGGGTATGTTACATGAATTTTATGTTGACAAAGATTGTGTTTTGATACTTGGGAATACATTAGTTGTGCCTTTTGATTCACATTTGAAGAAAAATTTGTTTTGTAATGCACGTAGTTATCTATTTTTAGTTATTCCAGGAAGTACATTGATGTTTTGAGATCTTTAGAAGTATTACTGGTGGGATGAAATAAAACGAGTTATTGATTAAATTAATGGGAATTGTTTGACTTTTAAACCCGTTAAAGCAGTGTGACAGTTAATAAAATGGATTCTTCAGCCTTTATCGGTTACATATTAGAATTGGGTCAATATGTCCATTGACTTTGATGTAGAATCACCAAATAAATATTGAGGTAATAATACAATCTGGTTTATTTTTTATCACTTAACTAAATATTCTCATTTCAATACTATTCGAGATACTTTGTCTCTAGATATACTACCTAGGTTGTATATTAAATATATAGTATGTTTTCATGGAGTTACCCTATGTATTGTATCTGACCGTGATTTGAGGTTCACTACTATCTTTTGGATAGGCATTCAGAAGTTGTTGGGTACTGAATTAAATTTTATTATAACTTTTCCTCCTCAATCATATAGGCAATCTGAATAAATAATTTAGGTAATGGAAGATATGATATGTGCTTCATCAATATATTACCATTGATTTAGGAACCAACAACTATCTTTAGTTGTGTTTTCTTATAATAACAATTTTAAATAATGTATATAATTACTCCATTTAAGGCATTATATGGAAATATGTGTTGACCTATATGTTTTTTGGATTTAGTAGGTGAATGAACGTTTATGTGATATGGATTTGTAGGAAAGATTGAATAAAATTTTAAGTTGAAAAGAATCACAAGAGAACATCTCAGAGTAGGAAGAAAAGTTATGCGGATAACCAGAGGAAGGACCTTTATTTCGAGGTAGGTTATCATTCCCTTCTCAAAGTTTCTCCAGGGAAAAGTGTGATGTGTTTTAGTAAAAAGGGAATTCAAATTATAAGGTTTATTGGACCCTAGGAAATCCTAGAGAATGTTGAATCAGGTTTCTACATAGTCGATTTAGCCCTTTTTTTATCCCTTGTACACAATGTTATCCATGTTTCAATGTTGAGAAAAAATATTCCGGATCCATCCCATGTTTTGAGTCTGTAGGTAGTTTAGATGTAATAGAATCTCTATTATGAGGAAAAACCATTCTAGATTATTTAACAATGATATAATGTGTTGAGGAATATGTTAATTAATCAGGTAATGGTTGTGAGGAAAACATATTTTGTTGAAGAGGAAACATGGGAATCTAAAATTTCTATGAGGGATAAACACCCCCACTTATTTGATAAGGGAATAAAATTGCGAGGACACAATTCTCAAAATGGTGGAAGGATGTAACATCCTTGGTAAAAAATAAAATGAAAATTTCATATTTATTGATATATGTGAATTAAATATTAATTTTAATTAAAATGGGATGCTATCTTCAAAGGCTGACTCGACACGCAACAATCGGTTTCTCTGAAAACATATGTTGTGCACAATGTGGTGTCATACTTAAAATAATCATATAATAATAATATTATTTTTAATGGTAGTTAATGCCTAGCCATTTTAATTAGTAGAATGAACAGAACTGACTATTTTATTATTAGAAATGATTGTTAAATATTTTAGATTTATCTATAAAAATAAATAAGCATAAAATGAGAATGAATCAAATTTTTAGCAAAAATACGTTAATAATTTTAAATGGTTGTTTTATATATATTTGATAGAAAAACCATTTTAAATCTATTTTTTTCCCTTTTATGTGTTTCATTCAACAAAACAAACTTATTCTTTAGAAGTGATACATCAAAATACACTTTGGGAAAACCTTTGGTATTTTTCTAATAAAGTTCATTTTTATGAATAGTGATAGATAATGAATTTTATGTCAAAAGTGACATTTAATATGATATATTTATATGGTTCTATTATATATTTTATTCAATTTAATGAATTATTTATATGATATTTTTATCATTTAATAAAAAATTTATCAAAGGAAGTAAGTTCACTTTTTAGTTAGACATATATACATGTCAATCATTAGATAATTATTACATCTTAAAAACATGTTTTCTAGTTTTCAAAACAGGAATTAATTTATTAATAATTAATTCCACTTATATGTTTTGAATTTATAAAATTTAATTCCATAGTTAGAATCAGGAGGTAATTTTTTTTAAATATTTACTTTTTATTTTTAGACAAAATCAATTGTAACTTCAGTAAATATTTTATTGACCATTGTTAATGGGATAATAAGGTAAATAATGATAAAAAATAAAATAAAAATAATATTAAACTACTCTAACACATGTCCTAACCCAATTTCATGAGATATTTCAGACCTTGGGCATCCTTGGGTCTATTTTGAGACCCCATGGAGCCACTTGTGTGTGGAAAGGACATTTAGTTGAATGTTAAGGAATATATAACTTAAACATGTATCTTTTACAAAAAAATTTATATGGGGTTATAAAATTGATATATTCGACTATAAATATTCATTATAAATCTAAAAATATTTTCATCATCCTTTTATTTTATTTATAATTTTTAGACCTCATATAAATAAATTTATATATGACACAATGGTGATGTAGTGATTAACTTATTAATGAATGATTTAAATAAATGAGATTATAAATATTAAAATAAATTTAATTTTATACTTTATATGCTATCCACAAATTTTTGGGATTATTATGGATTTTTATATTTTAATTAGTGATTTTTTTCGAATTATTCAGGTTTTTATGTATTTTTTAAATGCCAGGATATAAATAGTACATAAATTGATATAAATGTGTTTTTAAAATAAATGATATTTTATTAAAAGATGTAATTGTCCTAAAAATAGATGATTTGTCCAAATGACATAGATAATGTTTTAAATGTTTGTAATGGACCACATGAAGATTTATTGGATTTTTATGGTAACTATATTATCCATATATCATGATTACACAAAAATGAATGGTAAGAGTTAAATTAGTTAACTAAGGGGTAACACTAAATGATATGGTTAAATTGGAAAAAAACTTGTCTAAAACCTATTGGCTGAGATGATTTAAAGAACTACTCATATTATATTTTACTTAAATGAGTTTTGGTCCTTTTTAAATTCAATGTTATGTTTAGAATAATATAATCTTTCAAACTTTTCTAAAGTACCCGTCCGCATCTTATAAAAGGACAACACCTCTAACCCATTACAAAAACCTATAAAGCCCCTTGGATCATCCAAAATATAATATAATAATCTATAGTAATTACTCCCTTCCTCCTAGAAGCCTTCCCATAGGAAGAAATAAATTCATGAAATCACATTTAACTCAAATCAATGAAGTTACCCGATTAGAGGGAATGTCTTCTTTCAAGTTCCTTTGCATTATTTTTCCTTCCCTACAACCTATGCACTTAAAATTCATTTTTACATAAAAAAAACATTATCCTAAATATACTAGCTTTTTTGATGATATTTATTCTAAATAAACTTACACACACCTCCATCTAATGGAAATGGACATATTGTTCCTGTGTACGGTGAACTGCTGCCTCACGAAACGATGATTGTCCGATTTACTGTTACCACCTCTCATGGTGTCCATTATGATGGTACTGAAATTATATATGATATTTATGATATTTATTTTTTCACTATGCTTATGTAATTATCATTTATAACATACATTTATTCTTTTCATGTTGTATATATATGATAATTTCATTTGAGAGGTTGGGGGCTACCACCCCCAGAAAGATATATTACTCATTCATACTATTCAAGGAACATATAATGGATGAAATTAATGAAATTATGTAACATATATAAAAAATATAATATAATAGAATTATAATATACATAAATATTATTTATTTTCCATTCCTTTAAATATGATACAGAAATCAATATAGCATTCACACGTACGTACAACTTACTGTATCTATAAACAATGGATTTCATTTCTTATATCCAAATGCCATGGACTATTATAAATACATATATACATGATATATATTTTATATATGATATATAAATCATTAATATCATAATGTTTCTAATGTACTTTTGAACACATGGATAATTGGTAATTATAACAAGTTCAATTTTGACTCTAGTACCGAACATAAAAAAAGGACAATATTAACATAAATAATTTTGTAATTTTTATATCATGGAAATAAGTGGTATAAAAGGAATATTAATCATGATAAATGTGATGATGTTTGTATAAATTAACTTATGTTTATTATGTTGGAAATTTAAGAACAAAAAAATCAATTCTGATATGAGGTAAGGGACTTCGTCTGAATCTCATTTGATTGGGGAATGTTTCTTATAATATATACCACCTTATATTACATAGTGTATTATAAAACCCACTTACATTTACCTTTATTAAAAATGAGTTTTTACTCTAAATCATATTACTATACAAAAAATGGAATATTTTTACCATATTGTGGTGATAACAACATTTATGTTTTTGTAACAGTTATCTGATATTTGGCTTCATATATAATCCTTAATGTTTTTAAAAGGAAAAAATAAACCCCTTTTTCTCTTTTTTGGTATTATTTTTATTGAAAATGAATTTTAAAGTGGATTTACTATTTCAATATCTTAAAATTATTTCTTGTGATTAAAAATGAATCCTTTTAGATTAAAATGTTGATATTTGAAATCGGTTATGTGTTATGATTATATAACGGTACTGAGACATTTTATGGGTGGTTACATGATAAAAAAATGACAGGTGGTTCCGTAATAAACCATGAATGAGTGTTACATTATAACGTCCAACGCATTGGGTATAGAATTCTGTCGTATGGCTACTCAATTTAGTTATATGTGTCGAAATCGACTGTATGGTTATTCTATTTATGTATTTTTATGTACCATGTTACCTTTATATATATATGATGATTTTTATGGGATATAGCATAATATTTAGGTTACAAAAAGGGTTATCAATGTGATTATATGCAGTCAATTGTTTTTATACTTCTTTAAGGTGAAAAGTATTACTTTATGATAATGTATTCATGGTTTACATGTTGTTTTAACAAAATAATTGTTTTCCTTAATTATATATCAATTATTGAGGTTTTTCTACTCATCCAATTTTGTGGATATGTTTTTCACATGACATAAATATGAAAAGGGTCCAGGATGGGATCATGTAAGAGTCTTGATTTCTAACCCAAGTTACTAAACATATTTTTTGTGTGTTTTTGTTCTATGAAAAAAATGGTAAGTGAGTTGAAGTGTCTTCTTGTAATTCTCATGTTGTCATGTATATGTTATGACCTAATTATCTAATGTTATAAAATTGAAAGGATCATCAATGTGAATTATTAAATTAATTCATGATTATGTAATCATTAAGGATTGGGGCATACAATTTTAATCTATGTATGGGGGAGTATATGGCCAGAATGCCCATATAGCTTTCAATGGCATTGATTCTCGAGATTCAATTGGTGTATCGGGATGAATTCATGATCATGACTTTTAATTTGGATGTTTTAATGAATTATCGATGAGTTGATAATAGTATAATTAACACTATTGAGTGTATAGATGATTTCAAGGGTTAGTTTGTGTTTTGGAGGCGAAAATGGTGAATAGACCATGGTTTATTTATTGTAATACATAAACTAGTAAATCATTCACTACATTTATGGTATGGATATTCAAACATGATATTGAAAGTTTCACATTTGTCATATGGCGTATAAGGTTGTTCATGAAACTCAATCATAGTGAAAATTAACTTATAATTTTTTTCTCTATTTTTTCCACGATTATTTCCTACACAGTATTCAATTAATATGTTAACCTTTAGATGAGTTTTGTGTTGAGTTTTTTATCGATATTGTTTTATTTAGAAGATGTTTTATTTGAGATGTGTTATTAAATTTACCACTTGGGAGCTCTGGTTTTTGTAACTGAGATGTATTAATTTTTAAAACTATTTTGTGGTGTATTGATAATCTGGGGTGTTTTATTTTTATACTGATCTAAGGGAATAATTTTAGTGGATAAATTACATTAGTTTTAAATGTATATATTTTTTAAATATTTTAATTATTATAGTGGGGTCTTTAAGAAATAGTTTATAAATGTGTTTTCATTATGATATTTTATTTCAAAGTGGAGTATTGAAATATTTTTGAATTGTAGGGTGACAATTTTCATTTTATGGATATTTATTTTTTTTACTGATAGAAAATTTGGTTTACCCTTAGTCTAAAAATCATTAATATTTGTGGGACTATATAATGGGTTAATTTTTTTTGGGAAAAGTGTGTTTGAAAATAGTAGATATTTCCACAGATATTTTCTAAGGATTTATTGAAATACTATTTTGTTTGGATCACTTAGTTATGTGGTTGATTTTTTAATTTGAGTACAATGGGTGGTTGGGAAGATGTCTTATGTATGATACATGGTTCCCCAAAAAAATATATGATTAAAGTTAGACTATTATTCCTAGGGGTTCTCTTTTAATAGTTTTATTATCATTTACAGATTTTACCTTTTATATTATTAATGTTGACTTAAATTCAGGAGGATTCAAAGGATCCCTTTTGTCTTATTGGTTTGTTCTCTAATCTATGTTGATGGCCTCAAAACTATGTTACATGGGGTCATGAGGGTTTTTATGTCCATACTATAGTTCTCAATGTTTTTGAAATTCACTACCATTTAATTTTATCAATTTAGTATTGGGAGGAATTTTTTTAAATGTGTTCATGTTAAATTTAGTTTTCTTTAAAGATGTGTTTTACATGGAATCACATGTGGTACATTAAATTACATGTTAATTTGAAATAATTTCTCCTTCATATTTTCTCTTTTTTACAATATTTATGATATTTATAAATTGTGAGGAGACTCGTGCTTGGTCTCTATTTTCTTTTTTGGTCTTATACCAGATATCATGGTTTTTCTTTTCAAGGATACATTTGGTAGTCTTATGGATTTAGTGGATCTATTTTGAGAAATATTTTTGATCTTGTTTCTTCCTAGGGACCCCCTAGTGGTTCATCATCTATCACAACCCACATCATTAATGGCGGGTTATGGCTGGTTATTTTTTAGTTTCATATTATCTCTGTACATTATAGAGGAAGACCATGGCATGGTGGGGACCTATTGACACCCATAGTGTCAATCTTAAATATCGGTATATGATGGATGGTTTAGCAACAATTTTTAGAGGAATTTTGGGTTATAAAAGGTTAATGATGGATAATTTTTCATGGGTTCATAGTTAGGATACAGAATTAATCTAAATGTGAAGCCTTAGAATGTATCCCATTCAAATATTAACAAATGTGATCTGGTTGGTTATCGGATGGTTTGGTAAATTCTATTTATAAACAGTGAAACCCACTAAAAATGGCCATTTCATCCATTTTGGATTCTTTCTAATTAGGGTTTCCTCTATAGAACATCCCCTTATTTATCCACCAACCTTGGAACCTTTTATGACATTTTATCACACTTCAATGCTAATCAAAGTGGATTTTTGAAGTGATTACATGGTGATTCTACATCGATATTGAATGTTTATGTAACATCTTAGGTTAAAAAGAATAATACATTTTCTTATTTATTAATATGTCTTATTGAAATATTAATTTTACTTTAAAGGATATGCTATGTTCGATGGCTTACCTGATACCCAAGAACATGATTATTTGAAATCATACGCTACATACTGAAAATATAATAATATTATTTTAAATGGTAGTTAACACCTAGCCATTATATTGGAAAGAATGAATAGAACTTCCTAAAATATAACTATTCATGTTTTTTAAATCGTTTTACTATTATCTAATAAAATTTAGAGGCTTAAAATGTGAATAAATCTAATTTTATGCATCATTTACATTAAAAGGTTGATTTACCGCCTTTTAATGGAGAACCCTATATAAATCTAGTTTTGGTCATTTTTATATGTTCTATTTTAAAAAATAAATATTTTTTTTAGAATAGGGACATCAAAATTATATTTGTGTAAAATCATGGTATTTTTCTGACAAAATTCATTTTTTGATGAATAGTAAAAAATGCTGTATTTTAATTCAAAACTACCTTTTAATGTAATTTATTTAAATGTTATATTATCATTTTAATTAGTTTTAAAGTTTAATTGGAATATGTTTTTACAATTTAATCAAATTTTGTTCATTTGAATTAATTTCAATTTAAAATTGGACATAAACAAGGGTCAATCTTTTGATAGTTATTTTTTAGTAAAAACACGCTATTTGTTTTAACAATGTAAATAAATATTAAAATAATTAATGAAACTTAAATATTATGAATTTGAAAAATTAGATATCATTTTTTAATTTGAAATATAATATATATATTAGGATGAATTTTTGGTATTTTTCTAAAAAACATCAATTTTTGATGAATAGTTAAACCACTTAGTAGTAGTAAAAAAACTGACCTTTTCATTTAAATGGAATTTTACCACTTCTTTCAATTAAATTTCAAATATATGAAATACATTGATATTATTAAAATATAAAATGTGGTTCAATAAGATGAAAATATTTTTTGGTGAATAGAAACTTTTGACTTTTATTTACCGCGGTAAAAGTTAAATAAGGTAATTCAAGGTAAAAAGAATATCACAATACTTTTAAATTACATTAACACTTGTCCTATCCTTATTGGATCAGTCATGAAAGACCATGGACTTCTCTGGGTCGATATTTGGACCCCATGGAGCCACTTACGAGTGATAATGACACTTTAGATTAATTAATTTAATGTAAAGGCAAAAATGACACAAAAAAATATATATTATGGTAAATTAAATTTTACATGAGGTTATATAAGATATATTTATAACTATAAATAATAATCAGAAAGATAAAAAAATTTCCTACATCATGGTATTTTTTATTATTTTAATACAATAAATAAATTAACTTATTTTTGACATAATAATGATGCAGTATATACCACATTAATAAACGTTTAAATAAATAAGATTGTAAATATTAAAATAACATCCAAAACGTGTCCAATTGTTATTGGATGATTTTATTTCGACCATAAGTAATCTTATCTTAGACTATAATTGTTTTTTTAAATTTTTGAAGCACAATATCATTATATAATATAATAATATTATCAAACATTCCTGAAAGGCACCTCCTCCCCCTTATAAAAGGAGAATACTTCTATCCAATACCTCACACCTCTCAAGACTTTAGCATCGTCAAAACTATTCCAAATTAATCTCCCTAAATTCCTATCCCCATCCTAGAATCCTTAACATAGGTATAAGGCACTTCAAGAAGTCCTTTTGGTTCAAACCAAAGGAATTTACCCCAATTAAAGGTATCAGTTCCTCATAACATCTTTTCTTTTATTTTACATTTCCAACCCCTAAACACTTTTTTACTTTGTTTTATTACAAAAATAATATCCTCAATATATTAAGATGTTGTTATGAAATGGAGTTCAACTAAACTTACACAGACCTCCATATAATGGGTGAAAAACATATTGTTTCTATGGATACCAAACTAACGCCTCACGAAACGATGATAGTTTGATTATCTCCTACCGCATCTCATAGTGGCCATTATGATGGAACTATATTAATATATGATATATATTATGTTTATTTTTTCTTTATTCTTCTATATTTTCCTTTTATATCATACCGTTATGGTTTCCATTATGGGTAAACGTGATAATTTCATTTATGGAAGTGCGGACTACCGCCCCCGCAAAGTGATATCACTAGTGCAGAAAATGTTATTTACGTCACAATTTTTTATGTCGGTTATATATAACTGACATGATAATCTGTGAAACGTGTTTTTTTACATCGGTTATTTTATAACCGATGTAACAAATGCGGTGAGTAGATTTTTAACACCGGTTATTTTAATAATCGACGTTACAAATCGCGCGTGTTTGGTTTTTACGTTGGTTGTAACTTAACCGACATTAAAACTCAAAGCACGGGGGTTTTTTACGTCAGTTATTTGATAACTGACATAATAAACAAGGTATCTATGGGTTTTTAAGTCGGTTATTTTAAAACCGACGTAAAAAACCCCCCACACTTTGGTTTTTTACGTCGGTTCTATTATAACTAACGTAAAAAACCAAAGCGCGGGGTTTTTTTTACGTCGGTTATAAAATAACCGATGTAAAAAACGAGTTATATAAGGGTTTTTTACGTCGGTTATAAAATAACCGATGTAAAAAACCCCCAGCGCTTTGGTTTTTTATGTCGGTTATTTTATAACAGATGTAAAAAACGCATAGATAAATCGTTTGTTACGTCGGTTATAAAATAACCGATGTAAAAAACCAAAGCGTGGTGGGGATTTTTACGTCGGTTTTAAAATAACCGACGTTATAAATTTGAAAAATAGTTTATAATGACGGTTATTATACAACCGATGTTATAAAACAATTAAAAAATTTAAGCCCCGTGGACTGTCATTTACAATTTTTCGATTGAAAGTCTGCCTGGTCGTCTCTCTCACGCGGTAAACCTTTATTGGCTCATCGATCGATCTGCGTTAAACTCATTTTGGATTCATCGTTTATCTTCTTTACTTCTCTCGGATCTATCATCTCAACTCGCAACACTCAAGTAAGCCTTCCACAAATTTATTTCATTCGTTTTTTTTTCACGGATAGTCTATAATTATGTTTTTCGATTTTTTTGTTTAAACTAGGATAGATTATTCCATTTCGAACCCTATTACATCTTTTTGAATACCGTTGGCTTTTTATTTCCTAACCATCCACTATGAATAAAATAATTTCTATGTATGAATTATGAAATGTTATTTTCTATTATAGGAGTGATCCATCACTGGCTTTTTATTTCCTAACCATCCACTATGAAAAAAACAAAATTATTCTAATTCCATTCATTTTTGAATACCATGTTTTCTATTCCTTTTATTGAAGGGTGTTCAACAAGATATCATAGAAAAAATGATTGAGAAAATTATTGACTAAACTATATACTCATTATTTATATGTTTTCAATACCATATAATCATTGAATGGTATCTACCATGAAATTTATTTAGTATCATTTGGAAACCATTTATATTACATAGGATTATCATGTTTATTGATTGAATTATAAATTTTATTTTATATGATTCCATTTTAAATGGATATTAAACCCATTTTATCCATGTATTCTTTGTGATATAATGATTATTGATTTTATATCTCACACATACGTATGGATGTTGATGGGTGAGGTCATATATCATCGTCCACATCATTGATTTTGTTTTATATCTCATAAGATAGTAAGGTGTGGATATATTTGGTTTGTTCAAAATGGCATGGGAATAATATTTTTTCACACATGATAATGTGTGGACATAATGTGTGGACATAACGAGTTTATTTGATTTAGGTTTTTCTTTTTCATGGATTACTTCATAAAGTGGTATCTGTTCATTTGATTTTGTGATTCCTTTGACACCATCCCCCATTAATGACTATGATCTCTCATTGCCATGTTTTTCTCTAATTGTTCTGTCATACACCATTTGAATTTGATGGTTGATTACAAACATATTACTTCAAATATTTAAGCTGGATTATATGCATTTAATAGGATTATATTGCTATTTTATGCTACTTTATTTACTATTCTATCTAATACCAACACCATTTATAGTAAGAAAAATTTCATAAAAAATACGATTGGAAACTTCATCATATTTAATGAAACATTTTTAAAAAAAATATGTTATATCAAAGATGTGTAAACAGGTGGTGTCTGGGGGGGGGTGTCAAAGGGGGTGGGTGGGTGTGAGTGGTTGTCCACATGGGTGGGGGCCTGTTCATAGTGTTTTAGGGGTTGTCCGGTGGGGTGGGGGGCTGTCCAGAGTGTTGGGGGTGTCCAGGGGGGTGTTTAAGGGGTTGGGGTGGGGGTGGTGTCCAGGAGGGGTCGGGGTGCTGTCTAGAAGGGTGGGGGGATTTCCGGAGGGTTGGGGGTGTCCAGGGGTGGTCCAAGGGGGTGGGTGGGTGTGGGTGGCTGTCCAAGTGGGTGGGGGCCTGTCCAGAGGGTTTTGGGGGTTGTCCGGGGGGTGGGAGTGATTCTCAGGTTGACTCCATTTTCTCCAATTTTCTGTCAACTATGTAGGCATCATGGTTTTCTTTGATTCAATGAAATTTAAAACTGTTATATCTAGCAATATTTTTTAAAAAAAATAATATTCAAGCATATTTTTTTAAATACCCGTAGATTTATTTTATATTTTAAATTGTTTTACATTCAAATTATGATTTTTTCATATAAACATATATTTTTCTTATCTTAAAAATATATATTTTTTGTTGATATTTATTATAGGTAATAATGAGTCGAAGTTGGATTACGGCACATCGAATGAGTATTGAAATTGAGGAAGGTGTTGATGCCTTTTTGGAATTTGCAAAACGAAATGTTCCATGTAGTGACATTTTTTTATGTCCTTGCCTGAAATGTTTGAATATGAAGAAGATGAAAAGTAGAGAGATAAAAGATCATCTGATTTGTCATGGTTTTAATCTAAGTTACATCCCTTGGATTTGGCATGGTGAAACTGGACGGAATGTCACTGATGATGATGATTCGCAAGATGGTAACTCCGATGGAATTGAAGAAACAATTCACGATATTGTAGCAGAACAAATTGAGATAGAACCGACAATTGCGCGTCTATATGGTGATGCTGAAAAACCATTATATCATGGTTGTACAGATTTTATGTTTTTTTTCGGCGGTGTTAAGATTGATTAACCTAAAGGTGAAACATATATGGAGTGACAGAATTTTTACAAATCTGCTACAGTTGAAGAAAGACATTCTTCCAGAAGATAACAATCTTCTATATTCACATTACAAAGCCAAGGAAATATTATGCCCGATGGGATTGGGATACAAGAAAATACATTCCTATCTGAATGACTGCATTATATATAGGAAGGAATATTAATTTCTTTCAGAGTTTCCTAAATGAGGGACATCACGGTATAAGGTGAATGAAAAATCACAGGCTGGTGTAGAGATTACAAAGCTCCCTTCGAAGGTATTTTGGTATCTTCCTATAATTAATCGTTTCAAACATTTATTTGCTAATTCACATGATGCAAAAAGGTTAAGATGGCATGCTGAAGAGCGGGTATGTGATGGAAAAATATGTCATCTAGCAGATTGTCCACAATGGAAGAAAATTTATGCGCAATATTCTACATTTGGAAATGAAATTAGAAATCTCAGACTATGGTTGTGAACAGATGGAATGAATCCATACCAAACACTCAGTAGCACAAATAGTTCATGGCCTGTTTTATTGGTAATTTACAACCTCTCTCCAGAAGTTTGTATGAAGCACAAATATGTCATGTTGTGTACAATGATCTCTGGTCTAAAGCAACCCAGTAATGATATTGATGTTTATTTGTCACTGTTGATTTATGATTTGAAACTGTTATGGGTTGATGGTATTAGGGTGTATGATTTGTATAAAATGGAATATTTTCAACTGCATGCAGTGCTTCTATTCACTATAAATAACTTCCCAGCGTATGGAAATTTGTCTGGATACAGTGTTAAAGGGCATAAAGCATGTCCAATTTGCGAACAACAGACGTCATATTGTCTATTGCATCATGGGAGGAAAACAGTGTACATGGGTCATCGAAGGTTTTTTCCAATGGAACACCCTTATAGAAGTCTAAAAAAGGCATTCAATGGATCACAAGAATTTGATACTTCTCTAAAACCTTTATCCCCTGATCTATATTTTGAGAGGGTGAAAAACCTTGACATGACATTGGGAAAGACACATAAATCTGGTAATGATAGACATATTTGGAAGAAAAGGTCAATTTTTTTTTAGTTACCATATTGGAGGTATCATGAAGTTAAACATAATATTGATGTCATGCACGTGGAGAAGAATATCTGTGATTCTTTGATTGGAACATTGTTAGATATTAAAGGAAAGACTAAACATGGGTAGAATGCAAGATTAGACTTACTATTAATGGGAATATGTTTAGAGTTAGCTCCCCCTCCTAAAGGAAGACGAACATTTCTTCCCCCGGCTTGTCATACATTATCAAAGAGGGAGAAAATTAGCTTCTGTCCGTGTCATCATGATGCCAAAGTGCCTCAAGGTTATTCTTCTAATGTAAAAAAATTTGTCTCATTGAAGGACTTGAAGTTGATAGGTATGAAATCACATGATTGTCACGTCATGATGCAACAAATTATACCAGTTTCATTGTGTGGAATATTGCCCATTCATGTCAGAAAGACTATAATGATGTTGTGTTATTTTTTCAATTCAATTTGTAACAAGGCGATTGATGTGAATGCTTTGAACATTTTTCAAAAGGATGCAATTTTTATACTTTTTCAATTGGAAATGTATTTTCCTCCAACTGTTTTTGATATAATGGTGTATTTAATGATTCATCTAGTTCGAGAAATAAATCTTTGTGGACCTGTATATCTTCGTTGGATGTATCCTTTTGAAAGGTATATGAAAACATTAAAGTGGTATGTTAAAAATCTATATCGACCTGAAGCCTCCATTATTGAAAAGTATATTTTTGAGGAGGTAGCAGTGTTTTGTACGAGCTACTTGGCTGTGGCGCAACACATAGGTTTGCCTCCCTCTCTCCATGAATGAGTTAATAATGAGGGAAAGGGGATTCGCGGCATGAAAGTCAAATCATTTTCAGCTAAACAGATAAAGAAGTTATAATCATACATCTTGAATAACATAGCTGATGCTCAACCGTATATCACATTGCATATTAATGAGTTGAAACAATGTCATCCAAAGAAGAAAGAAATGTGGATTCTTAATGAGCACAAAAAAACGTTTTTTTCATGGATTAAAAAGACTTTTCTTGGTAGATCAGATGTATCAGAGACATTAAAATGGATAGTGGGTGGTCCATGTTTAAATGTGATAACATGGTCCAGTTATGACATTAATGGTTATATATTTCATACGAAAGCTCAGGACAATAGAAGTGAAGTTCAGAATAGTGTTGTATCGGTGTTTGCAGAAGCAATGCATTTTTCGAGTGCTAAGGACAAAAACCGAATTTCTGCATCAAGTGAATAATATGGAGTGATTGAATACATATGGGAGGTTGATTACTTTAAAATTAAAGTTCCCCATTCTTAACTGTAAATGGTTTAATGGTAACAACAGTGTCAGACACGATGAATTTGGAATGACACTTGTTAATCTGAATAGATTGGAAGACACATCTGATTCTTTTATAATGGAAACACATGCAAAACAAATTTTCTATGTTGTAGATCAATCAGATATGCAGTGGGATGTTGTTTTACAAGGGAAAACAATATTTTGGTGAGGATGAACTTGATAAATATACTAATTTATGTGAGATCTCTACTTCCATGGAAAGATTAACAGAACATAATGATGATCATGTTGAAGACATAGTTTGTGCCATAAGGAATGATCAGGACGAAGGAAATTGAGAAAACAATCCATTTGTACTTCCTAAAATTACAGGTAACATATGTTTATTTCATGTTTACATTTATTTTTTCCATAAATGTTAGATATTGTAAGTTTTTTATTTATTAAAACACGTTTTAAAACAAAATAAGTATATGTTTTTGTTTGTTTTAAGTTAGTTTCGTTTACTTTATCATGTTTATAACCATTACATGAATTATATATCTATTTTTTTTGTTCACTGACAATTACTTTACAATGTTTACCATGTTTACCAGGTTTACCATTTTTACCATTTTTACCATTTTTACCATCTTGAACATCTTTACCATCTTTACCTTCATTACCATTGTTTAACATGCTTACCATATTACCAATGTTTACTATTATGTAACATAGTACAATTTTCTATTTTCTGGTTACAGTAGTATTAATATATTTGAATTTGTATATTTGTGAACTGACGTTTGTTTTTTTGATTTGAAGGATAATGACAGATCATTCAGATGATCAACCACATGATTCTGGAGAGGTGCATATTGCTGGTCATACCTCTGGGGATGAACATTCACATGCTCCTATTACGACAAAGAGTTCAATGGTTGGTAAAGGTGGGTGCACATGTTTACCAAAATTATCACTTGCCCGTACGCAGGATCAGACGATAGTCGTTGAGTTTGATGATGACGATATTCCTAGTGGTCCAAACGCAAAATATTTTAAGAGTTTTGTAGCAACTCAGGCTAAGAGCAAAGTTAGCATTCTGTATCATAATTGGAGAAGTGTGGATAATACGATTATCACTCAGTTATGGGATATTATTTTGGTAAGATCTTTTGTTATTTTTTGACCATTATTTTAATGTTTCTTATATATATAATATGTTTAACCACTTCTGTATCAGATGACATTTGATATTCCAGACACTGGAAGAGTCCGGAAGAAATTCTTATTGTTGGCTGCCAGGAGATGGAGGGATTTCAAATCAACCCTCTCATCTGATTTCATTTATGGTCATAGGAGTCATGAAAATCAATGTTGTATATATCATTTTATAGATGAAGACACATGGAGACAGTTTTTTGAAAGTAGAAGAAAAGAGTCATTTCTGGTAAGGGCAATGTAATCTTTTATAAACTTCCTTATATAAATGATTTTATTAATGTTTTTTTAATGATTTCTTATTCTAAAATTATAGTAAACAAGGAAAGCTCATCAGGAGATCCAATCTAAAAATGTATACCCTCATAGTTTATCTCGGGGAGGGTATGCATTATTGGAAGAACAAATGATGGCCAAAAAATTTCAACAACAAAGAGTTGAGTCTTCAAGCTCTAGAGTGGTGGCCCCTCCATCCCCTCCATCTAGACATGAAAAATGTAAGAGATCTCGGAAGTGAAAAAAGGGAAATATCTTTCGGAAGAATCGAGAATCATAGCTGAGAGGATTGTAAGATATCTATTTAATATATTTAAGTTAACTATTTTCTTCATATAATTTCAATCATTACAGAAACGTTCAATTAATTAATATAGGACTCTCTTGAGGAGAAGAGTTCAGAGGGGGAATTTATAGCTACTGGTAGGGAAGATATTTTATTTTCACCATTGGGAAGGCCCGAACATCCTGGTCGTGTAAGAGGATATCCGGCAGGTGTATCGGTAAGAAAAGTTTTGCCACGTTCTTCAACTTCTAACATTGAGGGGGTTTATAAAAAATAGAATCGTTGGAGGCTGAAGTTCATAATATTAATGCGACAATAGTGGAAAAGATTAGAGAGTCAGTGCATTCTATGTTTGTAGAAATGAAAAGACAATTTCAGACTGCAGCTCCCACACCTCCACCTCCCCCTAGAGACCCCATTATTTATCCTCCACCTCCGCCAGTAGCTCCCAATCCCCCACCTTAGCCTGCGGACCCCATTTTTTATCCTACGCCTCCGTCGCAACTTCCTACATATTGCGAGTTGTATGTTGATGATTCTCAACATCATATAGTAGCATATGGGTTGGTATATTGTGTAGGAGATACAGTACATCATCCATAATTAGAGGTCGAGAATCAGAGGGTCACTGTATAGGATATTATAGATAGATCAGCTAGGGTACCAGTACCTACATATGAGGTGGCGACTGTTGGACAGAGTATCGGCCATTTTTTATTTTGGCCATCTAGAATTCTTCAACTCATTACCATAGAGGTATGAATGTTATATCTTTTATTTTAATTTTTTAATGTTGTTTTATCAATTGGAAAATAATATATTTCTCAATTTTTTTACAGGAATACTTCAAAGGTAAAGAAATACTGTATAGACAACAAAAAAGACAAATGGGTATGATATCAGATAGAGATTCAAATGGTCTTGACAGATTGTCAAGATATTAACATTTGTTGTTGGGTTATTATGAGTTTCCAATGGAAGCTCATGTTTGTGGACGTGAAATAAGTGTGGGGATTATAAAAACTGATATCATGGAGCTTGTTTCTGGGGATAAGTTGGGCATCATCGTGGTGAAATTTTTTTCCATGTAAGTCTTAACACCTTTTCCCTGAGTTATATTTATTAAAAATGTATACTTACGTATGTTTTGTATTAGTTATCATTATAAAATTTGTGAGAGGAATGAGCTGACAGATGTATAGGGATTCATGGACCCGCAATTGATTTCCCCTGAAGCATGTGCATTGAATGAGGAACAAATAATGGTTTATATTGCTGAAATATTTGAAAAGAATATAATCACACAATGATGGATGATGCCTTTTTGTGAGAGGTATGAAACACATTTCTCTCAAATAGTTAATTATCTTTTAACATAAAACACCACTAACGATAAATTTCCTTTTATCAGTGATCATTGGATGTTAGAGGTTTTTTTCCCCAGGGAGAAAGTTCTTTATTGGATATGCTCTGTCCATGGTGATGTGCGACAAAGTTTTAAGAATATATTGGAAAACTATGTTTCAATTTCTCAATAGTTTTATATATTTTAATGAATTTTAAATTTACCCCATTCGTATTATTTTCTAACTGTGCGTGGGCCTACTTTCAAAAAAACAAAAAGAAATGAAATGAAAATATCAAATATGTAAATGCGAAGGTAAATTTACATTTATAATTTGTAATTTTTAATTTATTACATAAAAATAATATATTTAATTTACACTCATTCAAACAGAATTGTCATGAACAACAAGGCCTCATCGAATGCGGATATTATATGTTAAGATTTATGTATGAAATAATAACAACTAGGACAGTTGTGAATTTTGACCTGGTACAATTTCCACTTAAACTTTTCCATAATATTTCAATTTGATTTATTCATTATACCTTTTAACTACCTTCTTTTTCATTTGTAGTGTTTCGATGACCCTAAACCCTATACTGCTGAAGACATAAAACACTTAAAAGTGGAGTGGTCAAATTATTTTACAGGTTTGATTGAATTTTAGTTTTTGTAATGTAAAATGTAATTTTGAATATTGTCGTTGTAATTGATTTTTTGGTAGTTGTTTAGGTTGGATTTAGTTTTTTCTAAGTTGACAGTGTAAGTTTTGAATTTTATATAATTGAATGTTTAATTTTGCTATACTTCTTGTTTTGTTTTACTTTTGATGGTTTTTCTTGTATGGATTTGGGATAGTGGGGGAGGGGTTCCAAGGGTGTGGGGGTGTGTTCAGTGGGGTTGGGGGGTGTCCAGCGGTCTGGGATGCCTATCCGGTGGGGTGGGTGGATAGTCCTGGGGGTGGCAGGGCTGTCTAGGGGTGTGGGAAGGCAGTCTAGTGGTGTGGGAGTGATGCTCAGGGGTGGGGGGTATACATGAGGGTGGGGGGTTGTCCAGGGGTGTTTGGGGCTATTGAAGGGTGTGGTGGGGTCTGTCAAGTGGGGTGAGGGGTGCTGTTCAGGCGGGTGGGGGTTGTCGAGGGGTGTTTGTGGCTGTCCGAGGGTTGGGGGGCAGTCCAGGAGTGTGGTGGGGGCTCCAATGGTGTGGGGGGGTGTTGTCCAAGGGGTATACATGAGGGTGGGAGCTCCAATGGATTGGGGGAGGTTTTGTAGGGGGTATACATGAGGGTGGGGACACCAACGGGGTGGGGGAGGGCTATCCATGGGGTATACATGAGGGTGGGGGCTGTCTTGGGGGTAAGTTTTATATGTTATCAATGTACATGCTTAATTTTGATCTACTTCTATTTTTTTGGTACAATTTCTTGATTTGTTTTCTGGTTGATTCTGGTGGAGAGAGGATGACTGCATTCAATTTTTAAAAAAAATTTGGTTTATCACGTCGGTTATTTAATAACCGATGTGATAAAAGGCCTGGAAAATGGTTTATCACGTCGCTTATTAAATAACTGACATGATAAAACGCATGGAAAATGGTTTATCACGTCAGTTATTTAATAACTGACGTGATAAACCCCACTCCCCCAGTTTTTCATGTCGGTTATATAATAACTGACGTGATAAACACCCATAACCCCGGTTTATCACGTCGGTTATATAATAACCGATGTGATAAGCACCCCTCACCCCGGTTTATCACATCGGTTATATAATAACCGACGTGATAAACCCCCCTCACCCCGGTTTATCACGTCGGTTATATAATAACCAACGTGATAAACCCCCCTCACCCTGGTTTATCAGGTAGGTTATATAATAACCGACGTGATAACCCCCCTCCCCCAGTTTATCACGTCGGTTATTAAAAAACCGACATGATAAACCCCCCTCACCCCAGTTTATCACGTCGATTTTTTAATATCCGAGGTGATAGACCATTTCCCTGTCCTTTTATCACATCAGTTTTTTAATAACCGACATGATAAACCATTTTCCAGGCCTTTTATCACATCGGTTGTTAAATAACCGACGTGATAAAACCTTCCCATTTTCTTTATCACGTCGGTTCTAAAATAACCGACATCATAAACATCGATATTTTAGGTTTTTGACGT
The DNA here is from genome assembly GCA_963277665.1 of Viscum album. Taxonomy (NCBI): domain Eukaryota; kingdom Viridiplantae; phylum Streptophyta; class Magnoliopsida; order Santalales; family Viscaceae; genus Viscum; species Viscum album. Next base: position 818,108,002 of record OY728141.1, on the reverse strand, counting down.
CGGTTTTTAAATAACCGACATCAAAAACGTTATTTATAACGTCGCCTGTATTAACGTCGACTAGAAACCGACGTAAAAAATGAAAAATAACTAACGTAAAAAACGTTTTCTACACTAGTGTATGATTTGTTAATGCCATATGTGGGATGTAAAAATTATGGAGTAAATTATATTATATATGATATTATAATGTAATTATAATAAACTTAAGTATCACTATGTTTCTATTCTATTACAATACGAAATAAAAATAAAAGTAGCGTTCATGCGTACGTACATCTTACCGTCTCCTTGAACGGTGCATTTCATCTCTTATCTCCAAATGTTATGTACTTTTAAAAATACATATATATACTAGATATATATGGTATATATTATATCTAAATAATTAATATAATTCTATATATAATATTCTCTTCACCACATGGACAACTTGTAAATATAAGGTGTTCATTTTTTTACTCAAGTACCAAATATCGACGAAACAACCATTATTAACATAAATGATTTAATAATGTTTATAACATGGTAATAAGTGATATAAAAATAACAATTAACTTGAAAAAGGTTCTTAATAAAGTATTAATTAACTTTAGTTTATTATTTAGGAATAACAATGAACAAACATGTCAAGTCGGACACGAGGTAAAAGATTTTCTTATCTCACTTTTAATTTCGTGAGATTTCCATTGTTCGCCACTTATTCATTGCATGTGTTGTATTGGGTACTTCCATTTGATATATAATATCATGATTCTCAAATATATTTCTAGAATTATGTGATTCATTTTTGGGTTTTAAACTTTTGGTCATACAACTCTGTTGATTACAACGTGGTAAAGGGTTTCATCTGAATTTTTATTCTCGTTAGATTCATTCTATATTTGTAACTATTTACTTTTTTTGGTGTATGTAATGTACATTATTGTACAATTTGTGTAATATGAATTCATTTATGAGTATTTACATCTTCATTGTATGATGATTCTTTCATGTGGCATATGTTTTGTATGTTACCAAATTGGTAAGGAAACCTTTCACCATTCTCTTTTAAAAATAGTTTTTTGTTATGTATTTTAATTAATATATTATTATGTTGGGATATGTTCATCTATATCATTATCAATGTAAAATTTATGTCCAAGTGATGAGATACCATTTTTATCTCATCAACTCTTTTTCGGATTTTTAAAGTGACATCGTTAGTCTGTCGTATTTTTACGAGGGAACGTCATAACTCAATTTCGATTCTCTGGTTTCAACTTGTACATCCTGAATATGTCAACATATGAAAATATGTGAATTACATCTGATTTTTTTCCCATAATATCAACTTATATTGGGTGTATTTATATTGTTCACCCATAATTATGTTATTTATTTATCGTTAATTTTATGATACCATCTTTAGAATGGCTTTCATCTCAATTTACATTTCTGCTAAGACTTCATTGTTTTAATGCACCAATTCACTCTTATATGGTGTATATACTATCCTTTGAGATATTATATTATGAATCCCTTTATTATCATAATTTTATAAATTTTTGATTAAATTTTATTACTCATTTATTCGTATTCAAGTATCTCTCTTTTTTGTTAAAAAAATCATCAACCAAAATATCGTTTCAAATGTTTTAATGATTTATTCTTCGAAATATTTCTCATTAATGTCCATGTTTTGAAAATGTGTTTTATTATTTATTTATATGGACATTAATAGTTTTAAATGATAATTAATTTAAAAGATTCAATGTGGTATGAGACACATTGATTCGAAAAACACTTTTTAAATGGTTTTGAAAATGATTTGATAAGGCATTGTTTATTTCAATCTCGTGATTCGATATATTGGAATGTGGAAATTTTATATTTCTTTTATACTTGTGTTATGCGTTATTATTATGTTATGGATATTGGGAATTGTTTATGTATACGGGTGCTACTGTGATAAACCATGGGCGGGTGAGCCCGAGATTGCTCTCCAATGCATTAGGTAACATGATGGAGGTATACGTTATGTTTCTCCTAAAAGATTTAGGGAATATATTGAGATGGTTATTCCAAGTGTAACTCCCTACGTTGTTGTGATAGCTACAATGTATGTTTGATATGGATGTCGCAAGTAAACTTTATGATTTATGATTTTTGTGGGTTATTCATAAATCTTATTATTTCATAAGGTATGTTATGATTGAAAAGTATGGTTTCATTGTATTTTATTTATTATGGGATAATGTTTTCCTTCATTATTTAATAACTCTTACTGAGATCTTTATGCCCATCCCATGTTTTTGAAAAGTTTTCCATAGGACTTAAAGATGAATAGGGTCAAGGATGGGATCAAGGAAATGTCATGCAATCTAAAGAATGGAACTAGCCATGTTTCATTTTAAGCGTTTTTATTTTATGAAAAAAATGGATAGTGAGTAATAGTGTCTAAAAGTAATATTCCACCTATAATGTAATTTTTATACCTAATTCCATAAAACTCTAAACCTGAAAAGATCCTCAATTTGAATTATTCATTTAATTCAAAATTATGTATTGTTTAAGGTCTTGTCCTTATAGTTGGTATCAGAGGTTGGTTTAGATAACCATAGAGGTTAGGGTGTTACATAATCATAAGTGACATAACCATAATGGTTAGAATATTGGAAAGAGTCATAGTTTTTTTTGATAAATTGAATTAGTTTAAGATAACATGAATATGTATATATTTTTACCTACACTCCTCATAATATATAATATGATGATTTTACTGATATACTCACACTTACCTTTTTGGTTTTAGTAAATGGCTGGATCTAGCAGGCACCAAAGTAACAGTGGGTGTGAAGAAAAATGTGATGGTTTTCAGAATGAAAAACTGATTGAAATTGGATCTTTAATGCGAACTCTTATGGTTATTCTCAACCAACTATTTGGAGTCAGGATTGACCACCAAAACCATGATGATTTTTATAAGGCATCGTGTACGTGAGAAAAACATCCCCATGAATGTTCAGGTAATAATCATAAAGGTAAGTTTGTTCAAAAACCTATGTGTCAAGGATAAGGAAAGAAACACCTAGTAAAATGCTTCTAAGGGACGGGAGGATGTAATAGATGTGTGAATGATGGTCATAAATGAAGAACCTTCCATAAAAAATGGAAGTATCTAGTTGACTTAAGGAAATGGAATGATGTTCTTTCTAAATGATCAATTGAATGTTTTAAATGTGGTGTGCATTGTCATTATACAAACAGGTGTCCTACGAAGAAGTTTTGTGAATGGGATCACGAGGATCATACAAATATATGTTTACTAATACCTAATGACATTCTAATTGAGGATGAAGAAACTGACAATGACAAGTGAAATGTATGGATTATTTCTTAACATCTGTTTTGACATTATTGAATCTTAGGATATGACTAATGATTTTTTTTGTAGGAAATATGTATTTCAAAATAAGTTGGAAAGGAATGTTTAATGGATCATTAATAACATTGAATGAGTAAAAAGTCAACATATAAGGGATTCATGTGTTATGAGAGATTTTTGGATACTGAAATGATTAAAAGTATTAGGGATCGTTTGATGATAGGATTACATTAGAAGACTTTTTATAGTATTCTTAACCATGAAGATTGATATATAAATTTTTTATTCAAGGAATAATTTTCTTTTATTTTGTGGATATAGTTATTTAAAACGATTTGGGTTTATATGATATTTGAATTATAGGCAAGTACAGGTAAATCGATTTTGGGATTCAATATGAATGTTATAATATAACCATTGTGGTTAAAATATGATATGGTTAATTTTTTATGAATTTTTCCTTTTTGGGAATGTTATAATATTATATAGTTTTTGAAAAAGGACAACACGTAGGCCGCATGACAACCCGTCGCGTCAGACAAAGCTGTGGGAATCGAACCCACAACCAAAGTGCGACTAGGATTTATCGCCTACCATTGGACTACGTGAAGTCCCTAATTAGTATGACTAATTCTTTTTTGATATTTAATTTTGTAATTAAGAATAAGTTGATTTTAGGTTTTTTATGGAAATTAGTAACTGATCATAGAGAATTTGTGATTTTGTTAATTACACATTAGTATGAGACATTATGAGAAGAAAAGTTTTTTGAGATAAATGTTATGATTTCTATAGAAGACTACGTGGTCAAATCAATTGTAAATTTTGGGTTTCAATCATAGATTGTGTTACATTGAAGAATTTATGGACGATTGTTTATTGAATAGTCTTTTTTGGACTTTGGGTACTCTTAGAGAAAATTTTGATTTTAAGAGTTGTTTTATTTTTTTTAACATTTTATCCTTTTGGGGATTATTTGAACTTCTAATAAGTGTTTTGGTTTTGGATGATTTATAAAGTCAGGGTAAATATATAGTTCAAATTTTGTGGATTATGTGATACTATAGAAGTAGATTCTAGCACATTTGATGTGACCAAGTCAGTTTGAATACTCATCATTGGGAGAAAAGATGCGTTTCTTGTAAAAATTTAGTAAAGTATGAAAGTCTATATGATAAGAAATTATGTTTCCTTATTTTCTTATTATATGTTGTAAATAAAATCCTGAAAATTATGAAAAGGAACATAATACAAAAAAAGGTTGTAGGTTTACCTTTCTTACTAGGTAATCAAATACCATTTAACACATCACACGTTTGTGATTTTCTTGTGGTTTGCATTCTTCTAATCATGTTTTCTACCACTCTCTATCAGAACTTGACGGTTTTTTTCTCTTTTGTATCCATGATTTCATTGAATCCTATTTTCTATTGTATTAGGTGACCTTTGTACTTCTTTTCCATTATTTTAATGTGATATTTTTACTGACTCTTTTTCCGATGTGAGACTTTCAATGAAGTTTCCAAGCCCATTTTTAAAAATTGTGAGGATGCTATTCCCAAAAAAGGGGAAGGATGTAACATCCTGGGTAAATAAAGAATAATAAATTTTCAAATTTATTAATATTTGTGATTTAAATATTAATTTTACTTTAGACGGTATTCTATGTTCAATGGCTTACCCGATACGCACAACATGTTTCTTTGAAATCTTATGTTACAAATTAATAATATAATAATGTTATTTTAAATAGTAGTTAACAGCTAGCCGTTGTATTGGAGAGAATTAATAAAAATAAATAAAATATGACTATACATGTTTGTTAAATGTTTTTACTTGTATCCAATAAAAGTTAGTATCTTAAAATGGTAATGAATATAATTTTCACAATAATTTATTTTAAAAGGTTGATTTACCGCCTTTTAATGGATTACCCTCTATAAATCTAGTTTTGGTCATTTTTATATGTTCTATTTGACAATATAAATTTATTCTTTAGAATCAGAACATCAAAATTTACTTTGGAAAATGTTTTTGTATTTTTCTGATAAAATTCATTTTTTGATGAATAGTGAAAAATACTGTATTTTAATTAAAAACTGCATTTTAATATAATATATTTATATGGATAGATTATCTTTGTAATTAGTTTGAATGTGTAATGGTAATATATTTTTACCATTTAATCCAATTTTGGTCATTGGAATTAATTTCACTTTGAAATTGGACATAAACTAGTCTCAATCTTTGGAAAGTTATTGTTTCGTAAAAACACATTATTAGTTTTAACAACGGGAATTAATATTAAATTAATTAATGAAAATTATATGTTTTAAAGTTAGAAAAATAGAAATCATTTTTGAATTCAGAATATCAAATGTATATTAGGCTCAATTTCTGGTATTTTTCAAAACAAACATCAATTTTTGATGAACAGTGAAACCACTTAGTAGTAGTTAGAAAAATGACTTTTTCATTTAAATGAAATTTTATTACTTCTGTGAATTTAATTTAAAAAATACAACATACATGGATGTTATTAATAAGTAAAAGTTTGTTCAATAAGATGAAAATAATTTTTGGTGAATAGTACCTTTTGACTTCTGTTTTCCACGGTTAATGGTAAATAAGGTAATTCATGGTAAAAAGAATATAATAGTAAATATAAATTACCTTAACACTTTTCATACCCTTATTGGATGAGTCAATACTTACCCTTTTCATCATTGGGTCAATTTTGGGACCCCATGGAACCACTTAAGCGTCATAATGACATTTTAGATTAATAAATTTAATGTAAAGGAAAAAATGAAACAAACAAATATCTTTTGGTATATTAATTTTTACATGGTTTTATATAAGCTATATATTCGACTATAAATATTATTTTTCAATATAAAAAGATTTAATACATCATGGTATTTTGTTTATAATATTTATAAACTAAATAAATTAAATTATTTATGACACAATAATGATGCACTATATACCTCATTAATAAATGATTTAAAAAAATTAGATTATAAATATTAAAATAACATTCAAAACTTGTCCAATTCTTATTGGATGATTTTATTTCGACCATGAGTCATATTATACTCTACTTTAATGATTTTTGGATTTTTAGAAATTGAATATCATTATATAATAAAATAATATTATCACACTTTCTAAAATCCTCTCATCCCCCTAATCAAAGGAGACCACTTTTAACCAATTCCTCACACCTCACAAGCCTTTAAGACAGTCCAAAATCTGTCCAATTAATCTCCCAAAATCCCTCTACTCCTTCTATAAGCCTTACCTTAGGTAGAAGGCACTTCAAGAAATCCTTTTGGTTCAAACCAAATAATGTTACCCAAATTAAAGGTAACCGTTCCTCTTAAATTATTTTATTTTATTTTGCTTCTCCAACCCCTAAACTCCTTTTCTCCTCTCATTTATAACAACACCAGTATCCTAAATACACTATGATGTTGTAATGAGAAGTAATTTAACTACACTTACACACACCTCTATCTAATGGGAGAATAATATACTGTTTCTATGGATGGAAAACTAACGCCTCATGAAAAGATGATTGTTCGATTATCTCCTACAACCTCTCATGGTGTCTATTAGGATTTCACCATATTTATATATGATATATTTTATGTTTATTTATTTTTTATTCTTCTGTATTTTCCATTTTTATCATACCTTTATGGTTTCCAATATGGGTAAACGTGATAATTTCATTTGAGTAAGTGCGAACTATGGCCCCCTTTAAGTGATATGATGCGTTAATTCCATATGTGGGACATATAAAGAATGGAGATAATGATATTATATATGACATTATACAGAAATTATAATATACTTATGTATTATTAGGTTTCTATTATATTACAATATGAAATAGAAATGAATGTTTCATTCATGCGTATGTAGGACTTACTGTCTACATGAACGGTGCATTTTATTTTTTTATCTCCAAATGTTATGTAATTTTATAAATACATAGATATATACTAGATATAAATGATATATATGATATCTAAATAACTAATATCATTCTGGAGATAATGGACTCTTGAACACATGGACAACTTGTAAATATAAGGTGATCATTTTTTTACTCATGTAAGAAATATTGACCAAACGACCATTATTAACTTAAATGAGTGCATAATGTTTATAACATGGTAAAAAATGATATAAAAACGATAATAAACTTGAAAAAGGTTATTATGAAAGTATAAATTAATGTTATTTTTTTATTCATGAAAAACAATGAACAAACAAATCAAGTCGGACACGAGGTAAGGAATTTTCTTATCTCACATTTAATTCTGTGAGATTTCCATTGTTCGCCACTTATTCATTGCATGTGGTGTACTGTGTACTTCCATATTATATATATTATCATGATTCTCATTATATTTAGGGTATTCTGGGATTAATTTGGTTGTTATTAACTTTTGTTCATACGACTTTGTTGATTACGACGTGGTAAAGGGTTTCATCTCACTTTTTTATTCCCGGTGAGATTCATGTTCTATTTGCCACTATTTCCATTCGTGTGGTGTATGTACTGCCCCTGATTTTACTATTTGTGTAATTTATTTTAATTTATCAGTATTTACATCTTCATTGAATGATCCTTCTATCATATGGCATATGTTTTGTAAGTTATCAAATCGGAAAAGGATCCTTTCACCCTCCTATTTTAAAAAGTTTTCTTTTTGTTATGTATTTTAATTTACATATTATTTTATAGGGATATGTTCTTCTATATCCTTATTAATGTCTAATTTATGTCCAAGTGATTAGATATCCTTTTTATCTCATCATCTCAATATATAAATTTTATTGTGACGTTGTTAGGCTGTTGTATTTTTACAAGGGAACTTCTTAACCCAATTTCGATTCATGGGGTACAACATGTACTTCATGAATATGTCATACTATGAATATGTATGAATTTTCTATGGTTGTGTTACACTTAATATCCACTTATATTGGGTGTATTTATATTTTTCACACATAATTATGTGATTGATTTATCCTTAATTTAAGGATACAATCGTTAGAAGGGATTTCATTTCAATTTATATATCCAATGAGACTTTATTGTTGATATTCACCAATTCACTCTTATATGATGTATATAATGTCCTTTGACTTATTATATCATTAATACCTTTCTTCTCATGATATTATCATGTTCTGATTAAATGTTATTGATCATTTATTTGCATTCAAGCATCACTCTTTTTGTTAAAAAAAATTCTTTAACCAAAATATCATTTTAAATGTCATAATGATTGATTCTTGTAAATATTTCGCATTAATGTCCATGTTTTCAATATGGGTTTTAGGATTTATTTATATGTACATTAATGTTTTAAAATGATAATTCATTTAAATACTTCTAAGTTGTATGGGACACTTTGATTCAAAAATATCTTTTTAAATGGTTTTGAAAATGAATTGATAAGACATCGTTTATTTCAATATCTTGATTTGATATATTGGAATGTGGAAATGTTATCATTACTTTATATTTGTGTTATTTATTATGATTATGTTGTGTTAATTAGGAATTTTTAACATATACGGGTGGTTTCATGATAAACCTAGGGCAGGTGAGCCTAAAATAGCTCTCTAATGCATTGGGTAACGTGACGGAGGTAAACATCATGTTTCTCCTAACAGATTTAGGGAATATATTATGATGGGTATTCCAATTGTAACTCCCTACAAAGATGTGATAGCTACAATGTATGTTTGATATGGATGTCGTATGTAACCTTTAAGATTTATTATTTGTGTGTGTTATTCATAAATCTTATGATTTCGTAAGGTGTGTTATGATTAAAAAGTATGGTTTCATTGATTTTTATTTATTGAGGGGATAATGTTCTCCTTCATTATTTTATAACCCTTACTGATCTTTTTATGATCATCCCATGTTTTTGAAATGGTTTCTATAGGAATAAAGATTAATAGTGTCAAGGATGGGATCAGGGAAAAGTCATGTTATATAAAGCATGGAACTAGACATGTTTCTTTTTAAGAGTTTTTTATTTTTTGAAAAAAATGGCTTCTGAGTAGTAGTGTCTACATGTACTATTCTTGTTGTAATTTATATGCATAATTCTCAAAAACTCTAAACCTGAAAAGATACTCAATGTGAATTTTTCATTTAATTCAAAATTATGTAATGATTATGGCCAGGTTCTTATAGTTTAGACTTCCATTCCATATCTATTTTGGGTTTTTAATTATTTTACTCTTCTTCTCTAACCCAATTGGACATGTTTGGGTGATATAATTAATAATGGTTTGTCTTTATTTTCTTCATATGGGTTTCAATATCACACGTAAGACCCAATACAACATATTTTATATAAGGTGACATGATTCCACCACATGAGGTAGTTATTTCCATTTTATTACCATTTATTTATGACTTAAATGATGGATGTAATATTAAATAGTGTATTTAGCTTATATTTAAGTATAATTTGATAGTTAGATTCGATATTTGAATGTTTTCATATAATTGGATGGTGATTCATTCTTTAAAAAAAATTCCTGACATTATTAGTTATATGGGACATGGTTTTTAAATTTTAATTCATGAATTATACTAGTTTGATAAATATAAAATAATTTTTTTCATTGTGGGGAAATGTTATTTATCATTTTAGGCTAAAATTTATTTTCCATGTGGTTCCTTTTTGGATTAAGGGGGAATATTGTGTTAAAAAGTGTTGTGATGTGTTTTAAAATTAAAATAACTTTTACATATGTTCTTCATTTGTGATAGTGATAATAATAGACTCATCTAAAAATGTATATTATTATTTTTGAAAAAATTAATTTTCAATTGAAAATGTTTTATGTGATAAGAGAAGGCCCAATTAGAACATTTTCATGCAATGTTGATTATTACCTTGTTGAACTAAATTATTTGATTATAATGTTTATGTTATCATTAGGATGGATTCATGAGATCTGATTGTATTTATTAGTATGGTTTGGGGGTCCATTTAAAGAATGTATGTGAGGTGGGAATGATATGAATGTGGAGTTAGACCTGGGGGATTTTTTATTAGCATGTGATGAAATTTATTTATTCATGTAATTAAACATATAGTTATTCCAGGAGGAGTCCTAGCTTCAAATGTCAAATTTAGTGGGATGTTTGAACGGCATTTGAGATTATGCACTTGCTAGTTTCCCCAAGCATTGAATTATACATGGATTATGTGGTTCGACTAATTAGACTAGGTATGAATGATTCAGTTGATGAATGTGTGAACATTGACCTATAGAATATATTTCATCCGTTTAATTTATTATGTTTTCATGTTAGCCCCTTGGTATTTTGTCATTCTATATATCATATGTTATGATTATTGATATGTATATATATATTCCTATTTGTTAATTATTTATTGGATGCTCTTTCATGATGGTTTTTTCCTCTTATGTAATGGCTCGGACCTCCCCATTCCATTCGAATGAGAAAATCTCGTGTTTGAGGTGTTCTGGTTGTTGAGGTGACTTATCCCCCACACATTTACATTTTTTTACAATTCTGTAAATAGTTCCATCAATGAGACCGATGTGAACAGTTCCATCAGTGAGACCAATGTTAATAGTTCCATCAGGGAGACCGATGTGAACAGTCCCATCAGCGAGTCCGATGTGAAGAGTTACATTAGTGAGACTGATGTGAACACTTCCATTGGTGAGACCATTTTGAACAGTTCAATCGGTGAAATCGATGTGAACTGTTCTATCAGTGAGATTGATCTAAATAGTACTATCAGATTGTTTAGTCATTTTGTAAACAATAACATTGGATCAGTCTGTCGTTCTATGAATTGTATCATCAGATCGATCTATCCTTATGTGAATAGTACCATTAGATCAATGAGTTCATGATTGGTGACTCATTCTGTGAAAAGTGTTTCCAGGCTCGGTGAGTCATTCTGTGAACATTGTTTCCTGGATGGGTGAGTCATTCTGTGAAAACTATTTCTAGGATCGGTGAGTCCAAGATCAATGAGACTAGGACCATTGATTCATTCTGTTAACACTGTTTCTATGATTGGTGAGTCTAGGATATGTGAGTCAAGGATTTGTGAGTCATTCTCTGTACAATGTTTCCAAGATCGGTGAGTCATTTTGTGAATAGTGTTTCCAAGATTGGTGAGCTGGGATCGGTGAGTCCAGGATCAGTGAGTATATAGTGTTTCTAGAATCATTTATAGTGTTTCCGGGATCGGTAGGTATATAGTGTTTCTAGGTTCTTGAACAGTGTTTTCAACTTCCTGCAGTTTCTCCCCTTTGACGTTTTTTAACATAAAACACATTCAAGGCATTATTTTAATGGATTTATGGCCAATTTAAATCCCATAACCCCTATATTAATTTTTACCTAGGACTGGGATGTCCCCACTTGGTCAAACCGTGTGGTTCAATACGATACACATTTAATAAAAAATCCATAGTATCTTAATTTACTGCTCTGTTAAATCATCTAAATAAATGAGATATCTTCCTCCCTTTTCCTTCTTCTATGTTCTATTTTGTGTGATAATCTCGAATACATCCTTCCTCCCATAAGAGCGGTGTGATCAAACCTTTACCCTTGGACTGTTTTCCCTTGATGTTTCTTACTACGGCATACGCACCCTCTTTTTTAGTGTAAGTAGCAAGGGTCGATCCTTCATTGAAATAATCTATGATTTATCATGGTTATTTTGGGTTCATATTCTTCTATTAATTATTTCCATGTTATGGTATGTGATCCATATGCTTCTAATCAAGTTTTCTTGGGTTTCGGTTGGTGTGGTCGTACTGTGGCATCGTTGGGTGGCTACAGTTGTCACGAGTGCAGGCGATCATGATCCATTGTGTGGACTGTTCTAGTATAAATAACATCATGAACCATTTGAGGTAGGGGATATCTTGCTTCTATTTTCTATTATGTGAAACTATAGAGTTATCTTGGTTTAACCCACTGGATTACAAGGGAATTGACACAATAAATATTTGAACGAGATAAATAAATTTATATCGAGCGTATCTTATTGCCACTTGTTTTGTTAGATAGTGTGATGTATATGATTTCTTTTTTTATCGTTGGATTCATGATGGAAATTGGTAAGGAATGTAAAGTCGGAATTAATCTACAATTGTTTGGATAATGATAAAGATGCATGTAAATGAATATAGATCTTATTGTTGTAATTTGATGTTAATTAAATTGGTGTAGTAAGCATGTTTACTTATTTGTGATATATTACTGTTTTGGATTCCAAAAGTTAGAACCTATGAATAATAAATTGGTTTAATAAAATATAGATTAAATATCTCGTTGTTTGATAAAAGATAATTCCTCGTAGGGTTATGAGTTACCCACTTCCTTGTTTAAGGGAAAAGAGCCAAATTGATAAGTTGGTTGTTTTCCTAATTCATGTATTATGATGTGATCCCGGAAGGCTGTTGTGATATGCAAGAGCATGGAGGTCTATTGGTTGTGGAAGTAGTTGATGCCTAGAGTGACATGATGCATCAGTTTATGCATGTGGGTGTTGGGGTGGACACCGTGGATGATGGAATGGGTTGGATGTGACTTTTTGGATTCTTGTTTGTTCATATTGTTTACATATCTCATTTATTTTCTCCACTTCTCAAGGAATATGATCTTGATTACCATTCTTCTGAAAGGGGTGAAGATGCATGGGGTATTCCATGTGATTTCTTTGTTTAGATTCTCAATGTTTGATGGGTCTACGATCTTGCTATAGGTGGAAAAGACTCGATGGGTAGTTCATCTACTCACCATGTTGATCCCTCGTGTGTTTAGAAGCATAGAATGTTGTTCTAGAATTCATGGGAATATGGGAATGTGATGCTGTAAAAAAAATATTTTAATAAATGATGTTAACCCAAGGGCTTGGAGCTTCCTGGGATGCAATGCAGAGGACATTGGACTTTGGGTGTATTTCTAATGATATATAATTTGGAATTTTTAAGGGTTAATTAATTTTTAAATAATTAATCAACTTAAAGTGAAACTGATAAAAAGTGAATGAATTAATATAATTAAGCTCTTTAAATGGTTGTGTGCTTATAGTATACCTAGTCTTATAAATGGAATTCAAGAGTCCAAGAGACATTAGATTTAGTTGGGTCTAAGACAAGGATATTCCAATTGTGTGGTTGTGAGATATAGTATATTCATTATTTTTTGTGTTTTTATACGCTACTCCACACCATTAGTTGGGAAAATGACATTGTGGTGATTCTGAGCCCTAGGGGGTGTTTTCTCCAACATCTCGGTGGGAGGATGTATGGGTGAATACAACATTTGTCCTAAATATCTTCTCTTGGTAGTTACTTGTGACGGTCGGCATGACAGTTATTTTTCCCCATATATGTGTGTAAAGTGTTGTAATGTTGTGTGGTTATTCACATGCATATATTCTGGATATAGTTTCTTTTGGATTTCTATAGGTATAATGTGTATATGTTGTGATGGCTTGAGGATACTTACTCAGTGTATGGGCTGTAATGGATTGAGGTATAATACTCGATGTATGATACACATTATGTGAGCTGTGGTGACTCCTAGAATCTACATGGTTACATTGCTTACATGGATGTGGTGGTTTGGTTGCACAAGGTTCCTGTTGTGGTGCTTCTCCTAGGTGTCTGTGGGATAGCCTTTTTGGAGAGAGATTCTTAGGGCATGGGATGTCGTGGAAAAGCGGAAAACCAGTGGGGGAGTAGTAGTTGGGTACCCTAGATATTATTTATTATATTATATACACTTTTATGAGTTACTTGGTTAGAGTAGCCTTGGTTAGTCTTGGATCATAGTATCCATGTTTAGGTGAAGAGTTAGTTTTCGTTGTTGTTCAATGTACATTAGTTTGCATTCTTTATGTTTTCATGATACACTTCAAGGAGGATCCTACTGAGTATATTGTTATACTCACACTATGTATATATATACTATTTTTCAGGTCACATGGAGTAGGTTAAAGATTAGGCTGGTTGCTACTAGCTTGGGGTTGCAGGATCTATTTTGTCTTTTGGTTGATGCTAGTTTTTTATTTTCCTTTGGTATATGATTTTTTCCCTTTTCAGTTGTAGTATTTTAGCTTGATATTACATATTTGTACTTGGGATTTCTTTTATATTTCTGTCTAAGATATAGTTGGATGGTTTTTATCTTATCTCTACCTTTCACATGTGTTCTCATGGAGGGAAATGACTCCCATTTCTATCTTTACTATATCCTTAATTCGATTCGCCAACCCGGGGCCTACTGGATGTGGGAATCAGGGTACATTATCTCCTTTCTCACATTTCCAGCCTAGGTGGGGTAATCATTATGGGGAGGGGGACATGAGAGAGTTGTATCAGAGGTCTGGTTAAGGGATAGGATGGAGTTTGGTGTTAGGCACAAGTGAGGTTTCATGTGTTGGTAGGGAATCAGTGTTATTCATGTTTATCAAGTGATGTAAACATTAGATATTGGATAAGACATATGCATTTTGGCCCGCCTATGATATGATGTATAGAACATTAAGATTACAATAGATACTAAACAAGGTGATACTTGTTACAGGGTAAAGACCTATGAAATAATCATGCATAATTATTCATTATGAATGTGTTTGAATGGGTAGATCTTTGGATAGGTTAACCTAAAATGAATAATAGAAAACAATTAATTAATTAATGATGAGTCTTTTATATTCCATGTCTAGTATATCAAACTATAGGTTATTTTATAGGAATGGATTTAGTACGACGTCCTCGTCAGGATCACATAGAAGATGCCCAACAGGCTATGCCAGCAGATCACTATATGGTATAGGTCGACGGTGGTGACAATTCAAGGAGGACACTCTGAGAGTTTCAGTGACAGAGTCTATAGAAGTATGAGGGATCTATTTCAGATGCTATCATCGATGACTGGTTGGAGGAAGTTGAGATAAGATTCAATTCGATCCATTCTCAAAAAGAGCACTGGGTGTTTGTGGTTGTAACGATGCTGCGTGGAGCAGTGAGGTAGTGGTGGTTTATGTTCTTTGGGGATCATGAGGAGTCAAATATTTCATTGGAGGATTTCCGAGACAAGTTTCCAGTAGATATTCTTTCTTCCACCGCGAAAGCATCCAATCTCCCAGAGCGACTTACACTTCGATGAGGGATATCTAGTGTGAGGAAGTTTTGAATTTATTTCGGGGACCATTTATGTTATGCTTCAGACATTTTTCAAGATGGGGAGGCAAGGGTGAGGCATTTAGAGGAGGATATCCATCTTGAGATCCAGTGCAAGGTCACACCATTTATGATAAAGACATATCACGATTTGCAGGTGATAGAAGAAGTCATTTATAGGACATTGGATAAAATAGAATCATCACCCGAGGGGAGTCGTCCTGATACCTCAAAAAGAATAGTTGTGGTCTGTGATTCCCGGTTTTTAGGGAAGGAGAGATTCCATTCAGTTGGGGGTATATCCCAGCCAATATCATCTCGTTTCTCTGGGGGCAGAAGCTCTTAAGCATATTCCATGGGACTAGGCACTTCTTTTTATTATGGTGGTCGAGGTCCTCAGTAGTGAAATTATCCAACCATTCAAAGAAGTCATCGCACACGGTTTTCTGCTCTAGGTTCTTCCGTTGAGGCAGTTCCAGCCAAGGCAGCAGGAGCAGGTTTCACTGGCTTTAGATTAGCAGAGTGTTGATGGGGATGAAAAAGGACATCCATGTGATGCTCCTCGTCCTCATAGACCAGAGTGTGGCCCTAGTGGTGGTTGTCATCAGGGTCTAAGAAGTCATGGATGTTGTCATGGACAACATCATGCTTTACTATTTCTGACACCAAGTGATCCAGATATCATTAAAAGTACCCTTTTCTTGATTCCTACCTTAGTGTGTGCCTTGTTTGATTCATGAGAGACAAACTCCTGCATATCACCTACCCATGTCCACACTTTGGGATGTGAGGTATAGAGTCTTCTAGTTCGCTTTGTGTTGACTACTCCTGTTGGAGGTCGATCTGACTTGTTTGAATTATGTAGAGATTGGGAGATAGTGATGGGGCATCTCCCCTGTTATGGAAATTTCTAATGTTTACTGATACAACCATATGATGCCATACTAGTAATTGATTTGTTGTATTTGATGCAGGCAATAATGGATTTCATAATTAGGTCGGTGGTGTTCTTCGATGATTATGGAGATCCACCATTGTTTGTTGGCAAAAGAGACACTCTGATGGGTCAGAGGAATGTTTCGTCTTTATAATACATGATGGCTGAGTTAATGTTATTTCATTAATAGGTTCAACATTTGGAGTTTTCTAGGGTCATAGAAGAGTAACCTGATGTCTTTCCTGAATAGGTTGTATCATTACCCCCTTGATGAGAGATTGATTTTGGGATCGACCTACATCCGAGATCGTCTCTTATCTCTATGTATTTATATAGGATGACCCCTTTAGAGTTATGAGAGATAAATATACAACTTAATGGACTATTACAATGCAGTTTTTTTCTACTGACTATGTCACCGGGGGTGAACCAGTTTTGTTCGTGAAGAAGGCTTACAAAAGTTTACTATTGTGGGTCAATTATTGTCACTTAAACAAAGTAACAGTTAAGAATCTATTTCATCTTCCAATAATTAATTATTTATTCAATAAACTGATGGGTCCATGTTTGTTCTCATCTATCGACTTGCGGTCTGGATATCATCAGATGCATGTGATTAATGAAGATATTCTAAAGACATCATTCCGTTGTCGTTATAGGCATTATGAGTTCTTTGTAAATCCATTCGGTGTGCCATGTGCTCTAGATATGAACATGGGATTGATGAATGTTGTTCTCCGTGAGTTCCTGCACAAGTTCCTTGTGGTTTTCATCAATGACATTATTATGTAATCCACATCTAATGTTGATAAACAAGAGCATATTCACACTATTTTGGGAGTTCATCATCAACATATACTATTTGGGATCCTTTCGAGTTGTGTGTTTTGGGCTTGAGAAGTCCGTTTATTAGGGAATGTAGTTTCCCAACAGGGAGTAGCTGTGGATCTATCGATGATAGAGGTGATTATGACTTGGATAGCCCCCATGACAGTGTCAGAGGGGCAATGTTTCCTTTGTCTTGCGGGCTACTACATGAGGTTCAAAGCCGATTTCTCTCGGTTTGTGACTCGTCTGAAAGCTTTTACTAGGATGGATCAGCCATTCATATGGACTGATCAGTGTGAGGCAGCTATCGAGTATCAGATGGAGATATTTTTATGTTCTCTAGTTTTTTGTCATCCAGCAGAAGGAGTTCAATTTCATGTTATCTTGGATGCTTCACATCTGGGGTTTTGAATTGTTATGATGCATCATAGATCGGTTATTTTTTTATGGGTCTTGGTAGTTGTGTCCCCATGAACATAACTATGCCACCCATGATCTGGAGTTGACTATCTTGGTGTTTTGTATGAAGTTGTGTATACAATACATCATTTACGAGTGTATTTTGGTTTTCACCGATCATAAGAGTTTGAGGTATGTTTTCTCCCAATGTGAATTGAACAAATGACAGTGTCGGTTGATGGTGTTCTTACAGGAATATGTCTCTGAGAATTCATATACACATGTAAAGGGGAATGTTGTAGCTGTTGCACTAAGTCGAAAGTCACGTAGTGATGCTATGAATGAATCTGGTGATTCTTGGAGAGTAATGGAATAATTTTCACCATTACATCTTGATACGGTAGAATATGGGGGCAGAGGATGCCTTTTTAAGATTATGGGGAAATCATCTCTATGGCAGTAGGTGGAAGAGTCCTAGTCAGGGGATCTGGAGGTGGAGGTTTGGAGAGACTGAGTTGTTTGTGGCGAGGGCCATGATGGTTGGTCTGATGATGAACAACCCCGAGTGTTATATCAAAGAAGGTTTTTTGTTCCATGAAAAATATGTTAGAAATTTCATTGGGATTTCAATAGTTCACCTTTAGTGGTATATCCTTACATGAAAATGATGTACCGATCCTTGATGAGTCAGTTTTGGTGGCATGTCTTGAAGCTGGTAGTTGCAGAGATTGTTTCTCGATGATCGGTTATCTAGAAGATCATGGATGAGCACCGTGTCCCTGGTGGTTTGCTACAGCCATTGGATATTCCCCAGTGGAAGTGGAAGGACATCTCAATAAAGATTATTACTGGTTTACCCCGATCTTATGGAGGACATGATGCTATTTGGGTTGTAGTGGATTGTTTAACAATATCAGCCCACTTCATAGCGATCAAGGAGTCGAGATTAGTTGAAGTTTTGTTGAGGATGTTTCTGGAGGAGGTGGTTAGATTTCATGAAGTCCCATGGATGATAATTTATGATTGAGATCCTCGCATTACCTCCAGGGTGTAGAGAGCTCTCCAAAATGATTTTAGTTATCAACTATTCTTTAGTACTACTTTTCATACTTAGATGGATGGTCAGATAGAGTGTACCATCCTGATTAAAGAAGACATGTTACGCTCTTGTGTTCTGGATTTTGGAGGATCGTGGGTGACACACTTACCCTTAGTGGAGTTCTGTTAAAAAAATATTTTTCACTCCACCATCAATATGGGGTCGTTTGAGAACTATTATGGAAGACCATTCCGTTCTCCGTTGTGTTGGACTAGGGTCGGAGAGTCGGCCATTGTCGGGACGGAACTAGTGTAGTATTCAATAGAGAAGGTTTATGTGATTCATGAGAGGATGTTGACAATGTAGGGTCATTAGAAATCTTATGCCGATAAAAGGTGGAGACCTTTGGAGTTTGTTGTTGGGGATCAAATGTTTTTGAAGGTGACTCCCCATCATTGACAATGAAGGTTTGGTTGTGGGAGTAAACTTTCTACACAGCATATTTGTCTTTTTGAGTTTTTTGCTCATATAGGAATAGTTGAGAATAAGATAGTACTTACCCTAAAGATGAGTTTGATACATGATGTTTTCCATGTATCGCAGCTCTGTCGTTATCATCATGATGGCTCACACGTCATTGATTGGGAAGTGATCGATGTTGACGATGATCCGAACTTTGAAGAGAGACTTGTGACGATTCAAGGACAAAAAAGAAGGTGTTTCTTGAGCATTTTATCCCCTCTGTTTGTGTCTTGTGGCGACATGTTTTCACTTAGGAGAGTGCATGGGAACAAAAGTCACAGATATGCGCTCAGTACCCATAGTTGTTTTGTGATTAAATATTTTCATGAAACTATGTCCCCTTTCTGGTTATTTACCTTTCATGTTTATGATTTTTCATTATTTTATTTCTTATTGGGGCTTTCTCTCTTTGGGGAGTTACCTTGATGACTGGTAGTTCAAAAATAATTTACGTTCCCATTTAGGTTTTTTTAATTCTTGAGGACAAGAATGTTTTGAGAGGTATCTGATGTAATTTCGCAGACCTCTCCAGTCCATTCCTCTGTGAAAATCTAGTGTTTGGGGTGTTATGGTGGTCGAGGTGACTTATACCCAACACTTTTCCAGTTTTTTCTAATTCTAAAAATTCATCCATTAGTTAGACCAATGTGAAAAGTTCCATCAGTGAGACTGATGTGAACAGTACCATTAGTGAGACTGGTTTGAACAGTACCATCAGATCGGTCTGTCATTCTATGAACAGTACTATGGGATCAGTCTTTCATTCTATGAATAGTTCCATCAGATCATTCTGTACTTCTATGAACAATACCATATGATTGGTGAGACATTCTATGAACAGTGTTTCCATGATCAGTGATTCATTCTTTGAACACTATTTCAAGGATTGGTGAGTCAAGGATCAGTGAGCCAAGAATCAATGAGTCATTTAGTGAATAATGTTTCCAGGATCGTTAAGTCGAGGATCAGTGAGTCATGGATTGGTGATTCATTCTATGAAAAATGTTTCCCAGATCGATGAGTCCAGTATCGGTGAGTTCAGGATCAGTTAGTAATTCTGTGAACATTGTTTCCACGATCAGAGAGTCGAGGATCATAGATTTATTATGTGATTAGTGTTTCCAAGATCAGTGTGTCTAGTATCAGTGATTCATTATGTGAACAATGTTTCAAGGATCGGTGAGTCCATGATTGGTGAGTCCAGGATCAGAGAGTCCAGTATCGGTGAGTCATTTTGTAAACAGTGTTTCCAAGATCGTTGAGTCCTAGATCAATGAGTCCAAGATCAGAGATTCATTTTGTGAATAGTGTTTCCCTGATCAGTGAGTCTAGGATCTGTGAGTCCAGGATTAGTGAGTGTATTTTGTTTCCAGAATCGTGTACACTGCTTCCAGGATTGGTAGGTGTACAATGTTTCCAGTATCCTGAACAGTGTTTCCAGCTTCCTACATTTTCTCCCCTTTGACGTTTTCATTAACGTAAAATGAATTGAAGGAATTTTTTATGTGATTTAAGAACAAATAAAATACCAAAACTCCTATATTAATTTTCCATTTGGCCCAAGATGTCTTTACTTGGTCAAACCACATGGTTTAATGTGATACAATTTTAATGGAAAATCCAGTGTGCCTTAATCTAATGCTCCGTTAAATAGTCTAAACGGCAAAGATATCATCCTTCCATGTTCTTACTCCTTGTTATATATTTTGTAAGATTACATAACCCATACCTCATCTCATAGGAGCGGTGTGATGGAACCTTAATCCTTAGTTCATTTCCCACAGAAGTTTCTTCATGTTGCAGGCCACCTTCATTTGGGCAAGTAGCGAGGGTCGATCCTTCATCAATATAAGGTATGTTTTATTGTTGTTCTTTTGTGTTCATATTCGCCTATTACACCTTTCAATCTTATGGTATGTGATCTACATGCTTTTAATGGAGTTTTCTTGGGTTTTGGTTGGTGCAGTCGTACTGTGGCATCGTTGGGTGGATACAATTGTCTTGAGTGGAGGTGATCGTGTTCTGTTGTTTAGACCGTTCTTGTATAAATAACGAGAAGAACTATTTGAGGTAGGGGATTAGTTGATTCTATTTTCTTTTACATGAAATTGTAGAGTTAGTGTAACACCCCGAGATTTTATGAAAAATATTCTATTTAATTTCATTAATGTCTTGTGTTGTATGCTACACCAAAAGGAGCTTTCACAACACGCATCATTGACTTTCCTTTCATTACACGCAATCGCAACCTTCCTTGATAGCGTGTGTAGTACGCAATACCGAGATTCACTAAACAACGATATGCTATTAAAATATTAATAAAACTAGCCGTTATGAATAGTAATAACCACTTTTTTAAATTTTAGTTTTCAAAATGGACTTCATTTTTTGGATTCGGAATATCGAAATTAGCTTAGGGAGAAATTTTGGTACTTTTCGGATAAATTTCATATTTGGATGAATAGTGAAAATTAATAAATTGTAATTAAAAACAACTTTTTCAATCGAAATAATTAATAGTGATAAATTATTAATTTGAGTGGTTATAAAATATATTTAGAATATATTTTTACAATTTAATAAAATGTTTGTCATTGGATGTAATTTCACATTTAAACCAGACATAAACAAGTGTAAATCTTTTGATAGTTATTATCTCTTACAAACAAGCTATTTGTTTTGACGACGGGATTTAATTTTAAAATTAATTAATGGAACTGGTATGTTTTGAATTTGGTAAAATAGACATCATTTTTGAATTCATAATATCAAATATAGCTTAGGCCTAATTTTTTGTATTTTTCTGGAAACTTTCATTTTTTGATGAATAGTGAAACCACTAAGTGGTAGTTAAAAAATTGATTTTTTCATAAAACATAATTTTACCACTTCTGTTAGTGGAATTTTAAAATCCAAGAGACACGGTTGATGTCAGTAAGTAAAATGTTGTTCAATGAGATGAAAATAATTTTTGGTGAATAGTAACTGTTTAATTTTTTTTACCACAGTTAAAAGTAAATAGGGTAATTAAGGGTAAAAATGATATTATTATTACTCTAACACATGTAATAATTCTATTGGACAATTTTAATTCGACCAGAAACAACATTAGGAATAAAATATGACCATTTAGGCCCACTTGGATTAGATTAGGACATTTATTATTCATTTATTTAAAGATGGTTTAAAATAGTTAAAATCAAAGTGTAATAAAAAATAATTTTTAATATAGGGTTATACATAAGATAAATTAGACTATTAATATTCATTAGAAATATAGAAATATTTTCTACCTAATGATATTTTATTTTTAATTTTTAGACATTAAATAATTTAATTTCTTTATGACACAAAGATGATGCAGTAATTATCTTATTAATGAAATATTGACATAATTGGTGTTATAAATATACAATTAAATGTAATTTGAGAATTTTTATGAATTACACTAATTTAATAGGTTAATAGGACATGTTATTATTTATTCAATTAACTTTTTTCGAAATAATAATTCTATTATGATTTTTCCAAAAATCAATTACAAAATACTGTCAAAATTGACAAAAAATAGTTTTTAAAAAAAATATTATATTATTGATTGTTATTTTATTCCTAAAAATCTAAGGATCAGCCAAGATATGTATATAATGATAGGTGTATCATTAATGGACCACTTGGGGGTCGATTCGATGTATATGGTAAGTTTATTAACTATATAATATAAAAATACAAAGTGACATGGTAAATGTCAATCTAATTAACTAAGAGTTAAAACTAAACGATAAGGTTAATATAATTCCCTAAACTTATCTAAATTCTATTGGATGAGAGGTTTTCGACCCATCCCCACCTTATCTTTTAAATAAATCAATTTGGAGTTATTTAAAACCGAATGTTTCTTTATAATAAAATAATATTTTTAGTAATTCCAAAGGTGCCCCTCCCCTCCCTTATAAAAGGGCACCTCTTCCCTCGCTTCCTCACACCACTTTGAGCCTTCATGCTTGGCCAACCCCTGAAAAATTATCTTATCCACTTCCCTAGATACATCCTATAGGTCCTGGTATTCTTCAAAAACCAATTTTAGTGCCCTAAGTGGAAGACTCAAAGAGGAGCTTCAAAGAAGAGGTATTGTCTGTTACCGATTCTTTCATCTTTATTTCTTCTTCCACTTCTTCTTATTAGGATGTTTCATTATGAAGTAATAACATAAGTATCACTAATATACTGATATGTTATTATAAGTATGAAACAAACTTATTTCACCATCTATCCATCCTACAGAAAACGAAATCACCGCGCGTGCGTACGTACGTAATACCGTCTCCACGCCGTGGTGTAATCTATTTTCCACCACCACCTTACTTGGATGGGTATAATGGTGTAAATAATAACTATATATGATTATTGTAAAGTGATATTGATTCTGAAATAGTATACATACACTCCAATACAAATCCACGATCATAAAAACGATATCAGCGCTCGTGCGTACCTACGGACTACTGTCTCCACGACGCGATGAGATCCATTCTCCACGTTAACCATTCATGAATGATTATGAAGTATATATAATAAGTAATAATGAAATATATGACACAATAATGATACTGTATTTATGTGTATATATATGTATGTCATCTACTTAATTCCATTCAACTCAATAAGGAAAAGAAAACATCGTTCACGCGTTCGTACGGTCTACCGTCTCCATGAACGGTGTATTTCTTTCAATTTACTGATCTATTATATATATATATATATATTATGAATATATATTATATATAAATCATGTTTTATATTCTGGAATTAAGTAATCATGATCTATGTAATCATATGAATAATTACAAGTGAAAACACGGATGACAAATGAAACGATTTTACCCAAAACACTCTTTAACATGGAATTTACAAAATAACGGGTAATATAAAGCCATATGTTAACCATATATGATATCATAACAATGTGTATGATTCTGTAATAAGTCAATGGCATTATTTAAATCATTATATAGGAGGTTCATACACTTATAAAGCAAATCGGACCTAAGGTACGAGAAATATCACAATCTCATTTCTATCCGAGATTGTTTATACTTTGGTATTTACTGGGGTGTATTTTATCATACACATCCATGTTTCCTCAATATGTAATATTTATATCCTTCTACAATAGTTTATATCAAATTTTACCCTTCGGTGAGTTTTTAGTAAAAGATATGAAAGGAATATTTTGTCGTTTTTCATATGAGGTACTTTTTGACTTTTCTGACACAAGTATGAGAAGAATGTTTTCTTTTAACTTATACAGCATGAATGGATTATTAAAACATTATTTCCAAGAATATTACCTTAAAAGTTTTCAAGTTTATTTTTAATCAGCTTCTTTTAGTTTAATATTGTATGACATGTTTAGATAGGAAAAATGTTTTTGAAGTAGAAAGGATATTTTTCTCAAGAATGAAGTTCAAGTGTTTTATCAAAATTATTTTCCATCTAAGATAATGAAGGGTTATATTTATATCCCTATTAATACATGGATTTGATTATGTTGTGAAGGAAATATTTTTATTAATTCTTTTATCTTATATGAATTGTTTTATGATGTCATGTTGTTTAAAGATTCCCATTTTTATTACATGGGTTATGCTATGATGTATGGTTTATGATTTTCTGGCACACATAAGAATGGTATCATTATGAGATGGGTGGGAGCTATATCTCCCTCCAATGCATTGGGTAAAGATTTATATCTCATGAGATATACATGGCTGGAACGACAAGTTAAACCGGTTCAGTAATATAGGACTGGAATGAGGAGTGAACTCGATTCAGAAAGGGACTTTTTCCACTAAGATGGTCATGGCAGCAATGCCTTGGCAACTATGGAAATAATATCATGTGCTTAATGGTTTCCACAATTACATGTTTTATTCTCATGCTATTTTATCCTTCTTAATGTTTCACTATGATCTATGCCTTGCGTACTTCCATGTTTTATGTCATTTCTCAAGCTTTTGATGTTTAAACATTATGTTCATGTTTTTAAGCTCAAATATATATGGTATGTTTTAATTTATCCATTCTTACCCTTACTGAGCATTTGAGCTCACCCTTTTTAGGTTTTTGTGTCCCTAGGATATAAATAAAGGTTTTAGGTAAGAAAAAAATGGTAAGATCATTATGGGAGATGTTGACGATCTTTCACCACGATTAGAAGATTACGTTCCATGTTTCCAAAGACACTAAAATATTACAGTCCTTGTTTGTCTGTTTTTGTTATGTATTAAGTTTTCCGCTAAAGTAATGTAATGTCCATATACGTCAAGCTTTGGGTCTCTTCAGTTGGTATTATAGGAAAGGTTTAGTCAACCTTTGGAAACTAGGATGCGAAAACGTTAGTGAGATCCCTAGAGATATTTCTAAGGTATGTCTAGGGATGTCTCTAAGGATAAGTATACGTATAGGATATAGTCCTAGAACTATGGTAAAGAACATAGAATTTAACCTAAGATGTTAGTTATTGAGGATACTCCCCCTTTACTATGTTGTTTTTTCTAGCATGATTTTTGCCTCTCACACTATTCTTTTTGGGTTTTAGAAAATGGCTGGAAGTAGGAAGATTCATGATAATGGAGGATATGACGGACAATGGAATGATATTCTTCACGAGAAACCAAATGAAACGGGATTTGGAAGTCCAAACATCCTTATTATGCCTTATCAGCAATCTCATAATATGATAAATAATCTCAACTTTGGTAAGTTTCCCAACTCAGATAATAAGAGAAAGATGGAGTTTCATGATGATCATAGAGGAAAGAAAGTTCAATTTCCCTCATGTAAATCATGTGGGAAGAGGCATAGAGGAGATTGTTTCAAGGGAACTGGATGATGCTTTGGGCATGGAAAAGAAGGACACAAAGCCAGTAAGTGCAAAGGAAAAGGTTCAGTTAACACCATGGACGAGGTTAATGGTATTTCTATGACTTCAACAATGGTTAAATGTTTTAAATATGGAATGTACCGGCATTATGCAAACCAATCCTCTAAGTTAAAGTCTCATGAAGAGAATCAGTACGGTCGTATGAGTAGTATTTATGTTGATGACGATGAAGAGACTACAAATGATATGGGAGATGAATGAATTGTTGAAGCTCTGTCAATGGTTTAAGAAGGTAGTGGAATGATTACATGTTTATCAAGTGAAATGTTGTATAAGTAATCTCATGGTTCGACGAAATAAAGAGACATCTAAGGATTGTAACACTATTGTCTTTCCTATGTTCTTAAAGTGTATGATTGATGGTATTAGTAACCATGAAAGGTTATTTAGATATTTTTGGGAAATAGATGATATGCGCATAATGAAGGGATAAGGAGAAAATTAAATGTTCGATAGTATTAATGAGCTCATGACTGATATATGGAGAAGGTTATATCATGGTTTGAGTATATAGAATTTTTGGATTTTGTTATGTGGAAAGAGTTAACTTTTGAAAGCATTCATGTTTTCACTAAGGGTCAATGGGTATTCATTTTTTCAAGAGAATACATGATTAAGGTATTCACATGATTGGAATGTGACCAACAATATATATATGGGGGATAAACGATTGTATTCACATGCTTGGATGATGACAATTCAAGTAATCGTTTTCTTTATACTATGAGCTTGGACCGATGTTTTTTAGATAAGCCTAATGATTGGAATGGATTATGTTGGACATATGCTAGTATTGTTTAAGGATAGAATTTTTTTTGATATTAATGGTGGGATTTTATAGTAATGTAGTTTTAGAAAAAGGACAACCTGCAGGATGGGTGACAACCCATCACAACGGACAAGGCTGTGGGAATCGAACCCACAACCAAAGTGCGACTAGCCTTTATCGCCTACCACTGGCCTACATGAAGTCCTTGTTTAGTAGAAACTAGTTTTATTATATTAATCAGTATAATATAAGAAGTATAAGTCCATTTTAGGAACCATATATGATTAATCTCACTGTAGATGGACTTATGTATTTTTTGATAACTTTTCTAACCTTTTGTTTGAGACAGATGGAATGACCCATCATTCTATCACATGATCTGTAACACATCACGAATTAAAAATTCAACTTCATTTCTTTAAGAGATGAAGTGGAAATTTCCTAAAGAATGACCAATGGTGTGACTATACCAAAATCACGAAAGTAATTCTTCTAATTCTAATTTCATCAACATTAGGGAAATGATCTGAAAAACCAAAAATATTGTCCTATTGCTCTTATATTTGATGAATTAGATGGTACCTTAGATCATCACAAATCTATGGCTTTCTGATTTTTGGCCTTTTCATAGCCATGTTCTCTACCACTCTCTATTAGAACATGATGGTTAGACTTCTCTTCCATTACGTTTCATACTTTAGGTTTTAAAGCCAAGTTTTGGTAGTCCTTTTTACAATGTGGGTTTCAATTAAAGAAACTTTCGTGTAGTAAACCATTTATAACCCTGACGAATTTTGAGGGAGAAATTCATTTTAAGGGGGGTAGAATGTAACACCCCGAGATTTTATGAAAAATATTCCTTTTAATTTCATTAATTTCTTGTGTTGTAAACTACACAAAGAGGATCTTGTAAAACACACATCATTGAATTGATTTGCATTACACGCAGTTGCAACCTTCCTCGATAGCGTGTGTAGTACGCAATACCGAGTTTCACTAAACAACGATAAGATATTAAAATATTATTAAAACTAGCTGTTATGAATAGTAATAACCACTTTTTAAATTTTAGTTTTCAAAATGGACTTCATTTTTGGATTCGGAATATCGAAATTAGCTTAGGGAGAAATTTTGGTACTTTTCGGATAACTTTCATATTTTGATGATTAGTGAAAATTACTAAATTGTAATTAAAAACAACTTTTTCAATTGAAATAATTAATAGTGATAAATTATTAATTTGAGTGGTTTTAAAATATATTTAGAATATATTTTTACAATTTAATACAATTTTGGTCATTGGATGTAATTTCACATTTAAATCAAATATAAAAAAGTGTCAATCTTTTGATAGTTATTATCTCTTAATAACACGCTATTTGTTTTGACGACGGGATTTAATTTTTAAATTAATTAATGCAACTGATATTTTTTGAATTTTGTAAAATAGACATAATTTTTGAATTCAAAATATCAAATATAGCTTCGGCTTAATTTTTGGTATTTTTCTGGAAACTTTCATTTTTTGATGAATAGTGAAACCACTAAGTGGTAGTCAAAAAATGAATTTTTCATAAAACATAATTTTACCGCATCTGTGAGTGGAATTTCAAAATCCGAGAGACACGGTTGATGTCAGTATGTAAAATGTGCTTCAATGAGATGAAAATAATTTTTGGTGAATAGTAACTTTTTACTTTTTTTTACCACGATTAAAAGTAAATAGGGTAATTAAGGGTAAAAATGATATTATTATTACCCTAAAACATGTCCTAATTCTATTTTAAAAGTTTAATTCGACCAAAAACAACCTTAGGAATAAAATATGACCATTTAGGCCCACTTGGATTAGATTAGGACATTTATTATTAATTTATTTAAAGTATGTTTCAAATAGTTAAAATCAAAGTTTAATAAGAAAATCATTTTGAATATAGGGTTATACATAAGAATAATTCGACTATAAATATTCATTAGAAATATAAAAGGATTTAATACATAATGATATTTTATTTGTAATTTTTAGACATTAAATAAGTTAATTTATTTATGAAACAAAGATGATGCAGTAATTATCTTATTAATGAAATATTGACATAATTGATGTTATAAATACCCAAATAAATGTAATTTGATACTTTTTATGAATTAAAATAATTTTATAGGTTAACAGGACATGTTAGTATTGATTTAAGTAACTTTTTTCGAAATAATCATTCTGTTATAATTTTCACAAATATCAATTACTAAATAGTGTCAAAATTGACAAAAAATAGTTTTTTAAAAAAATATTATATTATTGATTGTTATTTTATTCCTAAAAATCTAACGATCGGACAAGATACTTATATCATGATATTTGTATCATTAATGGGCCACTTGGGGGTCTCTTGGATGTATATGGTATGTTTATTTACTATATAATATAAAAATACAAAGTGACATGGTAAATGTCAATCTAATTAACTAAGAGTTAAAACTAAATGATAAGGTTAATATAATGACCTAAACTTGTCTAAATTCTATTTGATGAGATTTATTAGACACATCCCCACCTTATATTCGAAATAATTCAATTTGGAGCTTTTTAAAACCGAATTTGGCTTTATAATAAAATAATATTTTTAGTTATTCCAAAGGTACCCCTCCCCTCCCTTATAAAAGGGTACCACCTCCCTCTCTTCCTCACACCACATTGAGCCTTCAAGATCGGACAACCCCTACCAAATTATCTTATAAACTTCCCTTGAAACATCCTAGAGGTCTTGTTCTTCTTGAATGACCAATTTTAGTGCCCTAAGTGGAAGACACAACGAGGAGCTTCAATGAAGAGGTAATGTCCGTTTCCGATTCTTTCATCTTTATTTCTTCTTCCACTCCTTATTCTTAGGATGTTTCATTATGATGTAATAACATCAGTACCACTCATATACTGATATGTTATTATAAGTATGAAACAAACTTATTTCACCATCTATCCGTCCTACAGAAATTGAAATCACCGCACGTGCGTACGTAAGGAATACCGTCTCCACGCCGTGGTGTAATCTATTTTCCACCACCACCTTACTTGGATGGGTATAATGGTGTAAATAATAACTATATATGATTATTTTAAAGTGATATTTATTCTGAAATAGTATACATACACTCCAATACAATTCCATGATCATGAGAACGATATCATCGCTCGTGCGTACCTACGGACTACCGTCTCCACGACGCGATGAGATTGATTCTCCACGTTAACCATTCATGAATTATTATGAAGTATATATAATAAGTAATCATTAAATATATGACATAATAATGATACTGTATTTATGTGTATATATATTTAAGTCATCTACTTAATTCCATTTAAATCAATAAGGAAAAGAAAACTGCGTTCATGCGTACGTACGGTCTACCGTCTCCATGAACGGTGTATTTCTTTCCATTTACGAATATATTATATATATATTATGAATATATATTATATATAAATCATGTTTTATATTCTGGAATTAAATAATCATGATCTAAGTAATCATATGAATAATTACAAGTCAAAACACGGATGAAAAATGAAACGATTTTACCCAAAACGCTCTATAACATGGAATTTATAAAAGAAAGGGTAATTTAAAGATATAAGTTAACCATATATGATATCATAACAATGTTTATGATTCTGGAATAATTCAATGAAATAATTTAAATAATTATACAGGAGGATAGGACACTTACGAAGTAAATCAGACCTAAGTTAAGGGAAATATCAAAATCTCATTTTTATCTGAGATTGTTTATACTTTGGAATTTACTGGGGTGTATTTTATCATCCACATTCATGTTTCCTCAATATGTAATATTTATATCCTTCTACAATAGTTTATTTCAAATTTTACCCTTCGGCGGGTTTTTAGTAAAAGATATGAAAGAAATCTTTTGTCGTTTTTCGTACGAGGTACTTTTTGACTTTTCTGACAAAAGTACGAGAAGAATGTGTTCATTTAACTTATATGGAATGAATGGATTTTTAAAAAATTATTTCCAAGAATCTTACCTTACATGTTTTCATGTCTATTTTTAATCAACTTCTTTTAGTTTAAAATTGTATGACATGTTAAGAAAGGAAAAATGTTTTTGAAGTAGAAAGGATATTTTCCTCAAGAATGGAGTTCAAGCGTTTTATCAAAATTATTTTCCATCTAAGATAATAAAGGGTTTTGTTTCTATACCTATTATTACATGGATTTGATTATGTTGTGATGAAAATATTTTTATGAATTCCTTTATCTTATATGAATTTTTTTATGATGTCACGATGTTTAGAGATTCCCATTTTTATTACGTGGGTTATGCTATGATGTATGGTTTATGATTTTCTGGAACACATAAGAATGTTATCATTATGAGATGGATGGGACCTATATCTCCCTCCAATTCATATGGTAAAGATTTATATCTCATGAGATAGACATGTCTGGAATGGCAAGTTAAACCGGTTCAGTTATATAGGACCGGAACGAGGAGTGAACTTGATTCAGAAGGGGACTTTGTCCACTAAGATGGTCTTCGCAGCAATGCCTTGGCTACTATAGAAATCATATCATGTTCTTAATGGTTTCCACAATTACATTTTTTATTTCCAAGGTATTTTATCAATCTTAATGTTTCATTATGATCTATGCCTTGCGTACATCCATGTTTTTGGTCATTGCTCAATATTTTGATGTTTAAACATTATGTTCATGTTTTTAAGTTCAAATGTATATGGTATGTTTTATTTTATCAATTATTACCCTTAATGAGAATTTGAGGTCACCCTTTTTATGTTTCCTTTTCCCCAGGACATAAAGAAAGGTTTTAGGTAAGAAAAAAAAGGGGAAGATCTTTATGGGAGATGTTTAAGATCTTTCACCACGATTAGAAGATTACGTTCCAAGTTTCCAAAGACACTAAACTATTATGGTCCTTGTGTGTCTGTTTTTGGTATGTATTAAGTTTTTTGCTAAAGTAATGTTATGTCCATGTACGTCAAGCTTTGGGTCTCTACAGTTAGCATGTTTAATCCCATTGGATGATATTGGAATTGACACAATAAATATTTGAACCAGATAAATAAATTGATAACGATCGTATGTTATTACCTCTTGTTTTTATATATAGTGTGATATCTATTCTTTATTGTTTTAGAATTTTATTCTTGATGGAAATTGTTAAAAAAAATAAATCTGGAATTAATCTATAATTGTTTTGGTATTGACAAAGAGGAATGAAAATGAATCTGGTTCTTCTTGTTGTAATTTCATCTTAATAAAATTGGGGCAGTAAGAATGTTTAATTATTTGTGATAGCTTGCTGTTTAGGATTCGTAATGTTGGAAGCTACGAATAACAATTCAGTTAATCCAAGATGGATTAAAGAACTGGTTGTTTGATAAAAGAAAATTCCTTGTAGGGTTATGAGTTTCCCTCTTCCTTGTTTGAGGGCCAGGAGACCTACTGATATGATAGTTGTTTTCCTACTTATTGTGTTGTGATCTGAGCCTGGAAGGCTATTGTGATATGTGGGGATATGGAGTCCTATTATTTGTGGCAGCAGTTGACACCTAGAGTGGAATGATGCATTACTTTATGCATGTGGGTGTTGGGGAGGACACCATGGATGATGGAACGGGTTGGATGTGAATGTTTTGATTCTTGTTGGTACTTATTGGTTGATTATATGATTTACTTTCCCCACTTCTCATGGCATAAGGTCTTGCATACCCTTCTTCCAAATGGGAAGAAGACTCATGTGGTATGCCACATGCATTCGGTGTTTATCTTCTCATGGTATGAGGGTTATAAAATCTTTCTATAGGCAGTAATGACGTGATGGGTAGTTCATCTACTAACCATGTCGAGCCCCCTTATATTTAGAAGCACTGGATATTGTTCTAGAATGCCTGGTAAAATGGTAATGCAATGCTATAAATAAATAATTTAATAAATGATGTTAACCCATGGGGTTAGGGCTTTCTGGGATGCAATAATGAGGACAATGGACATTGGGTGTGTTGTTAATGAAATATAATGGGGAATTATCAACAGTTAATTAATGATTAATATATCAATTAACGTAATGTGAAAATGATAAAAAGGGAATGATGTAATGTAATTAACCTCTTTAAATGGTTGTGTGCTTATAGGAAACCTAGTTATAGAAGTGGAAGCAAGGAGTTAATCAAATGTTAGTTGCACATGAGTCTAAGACAAGGTTATGCCCATAATGTGGTTGTGATCTATATTATATTTGGAAATTTTTGTGTTTTTATAAACTAATCCACCCCATCAATTTGTGAAACTGACACCCCGGGGATTATGTTCCCTTGGGAGTGTTTTCCCCAACATCCAAATGGGAGGTTGGATGGCTGACTACCCCATTTGGCCCCGCTCTCTCCACTTGGTACTAACATGTACTGGTAGGCACAATAGTTAGTTTTCCACATATATGTGTGTGAAGAGGATGTAATGGTTTGTGGTAATTCAGACACATATATTCTAGATATAATTTCCTATATACTTCTATTGGTGTATCATGTATAGGTTGTGATTTCTTGAGGATACATACTCGGTGTATGGGTTGTAATGGCATGAGGTATAATACCTGGTGTATGATACACTTTATGAGAGCTATGGTGTCTCCCAGAAACTACATGTTTACTTTTATTATGTGAACGTGGTGGTTTTGTTGAACGATGAGCTTGTTGTGGTGCTTTTCCCAGGTATATACGGGCAAGACTTTTTGGAGAGATATTCATAGGACGTGCGACATTGAGGGAAAAGTGGAAAACCAATGGGGAAATAGTAATGGGTTACCCTTGATACTCTTTATTTTATTATTTACTCTTTTATTTGTTACATGGTTAGAGTTGCCATGGTGAGGCTGGGAACACAATATACATATTTAGGTGATGAGTTATTTTCACTTGTTGTTCACTATAGTTTAGATTGATATCTTTACATTTGCATGAGAGGATATGAGAAGGATACTACTGAGTATACTATTATAATAAACCTATGTATATATAAACTGTTTTTAGGTCACATGGAGCTGGTTAAATATTATGATAGTTTCTACAAGTTTGGGGTTGTAGGAGCTATTCGGGCTTTTGGTTGCTGTTGTTGTTTACATTCCTTTGATACTTGCAGTTTTCCCCTTTCAGTTGTAGTAGTTTTTCATGACTTTACATATGTGTACTTGGGATTTATTTTAAATTTATGTCTGGGATTGAGTAGGCTGGTGTTTATCTTATCTCTCTCTTTTGAATTTGTTCTCTTAAGGGAAAATCCCTCGCATTTTTGACTTTGTTATACCCTCAGTGATAGTCTCCAACCTGGGGCCCACTAGAGGTGGCACTCTGGGGACTTTATCTCCTTTCTCACATTGTCGGCCGAGGAGGGGTACACATAGTGGGGAGGGGGTTGTGACATCTTATGATATTAGCATTTAGGCTTATCAGTTTTGTTCCATCCATTTACTAGAATTATTTTTAACTTTATATGGTTGATTCGGGTTATTGTTTCCTTTTTTCCTTCTTACCGTTTAGTTGGTTGGGAAAATGTTTTATTGGAAAATATTGGATATGGTTTCAAAGTGATATTTTAGGTTCAAATGACTTTGAATCATTATAAAACAAGTTTAGATATTTTTCGAAAGTGTGATTTTTTAAAAAGAAATGATTGGAATTTAGAGTAGCATGTATTTGGGCAAAACATAATTATTGAATTTTCTATTAATGGTGTTCTATGATAATATTTATTATATATTTTTTAACACATATATATTTTATGGAAAATTGAAAACATATTTTTCAGCTTACATTTAGAGTAGTTTTTTTAGATTAATTTAAAAAATTAATAAAAAACTAATTGTGTTAGCCTATATCATTATACTATACCTTATATATTCCTAATGGTGGGTATTTAGTCTTCATGTCATAAGATGGTTTCATAACTCATGGAATTTGGGGGTCATTCAGCACTGTCTTACTTATGAAGAATATGGTTTTTTCACATCATGGGGGTGACTACAGTGTCTCATAGAGATGAATGTAAGTCCTTCTATTTCATGAAACTAATTGTCATGAGTTTTATTTAATTCATGTTGGACTTACATTTTATTCTTTTATCTCCCAATTTTTTATGTATCCTTTTATTAAATAAATATTTGTTGAATTATAATTTTTCATTTATCATTATCTATTAATCGGTTTTACATATTTTTATAGTTAGGTTTGGTTCCATTATGGTAATAATATCCCCAATGGTTATGTCATATAAACTTTAATCTTGTATTTATCCTGAGAAAATTGAGGATTCTCCACTTGTATGTGATAGTACGACCCAGATGTCCACTAGATGGATGTCCCACGACAGATCATTACATATAATGTTATATGTAGTCTTCCCAAGAATCATGAAGATATGTTTGCAACAAAACTGAATCCTGATTCCACCCTTATTTAATATACTATTTATATAAGGTAATTGATTGTGTATAATTAAATGAAGAAGCATTTCTCATAGAATCTTCAATAACATAGACTTTATGGTGTTCATTTTTTTGAACTATATATCATTTTCAGATAGATGGTCAAATTTAGAGAACCATTAAAATCCTGAAATAAATATTGAAAGATTTTTCTATAGACAATAATGGTGTCTTTGATAAAAAACTAAAATTATTTGAATATTCTTCCAATAATAATTTTGTCTTGAGTATTTAGACGGATCATTATGAATCCCTTAATAGAAATAATTATATAACTCCAACATTCTAGTATGAAGTTAGAGAAAAAAAGTTATTGAGACATAAGATATTTAAGTAGATGGTGGAGATTGAAATTTTTAAAAAAATACAACTCATATTATATTAAATTGTAAAAAATTGTAATTTTTATAACATTTATTGGCATTTATGGTTCATAGATAGTGAAAATGTGTTCTTATGGATATATCTATTGAATAATGTAATTTGATTTGTTACGAATGGGAAGGTGAGAACTATGTAAATCAATCTTTAGGATAGTATCTATTGTATTAATATGATGTATTATTTTTTTAGTGCGTCAAATAGTCCTCTATCATGTTACATATGTGTTCTGCGAATCATTTTTAGGAAGTACATATAATATCCCTCATATGTATTGAATTCAATAGTTTTACCATTTAAGAATGATATTTCTTATGAGGAATAATCAATAGAGATTAATGATTAATGAGATGATGTAATACAAAACAAGATCACACACCTAGTTAATGATCATTTTCATAATAAAAAAAATCAATGAAGTGGCATTTTAACCCGATGATGTGATCAGGAGGAAGAATCATCATTTTTTTAAATTAGAGTAATGAAATTTCATAGGTGAAATTATTATATGGGTTTAAAATATAACTCCATGATATTTTTAAAAATTATTATATCTATAGTAAAATTTATTTTTTGATAACATGTGAATAAAATAAATATGAACATATTTTAAAAATGGGTATACATTTTAAAATGAAACACTTTATACAGTATTTCACATAGTAAATAGTCTTCTTCCAAAATAAGTGCATTAAAGAATTTTATTTTTGCGGATTTTTCTCCTCATATATGATTTTATTAAAAATTATTTTAGAGTACTAAACAAGTTTAATTTGATTTCAAATATAAAAAAAAATCATTGGTTATGAATTTGTTTTAAATGAAAATATAATTACTTTAAATTAAAAAAGTTTTGTCAATATGAAAAAATTATTTTATGTGAAAATATTATTTTTATAAGAGTAAATAAAGACTAAAAATAGAGGTGAAATATTTTAAATAACATCAGGAAATATATTCATAATAATTATTTAACATTCCTTTATCGATTGTTACTATTAATGAAATGGGAATTAATTTTTTTTTATTCCTAAAAATAACTTGTTTCAAAAATATTTTTAATTATTTTTTTCACAGTTATTGTAAATTTAAGCATTAATAAATATAGATATTTAATTTGATTTTTTTTTTCAATATTTGGAATCATAATGTATAAATTTTATAACAAGTACACTTTCATGTTTTTCAAAATTAATTAAAAAAAATGGTAAAATTTGTTACCCATATTACGGTTAAAAAGGGTTAATGGGGGGTCTTAAACTAAAATATATGTCTTATAGTATGACATAACATAGTACAGATTTTATTTTTTGACGATATATTAACATTATCATTTTATATATTTGAACATTATTCCATTTGGTTCCACTTTTACAGGAAAATTAAATTAAATTATTTATAAAAAATTAAGTATTTACATATTTTCTACAAAATTTTCTTATAAATGGGAACTCTTCTCCTCAAACCATCACACACATTGAGGACTACGGCTTGGAAATTCACCTAAATATTATATTCACCTTCTTACATCCTTGTCCCTATTGATTTTTTTCTTCGTAAAATACTATCTCAAGAAGTCTTAAGGTGTAAGATTAAGGATGATACCTAATTAAGAGGTAATGGTCCTTGACAATCAATTACTAGATTGAATATCTCATAACCTCAACCAATTATATTATAAAAATCATAATTTGATGAATTAAATAACTAAAAATTACTTGGATATTTTAATGTTAATTTTATGATCATTTTCAATATTCATTATATCTGAAGGAAAATAAACTCACCGCTCCTGCATAAGTACATACTACCATCCCAATGAAGTGATGAATTTTACATTTCCTAACAGTATCTCTAGGAAGGTTCAACAAATTAATTTAATATATATATATGATGTTTATATCATATTTATGATTCTAAAATGTTATAATAATATCATTCTTATTACCCATTGATCTGTTGTATAATGACGATGTTGCTCGTACAAACATGTGGAGTTCCACCTTCACAATATGAAGTTATTCATTTTTTCATTTAATCTTTAAATATACGATAATAAATATATACTTAAGGGATATATATATATAATAATTTTTAAATTATTATATTTATTTCAAGGTTCATATTAATTTACATTGCATTATTTCCAATCATTGAAAAATAGAAACATTACTCATGCGTATATAGACTGTCGTCACCACGAAGTGATGACATTAAATTTTCATCACCACCTTATATAGATGGTTAAATAATTTTAAAAACATATAAATATCTATTTTTTATAGGAATTAAATTATGTAGATGATGAAAACCTGAAAAATGTGCATGTTTCAGAATCATCAAACCAAAAAATCCATGTAAAATAGATTTTTAACAGAATAAATATATTAACACGGAAGATTAAATGGAAGGGTAATTATAAATTATAATGTAATGATGTATAATATGAAAAAAATTAATATTTTTATAATAGATATATTATATATATTAATTTATTATAAATGTTACTAAGATCGTCCACAAATATTTCATTGAACTATGGTAAGTTGTTAGGCTACCATAACATTTCATTTTAGTATTTTATATTTTAAAAATTCGTTAAATAAATTAAAACATATCCCTATATTAATACAAATATATTTTCTGATCATCATGAATGTTTTTTGGATTAAAAGTATTTTTTTTCCGAAAACAATTTTTGGTATATAAAAAATCTAAGGAAAATGTTTTAAAAAAACCAAACCAATTTCTATTTTCTTGATGAAAATACTTCTCATCCACATCCGTGTTTTGGAAAATTTTAAATAACTATTATATAATATGATACATTAATTTTTATGTGATTATATATTCTATTACACATTCATTAAAATGAAATTTAGTAGTTTTATGTACTAGACACTTTGGACTATTAATATATAATGTGATGAGAATCATGATTATAATGTTTACCACATAGAAAATTTTTATCAACATAATGAGCACTCATCAATATGAATATTACATTATTTAATACACCATTATTTTATGTTATGGCTTTTTTTAAATAAATTTAATTAATTTGATAGCATTCTTTGCATGCATCACTGAGGTCAAACAAACCGCGATATACTATTACTATTAATATTTAATATGGTACATATTGAAAAGACAATAGAATAGAGGGTATAATTAAGATTAAATATATTATGAAAAATATTTTATTTAATTCATTAATTAATAATTAATCACAAATTAATATAAAAACCTATTGAATATAAAGGAATTGTTTTCACAAAAAAAATATTAATATGCGATAATGTCATTTTTTAATAGTAAATTGAATTAAATTATATTAGTAAATGTTTTTAATGAAATTTATTTATTATATATTTAATAATTTTTTTAATGTCATCCAATATAGTTTATAGGCCTAATATGGGGAAAATCAAAATTTACACACAACAAGCTAAATTTTTCTAATGGAAAATTTTCCACCTTGTAATGGTTCACTTTTTTTAACAAAATTTTTAGAGTATCTAATTTTTTTAAAAAAAATATCCTTATTTTTAAATGATAATTGATAAACTTCAATTACTTTAAATTTTGAATACTTTTCTAAAAATATCTATTTTTTAGTGAGTAGTGAAAATTACTAATTTTTAAAACACTTCAATTTATTTATATTTAATATGCATTTTTGATTGGTGTTTTATCACAATGTAGCACAATTAAGAATATGTTATAAATTAGTTAATTAATTTAATTTTTATCATCTTCAAATTTTATATAGGTATAAGTACATTAGTAGTTTTAAAAATACATTTTTTATGAAAATAGTTTTTCGATACTGTTTTTTTATTTGAATTTAGCAGAAATTTTTTAACTTATGTGTTTTGAAGTTTGATAAATGGATGAAATATTTTTTATTCAGAAGGTCAAAATTTTCTTAGTATTTCCATTAAATCTTTGGTCAAAATAAAAAGTAATTGCAGTGAAATTTGTCACATTGG
This sequence comes from Viscum album, assembly GCA_963277665.1. Lineage (NCBI taxonomy): Eukaryota > Viridiplantae > Streptophyta > Magnoliopsida > Santalales > Viscaceae > Viscum > Viscum album. The sequence continues at coordinate 818,068,062 of OY728141.1, read as the reverse complement.
TAAATTGTAAATTGGGTAAATTAAGATTAAATCTAAGTGATAAGTTTATAATTATTCCTCATTACTATTATTAGATGAATAAAAATCAACTGTTATCACCGAAAGAAAAAATTATTGTTATTTAAAATAATATTTTCATTAAAATGACTTATAAATTATTTAAATCATTGATAGTTACAAAATGAAACTCTCATTGTTTTTAATATCATTTATGTGTCCACATGGAACTGAACTAAAATATAAAAACAAATTTTTATATTAATGAATTATTTTTCATCACATAATTTTTTTTATATTTATATAAATTATATAATTACCATAATTTTTTTCAATTATAAATAATATTTATTGAATTAATAGAAATAAAATAATAAATTTTTAAAAATATTAATTTTGTTATAATTTGGATGATTTAATGTGTATAATGAATTTTTTTGGTCTTCGTGATATATTATAGTTATTTAAAATCATTATATTTGAGGTCCCATTGTGTATTATTTAATCTGAAGACAAATTAAATGAATATTGAAAAAATTGACATTATTGACAATTTATCAAAATAAATTAGTATGTTATTTGAAATTGATAAAATAAATATATTATCATTGACCATTTTAATGGGATATAAATTAAAACCTAAAAACGTTCCATTTATGATTTAATTTCAATTTATAGTAATGATATTATCCCATTATAATTAAAATAATAGTTACTACGGTTAAGGTCAAAAAGACTTAACCAGGGGGTTAATAAAAAAGATAATTTTTGTAATAAACCGAAACAAGTATAAATTAAATTGTTTGATGATATTAAAACCCTATCCAATATTATCTTTGAATCCCATGTCATTTAGATTATTTTGGAATAAAAAATGAATTAATTTGAGTTTAATCATTTGAGAAATTTCTAAAGTACCCATAAATTTAATTATAAAAGAACACCACTTACGTCAAATAATTACTAAAATATTTATCCATATATATCAATGAAAAACTACACATTAATATTCTAAAATTCTCTAATTATGTTCTCGAGGTTTTCTACCTTTCAAAAGACCTACCCTTGGGCAATTAAGATATGTAATAAAAGAACTCCATCGTAAATGAGGTCATTGTATTTACTAACTCCTACAAAATTCATTATTTTTATACTTCTTACAAATGTGTTGTTTCCACAATAATTTAAGAAATAAAATTTCATAAATATTTTTGGATGTTTTTATGATTAGTAAATAAAAATAATAACCCTTTTATCAATCCTATGAAAAAATAATTGTGCATGTGTACCTACGACATATTGTCTCCATGTTCTGGTGTAATTTGTTTTTCATCACCACTTTATATGGATGATTTTGACGATGGAAATGGTAAATATATATGAGTTATTTTACATGATATTAGTTTTTTAGAATTAATATATCATCCACTTCCTTAACATGAAACTCATTAATGGAATGATATCATTTCTTGTTCGTATATAAGAACTACCGTCTCCACAATGTGATGTGATTGATTTTTCAAGATCAAAACTAAATAATATTTCTAAAATTATATGTAATGGTGACATATGATGCTTAAAATATTAATATCATACAACATATAATGTATCTATTTCTTATTCAAAATAATATTCCAATTCATGAAAAAATAATTCAAGGAAATTGACACTTGAAAGAATGAAAATCACAAAATATTACTAATGAACCTGAACTATGATTTTAAAAAAGTATAATATAATATATTATAAGTATTTATATAGTTTTAGTGTAAATTATTTTTTTTAAACCACTATAATGGACGTTAAATCACATACATTAAAAAGTAATCATGGGGTAAGGGGTTTCCAATCAATTTCACTTCATTGAGACATATTTTAATATTATGCACCTATTTCCATTTCAATGGTTTATATAATACCACTTATATTTATGATCATAATTAATTTAATATTTAATTAAATATATATATATATATTATCATGTATATTATTATTAACTAATATATGTGCCATTTTTTTACATGGTGTTTTCTTTCAATGTTATTTGATTAAATGTGGAAATAATGTCAAATCCATATATTTTACTAAATATGGATAATTTTTTATAAGTAATGCTGAATTATGAATGAAATTTACCATTTTAATATATGATTAATTTTTTAGACATGTAGACTCAAGTGTGGCGATGTCATAGATATCCCCTCGATGCATAGGTAGTCTCATGATACAAATAAATACGATAAAGTAAATGGGTTTTAATCATAATTATTAAACTATATCATTAAAGGTATCGACAAAATGGATATCAAGGTATATGAAATTATGGAATTGAATAGACTGAATTTTTATCAGTAAGAAATCATTTATTGTTTATATTATTTATTTTCACTATGATATTATCTATGTATTTAGATTTTTCACATGATATTGTTTTAATGAAATTTTTTTAAAAAATTTCAGATTTCCATAATTTTTATACCACATAAAATAATAATTAAAAAATTATTGATTAAATTGTAATTGTGTTCAGTTATTTATCATGAAATATAGATGAGTCATTAATGATTCAAGATAGCATTCATTTTTTGAAACTGATACTGAGAATCATATCTCACCATTTTATTTTTATTAATTTTTACACAGATTATAAGATTCAATGTTTGAATGATCTCCAGGATGGATTTTATTATTTTCTAAATTTAATTACCATTTTAATAAGGGTATCATATATGTAAATTGTTCCCCCAAATCAATATAAAATATGGTTCTTTTCTATTTGATTCCTTGTATTTAATACCAATGAAATAATGTAACCACAGAACATCTTCAATTGGGGTCGGGGTTTTTACTATTAACATTATATGATATTTTTGGGAACCCTTTAGAACTAAGTTTTCAAATAAAAATAACATACATAATTTCTAGGATAATTCATTATAGTATTTTATAACTTTTACCGTTAGATTTTTATTTTATTTTTTGGATCAATACCGATGATTATTATGGGATACCTCTATGTGTGACATTCTTCAGTGATGGAGCATAATGTAAGAAAATAAGTTCCCATGGAAATTATTGGGATTTTATCACTAGGAAATGAAACATATTTTGTGTTGTTACTTCATTGATAGTGACTATATTTGGGAAGCTTTATCAGTTTATGATAAATATCCCGATCCAAATATATCATCCTAATATTCCACATTGTGATTATTCTATGTTGTATCGGTTTAGGAAATATATTCCCCCATTGTTTAGTGGGACTTCAAATCCTAAGGTAGTTTAGAAATTGAAAATTATGTTTGAGAAGTTACATCGAGACATTGAATGAAAGGTAATTGAAAAGGATATACTGGTAGTGTAATATCATTGAGGAGATATAGACTAATTGTTGTAAATAATCTTGAATACTAAGTAGAAAAAATAAATAAAACATTTTAAGTGGATATATTTTGATCTAATATAATTTGATAAATATGTACCTCATGAACAAGAAATCAATATTGAGATACACTTTTATAGTTTAAACAAAAAGGAATAATAAATTGTTGTAAAATAAAAGGCTACATTTTTAAGACAATACATGTTTTCTACATATTTTATATGTAAAATAGAGAGAAATATTGATCCATTCATTCAAGGGACTATGGAAACCCATCGAAGGTAACTATTCTCCAAAAATTATTCAACATATTATGAAATAATAAAATGTTCAAAAAAAACAAAGATGAAATTTTATAAATACTATATATTCAATGGAAATCAAGTGAATAAGTGGCCTATTAGAAATAATGATAATGGTAATTCACCAAATATGAACAATGTAATGAATCATTTTGAATAATGTGATTATTGTGGGAAGAATCATCCAAGGGATATTTTAGAAGGCTATTTGAGTGTGTTATAAGTACAGATACAAGTGTAATTTTTCTCGTGAGTGTAATAAGAAACAAAACAATGATATCTATAACATAAACTACAACTAAATATGGAATTATTCTCATCAATTTCTGAAGAATAATAGGAATTTAAAATAAAATAGGTAATGAGGACATTTCCAATAACATGATATTATTGCAACTGTGGTAGAAGTACCAAAATGATGTGATGTAAGGTACATTAATCCTATTTTAAAATTTATCTATTGAATTAGTTGATTCTGAATCATTTTTCAATGTTATATCTATAAAATTAGAAAATATAATTTGTCATTTATTTTATTTTTATAAGATATTTTTCATTCAAAACTCCTAATGGTTTTCTCATTTCAATAAAGACATGTTAGGAATTCCAAATTATGTCACGTACAAATGATTCATTTGTTGACATAACAATAATAACTACGGTTTGAATTTTAAAAATTCCAATCATGGGTTTTCATTCAAATATGATGATATAATTTATTTCTTAATAAAGGAAAATTATGATTTGGGAGGATGATATAGAATTACATATATTTAGAGGAAAAATATCATCAAATTATTATAGTCTAGTCCTATCACCAGTAGCTCTAATGAATGAAATTCTTTGGAATGAAGAGAAAACAACATCTTGTGATGATGAAGTTAATCTTAAATATGATTATTTAACAATTTTAGCATGAATAAATATATGTTATTTCATGAGGAATTACAAGGCCATCTCCTAGAGTGTGATGTTCAATTTTTCACGGAATTAATCCCTAATGAATGACCCTATATCAATTACTCTCTCTAGAATGTCTACTATTTAATTATTGTAGTTGATGAAAAAAGTAGAAAGACTCTAGAGGAATGGTTTCTATTTATCCTAGTATATCACCATGGGGAGCCCATGTTCTATACATTATGATGAAAGATGGATCCCTGTAGATGTTAAATTGATTATAGATAAGGCTAATTATATTAAAATTAAACACATGTTACAGTTTCCTCTCATTGATGAACTATTTGATCAAATTCTTGGATCCCAATAATTTTCAATGATATAACTCTGTATAATGTGTCCCCTATTCTGACTAAATAATGAATAAAATCTAATTATAACTTTCTAAACAAGGTATGGATATTATGAGATATCAAAAATTCCATTTTGATTAACATAAAAAACCCAATGATTTTAGGGATATAAGGCATATTGTATTCAAGAATTATGTGGATCTTGTTTTGTATTTATTAATGATTAATTGGTGTATTCTAAATGCTATGAATTACTATGATAAAAAACTTTTCAATATTTCTTAAGATTATTATAATGAAATATTTATTTTGTAGATTTATCAAGTGTTAATTGTGGCTTTAAGAAATATTATATTACTGGATATATTGTATCTAATAATGAAATATCAAATTATCATGTGGAGAAAAAATGTAGTCCAAGAATTTCCTATATAGACAAACATAACTAATGAACTTATTTTCATTGGTCTATCAGGTTACTATCTAGTTTCATTGGTAATTCTTCTAAAATTGGTTAACCCATTAACCTGGTTCACAGAAATGCTTTTTAGTTCATATGTAAAAAATAATGTGATGAATTTTTGGGATGATTGGTCAATGTAATGATTTTGAATTTACGATCTGGGAATGATGGGTTTGTGATAAAAATTGATAAATAAAAAAATGGTAAGGGTTGTATCTTTTGAAAAATGGTAAATTTATTACATATTCATCATGAATGTTGAAGACTCATGAAAAACATTATACAACCCATGATTTTTTATAGGAATCCATACTATTATCATGGATGATATGGAGACATTATCTACATGGATAATGATGTGGGATAGATAAAAAAATGATATTTTGAAATAAATATTTACACATGAAGTACTATACATGATCAAAAGATGATGGATTTTATCACTGAGATGATTTCTTTATCTAAATACAAAACTTCCTTAGAAATGAAAATAAGTTAGAAGATGATTTAATAATGAAATATCATGGTTTTATGATGAAAATAAGGATTGAGAGAGTTATTAATGTCATCAATTAAGTAAATATTAATATCTAAAAAATTAAATAAGGACCAACACCACTCATTTTTCAAATTATTTTGAAACCATCATTATTTGAAAATAGAAAATGCTCTATAAGATGAAGGGGATTTTCCTAGTAAAATTAATCGTATGAATATGGTAAAATTGTATGGTTTTATTTGTGAATATGGTGTTTTGAAATTTCGAAAATATTTATGTGTTCTGTGAATATCAATGCTAAAAATGAAACTATATTATGATTCTCATAGCTCAAATTTATCAATACACTCTAATAGCACCAAGATGTACATGGCTCTTAATGAATATATTTTATGGGATTATTTGAAGAAGGAAATTGATGTTTATGTGTCATGATAAATAATTTTCCAATATGTTAAGGCTGAGATATTGAATTATAGAGGATTCATACAACATATTCATATTCATATGTGGAAGTGAGACGAAATTACAATAGAATTTTCAATCGGATTACCAAAACCACTATAATGAAATATGTGATTCGATTTCTTTTCGATCTCCTTACAAAATCTACACATTTTTATGAAATAAGAGAATTGTTTCCTCTTTATCACCTAGTAAGACATTATATTAGTGATGTTATAAGACTTTTTATTGAACCCCTATCGACGATTTCTATGCTAGATCCGTATTTAACATATAAAATTTTCATGATACTTTAGAAACCTTTAGATACTAAGATTCATTTGAGTACCAACTACCATCTTGAAATGATGGAAATTCTAATAATATTATTCAAACATTAGAGGAAATGATTACATCATGATCACTATATATTCATAGTATATAGTTTCATTATTTATGTTTGGTATATTTTTCCTATAATAATAATTTCCAATAATGCATTGAAATTTCTTCATATGAAGAATTATATGGAATGAGTTTTCAAAATTCAATTTTTTTGGATGAATTCAGTGAAATGAAATTAATATGCCTAGACCATAGTGAAGCCAAATCTGTAATGGTTAAGATTTTTTAAGATCATATTAACACATGTCAATGTAAGAAAAGAGTTATACAGACAACCAAAGATATGATTTAGAATTTCAATTTAGAGATCACGTGTTTCTAGAGGTTTCTCCATAGAAGGGTGTTGTATAGTGTGATAAAAGGGGAAATTAAACCACAGGTACGTCATACCATTCCAAACTATAGAATGTATTGGAACTTTATCCTCTTGAATTTCATTAAAACTAAGTCTCTCAAATGTTCATTATTTGTTCCACATATCATTGTTATGGAAGTACATGCCAGAACAAACAAATGTAATAACCGAAAAGAAGATGAAATAAAACATGATATTACTTACTATGAAGGTATTATTGTGATTCATGTCAATCAATAGATAGTTTTTCAGAATTGGATGACTTGATAGGTAACAGTTCATAAGAGACTCCATAAAAAAGAAGAAGCAATGTAGGAACATGATGGTGTAATAAAGAATAAACACCCTTGTATATTTACAAAAGAAATATTCATGAAAATTTAGATGAATAATTTTTTTGAGTGAGGGAAGAATATAAAACCCATGACTTTATGGTATGTCCCATTTCACACAAATTTAATTTTAATGATAACATACATCATATGAAACACTCAGCATAAACCATCCACAATATACAATGAATATGGATATTTAATACGATAGTCATCTCTTAGCCACTAGAATAGTGGGTATGAATTGGATCAACTAACATATTACAATAAATTGTTAAATTCATTGGATATTAATTAATTAAAAATTAATATAAACCCTAATTGAATATAAAGGATGTTTTTTTGTAAAATTGTATATTATAATTCGACAAAGCTAATTTAATCTAGTAAAATAAATTAATTACTCTTTTTGAATGATATTATATATATATATATATATTATATTAGGGATTTTTTTTAAATTCATCCAATATATTTTATACCCTAATATATAAAAAAATAAAATTTTACCTAAAGGAAAAGATGTATTTTTCTAAAGGTAGTTTTTCCGGATTTTAATTATGTACTAATTTTAAGAATATTTCAAACAATTATAAATTTTATTTTAAAAAATATATGTTATTATTGAATGTTTAATGAAAACATTTTCTATGGTTTTATTTTTTATATTTTTCTAAAAATATGTATTTTATTGGGTATAATATAATAAATATTTTTAGAAAAATATCAATTTATTTATATTAAAATTAAAATTATGATATTAATTTGGTGTAAATTTAATTTAAAAAATAATAATTTTTTAAAATGTATTAAAATAAATTTTAATAATTACTATACCTTATTGTGGTATAACTTCATATTTTTTCTAAAAAAATGCATTTTAAAAGAAAACTGTTATTCATTGAAATTTTCTGGTTTTCAATTATATTAAATTATAAAACATCTATGTTTTGAATTTTGAAAAATATATTCCGCATTTGGATTCATATAGTCCATATTTTGGAAAATATTTCATATTTCATTGGTCAAATTGAATAGTAACCATTGTAAAATTTACCATCTCAATAAAGGGTAAATTGGTTTTATTTTGGATAAATATAAATTAATGTACATAATTATACATCATAATTAACTGTTTATGTAGTGGAATCAATAATTATCAATTAAGGATCAAATTTTAATTATTTGATGGAAAAATATCAAGTAATGATAAATATATATTATTTAAATAAAAGTTAGTTACAAAAGTTCACCCTTTTTTAATATATTCTATGTGTCCACATTGGAAAAGGGTAAAATAAGGATGAAAATAAATGTATATTTTGAGATTAATGAAATTATTTTCATCATATAATTGTATTTTTTTTAACAAATTAAATAATCACCTTATGTTTATATATAATTCTAAAATAATATTTATTTAAATAATCAAAAAAAATTATAATTGATTTAAAAATTATTAATATTGATATATTTTTTATGATTTTATTTTTATAATAACTTTACTAGATCTATAAGATATATTATAGATGTTTCAAATCATTCAATTTTAATTACCCCATTTTCTAACTACATTTAATGTTGAATTGATTGAATCGTGTCAAATTGATATGAAAGGTAATTTATGAAAATAATATTATTTTAATTATTTTAAAATCAAGGAAAAAATATGAACATAGGCCATGTAAATGGATTATAGTTTTTAACTTATTTAATGGACCAATTTTTGGTTATTTTTTAATTTATTTTTCTATTTTTACGCTTTTCAATTAAAATAATGGGTATTCTGGTTAAGGGCCAAAATAACTAACCAAGAGGTTTGATTAAAAAATAATTAAAAAAATGACACCTAATCTTATTTAAATTAATTTTTATTGTTGATATTTCCAGAATGAACTACCTTATATTGAAATCCCATCAAATGATCAAACAATTTTCATGATAAATGAATTTATTATAATTTAATATAATAAGAAATTCTTAATGTACCCATCATTTCAATTATAAAAGGGTACCTCATCCTTTACTTCATTACACCACATTGAAGTATATATATCTTCCTAGTTCTGAAATTTTGTCTTATAAATATCCTCATCTTTGTTCTTCCTGTTTGTTTCTTTCAATAGGCATACCTTATGTATGTTAGGGGAAGTTATAATGGTTCTCCATTTAATAAGAGGTGATCATCTTTATCGACTCTTCCAAAATTCATTCTTTTTATACATAGTATTATTGTTTTGTTTCCATAATAAATTAATAAATCCAATATATTATATATAATGATATTGAATTTTTATTAATATATTACTATATTCCACCTTTTATACATCCAATGAAAAATGTAAGTATTGTGTGTGTGTACATATGACTTACCATATCCATGTAGTGGTGTAATATTTGTTCACCAACACATTATATTTAAGGTTATGTTTATGGAAATTATATGTATATGTGATATGTGATACATGATTTTAGTTCTATAAACATAATATATCATCCAATTCCATTATTTTTCACCCATTAATGGAATAATGTTTTTTCTCATTCAACTGTATGGCCAGCCGTCACCATGATGTGATGTTATTAATCTTATGTGTTCTACATTGAAGAATGGTTATAATATAGTATTTAATAATTAAATATGTTATTTATAAAATTAATTTCATAATAGATATGATGGATTTATCTCTTATTCAAAATTAATATAGAATCAATGTCAAAATATGGAATGAAATTTACACACAAAGAAATGAAAATAATGAAATATTATTAATGAAAATTCACTAGGATATTATAAAAGGATAAAGTTTTATATTATAAAATTTAATATGTTTTTATGATAAATTAATAACATGTTTATAATCACTATAGAGGTGGTTAAATCATGTATAACCAAAAATAAGCATGTGGTGTTTGATTTTGTCTCAATTTCACATCATTGAGGATTGTTTTAATAATATGAACCTAATGAATTTACTATGGTTTTTATACTATAATTTTTATTTACGATTAGCATTCAAAAAAGATTTCATTAAATTAAAATACTTATTGTATCATAGATATGATTATATCCTAATCCATGTATAATTTTTATATTCATTGTTTACTTTAACATTTATTTGATTGACCGGGGAAATAATGTCTAATCTATATGTTTTACTCAATATAGAAATTTGTTGATAGGAATATTGATTCATGAATGAAATAAATAATTTAGATATATGTGTAATTATTTCAAAATGCATACATGGGTGGGGATGATTATAGATATCCCCTTGATGTATCTGTAGTCTCAAAAGATAAATAATTTAGAAAGATTAACATGGCTTTTCAATAATGATTAAACTCTGTTGTGAAATGAATTGATAGTATAGATACCCAAATTTGTGAGATGATGGAGTCCAATATTAAGAATTCAATTTATTGATAAATAAGTTATTATCAATCAATTTTATTTTTATTATGACATTATTGGTGGATTATGATTGTACGTAAGTTATTGATTAAATAGAATTTTTTCGCATCTATTCACATTTCCATAATGTTTATACATTCTCCTGTCATGATAAAATATTTACTTGATAAATAAAATGTGTGTTTAGTTATTTTTCATTCCGTATTTAGTATTCATTATTTATTCAATATATCTTCCATTGTATGAAACCACTATTTGATAATCCTAGCTAACACTTTTATTTTAATTATTATTTCTTTGATATAAAGATGAAATAGCTGAAGGATCCTAAGGATGTAAATTAATGTTCATTGTTATGTTATATATTTAATAACCAATTTAATAATGGTAACATGTATATATCTTGTTCTCTAACACTACTAAACTATTTGGGCATTCAGGATTCAATATCATGTATTCAATACAAATAAAAGAATGTAATTATCAACTCTAGGTTACTTGATTGAGGGTTATTACACATTACATATTTCTATAGTTACTTTCAAGTAAAATATTTTCTTCAATTATAAGGATTTTTTTATAATTTTAAGAAATTATTTAAAAGGAATATAAATTCAAAATACCTATAAAAATAAATTTTCAACTGTTCTTGAAAATGCATTTTTAATATAGTTCAACAACCTCTAATGTTTCAAATTCTGTAAAATGGGAATGTTCTATTGAAATAATCCATGTTATTTATATTTATGGGTTATGATTATGTGACGATTAATATACGAATGAAAAATTATAATAGAATAAATTTATCATTGATTTACTATGTGACATGCAACATCGAGGTAAAATCTACCCATAAAATATATTTCAATAAATTGAACCTCTTCAACAGTTAGCAGAGCTCAAAACCCAGATTCTAAATGAACCATAATATAATATACAATTAAAACCTAATAATTAATTTATTGATTAATAATTTTAATTACTACATAATGAAATTATATTTATCAATTTATTATGAATAAAATTAAAATCATTTTAAACAATTTTTTTTTGAAAACTGTATTTTTTCTAAAAGACCATGAAATCGCATTTTGAGCACATAATTTATAATTAGTATTTACAAATTTTCAAAATTTTATTTGAAAAATTTAACTCCATTTTTAAAATCATTATATAAAAAAGATTTTATGGATAATTTTTGGTATTTTTAAGGAATGACTAATTTTTTGATGAATATTAAAAAATGATGACATTTAATTGAAAAAATTATTTTTTTAAATTAATTATATATTTAAATTATATTTTAAATATTTTTTAAATTAAAATTTGTTCTTTTATATCAATATTAATACAATTTACTTTATTAGAAATTTTTTCATAATGTTTCTTGATATATGTATTTTTTAAACATTTGAGAATTTTCACATTGAAAACCCACTTTATCATTCTAAATGTGGGATTAATTTAAAATAGATAAATTTCCACAAATGTGAATGAAATTAGAAAAAATTGATCCCATATTTATAATCCGTTTTTTTATATTACCTTACAATTTCAAAATATTTTTTTACAGAATTTAATAGTTAAGGCAATTTCAATTAATTACCACGGTTATGGTGAAAATAGGTTTACTCAAAGTTAAATTAAATATATAATGGCTAAAATGATCAAAAAAATATCTATAATATACTATATTTTCATATTTTGCCATTATGACGTTATTTAATTTATAATAAACTATTTTTTTTCTTATTTCAAGTGAAAATTGTCTATACATTTTTCATTCAACAAATCTCAGGTGTCCTACTCACCTCACTTATGAAAGGTCACCCCCTCTACTATATTCTTCCCAACATCATTCTATATTGTGTCAGTCCATAGATATATGAAATAATTATGAAATTCCATACCCTCCTATTATATACCATTTTTAGCAGATATCCATTCTACAAATATTTTAGGTGTAGTTCCAAATAAGGGGTCTGATAATAGGAAAAATTCCAAACCATGCATTTATTTTTATTTATTCTTTAAACAACATTAGTTTATCTTAAATAAATATAAAAAACATTAGAATAATTAATAAAATTATTTATTTCTAGGTTAACTTAGTTATCTAATACCATCCCTAATTCCATCAAATTGGATATGAAATAATATTTCATGTGTAGGGTGGACTACCACCTTATGAACTGATGTCATTCGTTTATCCATTACTACGTCTCCTGGATGGGTACGATGACATATATAAATTGAAAATAAGATATTTATGATATAATTATACCTATTTATTCAATATATAATATATATTCCTTTTTAATTTTCCATATTTATGTGATACGATAACGTCTCTCTTATGTATGATAGACTGCCATCTCATGAAACAATGTAATTTTCTTTCACGTACTCTTTAAAAGGAATTTTATAAGGATACTTTTTAATGAATATAAGATATATTGATGAGAAAATGAACATATTAATGAAATATTTACCATTATTAAAAGGAAATATGTCTTTTTATTTTTTTCCAAATCACTCACTGAATGATGATAATGCCATTCGTTTACTCATGAACTACAGCCTTCACAATGAAATTTGAATCTCATTTTATCACCACATGACATCAATGATATATATAATTATATTCAAATAAATAACATTGTTTTTATGATATTATTTTCACTATTTAATTATTTAATAATATGAAACTTGTTTCAATAATGATCTTTGAAAAATCAAAATGATACTCATGTGTATGTACACACCACCATCACTATGATCGAATAATACATAATTTATCAAATCCATATTTCATGGTAGGTATAAAAATTATAATTTATTTACTATATTATAATTATTTCATGATTATTATTCTAAAGATTTTTAATTAATGAACTCTTAAACCATAGTCTACAAACCAAAGTAAATTTTTCAGAGAATCCAAATATCATCAAGACATCAAACATAAAATTAATTTATTAAGTAATCTTGTATAACATGGTTGTAAGTGAATAATTGAAATAAAAATATATAAAAAGATTATATGAAAATAAATATATAATATATTTTTTTATATTTAAATAATCTGTATGTTGATTCTATTTCCAGGTAAGGGTTTCGAGGCTCACTTTTACTTCTATGACACATATGACACATTCATAACATATTTCTTTTGTGTGATGATTAATATTACCTTCTTTATACTGTATCATGATTTAATTTATATTCATGGTATTTCAATTATCGTTGAAATTTATTTATTTCAAGCGGTTCATGATTCAGATTTCACCAATGTGGTAGAGTATTATTTAACAATCTCATCACCACTCTGGATTATTTTTGTTCATATCTCCCATGGAGGAATTAGTTGACATTAATTTCTTATAATGAATATATTTTCTAAAGCACTAATTAATCATTAATTTTTTCATATAATCGTACTATTTCTCCTTTATTTGTTATATAAAATGATTAAGAAAATGTTCTTAAGAAAATACGAAAGTATTTTTCCCTATGTTTGAAAATCATATTTCTTCTAAAACGATGTTTTATAAAAAAATATTTTCTTTATTATATAAATTATTTTTTTGTTAAATATTTACCCATGTTAGAATATAAAAAAAATAGTTTGCCATGAATATTTTTTTCATCTAAATGAGTAACTTTTAAATTATTTCTACTATCAAAAAAGAATATGGTATTTAACTTATATCACTTATATTGAAATACCCTCCTTGATGAACATAATTTCATTGAAGCTAAATTTTAATGTTTACAAGTTTTTTATAGATATGTAGTTTACTAATATTTTTAAATTCATAGTTTTTAAAAAATTTATTAAAATAAATGGATTTTGAAAATATTTTATGAAATTTATAAGTTTGAAATAAAAATTTATTTTCAATGAAATGTCATTTTCCACAAGATGTTTTCTATGAGATCTTTCAAAGTAATTTTCCATAAAAGAAGAAATTATATGATCTTAATTAATCTTTAAAGGGGATATAATTTCATAATGTCTTCTTTACTATTTCAATTGATGATTTATGATTAGTGTGACTCGGGATGTACAATTTCATTACTATTCACAATTTCATTATGGATGCTTCATAAATATTTTAATTAATTGGTTTATGTATTATATTTTCATTTTTATCTATTCTATACTATTGTTTATTTTAATGATGTCTCACACCATTTATATGGGGAATCCATATGGCGTAGTATGTTATGGTTGGGGCCTAATATAACCATTGTATGTATCAGTAGATATCATAAGAAAAACATTAGTTAGTTCTAGTTGAATCCTTTATCATTTATATAGATATCATTTCCTAATAGGTCAATGGTATTATATGGCTCGACACAAGGTATCGACGATATATTTAAGAAAACCAACAATATGGATAACATCATTATGAATTTTGTTATTGATATTCCTTGGGACAATTCTATTAATTATAATATTCAATTTTATGTTTTAGGACCATTAAATTATTTATATGTAATTATTTTATAAAAATTTATTCTTTAAATATTTTGGTCAAGTTATTAATCAAATAGAATATGTTCCATTTATTTACCATTCAAATTTTATTATTACTTATTTATTCATAGATTCTGCATTATTTATATCCTTATTAATAATTTGTTCTTTCCTTTTTATTATGTATTTATTAACTCTGATATGGGGAAATGTATAGTGATTGATATATAGAAATACAATATGTTGATTAAAATCATTCCAAAAGAAAATTCATTAGGGTTTTTATTTTTTAAAATGTAATGACAATTTAATGCATGTATCTGATTCATCAAGACATCTAATCCTCTTAGTACATTGTTATGTGATTCACTCATTCTTATACCAAAATAATAATGAGTAAAATCATTCTAGGCTACTAGGGATGGGGTTTATACGATTGGAATTAGCCAAAGTTTAGAACCATACTTGGGAACAACATTTATGAATGCATATATTAGGGAACATAAAACTATTATTGAATTCTAGATAAGTACATGAAAAAATCCAATAATTTTGGTGGGAAATACATTATTTGTGTCTTACTAAAAATTACATCCATATATAGATACTAAAATTAGATGTGGTTTTGGCGTTGATGTTCATAGGTCAAATAACTCCAAAAAGGGAACATTTATTTGGAACCGATCATCAACGTGTGCTTGAGAATATGCCTTACTACGGACCTAGTTTAATACTCTTATGGGATATGATTATGATAAATCAAATTTTATATAAATCAATTATAGAATATTTATAAATAACGATATCCATAAGAAACCATTATTATGATTATTAAAATGGAAATGCGTAAATATTTCAATTTATGTCATGTTTTTCACATGTTTTGGGATTATATATTATGTTAAATAATGTTATAATATAATCTAGTTTATTTTATAATTTTTAAATGGCATATTGATTATGAATTTGAACCCAATAAATGCACATAATAAAAAATATATGAATTATAGTTTCCATAATAGCCTTACGAATATATTTATAAACAAACTAATCTCAAAAAATTATCATCACATAAGGATATAATATCATATGACAAAAATATATATTAAAAATAATTATTTATTTTTTATTATAATGTAATCAAGAGAGTAAAAAGTGTAATGATAATAAATTAGATACATGGAAGAAGGGAAATAAGGATTTTCACACATGTGATAATTTTAGAAAGACACAACCTAGTACTTACAAAAAAGAAATAGAAGTTTTATATATGTTTGTATATAAAGGGAACCATGATTTTGATTTTAAGGGAAATAAAAATTTTACCAATGATTTATTCTTCAAGTGTTGGGAGATGTGGAAATAAATAAATTAATTCCAAAAGATTAAAAATAATATTCCTCAAAAGTAAATAATGGATCATGGGAAATATTATGAATTTACTACAGATGATGTGGTGGAATTAATGTTATTATGATTGGTTTCCTTAATTATGTCATTTTATTATTTAATTACTGATATATTTGTAAAAAAAATTAAAATGTATATGTATTTCTCTATAGTAATTTTTAATTATTTATTTTGAGAAATATTTGGAATTGTACCAATTACCAAGAAAAATGATTCAGTGGATTGTCTAACTTTTTTTAAAAACTCATTATTAATGATAGTATAACCCCTAATATGTTCTTTATACTGAGACAATGATGTTGGGATAATGAGATTATTGATATGGAAAATATTAATTGGATAGTAATGACTGCCTTAGAGCTGATTATTGATTTGTTGAAAATGTGGTTTATGCTATCACAGATGGAGTTGATTTTTTTTTGTATTTTAGGAATACATAATATAATATAATATTTAATTAAGTAATAAGGATGAATGTTATTTTAGAATGTTTTTATATTAATTAATTTTAGTAAAATATTTCAATAGAATATGGGATGATGTTATTCATGAGTTTTGTATATGAAGATTAAGAGATACATCATGTTGTTCGAGAGATTTATAAAATGTTCATTTTTTTCAATTTAGCGACCTTATATATAATGATCCAACCTTAATCATTACTTAAGATAACAAATTACATTAAAATTTACTTCTCTACATTCCCAATGTTATTTTTGGTTATTGTTTTAGAAAACATGGAAATAATTCATATATATCCACCCATAAGCATAAAAAGTGAATATTATTAAAATAGTTTTTTTAAAAGTTATGACATGAACCAGTTTCCCGGTTCATGTTATCAAGGGAATTTATTAAAATAAAGAAGTTACAGTACAAGAACGAGGTGTAATGAGTTTACACCAGTGGGGATTTAAATAGAGAACAATGGAAATTATGAAAAAGTAACAAAAACAAAAAACATATCTGTCGAGGTGAAGTCCTTCAAGGAGCAGTGTCATCCAACCTCCATAAGAGTGAAGAATAATTCTAGATAAATCCCTCCATGATTTGCACATCAAGTGCATAAAAAGAAAAACCCGTCCAGATTGACTACCTCAGAATCATCACTAACACAAACAGCCAAGCAGCATGAGGGATTCTCCAACAAAGAAATATCATGCTGCTCTCAAGTGATCCATCCATCCAAAATCATCACATCAAGCAGAGAAGACAGCCTGATTAAAGCTTCTAAATCATTGAAGCAAACTGAAAATTCTTCAAATTTAACAGATAGACTGTTTGAAAGAGGAAACCTGAGGTATACTTCAAACATCCATCATCAATCAAAGTCAAAACAGCAAGCGAGATGTATCCTAAAGATTCTAGCAAGTAGATTTCAAACAGCTACAATAATCAAGCCAATCCATGGTGAGCAGATAATGACATAATCAGAAAGGAAGCCGAGCATAGTTGAAACTGGAAAACTTCTTATGAATAATATTCACAACATTTATTTTGGATTATTACTTTCTCTTACCTTCAATAAACCTTTTTAATAATATTTTAAAACATGGGATGATCACTAAAAAATCTGTAAGGAATTAATAAAGGATAGAAAACATTAGTTCATGAGTAATTAAATTTACACAAATTAATTTTCATAATTTCGTACTTCTCACTAAATTAGTATCATTGAGTAAGATTGTGAAACACATGAGATTTACATAAAACATATAAATACATAAATTTACCATATCAATAACATGGAATATTACTTAAATAATATTGTTACCATTGTGGATAAATTATTAGTTGTAACCCTCATGGAATCCTTACAATTTAACCCTCACGAATACCTTATGTTGTAACAATCACAATTACACTTAGAGTAACCCTATCACTGACCTCCATCATAATCATTACCAATGAAATAGAGGTATATATTGGTCTTATCCTAAAATAAAAATACCCATGAAGCAAAGAATAATCATTTATGAAAATTACTTGCCTAAAAATAACCCTTTTTAATTTTATAAAAATAAATGTTTTAAAAAGGATTTTAAAAAGTATAGCCCTTTAAAATATAATATAATTAAAGAGATAATTAATATAATTGAAATAATATGTATATACCCTCCAAATATATATTATAAAATATAATAGAATAAAAACTCATAAAAAAAATTATCATGTCAACGCATAATTAATGAAGTAGTAGGTTATCCCAAAGAATGTTAATTGGCTTAAAAGTTCTATTACCTCTATTTTTCTGGATGGAAATGTGTTCAAATCTATTATATAATGGATTAAAGGGTATTATTAATATATTATAGAACCATATTATTTTTTATAATAACATATAGGATATTATCAAAATATCATTAAATCCATTTACTGATAATATTTTGATATTTTCATTCATTCAGGTGCTTTGATTTCATGGTTTCCATGGTTGGTTTAGTAAGGATTTTCTTGTCAACAGGGCTACATAGATAGAAAATTAAAATTACATGATATTGGTGAAAATTTGAATATTATATGGTATTATATATCATTTTTGTTTTATGATAAAAGGATGAATCATTAGATAAGTCATTTCTGATGATTTTTTAATTAAATTGTTGAATTTGATCATTACGAACCACTTTTTTTTGTTAGTTAATATTATACACAAACAGTGGTTCAAAATCATAATATAAAATATAATATTTTTATCAAAATATTATTTTACCATAATAATGGTTATATGATAATCTTTTAAGGAAGTAATGGAAATTGAAAACACATCACACAAAATGTCAGTAAATTGATGCATCCTAGATAATGTTTTTATTTTTAGGAAAAATGTGAGAGGAGAAGATGAATGATGATGATATTTTTCATTAGCATGATAAAATTCCATTATATATTATATAATTGTGTATTAATTCATCTTGGTTAAGGTGAGGATAATAGAGTATATTAAAATAAAAATATTGGAAAAGTAAATAAAAAAGATAATTAAAGAGGATTTATACCTCTTGATCTCTTCTCCATGAGATCGTCCTTTAGGCCCCAATTTATTGAATGTTTTAGGGAAATGTTGTTATTGGTCAGGGGGAATAGTGATTAGAGGATTTTTGGGAAGAATTTTCACAATTCTAGAATCGTGAGATGTGTGAGAAGAAGAGTGGGTGAGGGGTGGTTTATATATTGGAGATGATGAGATTTTTTATTCATTTGTTTAAATTTTAACTCAAGACTGTGAATAAGTTATAAATTATCACTAAATATATTAAAATAATATATATAAAGTTATATATTAGGGTGTTTACATCATAGATGATGCTACAGATAATGTATTTAACGTAATATATATATATATATATATATATATATATATATATCATTTTTCAGTTTTTTAAAAAAATTCAAGTATGTTAGAAAAATCTAAAAAATTCTCTCTATGAATTTATCGATGGTTATAATTAAGAATTTAACTCCATTTCCGGAAAATAAATATATATATTAGAAATATATTTTTTAATTAACATCATAATTTATTCAAAAAATAAATATTTTAATACAATAACATGATTTACGAAACATTAAAAAATTATGCAAGGTATCATAAAATTATGTTATAACAATGAGACTTCAAATTAATAATTTATGATTGCATTTTTTTGACAAAATTATTAATTTGAATTAATAAATTAATCATAAAATTTTAATTAAATATTAATTACCAACAAAAATTCAAACAATTTTTAAATAATTTTTAAATTATTTATTTACATATATTATAATAATATTGTTACTTATAATATGCCCAAATTCTCTTTTTAGACTCATTTTGAGGTTATTATTTATTTGGTAATATTAATATTCATAAGCGTAACATTACTATTCCAATAGTTCAAGTTACTATTCATCAAAAAAAATTGATCATATCAGACTCCAAATAGCATACTGAGGAAAAGCTTGTATATCTACTTTTAGTAATTCAATTCATAGTATCAGGAAAATTATGTTTAACATCTAGATTATAACTATCTCCATAAAATATTTATAATAACTATGTATTGTTTTGTAGCTAATCATTGTTAAATGAATTGCATTCTATATTAATTTTATTTATAAATTTTTTTGGTGTTATATTCTCTCCACCTTATCGAAATGGTTTCCTCACAATTTATTTATTCACTTATTGAAAAATTGATGGTTCCATTCCCTCATAAAATTTTCTAATTCCCAAGATTATTCTTCAACCATTTGGTTTCTCTTCAAAAACATAATATGGTGAATTTATTTATTCCATAATAATTCATCTCTACAACCAAGATTCATTATATGATTTTATTTATATAAAAGAACGTCTTCCATCTATACTATGTATGACCTAAATACATGAAGATGAATATTGCAAAAAAATTATCAACAAGAATACATGAAAAACATAGTATACATGAGATAATATTTGAGGAATGACTACTTGGACAAAATCATACTCTGAAAGAAACTTGTCAACATTATATATGAATTCATAGGGTCTAATGAACCATGTAGATTCTAATAAAAACATGACCACAAGCCACAAAAGAAAATCCTTTCCTCCTATTAACTGTATAAATTTTCTACTTACTCAGAGTTTTACTATTGTACTATTGGATAATGATCACTTTCTCAACCCAATCCTCTACTAATTATGGTCCCATCAATGTCCATTCTCCAACTTCATCCTAGAAAATATGGTTTTCTACAATTATTTCCATATAATTCTTTAAAAGGATCTATATATATACTATAATAAAAAATATAATAGATAAGAATAATAAAGTAAAGAAATATATTGATCCCAACATCCCTAGAAGTACATTGAACAAGCATGAAGCATACCCTCCAATGACTGAATTGTTCGGTCAATCAATCCATCATATTATGGTTTTAAAGTAGTTCTAAAAATTAATTTTATGCCCAATGAATTATAAAGGCCATTCCAAAACATATAGGTGAACATCCAATCATCTTTATATTCAATTAAAATAGTAACATCATATAATCTAACAATCACTTTGAGGTATAATTGAGAATGATGATCAAAATACATAGTATCTCAAATAAGAACGATGTGTGGAGATTTAGTCATACAACCAATAATAACCCCTATCACATTTCTACATTGAGATATATTTCATATTACAGCATGATATCTCTTGATATATTTTTACAATTCTAGTCTAGCACTGAAAAAGGTTGAAACAGTCCCTTAGGATGTTTTCTTTCGCCTTTAACCTGTAGACATGTGATACATTTCATAGTGATGTTAATTAAACCAAAATTTATCAATTTTAAAAAACTAGAAACATACCTTTTTTATCCAATTAAACCATTTTTGGTAACTCGTGGTCTTCTATCCATGGTTTATTAATTCTATATTATAGAGATGAAAACATTGAAACCTGAATCAAAATAGAGGAATTTCATGAACCAACAACCACTAAAAGAATTATCAAATCATTTATCATGGGGTATTGATATAAACATTTCATGGTTAATGATACCTGATGTTTTTCACTCAAGTAATCAGTTACTTTGATTTCTTTTCTAGATGTTTAATTTATCATGCAATCATAATACTTTATTAGTCAATGAATATTCTATCCATAATTGTATATTCATTCTAAGTGAATATATACTTCATAAACTTATGTTTATTATATATTTCACATTTGGATCTATATTAATAATTTCTTGTAATTTTAAAATTGATAACCATATATGATAATTCGAAATGATTTGTGGAATATTTAACTAATGAGGTTTCATTTGTCTTGATGAATAAGAAATTACATGATCATTATACATCAGAAGGCAACAAACTCCCATTGAGGAAACATCATTATAAGAGAAAATCACCTTTTTTAAAGGGAAGTGGAAAAACTGGGTCATTCAAAAATATCATCCTCAGTTCCTAAAATAAAACATCATTTTCTTTTATCAGAATAAATTTAACTGCATTTAGAATTACCTTAGTTATTGGGCTAGATAACCATTCAATGTTTTAACAAACTGTCTGTAATATCCTACTAATCGAATAAAACAATGAATCTATGTAACATATTTATATCTTGTTCGATCATTAATAACATTAATTTTGGAAGGATAAACTTTTTTTCCATCCTTATTTACAATGTTCCCAAGTAATGATTTATGTTTCAAACCGAAATCAAATTAGTTGAAATTTTTTATAACAATTTTCCTTGAGTGATTGCCAGAAAATCCTTAATTTTTTTCACCATCCTAATAAATTTTTTAATACACCAAAATATCATCAATTGAAACAATAAGAATTGTATATAAATATTCAAAAATTATTATATTCGTATGATCTATGAATATTACATGTGCGCTGTCAAACTAAATGGCATAACAACAAACTCATAAAGACCATATATATTATAAAAAACTACTCTCAGGATATATTATTTGTTAAACATCAAAATATGGCCTCTGGATCTCAATTCAATATTTGAAGAATACTAAGCTCCTTGGAGATGATAAAACTGTCATCGATATGAGGAAAACGATAATTTTTCATAAAATTAGTGTTACTAAAATATCTATAAACAATGCCAACTCTATAAGAACCATTTTTCATTTTATTGAAAAAAATAGGATAACCCCGTGGTGATGTTCTAGGATAGATGAAGCTTTTATCACGTCACTCATTGATATGACATTCTAATTCAGTAAGTTTAAATTGAGACATTCTATAATTGGGTTTTGAAATTGTATTATCATCAGGAACTAAGTTAATAGTAAATTCAAATTCCCAATATGGTTTAACACTACAAAACCTATCAGTAAAATCATCCATGTATTCATTTATCACTCACATTTAATTAATCTAAACAGATCCTTTGTTTTTAAATTTTTTTGAAAAATAACTTTTATTTCAATATTTTAATTGTATCTCAACTTCTTGATATGTTATAAATTGTATGGGTTAATTCTTGTTTTTAAACATAAACTATTTATGAAAAACAGATTCTTAATCTCTACATTCAATCATTTCATGATAAACAGAAATTCAATCCATACCCAAAATTAAATAAAACTCCACTAATGAAAAACTACACGGTTTCTAGTTAATTTCATTCCCTAGATAACAAAATGAATATTTGTATAATTCATTTTTCTATTATATTTCTCCTTGGTGTTCTAACCATATGTTTTGGACTCATTTCTTGAGGTGAAATTTGTAATTTACAAGACACCTTCTTAGAAATAAATGAATATTAGACAATGAACCAAATAAGACATTAGAAAAATCATAGAAAACAAATAAATTACCTAATAAAACATCATTTGATGGCCGACATTTGGTAAAAAAGTCATAAAATTTCTCACTTCAACTTTTTTTTATAATCATGTTCCTTTACATCATTCATATTATTCTTTAGTAATGTATTTCCATAATGACCTATCTGCCCAAATTTAATACACATTATAATTAGCTTTGTAGAATTCATATTTAGACCATTTTCAATACAACAACAGACCATATGTACAATCATTCAACAATGAAAACACATTATAGTATTTTATGGATATCCTCATTGTGCTTTTTATTACTCCTTTCACAAATTGGAAATTGCACATTCTTACCATCTGATTTCTTTGATTGATTATTACCCTTAACTGGACATCTGGACCTATTATTCTATAGGTTTGGAAATTACATATGTACATATAGAAGACTGTTTTTACACTCTCAAAACATTTGAAATGTTTCTTATAACTTTTTAAATCTCGGGAGGCCAATTCCCTTCTATATCATGTATTCAATCCTGAGTAAAAACAATTTATTTTTCTATCAATATTTTGAATAATATTTGGAGAGTAACATACCAATCGAGGTGTAGTTTACATCATACAAGGCCACTGAATCCTCATATATTTGTTTCAATTCATGTAATTTATTTTCCTTAATATGTCGAATAACCATAGGAAAATACCTTTTGAGGAATATATTTTTAAATTCATCCCATTCCAAAGCATCAATCTCATCACCATCCTTAATATTTGTGACCATTGTCCACCTTATGTTTTCTTCACCTTCAAAATGAAAAAATAAAATACCAATATTTTCATTTTACGAACACCCTATAACACCAAATATATTATCAAGGGCTTTAATCCATCCCAGATCCACCACTAGTTTAGAAGATCCATTATATAAATGAAGGTACTACCTCATAAAATGTTCCACAAACAACATTCTCTTTTTTGGTATCTTGATTTGTTCTATTCCATGGATTCCACTTTCATTTATATCTTATTTAAAATTATCTATTACTATAAAAAACAATTGGGTTCCATTTCTAACTATTCTTGGTTGCTTATTCGTAATGATATCATTCTCTTAGTGACTTGCAACATTCGCTTCTTTGACTATTCTAAAAAAAACCATTCCAAATAGACATATCGTAGATAAAGAAACATGGTAATTTTTAAATTATATATAATTTAAACAGAAAAAGAAGGTAAAATTAATTTACGATATTATATTAACATCATCCTAACCTGTAATGTTATCTGAATCATATTATAATACTAACTACAAGGACACATCCATAAACATTACATAATCTAGTAAATTCCACTAGAATTCAATTCTTTACATTACCTAAGATATTTTAAGTTTAGTTTTTTAGAAAAATAGGCCATAATTAATATATAACAACAAAAAACAATTCAACGTGTATACTGCTAAAAAATATCAATTTCATTCATAATCTATAAGTTTTAAATAAAACATGAATTCTTTTAATGAACAATCTTCACAACAGTTATCATAGAATATTCTTTTCTCTTACCCATCCCCAAACCCTAGGAAAATTGGTTTAAAATATCATATGAGAACAAATATATTTGAAATGGGTAAAATATTGAGATAAATCATTAGTAAATGATTACTTATATACTTATGAAATCATTTTCACAAATACATACTTATCTCTTGATTAGTGTCTTATAGTTACATTTTGAAACACATGAGATTTCAATAATTCATATAAACCCATAATGTAACCTTATAGGTAACATGTGGAATTACATAATATTATAACATTATCATCTACCTGAGGATTTTTAATCCTCACAGCAACATTACAATGTAACCATCACCACTACATTATGCTTTAACCATCATAGTTAAACTAGGAGTAACCCTGTGAATGACTTCCAACACTAACATACCCAATAAATTGATGGGAGATACAGGTCCAACCCTTCATCATATAAAATTATCAATGGCTATAACATAATCATAGAATAAGAATAATTTCATAATATCATCCCTTTTGAATTTTATAAAAACATGAAGTTGTAAAGAGGATTTTAAAAATTAATGTCCCTTCAAATATAATATAATTGAAGTGAGAATTAATATTATGGAATTAATATATATATAAACTATAAATACACATATTATAAAAGTATATTAAAAAAATTCATTTTAAAAATAACTTTTTTCCATATAATTAATGAATTAGATTGTTAACCAATAGAAAGGAATTTGGGTTCCTAATTTTCTTACATTGGATTTATCTTAATTAAAATGTTTTAAAACATTGTGTATAATGGTTTAAATAGATTTATTAAATAATAACATATTTATATTCATATTTATATTCAATTAGATGAAATTATCACTACATATTTCAATATATTTATTAAAAATATTTTGTTATTGTAATTTTTATAGGTGCATTTATTTCAGGGTTTCCATGGTTGGTTTATTATGGAATTTCTTGTCTGAAGAGTGAAAAACTAAATAATTGAAATTAAATGATATTGTTGAAGAATAATATTATTAAATGGTCTCATATATCATACTAGAGATAGGTAAAGTGTATGAATCATTATATAAATAATATTTGAAGATCATTAGATTATTTTGGTGAATTTTACCATTACGATCCACTTTTGTTTTATTAAATAATATTATGCACAATCACTGGTTGCAGTACATAATATTAAATGATATTGTTATAATCAAATATTATGTAACCATATTAATGTTTTTATTACTAGAATTTAATGTAGTAATGTAAATCGAATTCACATCATCCATGATGTTGGTAAGATGACGCATCACAGACAAAGTTTTTATTTTTAAAATAAAATGGAGAATTGACGAAGTAAGATGATGAATTCATCCATAAAAATGATAAGAAAAAAGTATATATAAGATAAAAGAGTTTTAATGTCTATTGTATAAGGATATTTGAATATATTAGATGTAATTAAAAATAATTTAAAACAAAATAAATAGAAATTGAAAGGGGATTTTTACAGTGATTTATGTTTTTAAATATGGGTGTTCGCATTATGATATTAACCTCTTACTCTTGTGTTACTTTACATGTTTCTGGAACTAGATATTATAAATTAGGCAAGCCTTCTAGAATCATTCCAGGAATATCCTTAGAGTGACACACATTTAATGTTTTTATTGATCTCAAATTAAATTAGGTTTGAAATTAAATATAGTAAAACATATGTTCCTATAGGATATGTAATAATACTTATTTGGGAATTGTGGTTAATAATTAATAAAATAACATTTATTCTACAAACATTAAATATAATATTGATTAAAATATTTATTGATTAAGAAATATTAAAATATGTATTCATGAATTGAATAAGCGTCTTAGAGGATGAGTGGAATGAGTTATAGGTCCAGTTATAATTATTTATTTATAGGACTATAAAATAATATTAATCCTTATGAGGGACAATGCTAAAAATGGTATAATCTAAAACTAATGATGTTGTAATTTCTTCATGGCTTTTTATTGGGTTTAATATTTTAATAGGGTGTAATAAATGAATATCAATCCCCTTATTTGGCCATATAAATACACTTGTATATCATCTAGGATATGATATGTTGGTTCGTCACAACACCTATCTACCATATGATAATTATTTCAACCATCATGAACACTAGGGTTATTATCAAAAATGAGTGAAGTGATTTTCTTCTCCTCCCCGTCTAGATCGATAATCCAAGAAATGATCCTCCAAGAATAAATGGATCATTGTAGCGATCAAGGGAGATATGTTACATGATCAGTAAAATTGTATTAACACATGGAGTATTTTGGTTAATTCTTCAATATCATAGGATTACCCATAATTCACCAATAGATGGATTCTGTCATTGGTTCCTAATAGTGTAATAATATTTCAATTGAACAAAATGCCAATGATCAACGTATTATTCATAGAATGAATCAAATTAACTGGGTAATTTTATTTTCATAAATTAATTATAAATATTTTTTGAAGGATACAATATTGTTTTAGATATTATTTTGAATGTTTTATCATAAATATTCTTAAGATATCATGATTCTTAATGATAATATAGAAGATTTAACATCGGATAAAAACACATAAAAAGAGGAATATGCTCAAAATCTTTTTTTTATTTTGATAACATTCATTTTG
Organism: Viscum album; assembly: GCA_963277665.1. Lineage (NCBI taxonomy): Eukaryota > Viridiplantae > Streptophyta > Magnoliopsida > Santalales > Viscaceae > Viscum > Viscum album. The sequence goes on along the minus strand of OY728141.1, from coordinate 818,039,832 downwards.
TCTAAAATATATAACATTTTCACAAATAATAAATCTATATAAATTAAAAATGATCAATTTATTGCTTGAAAATAGCCTTATAGAACTGCATAATCTTTTCAATTATGTGATACAATAAGATAATGATCTAATTTTTTTAAGAATGCTTCTAATGAAATTATTTATTCATTGAGTTAGTTTTCATAGAGATTACGTGGATATTAAAATGGATGTATATTCTTTTATAAGGACCATGATTTACATAAAAATATTTTTGTGTGTGTCAAGGAATGATATAAGATAGATAAATCATGTCTATAGAAATCATAGTGGTATATTATAGTAATTCAATTTCATTGATGGATATATAGGATTTAGGTTGATGAAAGGAAATTAACAAGGGAAACAAATACAATAATTCAGTATCACAAACATCAACATGTAGTAAACTCTCATCAATAGTGGAAAACCAATCATGAGTATCCGAAATTTTTAAATGTGTACGAAAATATTGGTCGTTTAGGATCTATAGATTGAATGAAAACTTATTTTATAATATTTTGTGACTTACCAAACATTAGGGATTAAAATAGAAAATTAAAACATTCCACCTTGGTTATACATGAGTGAAAAATAAATTATCTTATCTATTCTTATATATGGTAAAAATTTGAGTAATTATATTGATATTTTTGCGCTACATTGATCAAATATATGAAATTAATATGGAATTTAGTTATTACTTGTTGTTATACTCATAGAAATAAAATGTTTTCAATAAAATCTCTGATATATAAGAAAATAAATAATTTTTTCACCTATAGAATTTTTTTAAGATATTATAGTAATAGATATATATGACATATCATTTGAGAATATGATAAAAAATCAATGAGGTTTAAAAATCCATCATATACTCTATATTAGGGATATTGAAAAAAAAATTCACTCGTGACATAAATACAAATTCATTATAACATCATTTGATGAGAATTTAGAAAATGTTTAAAAAATATATCCACTAATAAGTGATAAATAATCTGAGAAAATAAGATATTTTATCATCATTTTTTGTAAACCCATTTCATATAAATATTTGAAAATGGGTTGAAAAATGAGACTAGTTTATATCAAATTTCAAATAAAAATGATTATATGTAAGACATATTATGGATTCAATGAATATAAAACAAAAACGTATGTGATCATGTCATATCCATGTTACTATATGCACTTAGAAAAAATAATCATTAAATTTTGTCTTGGTTGGACAATATTGGAATAGGGATAAGGTAAGAGATGATACACATGAAGGGATAATGCAAAAAATTTCATCATAAAAAAGCCTTATCCCTTCCCATTAGAGAGATATTTAATTTTTATAATATCTGGAACAATATAATGATTTTATATGAGTATTTATAAAATATCCATAATATCATGTTAATGATGAATTTCTGTTTTACAAAGATATAATCACAAGAACATTATGTATTATGCAAGGTTTAATGGATTTCTCTATATGTTGTGTTATTCCAAAAATTAAGGACACAAATTAACCACGTTTTTTCATTCATCTGGGTTATATTTTGTATTATTATTTAATGGTGATGTTTCAATGAAGGGAAATGTAAATTCAAATAATAGTAATTTAATTAAACATAACATTCTATATATCATTGTTTTATATAATGGTTCACATTATGGTTCAATTAATTAGATATATTTGACTATGATATCTTCTAGTGTACATGTGAATATATCACATTTAATGGAATATGGTGATTTTGAAAAAATTTGAATGATCCTAATATTCAAGAATAATTTGTGGATGGTATGACCAAAATTTCATTTTTTTCATATTAAAGATACATTTTAGTCAAAAAACACACATCATATACTCAAAACCATGAAAATCAAATCAGAATTTATTGATACTTTAGGATAATTATATGTCATTTTTTGTGATGTTTAGTAATAAAACACACATTAATATAACATAGGTTGTTACATGTATGATTTAGGGTTTGTGTTTTTAGTATAAATATTTCATTCTTTTAAAAAAACACATTACATGTCTAAAACTAAGAAAAAAGGATCATATTGAAAGTATAGGAAAACGAAGCACTCCTCATTTGTGATGTGAATCAATCAATTGACAATTATTATGAAATAAATTGTGGTTAGAATGAAGGAAATAATATTTTTGGATTTAAAATTACTTATTTATTATTTGATTGTGATTTTTAAGTTTATACACAATTGAAATTAAAAAGAAAAATGATAATTTACAATCAGTTACTGCATATATATAAGGGGTCATTGACACCATTTTAGTGTAATAATTAATTAATATAAATATATTATTATACCACATAGTCATTTTTCAGACATAATTTTACATCTTCTAAATTGGTCTCCAAGTGTAAAACCGATGACAAGGTTGGACAGAGGATGCAGTGTTAGACTGTACGATATGCTCAGATGTCTATATTTAAAACAGAGGTAAATTATAGTTTGATAATATTTTTAATAAAATTTGACTAAAACAACCAAACTCCTTATTCGGTAGAATTATCGGACTCAGCCCTCAGTTCGATCAACATTTTCACAATACATGAACTTAACTGTTGTCCGATTAATTTAGAGTTATAAATCATAATGACTATATATCCAATTATAATAGTATGTTTATTATTGTAAGAATATTAGAATTTATTAAACATATATTTAATTTTTGGAATCTTAATCGTAGTAATATTGATTTAAAAAACAAAATATAGATAATTTAATATAATGAAAAATATTCCTATTAATTGTAGAAAATTAAAAAACTTGTAAAACAAAAATTTATTAGATAAAAAATTTAAAAATGATTTAAAATCTATATCAAAGATAAAACTTATATTAATTTTATGATTAAGGAAATAAATAACCATGACTATGAGTAACCACTATTTTTTTATAACAATGTTTGTCTTTCCTTATCAAGTAATGACCTCAATACGATAATCATAATAGCTCTATCTTCCTATCCCTAAAATCCCCCTTTTCAGTCAACATTTCTGCATTACTATACTCATAATCCCTTATCAAATGATTAGATGTTTCATATTCTTATCCTTATATTCCCTCGACTGTTACAATGATCAAACACAATATACAATTACAAATGTTTTAGGGGGAAAACATGACGAGGTGTATAAAGAATAATAAATTCTAAAATTATTTACACAAATCTAAAACCAGAAGATGACATATAAATAATTGAGAGAGAATGTAATAAACAATCTATATACTCTTTAAATTACCTAGTATTTATTGGCATCTATACAATTTTCATATTGATCATCCAACTATCATGTTTTTAGATTTTTGTGCAACATATGTATAAACTATATACATGATAAATCATCATAACTGAATATTTCATGTCAAATTTATTAACAACATTATAGTGTGAAATGTATTCAAAACATTATAAATATGTCTTATAAATGTTATTATATAATTTTTTATATGATAAACTTATTTATGGGTTTCAATAATGTATTCACTATAAATTTTCGTATGATTATAATGGTACCTATATAAATATGATTGTTAGGACATTGAAAGGAGGATAGAATGTAAGAAACTATTACTTATCATCAGATACAGATGTTTATAATTTATCTAGTACATAATCATTATCATAATATAATTAATAATGAATTGTATATTTTGTTAATATAGTATAATATATTCTATTTATGGTAGAAAGAAATGTTTTCTACAAAAAAATTCAAAAGGTAAGGGATAAAATGTTAGTAAACAATTTTCAAGAATGAGTTTTTGATTTCAAAATCAAATGGAATGGAAAATTAATAAGTATAACTTATAATAAAAATTTCACCTTTTCCGAAATAAAGACACCCATATTATAAAAGAATTACTAAAAATTAAAAATTACATCCCATTGTTCATGTAATTACATCATAATCATAGTTTAGCTTTAAATTTAAACTCCACATAAGTTTTTAACTATTCTGAATATGATGGGTGAATATGACAGAGATTATGATGTTAAATATGAACAACTCCCACATAGAATAATATCTCCAACTAATGATCATATTATGAACATAAATATAATATTCTCTATTTGATATAACTTTATCCCCAGTTAATAATTTTTCTATTGAAAAATAAATTCGACCACTTTGTCTAAAAATAACCACTTTGTGGATTTCAAAAATTAACCAGGAATGAATGAAATGTTTCTTGGATGAGATAACAAACGAAACACAAGACATAATGAAATTAAATAACTCATCAAACCAAAAATAAATATGAATGAATATTGGACCAATAAAAATTTTAAAACCATCTGAAAAATACTTATTGGATGAATAATTAGTTAATTCTTAAAAGACTACTCAAAATATAAAAAAACTAGTACAAGGAGAGTTCAGAAAAAATAATCTTTCTTTATTAGAGTCTTCACACAATCATTCATATTTTTTTACTGCACAATATCCTTCTTATACTTTTCAACCATGTAAGAGCCTGGTCAGGGTAATTCTGTCACTGAAAGGGGGTAGGCTGAATCAGTGAAAACTGTTTCTTTTATGTTTCATTTAAAATTAAACATCCTTCACCTATTGTTAATGGTTTATTTCACTGAGGAGAAAAATAAACTATGCATCTATAAGAACAGAAGTATATAAAATGTTCACTATTAAATAAGAATATCTATGTTTATGGCATGGTTTTAAAATAATCCTACAACACAAATTAAACTAGAAAACATCAATTTTTAGTAGAATACAGTGAGTGGAATACTCTCATCCTCTCATTTAGAACATTATAAACAATAAAATAGTGAATATGATCTTACTATCAGATGTGATGTAATACAATATTTTTTTTAAAAATTTTTTGTTATTTTTCTTATTTTATATTTTTTGTAAATTAATCTCTTAAAAGTATTATTTGCTTTCTTACACACATGTTCGTAAGAACCTATTGAAATTTGTAATAGAACCCTAAAATTTTATATCATGTAAAGAATTCTACAGATTTGAATTAATAATAGAATTTAAAATATATTTATGAGATGAAAAATTCTTAATCACACTTCTAAATTATTATTCAATATTCAAACAACATCTGATCTTATTCAGTCGTTCTTCACAAAAACCAATCTGATTTGGATTCTCCATTTCGATTTTATCAGTATGATATATTCATTACGACACTCCTTAATAATTGTATTAATGAATAAATATATATATTTTATCTTCACTGAAAATTCCAATCAAATTGAGTTTCACTATTTTCCTTAACATCTACCTCAATATGATAATGAAAAATGTAAAACAATAGTTTCCACATTACGGTACTCTACACCAAACAACTATATTCTTCTTATAATTTATAGATCCGCCTTTTAAGGTAAATTCAACCATATCTAAGTCATATTATTCATATTATATCCTCTAGAACAATGATGGGACTTCTCTTAACCAAATTAATTCATCAATCTGATGCTTATTGAAGCATATTTAATTCAACAAATATTTTCCTATTTAATGGTTTAAAAAAACCTTCCATTGTTAAATACATTGACATACTAAATCTTATGAATGTGTATTTGAGGGTTATTTTATTTTTAATATAGTACAAATGATCTTTCAACTATTTCAATTTTATGTTTACGATAACCATCAATGTCATTCATCGATTATTTTTATCTTTTGGATTTTAGTCTCACTCAAAACCATCACCTTTGGTTCCTCAAATTTTGAAGAAACTTTCACATCCTTCATACAAATTTAAATCCTCTAAAATCATTATGCAGACCAGAAACCTGCAGAATTACCAAATTTCTTCTTTATTTCACTTCCAAAATGTATCATGACATACTTCAAGAATTTTAATAAAATAATGATCATATTCATTATTGTTTAACATTTAAAGGAATATATTGTATCATCATGTTAAATCATTGAAAATAATATTTCCTTCTTATCCTAAATATTATTTACATGATTATGCTCATATTAGATATGATTGGAAGTAAATATTTCACTCCCCGTTCATTTGATCAATCTTTCATCACAAGTATTTCAGAATAATTAGGATTTATGATAACTACAAGATCATAATTGAATCATAACATTTTTCTCCTAGTCATAAAACATTGATTCTTCCCCATTACAATTAATCCTTGCATTAAATATAGAATATGAATATGGGGAACCATTTATTCTACCATGCTACTCCTACATTTTATGGACCTTTTCAGAAATTGTGAGTCTTATTTTTTTTATTCATTGGTATGTGTGATCTTCACCAAGTAAAATGTGAGGTGGAATCTTTTTCTTCATAAACATTCTTAAAAATAGAAGGCAATACTATTAAAGACAACCATTTAAACTTGTAGAATCCTTTTCCAGCAAAATTTTCCCAAACAACCTCTTGGATATTGATTTCAACCTAGATTCATAAATCAATAAATTATGTATCCTCCTAAAATGGATTACATATAAACAATTATTGGCCTATGTGAGCTAACACATTATAGAAAATTACAATTATTTATAACAAAATGATGTGGTCCAAAATAAATGATCACGAAAACATTCTTCATATATATTCAATATCTTTTCTTCCTCGGCTCGTCAATATTCTGGGAATAATAAATTTTTTTCCTACTACCATTGTAAAAAAAATTATGAATACTTCACAAAAAATACAATGCATGATTCGCAACTTAACCACAACACCACAATTTATATGCTTCTATAAGGGTAGATTTATGAAAAAATTATCCCCCTTTACAACACTATCGAAATGTAAGATGAGACAGGGAATATAAACACATACATCAACCATGATGGGAAATTATTTGAATGCCCAATTTCAACAACAATTCAAAAAATGATTCCCACGTTAAATGATTTAAAAAATATATTTTAAACTTGTTTGGATAGAGGAACTTAATATCGATTTAATTCATTAGTCTCCAAATTATGTATGATGAAATGATATTTTATTTGAATATATTTTGATCTATAATGTCAAAAATTATTCCTAGTGATAATTATAGTACTTTGATTATTAAAACCCAAGAGAATGTGTAACTTCACTTCCACAAGTAAGACTTATAATTTAGTTTTCATGCACAGAAATTGGGTAGTATCTTTAGTAGTATCAATATACTAATCTTCATTAGTAATAGGAGTTAAATAATTTTGTTTCATTAAATTCCAACTAACATAACTTTTCCCATGACAGAATACATAACCAGATGTGGATATTCTATACTAAACATTTTGTCTCTAATCATCATCTAAATACCCAAAAAAGTCATTACTATTTGACCAATCATAGATGATTCAAAAAAAAAAATTCTTTTCATGTATTCGATAATTTTTTCAGTAATAAAATGATATTATTTTTATGATCTCTAAAATCTTGAACATATGCTAACAAAAAAACAATGTTATGTATTACATCATCCATATAGAAAAATCATCAAATCATCTTTTGAAATTATTTCTGATCAACTTACATTCCTTCTACATCTTTATAAAACATCATTACCACAGAAATATGTTTGGAAACATGTTTCGTGTTTTCTCTGACCAATATCATAAGAAGTTCATTAGAATTTTCTTCTTGAGAATCAAATTTTATTCAGCTTTTGTATAATTTTTAATTAAACATGTTTCTCATTTCCCCTATCATAGACATCTCAAAACACATTTTCATTCATTCAGAAAATCATTCACAATATCCTTATTAATTCCATGAAAATCAAATTTCATCAACATATATCATTATAATGAGGGATAAATCATATCATTCATTTATGTATCGAATGTTATCAAATCATTCATTCATAAAATTAATCTTCCTTAAGCAGGTATTGAATTTCTAACACCATGATCACAAATCTTGTTTCATCCCATAAATGTCATTTTTCAATATGCACAAACGAATTTCGTATTTACCAACAATAAATTCACATGTTTGACCAATGTAAACATCCACATCAAGATCCCCATTTTGAAATGTGGACATTATAACAATTTGAAAAAAATGGTATCTTCATTTGGTACCAATAGATAGAAATATTATGTTTTTAAAATAATTTCAACTAAATAGAAATACTCATAAATATAAATATCTTCTAGTTTTGAACAACATATAGACAGTAATATTGAATTGATTTTTATCACTTCACCTTCTTATTCATTTTGTTCTTAAAAAACCCACATTGTGCTATCTACAATTTTTTTATCTTCCTAAAGGAAAAGATCCTATGTATTATTATTTTATTTCTTCTCTCTCTATTAAGTTCAGGATTGAACCCATTATAAATTAGCAAATTCTTCAATAACATAATTCATTTATAATTTTGAATACAAATAAGTACATGTGATAGTTTTTTTGTTCTTATTGTTTGAATCTTTTGATGTTCATCGCTAATAATATTCTATGAATCCACTTTCATTGATATCCTAAAATGAAATTTTCTTGTATCTTCCACATCATGTGAAATATATATGATTGAATATTCCCCTTTTTTAGTATAACAATTGCCTATATCTTTATCAGAATTATCTTCCTTATCAGGCACAACATAAATATCTACATGAGTTTGTTAATTTTTATCTATATTTCTAGCAAATATCACATCAATATAATAAAAAATTCTTTATAAAAATTGGTTGAAACCTATGTATCCTATTCATTCTAGTGCATATTTATGAAAAATTTCATCTTCACCTTTCTAATCAAATATTCCATAGATTCTACATTTTTTTTATAATGAACAAACTCCCAAAAACTCTTATGTCATTCAAAGATATAGTTCTTCAACAGAATAATTTGTAAGGAGTCATATATGAATTTATCCTATAGAAACATATACTTTTAATATAAATAGTAGTTTAATGGTTTCCCTCTAATATTAATGTGAAAGATCATGTTCAAGTAACACAATTCTCCCCATTTCGACCAGAGTTCTATTTTTTAACCTACCCCATTTTGTTAAGCACTTTATAGGAATCTACAATCATAACAAATTTAATTATTTCTAAGATAAAATTCACGTTAATCATTATTATACTCCCCACAATTATTAATTATCATCTTTTTCATTGAATACTCACATTCCATCTCAGCTTCCTTCTAAAACTTACATATTCCAAAGTATTTGGCTTGTGTTTTATACACAAAACACATGTTTTAACACCCCCCACGTTTTTATAGAATTTTTTTTTCAAATAAATATAAATTTTCATTTTTATATTCCCATTAAATAAGTCAAATATTTATTTAAATGTATGTAAATTCACATAATATGCACACAATACTTAGTTGGAAAACTATTCATCCAACAGTGAGTTTCTATGAAATATCTCTTTTTATTGTTTTAATTATTTAAATAGATAATTATATCATATAATTAAAAAATAGAATAATAAATAGTAATAACTAATTTTAAAATGTTTTTAAAAAATGGTTTAAAAAAATAAAACATCTTGATAATAAAAGATATGGTTTTTAGTAAAGTCATTTTTTGTTTAAAACAATGTTTTCCCAAATGATCTGCTTCTAATAATGAAAGTAATTCTTGAAAAATATAGAAATTTAAATCAATAAAATAATATTCATTTTTCAATTCATAATTTCTATATTATATTATGGTGAATATTTGTTATTTTTCTGAGAAACATCATGTTTTTTATTAAATGTGAAAAATAACAGTTTTAGTTAAAAACTACCGTCTTTATTATCATTTATTAATGATAAATGATAGTAAAAATTAGTTTTAATGTAAATTTAGATTAATATTAAACCTAATAATACAAAAAATTCATTATAATGAATTCCACTTTAATATTGAATATTAAATCTTAACAAATATTGGAACATTTTCTTACTTAAAAACACTATTATTTCATATAGTCTACGGGATTGGCACTATTATTAATTTTTATGCTTCACTAATTGTAATTTCAAAAATCCATCATAAAAATGATATTCTGAATAATATTTATATTCTAATAATAACATGTTAATTTTTGAACAAAATGGTTAGTTAAAGTGATTCAAATTAATAACAGTAGTTAAGGCCATGTTAAGCGTAATTATGAATTAACCATAAAATTAAGGGCCCAAATGACCCTTACTCTTTTCCAACACCCATTTTTTGTCTATATTTGGATAATTATCCTTCTATAAATGAGAATTTTAGATTTTTTAAGGATTTCTTTGGTAATATAAAGTACACACATAATCTTTTTATAAAAATTTCATGTGAGTCCTTTTCCTTCCCTATAAAAGGCTGCCACCTCTACCCATTCTTCACTCCTCTGAAACCATTTATGTTTGTCCAAGAAATGCCCTAGTAGCCTCAAAAAAATCAATACCTACAAACTTGAAGCCCATTTTTGGGCATAATTTCTCTCAAGGAATCCTTCTTTCAGAAAACAAAATGATTTACCCGATTTTGAGGTAACATCATCTTTCACACCCCATTATTTCATTTTCCTTCTCCACCGCCTCCACTATATTTATTCCCTTATTGTATAAAAATAAATTTATAAAATATATTATATGGTTTTTTATGCCATAGTTCTATCCAAAACATAGACCCACATTCATCTAATGGATTTTGAACGTATAGTTTCTGTGTACGGTGAACTACTACCTCACGAAATCATGATTGTTCATTTATCCATTACCACTACTCTTGGTGTCCATTATGATGTTAAATATATTTATATATTTAATATATTATATTTATTATTTATTTATGCTTCTATAGTTATTTTAAAATATACATATTTTTAACCTTCCATTAGGGGTTAATATGATAATCTTGTTAGAGAAGTATAGACCACATCCCCCTCATAGAGATGTGGATCACTCACACAACACTTAAAATGTATTAAAGATGAATTTAATGAAATTATTTGAATTATATGATATATTAATTACACTGTAAAATTATTTATTTATATATATATATTATTTACATACATTCCTTAAATGCGATAATAAAAATGGAAACTACATTCTTGCGTATGAATGGCTTACCGTCTCTATGAACGATGTATTCAATTTCGTATATAATTATGAAATATATTATTATAATATAAACATACTATATAAATATGATATTTATATCAATTTTTAAATTTTTTAATGATGATATAATTATAATTTCCAATACTATAACAAATTAAGACACAAGAAAATAGCAAATAAAATGATTACCTGATGTGAAACAATAACATATGATCAAAAACTAGATGTTAATTTAAGGTCATATTCAAACCGTATATGTTATTATATATAGAATATTTATACATTGAATTATTTTTAATAAACATTTATTTATTATACAATAAGCTTGTACGAGTACTGAGAGAGTCAAGACCCAAGGTAAGGGTAATTTTATCTCACTTTTAATTTTTTTGATATTCATGTTTTGATCAGCAAACAAAAATTTTGTGTCGTGTATGTAATAAAAATATTTGAATTATATATACCCAATAACTTAATTTATGGTTATTCTAATATCAATTATGTTATCCTTCTTTCATGGGGTTGTATAAGGACTCGGCCTTAAAACATTACACAATCATGAATTAAATGAATAATTCACATTGAGGATCTTTTCAGTTTTAGAGATTTTGATAATTAGGACATAACTATTAAGACTCCAAAGATTACAAAGTAGACACTCCTAATCAATTTCCGTTTTTTTTTTCAAAAATTAAAAACTCTATAAAAAATAGACATGTTTGGTTCCAACTTTTAGGCCGCATGACTTTTCCTTGATCCCATCCTTGACCCAATTCATCTTTATGTCCAATGAAAAACATTTCATAACTTGAGATGAGCATAAAATGCTCAGTATGTGATACAAAAAGAAGAAAAACTATTATTTTTTAAAAACGTCATTTAAACCATGAATACTTAATCATAAGTAATACTTTTCACCTTTATGATGTAGTAAATACTCTTCACTGAATAAAAGATCATTACATACCATTTTTTACCCAAAATATTACCATAAAACCCATATAAAGAACATATAATATATAAAGTTTACATGGGACATAATAATACTTAAATGGAATAACCATACGGTTGACTTCGACACTCTTCACTAAATGAAATAGCCATACGACCAACTTCCATACCCAATGCATTGGAGGTTATAATATATCCACCCGTCCTGGTTTTCATGGCACCACCCTCCATTTGGTTTATCACGTAACCACCCATCAAATATCAACGTACCATTAAAAAATCATAGCACATAAAATATTAAATATATAAACATTTTAATATTAACATTTCATTTTAAATCACAATATATCATTTCATGATTTCAACAAAATCAAATATTTATCAAAGTATTTTCAAAACCATTTAATAAAGAGATTTTTGAATCAAAGAGTCTCATACCAATTGGAAGATTTTAAAGGAATAACATTTAATCAGATCATTATAATATCATGAGAGTAAAGTTATTATTGATATAATATTCCGAAGGATAGTGTATACACCATATCAATGTGAATTGGATCATAACCACAATGATGTCTCCGTGGAATGTAAATTGAGATGAAATCCCTTATAAAGACAATATCCATTGATTAAGGATAAATAAATTACATAATTATGTGTCAAAAATATCAATACAACCAATATAAATGGATATTAAGTGAAATACAATCAGAGGTCATTCATACATATTCATAGGACAACATATTCAAGAATTACAAGATTAACCCAATGAATTCAAATTGATTTAAGAAGTTCCCTTTCAAAAATTCGACAGCCAAACAACATCACATTAAAATTTAGAAAATGATTTGAGGAGAGAGAAAATTGTATAACATCCCTTGTATATAAAATTTACATCAATAAGGAGAGATAAGAACATATCCAAACATAATAAGATGTAAATTAAAACACATAACAAAGGTAAGTCTTCTAAGAAGGGGAGGGTGAAAGGTTCTCTTACCGATTTGGGTAACTTTAAAAACGTACACCCCATGAAAGAAAGATCATACAATGAAGATGTAAATACCCATAAATTAATGTAAAATAAATAATTAATACAATCATGTTCCTTACATAACCCAGACAAAAGGAAATAGTGGAAAATGTTGCATGAATCTCATGAGAATAAAAGTGAGATGAAAAACCCCTTATCTCGTTTTAATAAATCGAGTCATATGACCAAAATATAATAAGAACCAAAAGAATCACAACATAACTTCAATATAAATATAATATGATAATATATATCAAATGTCAGTACACATTACACCACATGCAATAAATAAGTGGCGAACAATTGAAATCTCATGGAATTAAAAGCGAGGTAAGAAATCCCCTTACCATGTGTCCGACTTGACTCGCTCGTATGCTCCCTGTCCTTCATGAATGATAAACTTAATTTTATTTATACTTTCTTAAGAACCTTTTTAATGTTTATTTTTATTTTTATATCCCTTATTAAGGTGTTATAAACATTATGCAATCATTTATGTTAATAATGGTCGTTTTGTCTATATTTGGTACTTGAGTCAAAAGTGAACTTCTTATAATTACAAGTTGTTCATGTAGTAAAATATCCATTATCCCCAGAATAATATTCATGATGTAGATATCATATATTACACATATATCTAGTATATATATGTATTTATACTAGTACATAACATTTGAAGGTAAGAAATGAAATGCACCATTCATGGAGACGGTAAGACGTACGTACGTATGAACGCAACTTTCATTTCAATTTCACATTTAATGAAATGAAAACATTATGATATAAACTTATATTATAATTCCAGTATAATATAATATATAATATTATTAACTCCATACTTTATACATCCGACATATGGCATTAACGATTCAAATCACTATAAGGGGGAGGTAGTCTGCACTACCTAAAATGAAATTATCTTGTTTACACATTATGGAAACCATAAAGGCATGCAATAAATGAAAAATACAGAAGAAGAAGGTAAACATAAACATAATATATATCATATATAAATATAGTGACATCTTAATGTCCACCATGAGAGATGGTAGGAGATAAATGAACAATCATCGTTTCATGATGCAGTAGTTCGCTGTCCACAGAAACAGTATGTTCTTCTCCCATTATATGGAGGTGTGTGTAAGTGTTTCATTAATACATATCATAAAAAAAACTAGTATATTTAAGATACTAGTTTTTTTACAAAACAATGGAATAAAAATAGTTTAGGGGTTTGGAGAAGCAGAATAACACAAAATAACATAAGAGAAGATATTACCTTTAAATCGTGTAACTCCCCTTGGTTTGAACCAAAAGGGTTTCTTGAAGTTCATTCTACCTAAGGTAAGGCTTCTAGAATGAATAGAGGGATATTGGGATCTTATTTTAGTAGAGTTTGGATGAGCCAAAGGGCTTGAGATGTGATATAAATGGGTAGGAAGTGGGGTCTTTTTATAAGGGAGAGGAGGGGTACTTTTAGAAACCATGAATCTAATATTTTATTATAAAATGTATATCGGTTTATAAAGGTCATAAAACCATTAAAGTAGAATATAAGGAGTCCTATGTTAGAAATAAATTTATAAAATAAGAATTGGACATTTTTGGATATTATTTTATACATTATCTTCTTATTTATTTAAATAATTCATTAATGACGTAAACCCTGCATCGTCATTGTGTCATAAATAATTTTATTTATATGATGTCTAAAAATTATAAAAAAATTATCATGATGTATTAAATCTTTTTATATTTCTAATGAATATTTATAGTTGAAATTATAACCTATATAACCCCATGTAAAAAATACGTGTTTTTGACATTTTTATTTGTACTTTAAATAAAAAGGTATAAATGTCATTATCATACCCAAGTGGCTCCATGGGGCCCCCAAGTTGACCCATGGATTTTATTGGTTTGAAATGACTCATAAAATAAGGTTAGGACATGTTTCATGGTAATTTCATATTATTATAACATTATTTTTACCTTAAATTACCCTAATTACCTCTTATAATAGTTAATAAAACTCAAAAGTTACTATTCACCAAAAATTATTTTCATCCCATTGAACCACATTTTACTTAATATTTACTACCATGTATGTCATATTATATAAAATCAATACAAAAAAGTAGTAACATTTCATTTAAATGAAAAATTTTGTTTTTTACCTACTACTTAGTCATTTCAATATTCATCAAAAAAATATTTTTTTTCCGAAAAATAAAAAAAATTGACCCTAAGCTATATTTGATATTCCAAATTACAAAATTAAATTCATTTTACAAAATTAAAAACATAGAAGTTTCATTTATTAATTTTATAATTAATTTACACTGTCAAAATAAATAGCGTGTTTTTAAGAAACAATATATATCAAATGATTGACACTTGTTTATGTCCAATTTCAAAGTGAAATTAATTCCAATGACCACAATTGGATTAGATGGTAAAAATATATTTTAATTATATTTTAAATCCAATTACAAATATAATATAAAAATATAAGTAAATAATATTAAAAGGTGGGTTTGAATTAAAATACAACATTTTTCAATATTCATTAAAAAATGAACATTATCGGAAAAATAACAAATATTTACACAAAGTAAATTTTGATGCCCAGATTCAAAATGAGGAATTTAGTTTTTCAAATATAACATATAGAAGTGAAAAAAAGTAGATTTAAAAAGGGTTCTCCATCAAAAGGCGGTTATTCGTCCTTTTAATGGATATTAGAATATTTAGGCTAAAAATTGGATTCATTCGCATTTTAAGCCTCAATCATTTATTGTATAAATGCAAAAACATTTAAAAAAATGTATAATCATTTTTTAGTAAAATCTATTCATTCCCGCCATTATAATGGCTAGGCCTTAACTACCATTTAAAATAATATTATTATATTATTAGTGTAAAACATATGATTTTAAAGAAACTCATTGTTGTGTATTGGGTATTACATCGAACATATCATCCCTTTTAAGGTAATATTAATATTTTTTTCAAAAATATTAATATATATGAAAATGTCATATCCTTTATTTACCTAGGATGTTACATCCTTCCCCCTTTTGGGGAATTTTCTCCTCGCAATTTTAAAATTTTGTATGGAAAGTTCATTGGAATCCCCACATCGGAAAAGGAGTCAATAAAACTATCAATTTAAAAGAAATAAAGAGAAGTAAAAAAGTCCACCCAAGACAAAATATATTAGGATTCCACAAAAACATGGATATATAGGAGAAAACAAAACATCATATTCTGATGGAGAGTGATATAAAACATTTTTAGGAGATAGTTAACCACTAAAAAATCACTAACTTGTGATGGGTTAAACGGTATTTTATTCCCAAGTAGGAGAGATTAACTGAAAATTTTTTTATGTTACATTTCATTGAGGAATTTATTAATGGAATTAACTACAACATAAGGAAACATACTTACTTGTTATGCAGACTTTCATCATTTACTTGATTTCTAACACAAACTCGTATTTTCTTCAAATGATGAGTATTCAAGATGACTTGTTCACATTAAGAGTGTAATAATCAACTTCAAGAGAATCACATAATCAAAAAAATATGATCTTTATATTTCCCAAATCACAGGATCTTAACCAAAACCAAAATGGTCAGTACAAGATCAGATAATCTCCAAAAAGGATAATCCTTTATAAAAACAAATACCACTCTTAATCTCCATAATTTGTCCAACAAAACCCAATGTTCATTAAAGACCATTCAATAAACAGATATCCATAAAATTTTTCAATGTAATCAAAACTAATATTGAACCCCAAATCTCCGAAGGATTTAATCACATAGTCTTCCAAGATAAATCATAAATTTATCTCCAATTAACCTCAGTTGCTCTTAAAGTATTGTATTGAAAAGGAATTAACCTAATCACATATACTCTCTAATAGGTTATTAATTTCCATATATAACCCAAAATCAACTTATTCTTGATTCATAAAATCATCTAACTAAAAATAATTAGTCAAACTAACAAGGGACTTCATGTAGTCCGATGGTAGGTGATAAAAACCAGTCGCACATTGGTTGTGGGTTTGATTCCCGCAGCTTCGTTCGATACAATGGGTTGTCACATTGTAACGCCCCGACCCTAGTTACCCAGAGTCGGTGCATTATTACATAACATTGGCATGATCATGAGAAAGATCAAGTCTCGAAAGACCGATTAGTTTAGTAGCCTTGGAATAACTAGATACATCCATAAATTTTTACATTACATCATAAAAAAAACATCTTGTCTTCATATCCCCTCATACTATCCCTGCAGGTCATTCATAAATTACTTCTTCATAATCCTGGGGAAAAAATAAAACATTGAAAGGGGTGAGCTCGGATACTCAGTAAGGATAACATTATAGCAGAAGCTTTCATAAATAATCATAAACACTTAAGGAAATTTATAACTAAAACAAAAGCCTTTTAAACTTGAACTTCAGCATAAAATGGCAAAGGTAAAATGAAATAATGCCATTTACTTACTCACATGGATATTCTACTAGTCGAATGATCACATGCAATATCAATAACCACTTTCATAATGATGGAATGCATAATGCCAGACTATCATAACCACATAGCCAAGGCCTCGTTCCAAGACTACAAATAAGATTTTTCCAAGGCCTTGTGCCAAGACACTAGTTTGTCTCATGAGACCTACCGATGCATCGAGGAGCTATAGCGGGCTCCACCCGTCACTTATTAAGTCCAATGCATTCCTCATATGAACATGTTTAAACGTAACATAAACATTCGTATTAAAACTAGCATACGAAATGTCAATACTTTTACCACAAACCATGAATGGTATAAAAACAACACATCCACAGTCAAACATAACTCATTCGATACAATATGGAAGATTGTATTGTATCACATTAACCTCAATCAAGAATAATGAAGGATGTTGACATAGATGAAAATAATCATCAAAACTATTTGAGAGAAATATCCCCCTTTTCTTGAAAACATTTAAAAGTCACACTATTTGTCAAGAAGCCATTTAAAAGTAGATTTTTGAATCAAAGTGCCCCATACCACTTTGAAACTTTTTAAAAGGAGTTTTGATTTCTAAACTTTAATTTCCATATAAATAAATCCTTTAAACCATTTTTAAAACATGGACATTAATGAGAAAGGTTTTGATGAATAAGTCTTTAAAACATTTAAAAATGGTATTTTAGTTAGAGATTCTTACCAAAAGAGACACTTGAATACAAATAATTGAGGTGATCAAAACTTTGTAATATCATGAGAATAAAGGGAATCATGATATACTATGTCAAAGTACATTATATATACACCACATAAAAGTGATTTGGTGTATATCATCAAAGAAGTCTCAATGGAATGTAAATTGAGATGAAATCTCTCATAAAGGTTGTATCCTTAGGTTAAGGATAAATCAATGACATAATTATGTGTGACAAATATAAATACACTAAATATGATTGTATATTCAGTGTAAAACAATCAAAGGACATTCACACATATTCTTGTAAAAACAATACCAACGAATTGGATGTTTAACTCAACAAATGGAGAATGAGTTAAAATTACTCTTATCAAATTCATATCAATGACTTGAGAATTACCAATGGAGTGATTATGTTTATCAAACTTATATCCACAGGAAGGGGAGTGGAAATTATGACATAATCAAATGAATAGTTATTCCACACATAATCTTGGGGTAATATAATCAATGAAATATATGTAAATCCAAATGAGTGGAAATTGAAATCTCAAATTCCCTTATCGATTAGGTAACTTACGAAACATACACCCATGAAAGAAATATCATACCATGATGATTTAAATACCCATAAATTAAAGTATATTACACAATGAATACAATCATGGGCAGTACACATACACCACATGCAATAATTAAGTGGTGATCAATGGAATTCTCACAGAATTAAAAGTGAGATAAGAAAACCCTTACCTTGTACTTTTCCTTGGTTGGGGTAGGTTAGCCTCCTGTATAATAGTGAAATAATTGTTACTAAATTATACAAGAATCATATACATTAATATGATATCATATATGATCTTTTAATATTGATTTGATAATAATATCTTAGTATTATCGATGTTTCGGGTGTTAACTTACTCATTTTCTTTATATGTTTTGTTACATAAGTCATGTTTGTTGTATCTTATTCATATCCAGAATGATATAAAGTCCTTAAACATAATTTTTAAATCATTAAATGATAATTATACTTGAATGGATATGATGGAGAATGAATCTCATCGCGTTCGTGGAGACGGTAGTCCGTACGTACGCACGAACGCTACTTCCATTTAATTTTCTATTTTAAAAGAATCGAATCCAAATGATACATAGGTATATTACTATTCCAGTATAATATAATATTTTATATATGTTACTTAAGTTCATTAACACCATCCTTTATACGTTCCATGTGGGGTATGAACGAGTCATATCATTTTAAGGGGGCGGTAGTCCGCACTTCCTCAAATGAAATTATCGTATGTATATACAACATGAAACGAATAATTGTATGAAATAAAATGGAATTACAGAAGCTTATATATAAAATATATATCATTAATATCATATTTAATTACAGTGCCATCCTAATGGCCACCATGAGAGGCGGTAGGATGTATTTGAACAATCATCGTTTCGTGAGGCGTTAGTTTGCCATCCACAGAAACATTATGTTCATCATCCATTAGATGGAGTTGTGTGAATGTGTAGTTTGAATCCTTCTTATAACAACATACTAGTATATTTTTGATACTGGTGTTGTTACAAAAGAATGGAAATAAAAAGAGTTTGGGGGTTGGAGAAGCAAAATAATTGAAAATAATTTAAGAGAAAATGTTACCTTTAATTTAGGTAACTCACTTTGGTTGGAACCAAAGGACTTCTTGAAATGCTTTCTGCCTAAGGGGAAGCTTCAAGGAGGAGGAGAGGGATGTGGGGAGCTTAGTTGGGCAGAGTTTGGACGAGCCAAGCGGCTTGAGAGGTGTGAGGAATGAGTAGAAGTGGTCTCCTTTTATAAGGGAGAGGAGGGGCTCTTTTAGGAAAGAGTGAAAGTATTACTTTATAATATAATTATATTCCGCTTATAATGGTCCAAAAATCATTGAGGTCGAAGATAAGGTGACTCATATTCTAAATAACATCAACCAATAAGAATTGGATAGGTTTTAGATAATATTTTAATAATTATAATCTTATTTATTTAAATGATTTATTAATTAGGTAAACATTGCATCATTATTGTGTCATTAATAATTTAAATTATTTGATGTCTAAAAATTATAAATAAAATATCATTATGTAGGAAATCTTTTTAGCTTTCTAATGAATATTTATAATCGAAAAGCCAACATGTATAACCCTATGTAAAAATTGTTCTTCTAAAGGATGTGACCTTATGCCATTTTTATTTTTATTTTTACTTTATTAATATAAAGTGTCATTATCACTTACAAGTGGATCCATGGGGTCCCAAAATCGACCCAAAGATGCCCATGGTCGACCATGTATCAAACGATAGGGTTAAGACACGTTTTAGGGTAATTTAGTATTATTATAATATTATTTTTTTAACCCTTATTTACCAGATTTACCCTTAACCATGGTAAATAAAATATTTACCGCAGTAATTATTCAAAATGTCTAAAAATAAAAGTTACCTATTTACACAATTTGAACATCCTGATTCCAAATATGGAATCCATTTTCCTAAATTCAAAACACAGAAGTGGCAGAAATTAATTTAAAATTAATTCCCGCTGTCAAAACAAAAAGCATGTTTTTAAGAGGTAATAACTATCAAAAGATTGACACTTGTTTATGTTCGGTTTAATTGTAAAATTATGTCCAATGAAAAACATTATATTAAATAGTAAAAATATATTCTAAATATATTTTAAAACCACTCAAATTCATAATTTATCACTATTAATTATTTCGATTAAAAAGGTTGTTTTTAATTAAAATTTAGTAATTTTTACTATTCATCAAAATATGAAAGTTATCCGAAAAGTACCAAAATTTCACCCTAGGATAATTTTGATATTCTGAATCCAAAAATGAAGTCCATTTTGAAATATAAAATATATATAATTTCAAAAAGTAGTTATTACTATTTATAACGGCTAGTTTAATTGGTTGTTAGAACTCGGTGTTGCGTACAACATACGCTATCACATTATTCAAAGAGGCGTACCGTAGAAGCTTGGGATGTTTCATTTTAAATTTTTGATGTCCCCATTTAGTCAAAAAGTTTAAAATATAGTATTTAAAAAGGGTTCACTATTATAGTTGATAAAAGTGCAATACTGAAAATGAATTTGTTCTTGCATTATATCTAAGAAACTCATAATATGGATTCTAAAATTATAAGGATTATATAAAGTTTAAAATTTAGTTAATACTATTCATAACCTTTTTTGAACGGCTTGTTTGGTGAGTCATGGTGCGCTTGAACTCGGTGTTGCGTGTAGTGCATGTTATTGAATTATTTTGAAGAAATAACACACTATGAAATCTTGGGGTGTTACATTCTCCCCTCCTTCAATAAATTGCGTCCTCGCAATTTGAAATTGTTCTTCGAAAATAAAAGGTTGAAAATAGAAAATATATTTGTGGGAAAACCCACATCGGAAATTGGTTTACTAAAATTTGTTCTTAATATGAGGAAAAGAGAAATGAAAGGGTCACCACCAAATTATGATCTCGATTAGGAGAACATTGGTGGCAATTAGAGACATATAATTGGAGGAAAAACGTAAATATTTATAGGTAGTGGTTGAGGTCATCAATCACAAACAAGTATAAAATTGAGGTCCTTAAACTCATCAATCTATGATGATTTGAAGTACCATCGGTTCAACAAAATATAGGGTATTGGGATCACACATTTTTGACATTTCAAAATATCTTAGTTGAAATCCCACATCGAAAAATGAATTAATGAGGCCTCTATTTAAAATAAAGAGTGGAAAGTATGAAGATTACCGAAAATAACACATACTAGGGTTCCATGTAGGAAACTATGGATAT
Source organism: Viscum album (assembly GCA_963277665.1). Lineage (NCBI taxonomy): Eukaryota > Viridiplantae > Streptophyta > Magnoliopsida > Santalales > Viscaceae > Viscum > Viscum album. Next base: position 818,017,691 of record OY728141.1, on the reverse strand, counting down.
GGAAGAGAAATCTAACCATCAATTATCTGATGGAGAGTGGTAGAGAACATGGCTATGAAAAGGCCAACTATCCCAAAGCCATAAATTAGTGATGATTTAATGTACCATCTAGGACAACAATTTTTTTTTTAAAGTTATATTACATAAGGAAGAGGAATTCATTTATGATATTGACTAAGAACATTATGAGATATACTTAAATTTTAAGTAGATTTTCATTCTTTAATAAATTTCCACCACTAACTCAATTTTTTTTAAACGATGAGTATTCAAGAAGACTTGGTCACACTTGAAGAACTAGAATAAACTTCTATAGAATCACATGATCCATGTAGGATAAACCATATATTTGAAGATTAATCAAAACCAAAATGGTTAGTGAATGATCTAATGATCCCCCAAAAGGATATTCATTGAGATAAATATGCACTAATCTTAATTTCTAAAATTAAACCAACAATACCCCAAAGTTAAATAGATACCATTCAATAACGAATTGTCCTTACAATCCTTTAATATAATCCAAACTAATATTGAAACCCAAAACATAGAAGAATTTGATTATGTAGTCTCCCATGTTACATTGTATCTCCAAATTACATCAAATACTCTTAAAGTCACATACTTAAAAGTAATCATCACATATTCTCTGTTATAGGTTAATCATTTCCATAAATAACCCAAATCACTATAAATCAACAATAAAAATGTAGATAAAAATCCACCATTACTCTACAAATGAAACCTCATTGTATTATATTTTCCTTGGGCATATAGTGTTCCTAACAAAACGAACATCTTCCAAAATAACATTTATCACTTAATCACCAAATAATTTTCCTATACCAAGGGTATTCATTTGATAAGACATAAGAACCCAAATCATCTTATTATTGATCAATAAAATCATTTAACAAAAAAAAATAGTCACACTAACCAGGGAGTTCACGTAGTCCAGTGGTAGGCGATAAATCCCAATCGCACTTTGGTTGTGGGTTCGATTCCCACAGCTTTGTCCGACGCGATGGGTTGTCACACGGTCTACGTGTTGTCCTTTTTCAAAAACTATATTTTATAATATTACCAAAATGAGATAAATTCCTCAAAATAACATAATTTAACCACAAATGTTATATCATACTTTGTATTTTCATCCCAAATTATAATAACTTATCATTTTCTCAAACCCCAATGATCATATAAACCAAATGGTTATTTATACCTATATCCACAAGAGAAGAGACAATTCTTCCTCAAATATCATTCTCACATGGCAAACTGCGGTGTTACAAATACAAGAGAAAATTATTCCAAAGCAAACCCATCAACAAGGAGTGCTAATACTTTTTAAATTTTTCTCCAGCCATTTATTTCCACATAGCTTCTTCTTTGACCAAGAAAATATCCTATAAAATAGGACATTCACTCGGGTAATGGTCAGGTCCCCTACATTTACGACAAATGACTGTAAATGGACTCTTGGGACCATTTTTATCTTCTTCCATAGTACTCTTCATTTTTCTTCGGCAATTCTTCACTTTATGTCCTTCCTTCCCGCACGTAAAACATTTCGTTGTCCCATTGAGACACTTTCCTGGGTGTCTCCTTCCACATTTCCTGCATGAAGAAAATTGAGGTTTCTTTTCTCCATGGTCTCCATTGCTGGAGATCTTATCATTTATCACCTTTCTCTTCCTTGTTGAGTCTGGGTGTTGGTTAATATATATATTGTTGATCATATTTTTGGAAAACTGATTTGGCATAAAGACGATATCTTTTACGCCTATCAACATTCCATTTTGTTGCTCATCACCACCACCGTTCCCACCTTGTACATCATTCTCAAAGTCACTATGACTTCCTTGGAATCCAGCCATTGAGTAAAACCAGAAATCATTGTGTGAGTAATAGTAGTCGTAAAATCATTTAGAGATTAAAATGTCACCATATTCTCAATTTGAAACATATTAGGATTAAACAAGGTCATTTACTCTCATTTTATGTATATATTACTTAAATCGGTTTGTAAAGAAAATGTAAATTATCCTAAGAATATCCCCCGGGAGTGTCGTAACCAAGAGTGCAGCAAGGCCCGTTGTCGTGCACCAGTTCCCGTTCGAGTCTAGCGCAAAGCGGTGTTTTCGGGTTTTACCCCTAGGTACATCTGTGCCAGAGCCGCCTCTACCTGCTCGTATCCAGACAGGGATGTATTGCTCAGAAAACTCACAAAATCTCTACAATACCAAAATTCTAGGAAGTTCTTCTACACTAATCCTCAAATTTCATCATAGGTCTACGTGCTCTAATCAGAGTTTATCTAAATCTAGCTACCAAGGTTTGTACTAAACTTCCTCTGATACCAACTGTAACGTACCGACCCTAGTTACCCAGAGTCGGTGAATTATTACATAACATTGGCATGATCATGAGAAAGATCAAGTCTCGAAAGACCGATTAGTTTAGTAGCCTTGGAATAACTAGATACATCCATAAATTTTTACATTACATCATAAAAAAAACATCTTGTCTTCATATCCCCTCATACTATCCCTGCAGGTCATTCATAAATTACTTCTTCATAATCCTGGGAAAAAAAAAATAAAACATTGAAAGGGGTGAGCTCGGATGCTCAGTAAGGATAACATTATAGCAGAAGCTTTCATAAATAAGCATAAACACTTAAGGCAATTTATAACTAAAACAAAAGCCTTTTAAACTTGAACTTCAGCATAAAATGGCAAAGGTAAAATGAAATAATGCCATTTACTTACTCACATGGATATTCTACTAGTCGAATGATCACATGCAATATCAATAACCACTTTCATAATGATGGAATGCATAATGCCAGACTATCATAACCACATAGCCAAGGCCTCGTGCCAAGACTACAAATAAGATTTTGCCAAGGCCTTGTGCCAAGACACTAGTTTGTCTCATGAGACCTACCGATGCATCGAGGAGCTATAGCGGGCTCCACCCGTCACTTATTAAGTCCAATGCATTCCTCATATGAACATGTTTAAACGTAACATAAACATTCGTATTAAAACTAGCATACGAAATGTCAATACTTTTACCACAAACCATGAATGGTATAAAAACAACACATCCACAGTCAAACATAACTCATTCGATACAATATGGAAGATTTTATTGTATCACATTAACCTCAATCAAGAATAATGAAGGATGTTGACATAGATGAAAATAATCATCAAAACTATTTGAGAGAAATATCCCCCTTTTCTTGAAAATATTTAAAAGTCACACTATTTGTCAAGAAGCCATTTAAAAGTAGATTTTTGAATCAAAGTGCCCCATACCACTTTGAAACTTTTTAAAAGGAGTTTTGATTTCTAAACTTTAATGTCCATATAAATAAATCCTTTAAACCATTTTTAAAACATGGACATTAATGAGAAAGGTTTAGATGAATAAGTCTTTAAAACATTTAAAAATGGTATTTTAGTTAGAGATTCTTACCAAAAGAGACACTTGAATACAAATAATTGAGGTGATCAAAACTTTGTAATATCATGAGAATAAAGGGAATCATGATATACTATGTCAAAGTACATTATATATACACCACATAAAAGTGATTTGGTGTATATCATCAAAGAAGTCTCAATGGAATGTAAATTGAGATGAAATCTCTCATAAAGGTTGTATCCTTAGGTTAAGGATAAATCAATGACATAATTATGTATGACAAATATAAATACACTAAATATGATTGGATATTCAGTGTAAAACAATCAAAGGACATTCACACATATTCTTGTAAAAACAATACCAACGAATTGGATGTTTAACTCAACAAATGGAGAATGAGTTAAAATTACTCTTATCAAATTCATATCAATGACTTGAGAATTACCAATGGAGTGATTATGTGTATCAAACATATATCCACAGGAAGGGGAGTGGAAATTATGACATAATCAAATAAATAGTGATTCCACACATAATCATGGGGTAATATAATCAATGAAATATGGGTAAATCCAAATGAGTGGAAATTGAAATCTCAAATTCCCTTATCGATTAGGTAACTTACGAAACATACACCCATGAAAGAAGTATCATACCATGATGATGTAAATACCCATAAATTAAAGTATATTACACAATGAATACGATCATGGGCAGTACACATACACCACATGCAATAATTAAGTGGTGATCAATGGAATTCTCACGGAATTAAAAGTGAGATAAGAAAACCCTTACCTTGTACTTTTCCTTGGTTGGGGTAGGTTAACATCCTGTATAATAGTGAAATAATTGTTACTAAATTATACAAGAATCATATTCATTAATATGATATCATATATGATCTTTTAATATTGATTTGATAATAATATCTTAGTATTATCGCAGTTTCGGGTGTTAACTTACTCATTTTCTTTATATGTTTTGTTACATAAGTCATGTTTGTTGTATCTTATTCATATCCAGAATGATATCAAGTCCTTAAACATCATTTTTAAATCATTAAATGATAATTATACTTGAATGGATACGATGGAGAATGAATCTCATCGCGTTCGTGGAGACGGTAGTCCGTACGTACGCACGAACGCTACTTCCATTTAATTTTTTATTTTAAAAGAATCGAATCCAAATGATACATAGGTATATTACTATTCCAGTATAATATAATATTTTATATATGTTACTTAAGTTCATTAACACCATCCTTTATACGTTCCGTGTGTGGTATGAACGAGTCATATCATTTTAAGGGGGCGGTAGTCCGCACTTCCTCAAATGAAATTATCGTATGTATATACAACATGAAACGAATAATTGTATGAAATAAAATGGGATTACAGAAGCTTATATATAAAATATATATAATTAATATCATATTTAATTACAGTGCCATCCTAATGGCCACCATGAGAGGCGGTAAGATGTATTTGAACAATCATCGTTTCGTGAGGCGTTAGTTTGCCATCCACAGAAACATTATGTTCATCATCCATTAGATGGAGTTGTGTGAATGTGTAGTTTGAATAATTCTTATAACAACATCCTAGTATATTTTTGATACTGGTGTTGTTACAAATGAAAGGAAATAAAAAGAGTTTGGGGGTTGGAGAAGCAAAATAATTGAAAATAATTTAAGAGAAAATGTTACCTTTAATTTAGGTAACTCACTTTGGTTGGAACCAAAGGACTTCTTGAAATGCTTTCTGCCTAAGGGGAAGCTTCAGGGAGGAGGAGAGGGATGTGGGGAGCTTAGTTGGTCAGAGTTTGGACGAGCCAAGTGGCTTGAGAGGTGTGAGGAATGAGTAGAAGTGGTCTCCTTTTATAAGGGAGAGGAGGGGCTCTTTAGGAAAGAGTGAAAGTATTACTTTATAATATAATTATATTCGGTTTATAATGGTCCAAAAATCATTGAGGTCGAAGATAAGGTGACTCATATTCTAAATAACATCAACCAATAAGAATTGGACAGGTTTTAGATAATATTTTAATCATTATAATCTTATTTATTTAAATGATTTATTAATGAGGAAAACATTGCATCATTATTGTGTCATTAATAATTTAAATTATTTGATGTCTAAAAATTATAAATAAAATATCATTATGTAGGAAATATTTTTATCTTTCTAATGAATATTTATAATCGAAAATCCAACATGTATAACCCTATGTAAAAACTGTTCTTCTAAAAGATGTAACCTTATGCCATTTTTATTTTTATTTTGACTTTATTAATATAAAGTGTCATTATCACTTACAAGTGGATCCATGGGGTCCCAAAATCGACCCAAAGATGCCCATGGTCGACCATGTATCAACCAATAGGGTTAAGACACGTTTTAGGGTAATTTAGTATTATTATAATATTATTTTTTTAACCCTTATTTACCGGATTTACCCTTAACCATGGTAAATAAAATATTTACCGCAGTAATTATTCAAAATGTCTAAAAATAAAAGTTACCTATTTACACAATTTGAACATCCTGATTCCAAATATGGAATCCATTTTCCTAAATTCAAAACACAGAAGTGGCAGAAATTAATTTAAAATTAATTCCCGCTGTCAAAACAAAAAGCGTGTTTTTAAGAGGTAATAACTATCAAAAGATTGACACTTGTTTATGTTCGGTTTAATTGTAAAATTATGTCCAATGAACAACATTATATTAAATAGTAAAAATATATTCTAAATATACTTTAAAACCACTCAAATTCATAATTTATCACTATTAATTATTTCGATTAAAAAGGTTGTTTTTAATTAAAATTTAGTAATTTTTACTATTCATCAAAATATGAAAGTTATCCGAAAAGTACCAAAATTTCACCCTAGGCTAATTTTGATATTCTGAATCCAAAAATGAAGTCCATTTTGAAATATAAAATATATATAATTTCAAAAAGTAGTTATTACTATTCATAACGGCTAGTTTAATTGGTTGTTAGAACTCGGTGTTGCGTACAACATACGCTATCACATTATTCAAAGAGAAGCGTACCGTAGAAGCTTGGGATGTTTCATTTTAAATTTTTGAGGTCCCCATTTAGTCAAAAAGTTTAAAATATAGTATTTAAAAAGGGTTCACTATTATAGTTGATAAAAGTGCAATACTGAAAATGAATTTGTTCTTGCATTATATCTAAGAAACTCATAATATGGATTCTAAAATTATAAGGATTATATAAAGTTTAAAATTTAGTTAATACTATTCATAACCTTTTTTGAACGGCTTGTTTGGTGAGTCATGGTGCGCTTGAACTCGGTGTTGCGTGTAGTGCATGTTATTGAATTATTTTGAAGAAATAACACACTATGAAATCTTGGGGTGTTACACACATGGTCTGCGTGTTGTCCCTTATCAAAATCAATATAATTTAATAACATTCCAAAAAATAGATAAATTCATCAAAAATAACCATAACATATTATAACCACTATTGTTACCTAATAACATTCATTTTGCATCCCAAAATTTATTAACCTGTAATTGCCTCAAATTCAAGGATCTTATAAACCCAAATGGTTCTTTATAACTATATCCACCAAAGAAAAGATAATTATTTCTAGAATAAAATTTTCATATATCAAACATTAGGGTTACACATTAAATAAAAATTCTTCTAATGTAATCCCATCATCAAAAGAGCCTTAATATTTTAAGCATTTCACCATCCTAAAATATACCATAACCCTTGAATCCCTTATATGTTGACTTCTTACTCATTCAATATTATTCATGATCTATTTACCATTTCATTACAACATATTATGAAATACATCCTTCCTACAAACAAAATCATGAATTATATCCTAAGATTCAATAATATGAAAACATATGTTATGAAATAATCCATACCTTTCATTGGTCATTGTCAATTTCTTCATCCTCAATCGGAATGGCATTAGGTATTGGTAAAAAAATATTTGTATGATCTGGGAGTTCTCATTCATAAAACATATTCATAGGACATGTGTTTTCATAATGACCATGCACAACACATTTAAATCCTTCAATTTATCCCTCAGAAAGAAATTCTTTACATTTCCTAGAGTCAACTGGATGCTTATTTTTTCCATGGCATGTTCTTACTTTATGAACTTCATTTACACATATATAGCATCATTATGTCCCTTTGAAACATTTTCCTAGGTGTTTCTTTCCACATCTTTGACACATAGGTTTTTTGAACACACATACCTTTAAGATTATAACCTGAACATATGTAGGGATATGTTTCCTCCATATATGAGGTCTTATTAAAATCACTAAGTTAATGGGGGTCAATCATGACTCCAGATAGTTGGTTGAGAATAACCACAAGAGTTCTCATTGCAGCTCCCATATCATTCAGTTGCTCCTTCAAAAAACCATCACAGTTTTTCTCACATCCACTGTTACTTTGGTGCCTTCTAGATCCAGCCATTTAATAAAACCAAAAAGGTCAGTGTTAGTATATCAGTAATATCATCATATAATATCATATGAGGAGGGTAAATAATAATATATAACTATTCATATTATCTTAAACTCATTTACATTATCTAAAAAAACAATGAATCTTTCTGAAATCCTAACCATTATGGTAATGACACTTATACTTAAAAAAAACCCTAACCTCTAAAGATATCTAAACCAACCTTTGATACCAACTATAAGGACCTGGCCTTAAAACATTACGTAATCTTCAATTAAATGAAAAATTCACATTGATTATCTTTTTAGGTTTAGAGTTGTATAGAATTAGGTCACAACTATTACCTCAAAAAAGATTACAAATTAGACACCCCTACTCAGTTTCCATATTTTTCACAAAATAAAAACTCTTGGAATAAATAGCCATGTCTAGTTCCATGTTTTATACAACATAACTTTTCTTGGATCCCATCCTTGACCCTATTCTTCTTTATATCCTGTGAAAAACATTTGAAGACTTGGGATGAGCATAAAAAGCTCCTCAAGGGATACACAAAGAAGAAAAACTGTTAGTTTTTCAAAACAATATGTAAACCATGAATACTTAATCATAATTAATACTTTTCACCTTTATGAAGTTTTAAATACTCTTCATTGAATAAAAGATCATTACATACCATTTTGTAACCAAAAGATTACCATAAAACCCATATAAAAATCACATAACATATAAAGGATACTTGGGACATAAGCATACTAAAATGGAATAACCATATGGTCAACTTCCACACCCATTACTAAATGGAATAGCCATATGGCCGACTTACATACCCAATGCATTGGAGGTTATAATGTAACCACCCTTCCAGGTTTTCACTGCACCACCTATCATTTGGTTTATCAGGTAACCTCCCGTCAAATGTCCACGTACCATTAAAAAATAATAGCACATAAAATATTTAATATATAAACATTTCATTATTAAAATTTAATTTTAAATCACAATATATCATTTCAAGATATCGACAAAATCAATTATTTATCAAACTATTTTCAAAACCATTTAATAAAGAGATTTTTGAATTAAAGTGTCCCATACCACTTTGAAGATTTCAAGGGAATAACATTTAATAGAAACTTTATAATATCCTGAGAATAATGTTATTCAAGATAATATATTCCAAAGGACAGTACATACACCATATCAAAATGAATATGAGCATAACAACAATGAAGTCTGAATGGAATGTTAATTGAGATGAAATCCATTATAAAGATGATATCCTTTGATTAAAGAAAAAATAAATTAAATAATTATGTGTGAAAAATAAGAATACAACCAATATAAATGGATATTAAGTGGAAAACAATCAGAGTTCATTCACACATATTCATAGGACGACATCTTCAATAAGTACAAGATTAACCCAAAGAATTCAAATTGAGTTAAGAAGTTCCCTTGAAAAAATTCGACAGCCTAACGACGTCACTTTGAAATTCAGAAAATGAGTTGAAGAGAGGGAAATTGGTATCTCTTCACATGGACATAAAATATAAATCAGTAAGGATATTGAAGAAAATATCCCAACTTAATAATACATAAATTAAAAGACATAAAAAAAGACTTTTAAAACGGGGGGGGGGTGAAAGAATCCCTTACCGATTTCAGTAACTTTCACAATGTACAACCCATGATAGAAGGATCATAAAATGAAGATGTACATACCCATAAATTAAAGTATATTACACAAGGAATACAATCATGGTCAGTACATACCCCACAAAAATGGAAATAGTGGCAAATGTAGCTTGAATCTCATGGGAATAAAAGAGAGATGAAAACCCCTTACCTCATTGTAATAAATCGAGTCCTATGACCAAAAGATATTAAGCACCAACCGAATCACATAATACCATGAATATAAATAGAATCATTACAATACAAATCTTATGGTAGTACACATTACACCACATGCTATAAATAAGTGGTGGAGAATGGAAATCTCGCGGAATTAAAAGGAAGGTAAGAAATCCCCTTACCATGTGTCTGACTAGACTCACCCGTATGTTCCTTGTTCTTTATGAATGAACAAATTATTTCAATTAATACTTTCTTATGAAACTTTTTCATGATTATTATTTATTTTATAGCACTTATTACCATTTTATAAACATTATGTAATCATTTAAGTTAATAACAGTCGTTTTGTCGAAATATGGTACTGGAGTCAAAAGAGAACTTCTTATATTTACAAGTTGTTCATTTGGTAAAATTTCCATTATCACCAAAATGATATTCATGATGTAGATGTAATATATATCAAGTATATATATGTATTTATACTAGTACATAATATTTGAAGGTAAGAAATGAAATGCAACGTTCATGGAGACAGTAAGTTGTACGTACGCATGAATGCTACTTTCATTTCTATTTCACATTAAATGGAATGAAAAAAATTATGATATAAAGTTATATTATAATTATAGTATAATATAATATATAATATCATTAACTCCATCCTTTATACATGTTACGTATGGCATTAACAATTCAAATCACTTTGAGGGGGCGGTTGTCCGCACTTCCTAAAATGAAATTATCACGTTTACCCATTATTGAAACCATAAAGGTATGGAATTAATGAAAAATACATAAGAATAAAGAAAACATAAACATAATATATATCATATATAAATACAGTGACATCTTAATGGCCACCATGAGAGGCGGTAGGAGCTAAATGAATGATCATCATTTCGTGAGGCAGTAGTTCGACGTCCACAGAAACAGTATGTTCTTCATCCATTAGATGGAGGTGTGTGTAATTGTTGCATGAATAATTCTCATAACAGAATAATATTATATTTAAGATACTATTTTTGTTACAAAATAATGGGAGAAAAAGTGTTTATGGGTTTAGAGAAGCAGAATAAAACAAAACAACATAAGAGAAGACATTAACTTTAAATTGGGTAACTCCCCTTGTTTTGAACCAGATGATTTTCTTTAAGTTCTTTCTACCTAAGGTAATGCTTCTATAATGAAGAGAGGGATCTTGGGAGATTATTCAAGTAGAGTTTAGGCGATCCAAAGGGCTTTTGAAGTAGATAATGGGGTAGAAAGTGGGGTCTTTTTATAAGGGAGAGGAGGGGATCTTTTGAAAAGTATGCAACTAATATTTTATTATAAAATTTATTTCGGTTTATAAAAGTCCAAAAATCATTAAAGTCGAAGATAACGTGTCCCATGTTCAATATAAAATCATCCAATAAGAATTGGACAAGTGTTGGATATTAATTGTTTACATTATATTCTTATTTATTTAAATCATTCATTAATGACGTAAACACTACATCATCATCGTGTCATAAATAATTTTATTTATTTGATGTCTAAAAAATATAAAAAATTTAACATGATATAGAAACATTTTTAGCTTTATAATTAATATTTATAGTCAAAATTATAACTTATATAACTCCATGTAAAAATTGTTTTTGTAAAATAATACATGTTTGTGACATTTTTATTTATACTTTAAATAAAAACTTCTTAATGTCATTATCATACCCACGTGGCTCCTTGTGGAACTCAAATTCACCCATTGATTTTTTGGGTAGGAAATGACTCATCCAATAAGGTTAGGACATGTGTCAAGGTAATTTCATATTATTATAACCTTATTTTTACCTTAAATTGCTCTAATTACCTCTAATCGCGGTTAATAAAACTCAAAAGTTACAATACACAAATAATTATTTTCATCCAATTGAACCAAATTTTAATTTCTAATGACAACCATGTATATCATATTTTTGAAATTCAATTCACAGAATCTGTATCATTTCATTTAAATGAAAAAAAATCTTTATTTTAACTTCTACTTAGTGGTTTCACTATTCATAATAAATTGTTGTTTTTTAGAAAAATACCAAAAAATTAACCCTAAGATATATTTGATATTAAAAATTCAAAAATTATATCTGTTTTACTAAATAAAATACATATATGTTTCATTAATTAATTTTATAATTAATTCCCGCTGTCAAAACAAATAGCGTGTTTTTATAAAATAATATCTATCAAAAGATTGACACTTGATTATGTCCAATTTCAAAGTGAAATTAATTCCAATGAACACCATTGGATTAAATGGTAAAAAAAATACATTAATTACACTTTTAAACCATTTAAAATTATAATCTAACCATATAAATAAATTATATTAAAATGAACTTTTGAATTACAATACAACATTTTTCACAATTCTTTAAAAAATGAACGTTATCAGAAAAATAACAAAAATTTACACAAAGTAAATTTTGATGTCCCAATTAAAAAGAAGTATTTTGCTTTTTCAAATATAACATATAAAAGTGAAAAAAGTAGATTTAAAAAGGGTTCTCCATCAAAAGGCAGTTAATCGACCTTTTAATAAATATTAGAATATTTTTTCTTTAAATTGTATTAATTCGAATTTTATGATTCTATCATTTATTTGATAAATTTAAAAAAATTTAACAAACATGTATAATAATTTTTTAGTTATTTATATTCATTTCTTCCATTACAAAGGCTAGACCTTAACTACCGTTTAAAATATTATTATTAAATTATTAGTGTACACCGTATGATTTCAAAAAACTCATTGTTGTGTATTAGGTATTCCATCGAATATATAATTAACTTTAAAGTAATATTAATATTTTATTCAAAAATATTAATAAATATAAAAATATTATATTCATTATTTACCTGGGATGTTGTAGGTTTTTCTTTCAAATGTTACCAAATCGGAAAAACAGTTTTGTCTCAAATTTTCTTCTTTCCGACTAAAACTTCATTATACATCTAAATTATTTTTTGTGGAGTATATAAATATATTGTAAATGATATATCATGAATATACTTTTTTTAGATATCATAAGATTCATGTAATTTCATTTTATTATACGAAGAGTATGACCCTAAGGAACAATGTTATAACAGTTTATTGTGACAGTCTTATCATTTTTCGAGATTGATAATGTTTATGCCTACATTGATGAAATAACTCAGTAATATTCATGAGTTTCATTCAAATATTTTTATTCAAGATATCCATGTTTTTTATTATAATTGTTTCCACTCATTGGAACTTAATATATTTTTTTTAATAAAATCAAACTATCTCTCTATTTTGTTAAAAACCCAATGTATTAAAAAAATTGAAAAATGTTTTCAAAATATCATTGAAGATAATTTTCAAGAAAAGGGTGTTTTAAAAATGTTTTTATATTTTAAATGATTCTTCTATATGTTTTTAAAATATATTTTCAAATAAAATTGTATTAAAAAAATTTATGTTATCAAATTTATTTTCAAAGAAGAAAGGATATTTTCCCCCCAAAATGCCATTTAAATATCATTTCAAATTATTTCCTATTTATGATAACATCAATTGGTGTTTCAAATTCCTTTATGGGAAAATTATTCAATGTTTTCAATCATATTATTTCCTTGAATAGATTATGTTTTTATGACATTATGTTTATCAAGCAAGTTTATATTTCATAGGGTGTATTCTTTTGAAACCTAATTATTTTCTTAGGTTATGATTATGATAAAATGATTATGAAACCGTTATATTTTCTTAGGATATGATATTTTTACATGTTTATGATACCCATTTTGTTTCATGGGTTATGATATGTTTATTTATAATCATGTGGAACATTTATGTATGATTTCAATATGTGATGGGTGGGACCTATATCACCATCCAATGCATTGGAAAATGATTTTTATCTCATGTGAATTACAAATCTAGAATGAGGGGTAATCGATTCAGTAATTTAGGTTTGGAATAAGTGATAATCAGTTGAGTAACACATTTCAAGAATGAGGGTCATTCATATTTGTAATAAATGTAGAGAATGATGGTTACTCAGTTTTTTAAAACAAGGATGGAATGAGGGTAACCTAGATTAGAAATACTGGGTTGGAATGGTGGATACCTGCTTCAGTTAAAGATTTCATCCACTAATATGGTCATGGAATTTATTCCTTTTCTAATATTGAAATCATTATATTTATATGTGTTTCCACATTTCCATATATTACTCATAGGTTATGATTTCATGGCTTATGTCCTTCAATTCATTTTGATTAGTGTCTTATGAACTACCAAGTATTATTCCAAGAATTAAGAATATGATCTTTGATATGTAGGTGGTGTTCTTCTATTTTCATGATCATGTTATCACAAACTTATTCTCTTGTTTATTCATACATGTCTCCACTGTTTACCCTTAATAATTATTTGTTCCCACCCTTTTTATGTTTACATCCACAGGTTCTAAATATATGTATTATATTTGATGTGTCTAAGAAGGGTTTTAGTGGCAGAGAACCTAGTGGTAGATAATGTATTTCAAAAATGTAATAGTTTTATATTTCCATTTTTCTGAATGCAATATACTAACTATGGTCTTTGGGCATATATTTTTATTATTTTTAAGTATTCTGAAAATTTTATATAATGTTTATGTTTTGTATATTGATGTTTTTTATAATTGGTATTAATGTAGAGATATAGTTTACCTTAAGAAACTACAATGAGGAATACTTAGTGAGAACCCTATGTAAATGTCTATGGATAAGTCTGAGGACTAGGAAAAGTAGAAGAAAATGTCCTGGAATTTTGGTGAAGGATATAGTAAGTGGTTTCCTAAAAATAAATCCTTATCAACATACAATAATTATATTGGGATCTAGGATTGATGTACCTATGGTTAAAAACACTGAGAATATTTTCTAGGCTTATCTCGGGGGTAATCTAGTACATGAAAATAGTCCTTGCTGCACAACTGGTTTAACACTCATAAGGGATTTGATTTAGGAATTAACAAACACTTCATGAACCCTTATTAAGGATTTAAATATAGTTTTCATATGAATTGCCATGTATAAACATAGTGTCATATCTAATGAATATTTCATAATATAGACATCCTATATATTTGTTTTCATGATTATGTGGTTACTCATTATGATAAAAAAATTTACTCTATGTTTTTTGTTCTAGTCAATGTTTAGAATAGGATGGAACCGTATAAATGGAGATTGTAATGTACAGTGCAATGATCATCCACGAGATCATCCAAATGCTATGGGAATTGGAATGATTAATCTATTTTTATGCTCACCTAGATTTCCCAGGCTAGAAATCTTGATGGACATCTAAAGGACCAATGGAGGGAATAACATTCCTTTCAGTCTTTCACAAGGAAACGACCACCATCTTTCAGAGAGTCTTCTAATACAATCGTTTCTGAACAATGGTTAAGTTGAAATAAAATTATATTTACCATTCATCAGTGTTTTGGGGCATGATAATATCATTATGGATGTCTATCTCTTAGAAGGTAAAGTGGAACAGTGGTGGAATCTAATCTAGAATACGAGGAAACATGTGAGATTTAATCCATGGTTTGGGATGAGTTCCATTGTTTATTTTTCAATAAGTACATTCCTAAAAAAATCGCATGAAGGGGAAAGAGTTCCTTGATGAATCAAAGAGATTATGTTTTTTTTAGTTCATATATGGCTAATTTCACGAGACATATGAGGAACACATCATGAATTATCATCCATCCCGAAGTAAATAAGATAGGTTCTTTAGTCATTTAAAACCAAGTCACATAATGTCATTTTAATTAAATACATTAATATGCAGTAATATATTTTGAATTGTAGAATCATGGTTGAAATAGAGGTGGGAGTCACGTACCAATCTCATCGATTTCACAAGAATAAGAATATAGAGTTCAATGTAACTCTATGAAACATGGAGAAAAAAATATGAACATTCATTTATTCTCAATGTATGGGTAGAAGCATGGAGGGAATTTCAATAAAGGGTATAATAAATGTTTTATGTTTAGAAGGGATGTCCATCAGGAAATTAATTGGTTAGGTGATGGGAAGTTGTTTTCTCTAAATGCTAATGTAGTAAAAGATGCAAAAAATTCTCCTCCCATGATGTAGTGCTATAAGTGTATGGACAATTGTAATTATGATAACCATTTCCTAAACTCGGGGGTTGGTGATGATGATCGTTGTCAGAAACCTATTAAGGTGAGGGATAGGGGGAAATATCATGGAATCGTTATATCATATGAGTGGTGTGATAACGAAATTTTGGAAGGTATAATTACCATTCACTCTAGAGCTACAAATGTCGTATTTGATTTTTGATCGAACCACTTGATCATATCTAACGAAATAACTATGTTTGTTATTATTCATCTAAAACAATTAGGGGTGGAATTAGTAGTGAAAACCACTAGTGGTATGATGATTTCATATCAAGTCATTGATTCATCTCCAGTTAATGTTTGTTGGATTTTTCTTACTATAAATCATTTCATTATTCGGTTGGTTGAATCTAATTTCATCTTAGGCATGCATTCATTTTCTCTTCATAAATCCCATATCAATTGTCAAGGAAGGGAAGTTATGTTCGATATTTCAAACCCTGATATGATCATATTTAAATATGATGATATGTTTGATCTTACTATAGAATTACATATAGTGTATGGGTCTTAATTCCAATTTAAAAGGGTTTTTTGTCTCAAATGGTATGGGAGAAGATTAACTTAGATGATTTTCCTATTGTTTGGAATTTCATGGATTCCTATCAGGAATATTTTCCTAGTCTTACACCAAAACGTGGAGTTGTTTTCTCAATATAACATATACCTAGATCCACAACAATTTCAAATACTCCATTTAGAATGTCTATGATTTAGTTTTATGAATTAATGAAGCAACTCAAAGAACTATGGGATTCATTCAGCCATCTGTGTCACCTTGGGGACCACAAGTTCTTTTTGTGAATAAGAATTATGGATCAATATGACTCTGTTTTGATTATTGGTAGTTGAACATGATCTAAATCACGAAAAATCATCATCTTCCACATATTGATGCATTGTTCGATAAAATTCATAGAGATCAATACGCTTCTAACATTATCCTTTGTTAGGGATATCATTAATTGAAGGTCAATATGTAGGAAATACCTAATAAAACATTCTGAAAAAAGTATTGTCAATGTGATTGTATATTGATTCCTTATAGTGACACTAATTCCCCTACTATTTTCGTGGATTTATTAAATAGAGTCTTTAGAGATTACTTTAATATGTTTGTGGTATACATTATAGATGAATTTATTACATATTCAAAGAGGAAGGAAGTGAATGAATATCACTTGAGAATTGTACTGAATATCACATGGAAGTATATGTTATATGAAAATTTTGAAAAGTGGTAATTTCGGCTAAAAGTTATTCCTTTTTTGGGTCACATAATTTCAATAGACGGTATCACAGTATAACCATCTATGATGGAGGCTATCCAAAGCTAGCCTAGACCAACCATAGTGACGAAGATCCATAGAATTCTTTGTTTTTCAGGATATTATTATTGGTTTTGGGGGAAATTCTCATGATAGTATAATTCTTTTACAAAGCTATCATGGAAGGGTGTGAAGTTCTTCTGGACAGATGAATGTGGGGAAAATTTCAAGGAACGGAGGAGAAGATTGGTCATTGCAACTATTCATACATTAATCTATAGTTAATAAGGGTTTTAAATCTATATCTATGCATACATAAAAACATTCGGATGTGTTCTTAGGCAAAATAACTTGTCTATATCCTATGCCTTATGATAGTTGAAGATTCATGAGAAAGTACTCAACTCGTGATATTGAGTTACCATCAGTAATCTTTTCATTAATTATATAGGGGCATCATCATTATGGTTAAAAGTGTGATATATATACTAATCATTAAATTATGAAAAACATATTCTCACAGATGGAGTTGAACATGGTCTAGAGAAGATGGTTAGAGTTGGTAAAGGATAATGACTTCTCAATACATTTCCACCATGGGAAAGAAAACAAGGTGGTCGATGCATTGAGTATAAAGGATCGTTATATCTTATCCTTCATGAGTGTCACAAAAGATCCAATATTAATGGATTTGAATAGGATAGATCTAGAAATCTTAAAGGAAGGTGAAAATCATAACATTATCAATTGAATAATCAACCCTCTGTCAAAGTGATTATATAAGAGGCATAGAAGGAATATAAAGAGACTCAAAAGAAAGTTATCAATGTTCTTGAGTCTAACCTAGATTAGGATGAAATGATAACGTCTAGGAACCGTGTATATGTTCCTTAAATACCATATTGAAAGGATTTGTTATTTGAAGATAATAATACCTCATTATCTATTAACCTTGTATGTATGAAGATATATAGGTACTTGAAATAATACTTCTGGTCAGATGGTATGAAGAGATATATCATGATTTATGTATCTCGTTGTTTGGCATTCCAGTATGTAAAATAAGAAATAAATAAGTCTAAAGGGATGTTGTATCTATTACACATACCAGAATGGAAATGGGAGAACATCACTATAGATTTTTTCATTAGACAACCCAAAACCTCTAATGGGTTTAAAAAAATATGGGATGTAGTTGAACACCTTTCTATGTCAGAAAACATCATTGCAATGTGTGAAGATTTATCACTTGATCAGATTTCTAGAATATACATCAAGGAAGATGTAGAGTTTTTTGGGGTAAGATATTCAATTATATTAGATTGGGATCAGAGGTTTACCTCAATATTCTGGCATAATGTTCAAAAAACATATGATATTGAATTGAGTTTCATCA
This sequence comes from Viscum album, assembly GCA_963277665.1. Classification (NCBI taxonomy): domain Eukaryota; kingdom Viridiplantae; phylum Streptophyta; class Magnoliopsida; order Santalales; family Viscaceae; genus Viscum; species Viscum album. The sequence continues at coordinate 817,999,026 of OY728141.1, read as the reverse complement.
CAACTTATGATCCTAAAATAGACGGTCAGTATAAAATAATAATTCAACCCTTATTGGATTTTTTGAGATATTGTTCTGTAGATTTCACTGGTGTTATGTATTTACACATTCCTCTAGTTTAGTTTTCTAACAAAAATTTCTTTAACTCAAGAATTCCGATGGAACCTTATGATTCCCTTTACGGGATGGAATGTATAGCTCCAACATGTTGGGATGGGGTTGGAGAATGAAAGCTAGTAGGACCGAATATCACTAATGTAAAGGTCTATATGGCTAGAACGATTCAACAACATATCAAGGTAGATCAATACAGGTAGAAAAGTAATGAAGATAACTGTTTGCATAAACAAAAAATTTAAATTGGAGAAAATGCATTTTTATGAATCTCACCATGGAATAATGTTACTAGATTCAGAAAGAAGGCGAAATTAAGACCAACGTATATCAACCACATTGAAATTCTTGATCGTAAAGGGATGGTCGACTTATATTTTTATTTTTGTCCAAATTTCTCTCAGGTCCATGATTAATTCCAAGTATAACCTCTATGTATGTACATACTATACCCTTCACATGTACTAAACTCAGATGTCATATAGCTATAGTAGGAACATTCTTATATGGATTAAATTCATGAAATTCTAGACCAATCAGAGAAAGCTCTACGAAACAAGACCACTCACCATGGAACTATTTAGTAGAGAAATCAATAGTTAGAGGAAGCTACATGGGAATATTATTATATGACGATGAAGATGTATCCTCACTTTTTTTAACCGAGTGACAAATTTCATGGGTGAAATTTATTTTAAGGGTGGATGTAGGTAACAACCTGTGTATTTCCAATTAAATTTTAATTTTAATTAATATCTAGTAATTCACTAGGTCAAAGACACATATCACATGGAACTGACTTGGCATGCTATGAAAACAATCCTGACATTGAAAACGATAAACACAACAGTGTGAATTTACTAAATATCTTTTCTTATTGTTTTAATTATTTAAATCAGATAATTATTACATAGCGGTTAAGCATAGATAAATGAATAGTAATAACTTATTTTCAAATTTTATTTATAATTGTTTTTTGTAAATAAAAACATATTGATTATATAATATATGAATTTTGGTAAAGTTTATTTAATGTTAGAAAACATTATTTTCTCAAATGAACTGATTTTATTAGTGACAGTTATTTCAGAAACATATAGAAATTTAATTTTATAAAATAATGATCATTTTTAAATTCACTACAACAAATCTATATTTGGCATATGTTTTGAATCTTTTTAAAAACATAATTTTTTGATAAATTGTGAAAAATGATGTTTTTAGTAAAATAATACATTTTTATTATTATTTATTAATGATAAATGATATCATAAATTATATTTAAGGTAACATTAGATAAATATTACAACTAATAATAAAATGAAATTCATTATAATAAATGCCACTTTGATATCGAATATAAAATCTTAACAAACATATGAACATTTTGCTATTGTAAAACCCCATTATTCTTTCCTTTTTGAAGGAGTTTCACTAATATTAATTGTTCTAATTCTATGAATTTAATTTAAAAAATACAAAATACACCACTTTATGCATTATAATAAACCCATGTTAATTTTTTACCAAAATAATTTGTAAAAGTGATTAAAATTAATCTCAATAATTAAGGTGAGATTTATCTTAATTGTGGAGAAAACCTAAAAATTAAGGGCCCAAATTACCTAGACAGTTGTCCAAAATCCATTGGATGTAAATAGTTCTTCCATACACCTTCCATGATTTAAGATTATGTTTCTAAATTTTGTTTTATATAAGAACATATGCGCACTTATTTTGTATCTAATAATTCTATTTGTGACATTTTTCTTATAAAATGCCACCACCTCTACCTGTTCCTCACACTTCTCAAACCTTTTATGTTAGTATAATATCTACCCAAGTAATCTCCCAACTATCCTACCTTATACATTGAATCCTCCCATTTGGTAGAAACCCTTTCAATGAAAATCTTTGGATAAATCCAAAATGATCAACCCGATTTTGACACAATGTCTCCATTCATGCTACTTTATTTTATTTTCATTACCCACACTTCCACTATATTTATTCCATTTTTGAATAACAACACATATATACTCCATATAATATGATTTTTATGTTCCATGTTTCTGACCTACACTAAAATACACCTCCATCTAATGTATGTTAAACATGTTGTTTCCATGTATAGTGAACTACTACCTCATGATAAATCACGTTTTCATTTCTCCTTAACCACCATTAATAGTGGACTTTATGATGGACACTCTACATATATATGTAATATATTATATTTTTTAATATCTTTATCCATATTTATTAATATTTAATCAAATATAATTTTACCTTCCATTTGGTGTTAATGTGATTATATCATTTGAGGATGTGTGTGTAACACCCTGATATTTTAGGAGAAATATTTTTTTATGACTTATGTTATATGCAACATAAAATTAATCTTTCACTGCACACAACACTATCTTGGCTTGTGTTATACGTAAGATCAACCTTCCTTGATAGCGTGTGTTGTACACAATATCGGGTTTCACTAAACAACGATATATTGTTATAATATTATTATGGACTAGCCATTATGAATAGTATTAACAATATATTGAATTTTATAACAATATTATTCATCTTACACATTTTCTAAAACATTGTATGTGAACAAAATAAATTTTTCGTGTAAAATATGTATTTTCCAAAAAAAATCAGTTTTGCCGCCTTTAGATGGCGCACAGACTTTAAACCTAGTTTTTGACTTTTTTATAAGTTCAATTTTAAAAAATAAAATTCTTTTTTGGAATCAGGATATAAAACTTTACTATGGATAATTTTTTTGAATTATTCTGATAACTTCCATATTTTAATGAATAGTTAAAACACGATATATTTTAGTTAAAGACAACTTTTCTCATCGCAATAATTTATATGGTAAAATTATAATATTGAATGGTTTTAAAGTATAAATTGAATAAATTTTATCTATTTAATATAATTCATGAGATTACCATTAATTTTACATTGAATTCACTGATAAACACATTTCAATCTTTGGCAATGTTTTAACTTTTAAAACCCATTTTCTTAACAACGGGATTAAATATTTAAATTAATTACTGCAACTTCTGTTTTTTGAATTTTGAAAAATGGAATCCATATTTTGTTTATGAGGGTCAAATTATGTTAATAGTTTACTTTTATTATTTTTGATTTTATGAATAGTAACTACAGTAATTTTTATTTACTGCAGTTACAGGTAATCAGGTAATTATGGTAAAAATAAGATTATAAAATTACCTTAACACCTGCCAAAATTATATTGGAAGACAAATTCGACCATTATCACATAGTGGTCGGAATAAATTCATTTTATGGTCTTTTGACCATTAATATAATTTAATTATTTTTAAAACCAAAGAAAGTGACAACATGTCACTCTCTTAAATCTTAAAGGTAAAAAAAATTTAATGTAGTTATAAACTTCATGAAACATAGAACATAAATAGTCTCCATAATTATAATAAAATTATATACATCATGTGAATTTGTTTATAATTTTTAGGGATTAAATAATTATCATTAATTAGGACATAGTAGTGATGATGAAATTATTTTATGGATTGAATTATCAAATAAATGAATTTAAAAGTATTAAAATATATAATATATGAACTATTTAGTGTGTTCTAATTATTTTATAGATAAATAAGACATTTTATGAATCTATGAAATTTTTTAGTTCGAACATATCTCTTGTGTATATTTAATTTAAATTCAAATAAATGAATAGTGTCAAAATTGACACTATTATTAATTTATAAATATTACATATTATAAAATATTATAAAAATCAAAAAAATATTTAAAAATTATAAATTAAATATTTCTGGTCAACAATTTAATAAAGTAAACAATTATGGACAATTCACAACATTTAATTACTTATTTATAATGATTTATAATTTATAATATTATTACCACAAATAAAAATAAATAGATTATATAAGGATAATAAAGTGGATAATGTTTAAAATAAATTCCTAAATTGTCTAAATTTTTTTGATTGATGATATTACAACCCTATATCGTCTAATATTCGGATTTGAGTCAGTTTTGGAGGTTTTTAAGTGAGTTTGTAATTTATTATAAATTAATATTTCTTATAAATCCAAAGGTGCCCATATCCTCCATTATAAAAGGGCACCTCCTCCCTCACCTCCTCACACCACATTGAGCATTCAAGCTCGGAAAAACTCTTCCGATTTATCTTCTCCACTTCCCTAGAAACATACTATAGGTTCAGGTATGCTTCAAAGACGAACATCAGTTCCTTTTGAAGTGGTTAAGAAGAGGCGTGTCACAGAAGATGTAATATCCATTATCGATTCCTTACATTTTATTTCTTCTACTACATCTTATTCTTTAATTGTATCATCATAAATTAATTACATCAGTATCAATCATATACTGATATGAAATTATTAATAGGAAACAACCCTATTTCACCTTCTATCCATCCTACGGAAAATGAAATCACCACATGTGTGTACGTACGAAATACCGTTTACACACTGTGGTGTAATCTGTTTTCCACCACCACCTTACATGGATGGGTATAATGGTGTAAAGAATAACTATATATGATTATGATACTAATTCTGAGACATTCTATCTTCCACTTCAATACCATTTAATAGTTATGAGAACGATATCATCGCTCGTGCATACGTACGGCCTACCGTCACCATGATGTGATGCGACTCGTTCTACATGATATTCATTGAATAATGATTATATAAATGAATTGAATTAATATATATGATATATATTACACTAATACCATTATGTAAATAAATTATCTATAACCTATAAAGAGTAATAAGAATTTATTCAACAAGCCATGCATAAGAACATAAAGCAATGAACACTCGAATAACAAGTAGCAATGAAATATTAATAATAAAAAGATAAGAATATGACCATGTATGATATCATAACAGTGAATAATATTCTATTATAAGTCAATGACACATTTTAAATCATTATACAAGAGGTTCGGATACGTATGAAGCATATCAGACCTAAGTTAAGAGAAAATCTTGCAATCTCATTTTTATCTGAGATTGTTTATACTTTATAATTATTAGGGAATATTTATCATCCACATCCGTGTTTCCTCAATATGTAATATTATTTCTATTATCATACAATTTTTTAAATCAAATTTTACCTATTGATGAGTTTTTAGTAAAAGATATTAAAGGAATCTTTTTTCATTTTCAATATGAGAAACTTTTTCACATTTTTATCCAAAGTACGAGAAGAATGTTTTTTAACTTATACGGCATGAATGGATTTTTATGATTCCATAGAACATTATTTCCATGAATCTTACTTTAAAAATTTTCATGTTTATTTTTAATTTACTTATTTTAGTTTAAAATGTTATGACATGTTAAGAAAGGAAAAAAATTCAAGTATAAAGGATATTTTCCTCAAGAATGGAGTTCAGGTGTTTTATCAAAATTATTTTCCATCTAAGATAATATAGGGATCTGTTTCATTCCCTATTATTACATTGATTTGATTATGTTGTGATTGAATTATTTTTATGATGTTCTTTATCATATATGAATTGTTTTATGATCTCATAATGATTAAGAATCCCATTTTTATTACATAGGTTATACTATGACATATGATATATGATTTTGTGGCACACATAAGAATGGTTTAATTATGAGATGGGTGGTACCTATATCTACTTCAAATGCATTGGGTAATGATTTATATCTCTTGAGATATACATGGATGGAAGGGAATGTTAATCTGGTTCAGTGATACAGGACTGAAATGAGGAGTGAACTCGGTTCAGAAATGGACATTGTCCATTAAGATAGTCCTGGCAATGGGTCTTGACTAATGAGAAATGATTTTCTATGAATATGTGTGTATTCCACCATGATTCATGTTATATTTTATGATAATTGGGATTAAATTTCACTAATATGATTTATCAAATGTTATTATATTATGATCTCTTTTCTAGGATAAGATATTAAAAATGTAATGTTCTTATGAATATGATATGATTGATATTTCTTTTATTTACCCTTACTGGGTATTTGAGCTCACCCTTTTGTATGTTTTATTTTCCCCATGTTAGGAAGAAGGGTATTAAGTAGGATATTAGAAAAAGGGACTCTAGATATGATGAAATAAGAAGTAGACAATGTAGATGATTTATGAATGAGTTGTTTATGTTTCCCAGTTTCCAAAGGCACTATACCTATACAGTTCTACCATAGTTTTGTTATATGTTGTCATAATTATGCATGAATTCTGATGTAATAACCATGTATCTAAATTATGGGTCGTTATAGTTGGTATCATAGGAAATGTATAGTTACCCTTTGGAAATTAGGATGTGAAAGCCTTAGTAAGAACCCTAAGGATATTTCTAAGCATAGAACATAATCGTAGTATTTTATAAATGGCTATGAATAACCTAGATAAGACCAAAAGTGTGAAATTTTATTACTTATTATGTGGTATACCTATTGTAATTAGTGTTTCTCACAATATGCTTCATGGTATTAGTCAATAGATAGAACCCGAAGGAACCATGTTAATGCTAAATACGTCAGACAATGCAATGATTGTCCCCCTGAGAAACCAAATGTTATGGTAGCTGGAATGAAAAATCTTGTAGCCGTGCTCACTCTACTTTCTCATGCTATGAATCATGTAGAACTTCCAAATGATCAAAGTAAGGAGGAACATTCTGTTGAATCCTTCATGAGGCAGCATCCACCTTCATTTAGCGGGTCTTCTGATCCATTAGTGGCTGAACAATGGATCAGTACCACTGAAAAGATATTTTCAGTTCTACAATGTTCTGAACCTGAAAAATTCATCTTAGCAGTGTATCATTTGGATGGTGAAGCTGATCAATGGGGGAATCTTATCAAGAATACAGGGCAAAGGGATGAAATTGTGTCCATTGAATGGGACGATTTCAAGAAAATATTTTTCAGTAAGTACATCCCTCATATTCTTCAAAAAAAATTGAAAAAATGTTTCTTGAACTGAAGAAGAAGGATGATGAATCAGTTGGTACCTACGAAGAAAATTTTACAAGATATGCGAGGTGTGCTTCTGGAATTATTATCCATCCTGAGAGTATGATCAATCGATTATTTAGTGGCTTAAAACCAATTCTTCAAAGGGTGTTAGCCATAAGGAACTTCAATAGCTATGAGGAAATGGTTTGATGTTATTTCAAGGTTTATATGGAGATTGGAGTTACCCATCAATCATATGGGTTTTATATGAAGAGGAAAATTGAATTCCAAGGAAAATCTAAAGACCACACTGAAAAGAAGATGAGTTTTACTTTATGCTCAAATTGAGGAAAGAAACATGGAGGGAATTTTCCTAATGGGACAAGAAAATGTTTTATGTGTGGAAAAAAAGTTCATCGGGCAATTGAATATCTAAATAATGGGAAGAAGATGTCTAATGATGCGAACAAAGAAAGGGATACACAGGATGCACCCCGAACACATAAAAGTTCCAAGTACATAGAGATGGGGCATTATTCCAATCAATGCCCAAATCCAATGGTTGTTGATGATGATCGAAGTCAACAAACTCTTAAGGCGAAAGAAAAAGGAATGCCACATGCAATTACAATCAGCGGCGTGGAGTATGATAACGAAGTGGCTAAAGGTATACTTACCATCAACTATAAAGTAGAAAATGATTTATTTGATTCTAAAATCACCCACTCGTTTATTTCTGATGAATTTTCTATGGGTATCACCGTATTACCACAAAAATTAAATGTTGAGTTAGCAGTGACAACTCCTAATAGCACAACGGTCGCATCATATGTTTATAATTCTTCAACAATTGAATTTTGTGGGAAATTGATTCCTGCTTATCTTGTGATCCATCCTAATGTGGAATTTTATGTGATTCGTTACATGGATTGGATTTCTTAATACAGAGACCATATAAATTGCAAAAGAAGGGAAATCACATTTAATATTCCTGATCAATCTATGAACATCTATCGATGCAAGGATGAATATAACGTTCCACTGGAAATTTCATCCATCTTATGGCTCTTGATTCCAATAAATGAAGGTTATTTATCTCCAATGGTTTGTGAGAAACTCATGACTAAGAATATGCCCATTGTATGGGAGTTTGATGATGTCTTTCTGGAGTAATTTCCAGGACATCCCCAAAATTACGAAGATGAGTTTTCAAAAGAACACATACCGGGTGCTATTCCTATTTCAAACACACTTTATAGAATAGCCCCAATTGAGTTGCAGGAATTGAAGTAAAAAATACCAGAGATTCTTGATAAAGGATTCATACGCCCTAGAGCAACACCTTGGGGGGCACCTATTCTGTTTGTTAAGAAGAAAGATGTATCAATGCGAATCTTCATTGATTATCGATAACTTAGCAAGATCATTATCAAGAACAAATACCCTCTCCCATGAATTGATTACTTTTTTGACCTACTATGTATAGCTCAATACTTTTCCAAGATTGATCTTCATTCAGGGTATCATCAATTTAGGGTTATAAAGGATGGCATACCAAATACGGCATTCCATACAAGGTATGGACACTATGAATTTAGAGTGATGACATTTGGTCTTACGAATGCCCATGTTATCTTCATGGATCTAAGGAATAGATTCTTTAGTGATTATCTTGATCACTTTGTGGTAGTCTTTATAGATGATATTCTTGTCTATTCAAAGAACAGGGAAGAACATGAATATCACATTAGAATTCTATTAAAGACCCTAAGAAATGATAAGCTTTATGCCAAATTTACCATGTGTGGATTTTGGATTCAAAAAGTTTCATTTTTGGGTCCCATAATCTCAAAACAAGGGATATCTGTGGATCCAGCAAAACAGAGGTTCTCGAATGATGGTCGAGACCAACAACAGTAACTGAAGACCCAAGTTTTCTTAGCTTGGATGGATATTATCGATGTTTTGTGAAGTATATTTCAAGGATATATAATTCACCCACCAAGTTGACTCAAAAAGGAGTTATGTTATTTTGGACGGAGGAGTGTGAAGAAAATTTCAAGGAGTTAAAACGAAAGATACCCAGTGCACCTGTACTCAGACTTCCTTTTAGTGGAGAATGGTTTGTGATCTACATTGATGCATCCAGGAAGGGATTGGGGTGTGTTTTTAGGAAAAATGATATGATAATAGCTTATACCTCACAAAAGTTAAAAATCCTTGAGAAAAATTACCCAAATCATGATATGGATTTAACGGCGGTAATCTTTGCTTTAATGATTAGGACGCATTACCTTTATGGTGAAAGGTTTCATGTTTATACTGATCATAAAAGTTTAAAGTATATTTTCATACAAAAGGAGCTGAATATGTGCCAAAGAAGATGGTTGGAGTTGATTAAGGTTCAGGACTGCTCAATTCATTATCACCCTATGAAAGCAAACAAGGTGGTAGATGCATTAAGTCGGCAAGACCATGCTATATTATCCATGATGAGGCTCCCAAAAGATCCAATATTTTATGATTTACAAAGGATGGATCTTGGAATTATAATGGAAGGGGAAAAATCTTATCGTTCTCAAATGAATGTTCAACCATCTATACATATGAAGATTATAGAGGCACAGAGAGAAGATGTAGAGTTATAAAAGAAGGTGAGACCTGTTCTTGAATTTCACACTAATTATGATGAAATAATAAGGTTCAAGAATAGGGTTTGTGTTCCTCCAATCCCAGAATAAAAGAAGGAGATGCTGGATGAGGCTCATAGTTCTTCATTCTCTATTCATCCTAGAAGCACGAAGATGTATAGGGACCTGAACGAGTAATTCTGGTGGGATGTAATGAAAAGAGATGTTGCTGAATATGCCTCTTGGTACTTCATTTGTTAGCAAGTTAAAGCTGAGAGACATAAGTCTAAGGGGATTTTACAACCATTACCCATACCAGAATGGAAATGGGAAAACATCACTATGGACTTTGTCACTGAACATCCTAAAACATATGAAGGCAATAATGCTATCTGGGTTATAACTGATCGTCTTACGAAGTCGGCACACTTCATTGTTATTAGAGAAGATTTCTCTTTGGATCAGCTTTCCATGATATATTTCAAAGAAGTGGTAAGATTTCATTGTGTACCCCTTTCCATTATATCTAATCGGGGTCTGAGGTTTACCTAGAAGTTCTGGTGAAGTCTTCAGCATACTCTAGACACAAAGTTGAGTTTCATCCCATCTTATCATCCTCAGATAGATGGTCAGTCTTATAGAACAATTAAAACTCTAGAAGACATGTTAAGAGCGTTCTCTATAGATTTAAAATTTGGTTGGGATCAACACCTACCATTGGTGGAATTTTCATATAATAATAGCTTTCACACCAGTATCCAAATGGCTCATTATGAAGCTCTCTATGGAAAGAAATTCGAACTCCAACATGCTGGGGTGAAGTTGGGGAAATAAAGATATTAGGACCAGATCTTGTTGATGATATGACAGAAAATGTACGATCTATTCAACAACACATTAGAGCAGCTCAGAGTCGAAAAAAAAATTATACTAATAGCCGAATAAAAGACCTAGATTTTGAAGTGGGTGATAAAGTATTCTTATGAATATCTCATTGGAAGAGAGTAATGAGATTTCGAAAGAAGGGAATGTTGAGCCCTAGGTATATCAGTACTTTTGAAAAACTGGATCATGTTGGGATGGTAGATTACTGATTGGTGCTTCCACCAAATCTCTCTCACGTTCACGATGTGTTCTATGTATCTCTCCTAAGAAATTAAATATTCGATCATTCACATGTACTATTCTCATAAGTTGTACCGCTGAAGCAAGATCTTTCTTTTGAATAACAAATGATAGAGATTCTATATCGTAAGGAAAAAGTTCTATATAAAATGACCACTCTCTTGATGAATGTTTTATGGAGGAACAACCAATTAGAAGAAGCTACATGGGAGCTTGAGGATATAATGAGGGAGATATATCCTCATATGTCTGTTACTATGTGATTAATTTTGTGGGAGAAATTCATTATATTGGACTAGAATGTAACACCCTGATATTTTATGAGAATTATTATTTTTTAGGTATTTTTTTATACGCAACATCATAATAATCTTTCACTACACACAACACTAGCTTTGCTTGCGTTATACGCAAAAGCAACCTTCCTCGATAGCATGTGTTGTACGCAATATCAAGTTTCACTAAACAACGATATATTGTTATAATATTATATTGGACTAGCCTTTATGAAACTTTTTTATTAAATTTTTTATTTTATAACATTTTATTCATCTTACACATTTTCTAAAACATGCTATGTGAACAAAATAAATTTTTCGTGTAAAATAAGTATTTTTCAAAAAATGCAGTTTTGCTGCCTTCTGATGGCGCACCAACATTAAATCTATTTTTTGACATGTTTATAAGTTCAATTTGACAAAATAAAATCCTTCTTTGGAATAAAGATATAAAAATTTACTTTGGATAAAATTTTCATATTATTATGATAACTTCCATATTTTAATAAATAGTAAAAACACGCTATTTTTATTTAAAAAAACTTTTTTCATCGCAATAATTTATATGGTTAAATAATAATATTTAATTCTTTTAAATATAAATAGAATATATATTTTTACCATTTAATATAATTTTTTTCATTACCATTAATTTTACATTGTATTCTTAGGTAAAAATATTTCAATCTTGGGCAATATTTTAACTTATAATACCCGTTTTCTTAACAACGAGATTAATTTTTAAATTAATTACAGAAACTTCTGTGTTTTGAATTTTGAAAAATGGATTCGATATTTGGATTCAGTGGGTCCAAATTTTGTTAATAGGTTACTTTTTTTATATTATGAATAGTAACTATGGTAATTTTTATTTAATGTAGTTAAAGGTAAATCGTGTAATTAAGGGTAAAAATAAGATTATAAAATTACCATAACACCTATCAAAAATTCTATTGGATTAATAAAAGTAGACCCTTATCACCTAAGGTTCAGAATAAATTCTTTTTATGGATTTTTGATCATTAAAATAATTTAATTATTATTAAAACCAAAGAAAGTGACAACATGTCACACTCTTAAATCTTATAAGTATAATAATTTTAATTTAGTGATAAACATCATGAATCGTTGAAAATAAATAGTCTCAATAAATATAATGAAATTATCTAAATCGAGTGAATTTATTTATAATTTTTAGGGATTAAATAATTATCATTAATAAAGACACAATATTGATTTTGAAATTATTTTATTGATTGAATTATCTAATAAATTATTTTAAAAGTGTTAAAATAAATATTATATGAACTCTTTAATGTGATACACAAATATTATAGATAAATATTACACGTTATTAATCTATTAAATCTTTTAGTTCGAACATATCTTCTGTGTATATTTTATTTAAATTCAAATTAATGAATAGTTTCAAAATTGAAACTATTGTTATTTTATAAAAATTACATATTATAAATATTTTTAAAAATCACAAAAATATTTAAAAATTATAATTTTAAATTTATATGGTCAACATTGTAATAATTTATTCAGTTTTGGACAGTTCACAACATATAATTAATTATTTATAATTATTTAAAATTTAGAATATTGTTACTAGAAATAAAATTAAATAGATTATATAAGGATAAATCAAGTTGATAATGTTTAAAATAAATTCTCAACTTGTCTAGATTTTATTGGTTGATGATATTACAAACCTTTTTCGTCAAATCATTGGATTTGAGTCATTTTTGGAGGTTTTTATGTGGGGTTTCAATTTATTATAAATTTATATTTTTTATAATTCCAAAGGTTCCCCTCTCCTCCATTATAAAAGGGCACCTCCTCTCTCTCCTCCTCATCCCACATTGAGACTTCAATCTCATCCAAAACCTACCTATTTATCATCACCACTTCCCTAGAAACATACTATATGTTTTGGTCTTTTTCAAAGACAAACTTTACTTCCCTAATAGGAGGTTAAGAAGAGGCTCGTCTAAGAAGAGGTAATATCCTTTACCGATTCCTTCAATTTTATTTCTTCTTATACTTATTCTTCATTATTTATTTCATCATAAATTAACGACATCAGTATCACTCATATACTTATATGTTATTATAAATATGGAACAACCCCATTTCACCTTCTATCCATCCTATGGAAAATGAAATCACTGTGGGTGCGTACGTACGGAATACCGTCTCCATGTCATGGTGTAATCTATTTTCCACCACCACCTTACATGGATGGGTATAATGGTATAAAGAATAACTATATATTATTATTATACTAATTTTCTGACATTCCATCTTCCACTCCAATACCATTCAATAGTAATGGTAATGATATCATCGCTCATGCGTACATACGACCTACCGTCTCCACGATGTGATGCGACTCGTTCTACATGATCTTCATTGAATACTGATTATATAAATGAATTGAATGAATATATATGATATATATTTCACTAATAAAATTGTTTAAACAAGTTATCTATAACCTAGAATGTGTAATAAGAATTTATTTGACACGACATGCATAAGACCATAAAGCAATGAACAGCCGAATAACAAGTAGTAATGAAATATTACTAATAAGAAGATAAGAATATGAAAATGTGTTATATCATAACAATTAATATGACTCTGTAATAATTCAATGAAATTATTTAAATCAACATATAGGAGGTTCAGATATGTATGAAGAATATCGGACCAAAGGTAAGGGAAAATCTCACAATCACATTTTTATCTGAGATTGTTTATATATTAGAATTTACTAGGGAATATATATCATCCACCTCCATGTTTCCTCAATATGAAATATCATTTCTATCCTCCTAAAATTTTTTAAATCCAATTTTACCTATTGGTGAGTTTTTAGAAAAAGACATGAAAGGAATATTTTGTCATTTTCCATACGAGATACTTTTTGACTTTTTTGGCCAAAGTACGAGAAGAATGTTTTTTTAACATATACGTCATGAATGGATTTTATGATTCCATAGAACATTATGTACATGAATCTTACTTTACAAATTTTCAAGTTTATTTTTAATTAACTTCTTTTAGTTTAAAATTTTCTGACATGTTATGATATGAAAAATGTTTTTGAATTTGAAATGATATTTTCCTCAAGAATGGAGTTCAAGTGTTTTTTCAAAATTATTTTCCATCTATGATTATAACGGGTTAGGTTTCTATCCCTATTGTTATATTGATTTGATTATGTTTTGATTGAATTATCTTAATGAAGTCCTTTATATTATATGAATTGTATTATGATGTCACGATGATTAAGAATCCCTTTTTTATTACATGGGTTATGCTATGATGAACGATTTATGATTTTGTGGAACAAATAAGAATGGTTTCATTATGAGATGGGTGGGACCTATATCTACCTCCAATGCATTGGGTAATGATTTTTATCTCATGAGATAGACATGGATGGAACGACAAGTTAATCCAGTTTAGTGATACAAGACTGAAATGAGGACTAAACTCGGTTCAGAAATGGACTTTGTCCAATAAGATAGTCTTGGAAATGAGTCTTGACTAAGAAAAAATGATTTTTCATGATTATGTGTGTATACCACAATGTTTCGTGTTATATTTTATGATCATTGGCATTACATTTCACTACTATGATTTATCCCATGTTATGATATTATGATCTCTTTTGCAGGTTATGATTTTCAAAATGTTATGTTCTTATGAATATGATATGATTGATATTTCTTTTTTTTTACCCTTAATGAGAATTTGAGCTCACCCTTTTGTATGTTTTCTTTTCCCCAGGTCAGGAAGAAGGGTATTATGTAGGATAATGCCAAAAAGGGACTGTAGATATGATGAAATAAGTGGGAGAAAATAGAGATGATTTATAAACCAGTTGTTTATATTTACCAGTTTCTAAAGACACTATTCCTATACAGTCCTACCATGGTATAATTATATGATTTAATAAGTATGCTTCAATTATGATGTAACAACCATGTATCTAATGTATGGGTCGTTATAGTGTGGACAAATGCCTCCTCAAAGCGTTGTGATTCATCCACACACCACATGGAATGTGTTATGGATGGGATTAATGATCTTATATGACATATATGATATATTAATGATACTAGAATAATGATCTAAATGTATATAAATATATATATACATATTTCATTTACATACATTCTTTCAATATGATAATAAAACCGGAAAAAATGGTCATTTGTAAGAACAGATTACTGTCTCCATGAATGGTGTTTTCAATTTATTACATCATTATGACATAAAATATTATAACATAAAAATAATATACATACCTAATATTATTATGATGTTATAAATTATGCAGTCATGATCTATATATAAGTACCAACACTATAGCAAACTAAGACACACCTGGAGAACTAAGTGAATGATTACACGAAGTGAAACTGAAAAATAAGATCATTGAAATGAGCGTAATATAAGGTATTAAATATATAATATATGGTATTATTTATAAGAATATTATTATAAAAAATAATTATATTTTTATTATATTTATTATATTAGAATATTTTCAGAGTATAGAGAGAGTCAAGACACAAAGGGAATTTCATCTCGGTTTTAATTTCTATAAGATTCATTTTATGATCAAAACATTTTCCTTTAGTGGGGTGTATGTAAATCCCATGATTGAATTATGTGTATCATATACCTAAATTTCGGGGTCTCCACATATCCATTATGTTATCTTTCTATCATGGGGTTTATCTTTTTATAGTTACCAAATCTGTAAAAAAGTTTTGTCTCAATTTTTCTTCTTGGAGACTCATGTTTTTTTATGCTCCTAAACTCTTTTTGAGTTGTTTATAATAAAATTTTAAATGTTATATCATTAATATACTTATTTTAATGATATATTAATCTTTATTAATTTTCATTTTCTTACATTGAGAGTATGATCACATGTAACCATGTTATAAGAGTTTATTGAGACAATCGTATCGTTTTAAGAGATTGTTTATGTATGTTCATAATTTGATGAAATATCTAAAGAATATTAATGCGGTTTCTTCTAATATGTCTATTAAATATATCATAAATTTTATAACCAATATTTACACTATTTGGTACATAATAATTTTAATAATAAATTTAGTTGTCTCTCTATTCAGTTGGAAATCCATTTTACTCAGAAACCATGTTTTAAGAAATGTTTTCAAAATATCTATGATGATAATTATATAGGAAATAGGGATCCAAAAGCGTTTTAATTTATTAATAGATTCATTTATAAGTATTTAAATCTATTTAAAATGACAAATGTTTTAAAATGGTTTAATTTTATAAAAATTATTTTCAAAGATGAATGGTTATTTCCTCAATATATGTATTAAAAGGGCCTTTAAAAATTATTTCACATCTAAGATAACATCCATTTGTGTTACTTATTACTTTATGGGGAAATTATTTAATTTTTAAATTCATATTATATCTTTGAATGAATTATATTTTGATTGAATGATGTTTACAAATCTTGTTTCTCTTCCATAGGATATATTATTTTGAAACCTGCTTCTTTTCAAAGGTTATGTTTGTGAAGAAATAATTTTGAAAATTTTATTAATACATAGGTTATGATACGTTTTTTTGTTTATGATACCCATTTAATTTCATGGGTCATTATATTTTTATTTATGATCATGTGGAACATGTATTTATTATTGGATTATGTGATGGGTGGAACCTATATCTTCATCCAATGCATTGGGTAAAGATTTATATCTCAGGAGATAATACATGGCACGAAAGAGGGTTACTTGATTTAGTAATAATGTTCTTGAAGGAGGGTTAATCTATTTGGTAATACACGACCTGAATGAGAGTGACTCAGTTCAGTAATACCGGGTTGGAATTATGTTTACTCGGTTTAATAATACCGGGCTGGAATAAAGATCACTCGGTTCATTAATACCGGGATGGAATGGGGGTTACCTAGTTCAGTTATAAATTTTTTATAATAATATGGTCTGGGAATTGATGACTTCAATATAATGGAAATTATTATATACTTATGTGTTTCAACAATTCCATGTATTACTTCTTTGTTATTCGTTCAGGGCTTGTGTCCATTATATCCTTTCTATTTATGACTTGTGAACTAAAATGATTTATGAAGTGATTCATGTATATGATATTTGACATGTGTTGTATGATCATATACATTCATGATCCTGTTCTCACACACTTATTCTTATGTTCATGCTTACATGTCTCCATTGTTTACTCTAACTGAGAATTTTAGAACACTCCTTTTTAGGTTTCCTTCCAAAGATTATGAAGATATTTATTGTGTTTGATGTGTGAGGGAATGTTGCTAGTATGGAAGAACCTAGTGGGAGATAATGTATATCACATATGTAATAGTTTTATGTTTCCATGTTTCTAGTGTCACTACACCAACTGCAGTCTTTGGTCATATGTTTGTATAATGGTTATGTATTATAAAAATATTATGTAATGGTTATGTTTTTCTAAGAGATGATTGTTACAGAATTTATGAAAGTAAATTACTCATTTATTATAATGAAATAATTATATCATTTGTTTCATGTTATCTTATTTGCCTTGATATATCATAATAAATAATCTTTATAGACTGTTTTGACCAAATAACAACTTTCTTATGCACTGAGTCTGAAATATTTCCTTTCTAAAAAATCATACAATAGCAGTCTATTCATATTGGATAGTTAGGGATATCATCTACACTATCTATCTTTGTTAACGTTCTCCTCTTTCTATTATAAATATTTCCAGGACTTTTATGCTACAATTGGTTCTATTTTACCATACACAAGTAATATGTTTTTTTAATTCAACATCTTGAAATATGATTCATTTTTTATGTAGGAAACATTTAAATATAACTCTATCTTCCTCAATTTCAAAAAAAATCCATATTTTATTAAGATAATGTTTTTTCGTCCTTACATATATGTGAAACACATAGAAAATGATTATTCATCCCATCAACATACAGAGTATTCCTGGATTTTATCTTTTCTATCCCAACGAAGGCTGGGTGGACACTATTTATTTTCAAGGATTCCTTATTTCCAAATGTCAGTGTTCTTTTTTTGAAGTCTATAACATTTAAAAAAAATTATATCTCCTTTAATATAGGAAAAAACAAACTATCATGATTCCATGGTTATTCTCCTTTTGAAGATTTCAATGTGGATTCCCCAAGAAGATAATTTTAATTCATCATTTCCATCTTATGAGAAATGATAACAAAATTTTATTGTGTGGGTAACAGAAAAATACAACCATTTTAAATGTTCCCATGTTGTTCACAAAATTCAAATTTTTTTCAAATGGTTGGAATCTATTTCCAATATTTATTATGACTTCCCCAGGTTTCATCAAAACAACCTTCTCTGACTACATTAATTGAGAAGAATGACACCCCCCTAATCGTTTCCTTCCATAACCTGTGGAGTAAAAAAATGTTGTTGGAAGAACCAAAACCTATATTCCATATGTTGAAATCCCAAACAATACCATTTTTAGCCGTATGTAGACTATTTTCCTCTTAGTCTGTCATACTAATTGGAGTTTGAACATGTTTTTCAATAACCTTTTTTATTTTCTATTCTGAATAACCAACCTTTCTATAATAAAGAACAATCAAATTTTTCTGCTCAATTTTCATTATTGATTTTATATATTAGGATGTATTTGAAACAATTTCAGATTTAGAATTTATTGATTAATATTTGGTCTCAGGGTATTTTGTAACTTATGAATTATCCACATTGTTAGTATTGGAAACATATATAACCTTTACAACATTTTATTTTCGAGAATGAATTTCATATATATTTACTCAACCATCGACCCTAGATTTTTCTATCCTTATTTAGTTTGACCTTTAATAAAATTTAAAAAACATATAAGATATAGTTTTTTAATCTTGTATTCCTAAATTCATCAAAATATAATTTTTTTGACATGTTCTAGCTCTTCTTCTATTGCCTTTATATTTTATTATAGTAGGTTAATATGGTTCTTTTCACCAGCTAGTCATTTCTCCAAATCATCAATTTTCACAAGCATTGAATTATTCTCATATGATATACATTGTTGGTTTTCTATGGAAGAACATTAATATTCCAACTTTTTTTATGATTTTCTAGACTTCTGGTCTTTTATAGTCATTCAATCAAATCTTCTTTAAAATTAATTTCATATTGAGATTATTATTCATCATAACTACGATATGCATGTTTTTAATCATTCGCTGTTTCCATAATTGTATTCCCACTAACATGCCAAGAAATCATTTCTAATTCATCTTCATGATATTATTAATCTTTATCATTAGACATGAAAATCCTTTTTTATATTTGGAGAATTTTCCAAAATTCTTTGTGAAATACAAAATTCATTTTTCACTCAGTTCCTCCCACAACTTTTTTGGCGTTCATTCTTGTTCATTACTATCATATTTATTCTTTCTTCATGGAAATTTCCCATAATATGACCAACATATTAAAATAAAAATAATTTTATGGGTTTTTTCCCATTTTATTTTCATGTACCACTTCATAAAGATTTTTAAAATAGGGAACAAATTTAATCAAGTTTTTTACATACCACATTTTTTTAGTCAAAATCTCTAGCTACTTTATTAATACGAATATTCATTGAATTTTTCTTCTCGATAGCCTTGAAATAAATCTCTATATTATTATTTTTATTTTAATAGCTATTATCATTATTATTTCATAATCTATAAGAGTACATTGTAAATCATTCAGAGATAATGTATCATGGTTTCTATCTTCCAATGATAAACCTTTAGAATCAAACATTCATGACTGGATTCTTATGATCTCTTCAACCATAGTATAATAATACAATGTTTATCAATGACGTCAAATTGGGATGATAATGTAATTTACCCTGATAAAGAAGGCCCAAAGGGATTCGTACTCTCCCCTTTTCAAATCATCATACATCAGCCTACAGATTTTAAATTTTTTCCTTTTTACATTTTTTATTCCAATTATAAATGTTTTTCCACTTATCCTATATATTGTTGGATGTAGAAACCCATTTTACTCTTTATAATTCTCTTTCCTAAAGTTATGGTAGTAAATAATTATTTTCCCTTCCAACATTCTCTAGATTCTTTTTAACAACATATGTAAGACTAAAACTACATCATTAATAAGAGAAAATCAATCTGTTTTATCTTTGTGAACATCAAATCAAATAGAAAGAAGATATGGAAATATTTATCATTATTTATATGATAATTCATACCATAAAAAATAATTCCCTTATTGTTCCCACAATTTAGATTCTCCACTAACTTAACTTTAAAAAATTATATAGAATAAGAAAAAATAATGTTCATCTCTGAGACCAATTATAAGAGCCCAGTCAGGATAATTTTATCATTGATTGGATGAGGGATACAATCAGTTATAACATTTCCATTTAAAATTTCTTGAAAATGAATGAAAATTAGACTCTTATTATTTATTTCATTCCCTAATGAAATCAAATCAAGAACATGTCCACAAAAATACAATTATTAAAAAGTTTCACAATTTGATAAAATTGTTACTTCCTTGATATGGTATGAAAATAATATAGTAACAGACAATGCATTATAGAAAAATCCATTTGAGTGGTATAAAATAAATAAAACATGACCTTTCACACATGTAGCACTACATAAACAATCCAATGTAGCATGTTATCCTTTATGCAGAAATGATATAATATAATTTTTTGTAACAAACCATGCTACTATGCTTCTTTATCAATTTCCATATTTGAAATCTCGTAAAAAAATAATTCATTTTCTTACCAATATACTGGTATAAACCTCATGGAATTTATAATATGCCTCAGTTCTATTTTCCTAGTCTAACTATTTCAATTTGATTACAAATAAAAAAGATATGACACTATGAGAATACATTTGAGATAATTCTGAACACATTTCCCCTCATGTCGAAAAAACAAATTGGATTTCTCTAATCCGATTATGTATTCTATTACAATAAATATTTAAATAAAATGATAATAAGAATAATATAATTAGTTGGATATGAAAATAAATTCAATATATTCACCAGCTGAAAACAATGCAGTCTTGTATCTTCTCCTTTATCTTTTTTCATATGAATCATTTTCAACAATTCTTAGTACGAAAATAGCATATCCCTACAAAGGGAAGAGCTTCAGAAACATTCAATCTGAATAATACATCCATCAGAAAAATTCTATGTACTGTTCAATGTTTATTATCATCCAAAAAAATGGTTTGGATAGGATTATGACATTGTTTCCCTCTGTATAAAATTCTCAATATATTAATGTTTCTTTAAATTTTGGATACATTTAGGACATGAAAAACACCTATTTAATCTTCTAGGTCCTTCTCAAATATTATTTCAACATCAGTGCTTCATCGTAATTTCTTTATATGAACCTATACAATTTTGATTCTCAATGCTGGTTTTCAAAGTATGATTTCATCATTATGACATGCTATACAAAATGTTTTTATGAAGAAATATATTATTTTAATCTTCAAAGAAAATACAATTCCATGTCTAATTCTCTATTTTCATTATGATATTCTTCATTATAATGATTTGAAATGTATAACCATTGTTTTTTTATTACATTTCTCTTTAAAAAACAACAATATTATTATTCTAATTTTACGATCTTCCTTTGTAAATACAATCAACCATATCTAACAGAGATTTCTCTTTTTCATTCCCCTAGTATACTATTTGTTCTTAAATTCACCTAATGTATTATTCAATTTGATGGATCTTTAACCAATTAGAATTTAATAATTGGTCACTTATTCAGTAGATTAGACGAATCTGGCCTTTGATGGATACAACGATATACTAAATATAGAGTATCAGAATCAATGGTTTCTTTTTTTTTAAATATGATACCAGTGAACATTCCACTTTTTTATATTTTCTCATTACGATTTTCATAATCATCATGATTTGATTATTTAAATCATTTGGAATTTGGTCAGACTAAAAACTAGAATCATCATTTTCTCACATCTTCCACAAACATTCCCCGCCTTAATAAAACTTGAAATCTGATGAACTCATTACGATGACTAGAATCCCATGGCATTACCAACATACTCTTTGTTTAACAAGACTCAAGTATATTGACTTCCATTAGTAATATTAATATGTTAAGGATCAACATCAATGTCATTTATCTTTAAAAGGATTGTATTGTTGCATCCAAATCATTCATCAACATCATTCTTTCATTCTCATCCTTAATATTATTAACAAGATTACTATTATAATAGATACAATTGGGAGCATCAATTTCACTCCCCCATTAATTCATGAATAATAAATCATATTTTTTCAGAATAAAAAATTTTTACAAGAGCACCAAGATCAGAAAATCATCAACACAATTTTATCGTAGTCATACATACAATGATACATCCCGATTAGGACCAATTACTGCATTTTGAATTGATTAGGAGTCAAATGAACCTTTTATTACATCTTTATTCCCTTGAAAATTATGGATAATTTGATGAATCGTGATACCGATTTATTGAAAATGATAGTCAGTTCGATCATTATAAAATACAACGAGAGATGATTTCATTTTCCTTGTAAAAATTCATGGAAAAAATTACAATACTCTTAAAAAAACTTCTTAAGCATCTGGAAACCATATACAACAAACTTGGTCCCAAAAACCATTTTCCAATGAATTAATCCCTTTGAATTCCTATAAATGTTTTATATTATCCTCCATAACAATGAAATATTCATCATCCCTGGATTAGAGTCCTTTCATCTTAACCTCCATGTCTCAAAACAGTTTCTATAAAAAATTACCTTCCTCGCTATGATCAATTGTGGAATTTCTTAATTCATTGTCAAACATCACTTTTTTCCCTTGTGAGATGATAAATCATTGACCAAATTTTTAGATTCTACCAAATGTTTTGTTTTTAAATTAAATTATTCATCTTGCATATGAATATCACAATATACATGATGACTCCATTTAACAATTTTATATAATGAATTTTGGTAGGCTTAAGAAATTTCATGACATATTGTTAAATCCTATTCACCACAAATTACATTCTTAGATAAAATCTCTATAGATTTTGATATTTGATCACGTCTTTCTTGAATAAGTTGGCTCCTTTATAGAATTATATTAAAATAATTAATTATTCCTTCAAGTCCTCTATAAAAATGAATAATGTAATCAACTACTTCTTGAGAAAATTTTCCATTTGATTCTAATTTGTCTTGGTCATTCTAAGGATGTTTTATCCTACTAGTTATGACATTTATTTCTGGCATTTGTTTGTATAAATCATTGAAAAAATAATATCAACATATTTAGAAGTTTTATTAATCAATTTCCTTTTCAACTGATAAATAAAGGATAACAATATTATTATTATTTTTCACATTCTCATTACATTTTTGTTTTCAAATTTTGATCATCTTCATCATTCTTAGATAGCACTTCAACTTCTTATTTAGATAGTTATTCCTATTTAGACCTACAATATTAACATTCCTTTTCACTTTTGGATTGTATGTCTAATTATGATTTCTATGATGACTCCAATGAAGGAATATCATATTATTTTTCTTCTTTATCATTTTCTACTTCATATTCATCATCTTATTAATCTTCTTCATCATCCCCCTAATAGTATGATTCTTCTACAACCTATTCATATTTAACTTCTTCTTCTAATTCACCTATTTATTTTTCATCATTTTTATCATCTTCTTTAACTTCAAATACTTCATTAACTTCTTGATCATGATATATTTATAGTTGACTTTGTGTTCTCAAATATCCCTTTACAACTGTTCATTTTTCAGATTTATTTTCATGAATTTATGGCACCTATTATGGCTCACTAACCTATTCTAGTCCTTTATCATCAAAATATGGAACATCAATAGAGACTGTTGATGTTTCATAGAAATATAATCTGTCTATCGGATTTACCTGATCGGTTTCAGATGTTGGTGGAACGACATTTCCTAAATCCAAATCTACACCTTTCAAAAAATATTCAAATAGTTTAGATACTATAAAATTTTTCTTCTATAATTTATTCATTTCGACATTATCCATCCTATAAGTAACATCAACTCTCTACAACATGGATTCTGTGAGTTAAATTTTAATTTTTAAACCACCAAGTTTCCTTTCACCATTTATATTTATCCACTCATCATAGACATTACAATAATATTTCTTTTTCTTCCTTTTCATATTTTTTGGGAGTTTTCAAACATAATTTTCTATTTTTAATAGCCTTTACTAATACCCATGATAGATCTTCCTATGATACATTAGTCTAACTTTCTCAATAATTTTTTTTACTTGGTATTAAAAAAAATTATCATTCAATTGATTGTATATTCACTGACAAATTAAAAATTCTCCTTCATCATATTAAATTCATTATCAACATTGATGTACTATATTCTATTCTAAAACAATTTACTTATTAAATAATGAAAAATGATGATTTAGGACGTGATTAATCCAGAAATTATATTTTAAAATGTTATGAAAAAAATATATCCAAATCCTTCATTCCAATGTTCACTAATAAGTCAAATAAAAAACCAACATTAAAAATAAACGTATTGTGATCACAATTCATCAGAATTATGAAACCATGGATCTATAGTGATACAATTATATTATCTTATATCAAATGGGAAGCCATACAAACAATTTCCTAATCATGAAATAATGAATCTTCTACCTTTTTCTTTTTAAAGGACTTGGGTCCATCAATAAGCTTATGTGAAGGAAAATATGATTCCCCTTCTAAGAGTTCAATTTCCCTAATGAAGGATTTATTTTATGAAAACCAATTACAATTCCCAAACTATTAATTAAAAATATTTTTTCTATTCCATCTACTATGAGAAAAATAACAGAGTCATAAAAATCATGATCTAGATGTGGATAATAAAAATTGAAATCTTTTATTTGGTTATTCTCTACAGGATGATTCCCATCCATGAAAGGAAATTATCTTAATAAAAGTATAATTTCAATTTTTATATAATTATATATCATGTATCCATTCCATAAAGACAAAAATATTCCCAAAATCATCCTTTATGGCCATTGTATTATAAACTGAAACTATATCTGATGAATCGGATTAAAAGATGATGTTTCAGACTGAGAAACCTAAAGGGTACAACAAGTCAAAAGAAAAACAGTGAAACAAGTAATCAGAGGTATGAAGGGGGCTCTTTTATATTGGCATTGATATGTCGATTCATCTTCAAAATTACGATCTATGTTTGGAAATTAACATATCACGATTTTCTGGTAGATATTTACCTGAATAAATGACTAATGAATTTTAAAACTCGCGAGGTTTTAAAACCATTATTCTGATGGAGAAGAATATGTTTTAAAAAAATTTAAAAAGGTGAAAAGAAAATATTTGTTTATAAATTTAAGAGTATTGAAAGATATATTAAGGAACTTACATAATGAAATAGTTTTATAAATTGAATTCAAAGGAGAGTACAATTTTAGTTAAATGATACAATGGTATGAGTATCCACTAATTCTTTGTTTCTCATAACTAATAGACTATGGTTGTTTTAATTTAATGACCAAATATTAAAATTTTAAAAAGAAGAAAAAATAGATTTTTTTAATTATAAAAATTGATTAGGATATTTTCATTGTTGAATCAAATGTAGGTAGTTCTTAGGATTACTAAAAATTATAGTTTAATAAGAATTTTTTTTTAAAGTTTGACATAAAAATTGGTTAATAAAATATGAAAATGAAAATGTTTTTACTAAATTATGAGTCCATAAATATTCAAATATTTTTAGTGTCTATGGACCACATTAAAAATTTTAAACTGAATAATTTATAAAATGTTCTTGAGTCTTGAAAATCATTATGTTTTTTAGAGAAAATAAAATTATTTAAAAAGTTAATGGCTTTTTTAAATAAAAAATATGTACTAACCTTATAAAAATTAAAAATTAATATTAGGAGATTGATGAAAAAGTAGTTGGTGTGAATGAATAATTTACGTTGCACATTCATAGATTATTTTTAAATTATTCGAATCTATTAAAATAAAGAGGTTTTGAAAAAATTTGAACAGCTTGTTCTAGTCTTCTAGGGAATTATAAATTGACATGTCCTATAAGTGTGTGATACCAAATGAATTGGTATCTTATTTCTGTTTTCTATGAAGGTGGGATACGTGATGGCTTTTTACATAAGTATGTATTAATATTACTATAAAAAATAAGTTTATTATTTTTAAAACTCCTGCCATTTTCTATGAGTGTATTTCATCGAAAACACTTGAGGTCCACAACTTCATGATTCCACATATTAATATTTATTAGTGGAAAGTTCTAATGAATGTTATTTCATACAAGGATAAGAAACTAATGAATCTCTTAATAAATAATATGTCTTAGATTTTATTTTCTTATACATTCTACATCCCCCATTTTTTTCTTCTGAAATTATTTTTAATTTAAACAAATTTCCAGATGAATATAAAAGTAATATATCTGTAGTTTCTATAAGATACCAAAAATAGAGTTTTTATAGGATTTAAATGTGTTTCATTTGTATTTTATAGATGTCATTAACATAATCTTATAGAAAGAATTAAATCTGGATGAGTCATAGTTTTGTAAATTAAACATCCTATCACACCTCTAAAATTATTTTAATCAGCTGGTTGTCCATCCTCAATAATATCCATGAGGTACCAATTGGGGAAATAATATATTTAGTATTTTAGTATCCATATTTCATAATAATATATTTTATAAACATATGTTTAGGTAAAACAGTTCCAATAGTTTTATGTGAAATTTGAAATCCACAAAAATAATTTAAATCAGCCATCGTTATCATTTCAAACTAATACTTCATAATACCCGAAATGGAATCTATTAAATATTTTTGAGTTTATTTGAATATAATGTCATCAATAAAAATATTAATAATAGTAATTTTTAATTTATTTATGTTATAAAAATTCTTGGATCCGACACTCCAATGAGAAAATTATATTTTATAAAATAATGTTAACTGATCATACCATGCTCAATAGAATTTTTTAATTATATTTAAATATTCTGTAATATTAAAAATCAATCCAATATACTTTTTAGAATCAAATTTAAGGGGTTTTCAACATAAAATTCCTCCTAAATAAATATTTCATGAAAATCAATCATCAAATCTATTTTAAAATGTTCGAAGTTAATTAATACTGCAATGGAGAAGTATTAATATATCTTCATGCCTTTATACTGGTTCATAGTTTTCTTCATAATAAATTACCACTTTCATATTATATCCCAAAAAAAATAATATCTTTATTTCTATCAATTATGATATTTGAATAACTTTTTTTGGGAAAACCCCCATTTTACTCGAATTAAAAATGTTTATATAGGTCATTTAACTACTGTCCTTAATTTTCTCCTCTAAAATTTATCTAGTTCATCAAGAATTTACTTAATCCAATAACATAACCTAAATCCTCATCTGGATTCTTAGGTAAAAAATTGGATATAAAATCTAGATGTTCAATTTCATTCCTTATGTAAATTTTTGGTCCAGACTACTTGATCAACATCACCAATGATACTTTAACTAGGATTATTATAATAAAACAAAAAACATATTTGGTTTTGATTAGAATTTTCATCAACATAATTTAGATAATATTCCTAAGGAATACATTTAGAACCAATTTTTTGAGTTATATCCTTATGATAAGATCATTAAAAGAATTGTTGAAACCAATTTTTTTTTAAAAACATCTAATGAAGTTTGTTGAGGATGTCAAAAATAAGTAATGTCTATTTATTAACACATCACATGCACTATTTTTTTGTAGTATATGATTATTAATTAAAAATAATCTAATCCATAGACATTGTATAATGACCATTATATATTCATTCATTAAATTTGGGTGAAGAATTATATTGGTTAACTGTAATATTCAGTAAGAATAAATTGCAACAAAAAACTCTGATATAAGAAAACGTGGGTTTACTTCATGTCCACAATTCATATATAGAATTATCGTGAAAAAGAAAAATAAAAACATGATTTATTGAATATGAATATGTACTAATCACTTGACCCCGAAAATGATTACCATCTATGTTTTCACTTATCAAGGCCAAGTTATTTCTTTATTATATCTATTTCTTCATTCAACAAAAACATTTCTTTCGGGGGTTTTAGGCGATAAAAATTTAATTTATACAATGTCACGACCCACATTCACTATGATAAGGGAAGGGACAGCAGATTTCCGTACCCTTCATTCTTTATGTTGAAGGAGAGATAATGACCCCTCAGACCAGCCTTCCAAAGGTCCCGAAGTGGCGACTAGCACCAAGCGTATAAAATTACACACAAAATAGAAGGCATTACCATTTTTCGTTCTTAGGATCATGTTATAAGATAGTAAATCCCAACAACACCAAAACTGGGGGGGAGTAAAGGCAAAAGAAAACCATTTCCATATGCATGTTACAAAAGTAAATACTGCAAAGTACAAGGAGACTACAATGATAAAGTACCAAGGAAAAGAAAAACAACAACTGAAACTGTCCCAACGTCTGAGCTATTACGGACCCACATGATCTCTGAAGTCCTCCGGGAAACCTGAGTGAAGTTTTATATATGTAGGGTGACAAATAAGTAGACTCAGTAGGGAAAACCAATGACTCCCATGCACTAGTGAGGAGGCATTCTAATGCCCTGTGAGAAAGAGACTACCAAGGAACCTTGCAAGGAAAACAATCATCCCGAGCCTCACCAAGGCACCCTCCCCAAATAATGCAAGTCATGTAATGTATAGTAACATCACATTGTCATTTTGGTACCTGACACCACTTTCCCAAAGGTTATTGAAGACATCCTACACATCGAACCAATTCTGCAATTCTCACTGCAGTCCCCCTAGCACATTGGCCCACACACACCTGGGCCACTACCACACATCCCTCCTGCAAACACCTGGGCCACAACCACCAGGTGGACCCACGCCCACAAACACCTGGGCCAGAACAACTATCACCACGCCCGAAGACACCTGGGCCTCATCCCAAAGATTCATGGGAACAACCCGCCCACACACACCTAGGCCAACCACCACACCTACCCTGCCCGATGAATCATGTCCTATAATGGACCGCAGGCCGTCATAGCCTACCTGAAGAGTCTTGGGATATTCGAGAAAGGGTGTATAAATGGAACTAATAATTACCCACACATAGGAGTTTTGTAAAAAACACCCTCTCCCATGAAATGGGGGTGTTTGGAACTTAGTGCTCAACTTGGGTGGGGCACGAATAAGAAACATAAAAACTAAATATATATGTATAGGTAACAATCACTCATCCCATCCTAGGGTTTCCAAAGCCAACCTAAGCACAAAAACCATCGTTACAATTCATTCATAAAATAATAGTACAACACTCACGACCAAGTCACAAATCATTCCCAAAACCAATTCCCCATTTTAACAAATCTTGTTTTCATGTTCATGTGATCCCATTTAGGTGAATTTTACAATACTAGGAAACTAAAAGGCATAACCACAAGCTAGGGAAGGAGAAACATCCAAACAAAAATTTAAGCATTCACACCAAGTTCTCTTGTAAAGTCACAACAAAAAAGGGATTAGTGAGATTCCTCAATGTATTGGAACCAACCCAAGCCTCGAGATACAGCCCCACACTGCTTCAAATTCCCAACCATAAATTTTACTACAACAGAGGATCCCATCCCCATCCACATGACCCCATAAGCATCGAGCAGAGCGAACAGACATGCCATCAAGACAGAACAAGGAAGTTTCCAGACTCAATTACTTAATTCACTAAGTCTTTCTGTTTGGTTAATTGGGGTGATCACACAAGGATTTTTGTTCACTGGAAATTCATTTAATCGGCTGATTTTATGTAATTAACCAAATTACCATGTTATATCCATTCAATTATCACAAAAGAGAAGGGTTCATTAGTGCCCAATGAATGACCACCAATGGAAATGATTTTCAGTGAAAATATCTAACAAAATTCACAACATATAGAAATAATAAAAAGTACAGAAGAATTGTCAAACGCACCCCGCCATACTTTAATAGTTTGTCTATTATATTTTTCATGGTCCAGTTTTTTCCATTCCCATAAAAATAGTAATATACCCACACCACATGATACATAGTAAGGAGAGATGAAGGAAAACCCCTGCTTGGTTGATCATGGATCGAAGTTATCCTCCACGTTCCAAGAATGGGGGATGCACTTCTTGCTAGGGAGGAATTTCAGGGACTACAAGGGTGAGCAGAAAAGCTTCGGCACAGTCGCACCACTTGCCTCGGAAAGGGGGAACTCAAAACACACTAAGAATAAAGGATACAAAAGGAGTAAAGAAGAAGAAGAGATTCCCGTGCGATATAAGGATTAGATCTTGTTGTCACGGGATATAGAATTTTTAACGGCTATATGGTCGGATTGTGGTTTCACCATGCGGTTGGGTGGTTACGCACAACTTCATTAATTTTTATTTAATGATTCCCATCAGAAATAGGGTGGTAAAATTTGCAACATTTAAAGGTTTTTATATCAACATAGGGTCATGTTACGCGGACACACAACTCGGTCCGCTGAGGGTCTCCCCACTCCTAGGAATTAGAACATTGATTATGGGATCAAAAGAAAACGGCCTTGAACCACTTCAAAAGGTTAATAAAAGGCTAAAATTGGTGTTATGGGAGAACTGTAGAAGAAAAACCTGACAAGGATGGGTGTCACCAATTGAGTCTCAATGACTGTGCCACACACCGATCGGTCGCACCCATCGGTGAGGAACCGATCAGTCACACCGATCGGTGAGGCACATATCGGTGAAGCACCGATCGGTCGCACCGATCGTTCCACACACCGATTGGTCACACCGATCGGTGAGGCACCGATCAGTGACACACCTATCATGGAACATCGATCAGGCGCACGCCAATCAGTCACACGCCGATTGGTCACACGTCGATTGGTCGCACATTGATCGGTCGCACATTGATCGGTCGCACGCTGATCGATCACACGTCGATCGGTCCCACTCTGATCTGTCTCATGCCGATCGGTTGCATGTCGATCGGTCGCATGACGATAGAGCATCCTACCACAAATACGCCACCCTTTGGATCCAGATTTTGGTAAAGGTATGGACCATGAGGGTATGGGCCATTACATTAGATACCTCTCAAACAATTCTCACCCTCGAGAATTAAAACCAAACCAGAACAAAAATAGGGGGTCCGAACAACCACCTCGAAAGATACAGCTCAGGAGTGAACCTCATCGACATCTAAAAACACCTCTCCCTCAAGAAACCATGCTACATTAAAGGGTCAAGCTGTCCAGTATTATGGTTTCGGGAGTTTCTTCCCCGCATGTCAATATACTATGCGCTTTGGGTAGCACTGACTCTCCTGCATGGTTTTAATCACATCCACCATAATGTGTCTTGATTAGGGATCGGGTACTCCCCTCCCATAGTCAGGAATCTTCATACACATACACAGAATAAGGGAAAACATACATTCCATAGTTTACAAGGTAAGGTGCCCCATCGCAAACAAGTATAATAGAACAAAACTCAAAATAGCTATGGGTATTGGGCGTGAATCTGTGGCTCCCATTCCCAGGTACTCTCTTCCAGCCCACCATGTCTCCACAATACATGAACTAAAGGAATTGTTCATCCACAGAGCACCTTATCATCACGATCCTCGATCCCCACTGGTCTTTCCACAAAATTCATGTAGGCCTCGATGTCCAGCTTTCCCCAATCGAGGATGTGAGAATCATTGTGCATATACTGTTGGTGTTGTGACACATGGAAGACGTCGTGTATTCTCAATAATGGTGGGGGTAATTCTAGCTGATAAGCCAATTTTCTGACCCACAACAACATTTCCAATGGTCTGATGAACCTTGGAAAAAGCTTACTCCCCCCGCCGAACCTCTGTTGTCCACACTGAGGGGATACCTTCAAGAATACGTGGTCCATGACCTCGAACTCCAAGGGTCTCCTCCAATTATTGGCATATGACTTCTACTGGTCCTGAGTAGCCTTCATCCTCTCCCGTATAAGCTGAAACTTCTCTGTCGTGCTCTGCACCATCTCCGGGCCAAGAACACTTGCTTCCCTACTTCGGTCTAGCACACGGGTGAGCGACATGGTCTTCTGTAGGAGTCTTCGAATGGAGACATGCCAATGGTATAGTAATGGATTTAATTGTAGGAAAACTCTACAAGATTCATGTGTCACACCCACGATCTCCCAAAGTCTAGAATACATTCTTGAAGCATATCCTCCAATGTCTGGATGGTGTGCTCTGTATGTCCATCTATCTAGGGATGGAAAGTTGTGCTAAGATGCAGTTTGGTGCTAAAAGCATGCTGCATTCCTCCCTAGAATCATGATGTAAACCGTATATCCCTATCCAAGACTATGGATCACGAAACTCCAAGCAACCACACCACCTCATCAACTGCACCCGACTCCTTGATTGCCAGAAAGTGAGCCTTCATCAACCGGTCCACCACTACCCAGATAGCATCGCAGCCTCCTCGAATCATGGGTAGCCCTGTGACAAAATCCCTCAAGATGTCATCCCAGTTTCACTCGGGGACGTCTAAAGGCTGCAACAAACCACCGGGGACATGGTGTTCTGCTTTCACCTGCTGACACTCTAGGCACCTGGCCATGAACTCCGACACTTCCCGCATTACACCGGGCCACCAAAACTGACTCCTCATACCCAGGTACATATTATAAACTCCTGGTTTCACTGCTATGGGTGAGTTGTGGAACTCACCAAGAAATATCTCGCACATCACCAATGGAACAAACAACATCCCTTGGAAAAGAATCTGATTCTTACCATCCTCCATCCACCCTTCCAGAGTATCGCCTTGGTTATCCAAGTCACACATCACTACACTTTCTAAGTCCCCCCATTGAGACTCCTCTACTTGCCGCAATAGAGAAGAATGCACTGTCATCTGATATAGGAAACCTCTTCCACCATCCATCGTCGCATCCAGGTGCAGGGCAGCCAACTCCTCCATCACCTTCCAAGAATCTTCCGACTCTCGAACCACATCCTTCTGCGACATCCTGCTCAAGGAATCTGCACCACATTTCCTTTTCCTGGGGTGTAAGAAATCTCAAAGTC
Source organism: Viscum album (assembly GCA_963277665.1). Lineage (NCBI taxonomy): Eukaryota > Viridiplantae > Streptophyta > Magnoliopsida > Santalales > Viscaceae > Viscum > Viscum album. The sequence goes on along the minus strand of OY728141.1, from coordinate 817,965,509 downwards.
ATAGTCCTAAAGGAACTCCATCCACCTTCACCGTCGTAAGATCAGGTCCCGCTGGAAGAAGATATAATTCATACTTTTGTGATCCGTGAAGACCACAAAGAATTCTCCAATGAGGTAATGCCACCACAACATTAGTGCGAACACGACCGCCACAAGATAAAGATCATGGGTGGCATAATTACGTTTATGTGGACGTTACTACCTAGACCCATAAAAGATCACCACTTTTCGTTGCATTAGCACACACCTGATTCCTTGTCCTGATGCATCACAGAATACCTCATACGCCGCCCCTTCTTTTGGGAACCTCAACACTGGGGAACTTACCAACATCTCCTTCAGATAGTTGATGGTCGCCTTTCACTTCCCATTCCACATGAAAGCATGTTCCTTCTGGGTCAAGGCTATCAAAGGTGCCATAAATTGGGAGAAGTTGGGCATGAACATCTGATAGTAGCCTGCTAGTCCATGGAAACTACAAACATCTTCCACATTCTTGGGTGCTGCCCAAGAAACAACCGCCTCGACCTTCGATGGGTCCACCGCTATTCCCTGCTCGGACACCATGTTACCAATGAAGTGCACTTTTCGTGTCCTAAACATGCACTCGGACAACTTCCCATAGAGTTGGTGATGTCAGAGGAATTCTTAAAACCATTATCAAGTGCTAATCATAATCCTCCTCTGGCCTTGAGTAGATCAAGATTTCGTCAATAAACACGACTATGAACCGATCCAAGTATTCTCGGATGATGGAGTTCATGAGCCCCATGAACATAACTGGAGAATATGTAAGGCCAAAAGGCATAACCACAAACTCAAGGTTCCCATATCTACATCTAAAGGTAGTCTTTGAGATGTCACCCTCCTTCTCCCTCAGTTGGTGATATCCCGAATAATGGTCAATCATGGGGAACCACCCTGCCCCTTTTAACTAGTCGAAAATGTAGTCTATTCTCAGGAGAGGGTAGCGGTTCTTGATCGTTACCTGATTCAGCCTCCGGTAGTCTATGCACAGACCGAGACCACCATCTTCATTCTTTGCAAATAATACTGGATGACCCCAGGGTGATGCACTTGGTCGAACAAAACCCTTCTTCATCAGGTCGTCAATCTGAATCTGCAACTTCTGCAACTCTTAATGTTCCATCCTTTAGGGAGCCATCGAAATCGAACAGGCACCATGTTGCAAGTCTATCCCGAACTGATCATCACGTCGAGGGAGTAGAGTCGCCACCTCCTCTGGGAAGACGTCCATAAAATCTCTGACAATCCCTAGGACATCCACCATTTCTGCATCCACCGACTCCACTGATAGTTTAGATTACAATGAAATACGAGGCTCTTCCCTCCTGGTTCTTTTTTGGAAACCCTGCTCGCCGATGAAAGTTACAAGTCGGCCACCCAAATATCAAAACACAACCCTTCCTCGAAAGCATTCAATGATGGCACATATAGAGAACTTCTTGTAAATTCCTAGGTTGAAATCGTATGGATGTATCTTCAATAGTAGAAGATCCATGATAGACTGATTTGGCCCTATCTTTAGTTTACAACTTCAGAAAACATAAGACAAGTCGGTCTGACCTCTGACTGGAGTGCTCAGCACCAGGGGCACTGGAAGTCTCTCAACGTCTACACCCAGAGAACAGGCCAGACTAGGTTTAACAAAGGAGTGTTATGCTCTTGTATCGAACAAGGCATACCCAAGAGTACTAAACAAGCTGATCGTACCTCGAAAACATCTGGACCTACTGGAACACCTTCCTCTATGACGTGCAACTGTCCACGCTCAGCTCTCCCATCAAACAGCTGTCAGCCGCCTCCCCAACCATGCCCTTGCCGAGATCCCTAAGGGGTGTCATGAGGTCGATCTCCATCTATAATTCCTACCCTCGGAGGAGCGGGAGCTTGCTGCACCTGCTGCTGTTGCTGAAAGGGTCAAGCAGGAAACTATTGCTCCTAAGGAGGGCGCTGAACCTGCCCACCCTCTCTGTACTGTACTCTGTCCGAGAACTGATTCTGAAGGTGCCCATAGCTTCCATAGATGAAGCATCTCATCCTTCGGCCTGAAAAGAAAGGGTGAGGGCCAGGAGATCGGAACTGGAACTGGTGATGTCTGCTTCCTACTGGTTGAAACCTAGACAGTCCTGATGCTGGAGGCCTGCTGCTGACGACTTTCCCCTTCGACGATCCCAACTGGATTCCCTCTCGTGATACGCCTCCTATTGTGAACATCCTATCCACCACTTCAACATTCTTCTGGACCTCTATGTACATTTATATGGTGAAGGGAGTAACAACATACTGAAGAGAAGGTCAAAGTGCCTCATCCAAACATCTCGCCCGAGACTCCTCATCTAGAAGGAGGTCTAGAGCAAAGCGGATGAGATACATGAACTTGATCCCCAATTATCTCACTTACATGCTCCCCTATTTGAGAGAGAGTAGCTCCTGCCTCTTCTCAGCCTTCATTGTGGAAGAGATGAATTCCATCCGGAACTCCTTCTCAAAGTCAGCCCATGTAACCTTAGTCTCCCTTTTCTCCCCAAGATAAATTGTTGACCACTGATGAGCTGCACCACACATCTGGCTCACAATCAGAGGAACCCAATACTTCGTCGAAGACCAGATCAAGTTGAAATCTATCACCAGCTCCTCTCTATAGCTCTCTCTCTCTCCATGTTTGAGATGCTGCCCTCATACTTCCTGAGGGTATGCTGCTGAAAGGCGTAATGTGTCATCTAACACTGATCTTCTTCCTCTTCTCGGTCATCCCTCTGTCGATCATCCAAGTCAACCATTTGGGTCTCGATCGCCCACACTACTCGTGGTCTTCTCCAAGCTGCCATAGTTTCAAGGTAAACAAGGAAATCCTATGCCCGGGTAGTGTAGAATATTGTTATTAAATTTTATTAGACTTCTCATTCATTTTATATTCCAAAAATACCCATGAAACTCAAGAACACTGGTCATTATGATGCATTCACCTTCCCTAGGGTCTCTACCCCGCAATCAGTGCAGCCTCACTTGGTCGTTTGGTAGGCCCAGAGTCCTTGCATCGGATCACAGGGGCCCTAAAATCTCGTGTCCTAGCCGGTTTTCCATGACTAATTCATGCACCAAGATCTCCAAACATTGTTTCCCTACCATCCCATGCAATCCTCACTGTGCCTAACTCCAGACCCCATCTTATCTCTTAGCCTTCCTATGAAACCATTCTGTCATGACCCACCTTCACCAAGATGAGGGAAGGGACAATAGATTTCCAGACCCTTACTTCTTCAAGTTGAAGGAGAGATAATGACCCTCGAGACCCACCTTCAATAGGTCCCAGAGTGGTGACTACCACCAAGGGTATAAAATTACACACAATATATGAGGAATTACCCTTTTTCTTTATTAGGATCAGGAGATAAGATAGTAAATCTCAACAAAAAAAATTGGGTGTGAGAGTAATGCCGAAAAAACCATTTCCATATTCATGTTACCAAAGTAAATACCAAAATGTACAAGGATACAACAAAGATAATGTACCAAGGAAAAGAAAAACAACAACTGCAACTGTCCCAACATCTATGCTAGTACGACCCCGCATTATCCATGAAGTCCTCCGGGAAACCTGAAATCAGATTTATATATGTAGGGTGAGCATTCAAGTATACTCAGTAAGGAAAACCAAATACTCTCAAGCACAAGTTAGGAGTCATTATAATGCCTTTTAGGAATGAGACAACCAAATCATCTAGCATGGAAAACTATCCACCCAAGCCTCCCCCAGGCACACACCCAAAATAATGCAAGTCAAGTAATGTATAGAAATAGAACATTGACATTTGGGTACCCCGTGCTACTTTCCCACTGGTTATTGAAGACATCCTATGCATCGAACCAATCTCACCATTCTAACAATAGTCCCACTACCACACCCGCCCTCACACACCTGGGCCACAACCACTCATCTCGCTCGGAAACACATGGGCTACAACCACCACATGTAACCATGCCCGCAAACACCTGGGCCAGAACAACTACCTCCATGCCTGAAGACACCTGGGCCTCATCCTGAAGATTCTTGGGAACAACCCTCCCGCACAAACATGGGCAAACCACCACAACTACCATGACCAAATAATCTTGGGATATAATGGACCTCAGGCCATCACAGCTTGCCCAATGAGTCTTGGTCTATTCGGGAAAGGGATCAGAAAAGGAGCTAATAACCAGCCACTCATTAGAGTGTTAGGAAAAACACCCTCCCCCATGAAAAGGGGGTGTTTGGCACATAGTGCTCTACATGGGTGGGGTGCGAATAAGAAACATAAAAACTTCATATATATGTATAGATAAGAAGAACTCTTCCCATCATAGGGTTTCCAAATCCAACCTAACCACAAACACCCTCGTTACTATTCATTCATAAAACAACAACACATCATTCACGATCACGTCACAATTCATTCCAAAAACCAATTACCCATTTTAACTATTCTTGTTTTCATGTTCAAGTGAACCCATTTAGGTGAATTATACACTACTGGGAATCTAACAGTCATACCCACAAGCTAGGGAAGGAGAAACAACCAGACATCAATTAAAGCATTTACACCTGGTTCTCTTGTAAAGTCACAACAACAAAGGGATAAGTGAGATCCCTCAATGTACTAGAACCAAACCAAGCCACAAGATATAGCCCCACACAGCTTCAGATTAACAACCAACAATTGTACTACAATAGAGGATCCCATCTTCATCCACATCACCCCAAAAGCATCGACCAGAGAAAACAGACATGGCATCGAGACAGAACAAGGAAGTTTCCAGACTCAATTACTTCATTCACTAAGTCTTTCTATTTCGTTAACTGGGGTGATCAAACAAGGATTGTTGTTCAATGGTCATTTATTTAATCATCCGAGTTATGTAATTAACCAAATTCCCCAGTTAGAGCCATTCAATTATCATAGAAGACTAGGGTTCATTAGTGTGCAAGGAAGGACCACCAACGACCATGATTTTTAGTGAGTATAGACCATACACTTCACAACATATAAAAATTAAAAAATTATAGAAGAATTGTAAACACAGCCCATACTTCTTTAATATTCTATTTATTAACTTTTGTATGGTCTGGTCTCATCCATTCCGAAAGAAATAGTAGTGTACCCACCCCTCAAGATACACAGTAAAATGAGAAAAAGGAAAAACCCAACATGGATGATCAAGGATTGAAGTTCTCCTCCACACTCCAAGAACAGGGGATGCATGACTTGTAGGGGAGGAATGTCTGGGACTCCCATTGTGAGCAGAAATGCTTCTGCACAGTCGCACCACTTGCCTTGGGAAAGGGGAAATCAAAACACACCATGAATAAAGAAGAGGAGAGGAGGAAATAAGAAGAAGAGATTCTTGTGCGATATAAGGATGAGATCCAACTGTCACATGATATAGAATTTTGAATGTTTATAAGGTCAGATCGTGGTTTCACCATGCGGTAGGGTGGTTACACATGACTGAATTAAGTATTATTTAATTATTCCCATCTGAAATAGTGTGGTAACAGTTGTGACATTTAATGGTTTTTATATCAACAGAGGGGCACGTTACGCGGACACATAGCTCGGTCCGTTGAGGGTCTCCCCACACTTAGGAATTTGAACATTTATTATGGGATCAAAATAAAATGGCCTTGAACCACTTCAAAAGGTTAAAAAAGGCTAAAAGTGGTGTTATGGGAGAACTGTAGAAGCACTACTAGAATGGGAGGTTTTCCCCACGGTTATTTAACAACGGTTTTCTTAAGCTATTGGTAATGTAGGGCCAAGACACCCTTTACCAATAGTTCTATGAAACCATTGGTAATGGGGTGTTTGAGTCACCCTTTACCAACGGTTCACTAGAACCATTGGTAAATATTGACTCAAACACTCCTTTACCAACAGTTTTAAAAACCGTTGGTAAAAATTTACCCTAAATACAGGTGGGCCACACCTCTCCAACATTCGTGAGAGAACCCGAAATTTGTAGTGCTCAACTCCTCTCATGATATCCCCCATCCGATCTGCTGCAAATCCATCAGATTCATCTCAAATCAGGTATTTTCTTCTTTATACACATAAAATATTTAAGCGATACCTTGTTTTTATTGTTATTCCACTAATATTTTATATTTTAGTTTTGATTTTGATGTGTATATCGTTTTTTGTGTTTTTATTTAATCTAGTCTTTCTGTATTCCAATATATTTAATTATTTAATTTTTTAACCCTCCATCGAAGAAGAAACATCTCAAATTCATTGCGGTTGGATTCCAGATTTTGTAAGTATTTGTTTCTAGTCTTTTTCATCATCTTTTAATTAATTGTTACTTGGAAATTCATTCATATATGTTTATTAATTTTTAGCAATGTTTCTATGAATATTTTCCTTGAAATTTCTTGTGAAATATTATTTAACCCTATTCTCATTGAATTGAACAATTCATGATTTTGATGACTATAATTTTGACATGTTTCATGTAATTATGAATTATTCAATTCCATGAGTGTTTAGATTTATTTTCAAAGAATATTTAACGAATGAATTGGTGAAATTGAGTCTTTTTCTCGATTTTTATTCAAATTATGAAATAAATTGATTTTCAAGAAATGAGTTGACATATTTAATGTTTTCTAAGTAGTTTCATATGATTTAATTGAGAAATGATAATGAACCCTATTGGAATGATTTTTTAAAATGAGATTTCATTGGTAATTTATATTAGATATTCATTTATGTGGAAATAGGTTGTGATCCAATGTTTTGAAATAATATTGAGAATTTTTATTTGTAAAACATCCTTTAATGCATTTTGGATTTTTTGAAATAAAGGATTTTTAAAGGAATTTTTATAATTACAGGCTACTTTTTGGAAGGAAATATGTATAGATAAACTTTCTAAATATTGAATTAAATAAGGGGTTTTGAATTGAATTGAAGATTTTTTACCATTCAGTTAGAACTTTATGAAGATACTCAATTGTAATAATTCATTAATGTAACTTTCTCAAATCTAGTAATTACAATTGACGGATGATGAAAATGGGATAATCCACACTGATTGAGATTGGGGTGAGATTGAGATATGATTTGCGGTCTGAATAATATCATTGAAATTGATAAGGATCCTCATTGTGTTATTCATAACTTCATTATCATACCCACCTCTTTTGACTAGTCTTGGTGGCATAGATAGTTAGATGGGAAAATCTAGAATTATGATTCACTAGGGGACTCATACCTCATCTAGTGGAATCCACTACTGGAAATCTGGGTTTTCCCACTGCTCCTATACCTATGGTTCATCAAGGAGGCCTTCACAAATGGTTTCATAAAACCATTTTTAAATGCAGACATATAGGATTTAAAATGGATTTTGAAAGATATTTTAGAAATGATTTAATCTTGAGGAAAGTGTTTTATTAAAATCATATTTTTTTTAATAAGGCTTGTGTAATGTAATTTGTTATAGTACACTTTTCATGTGACTATGTTTCCTATTTAGTAACACATGAGATAACTGGGGTGTGAGAATGTGTTGTGAAAGAGATTCCATGGTTGGTTCAGGATTATATTTACGTTTTGAGCCTATTAATGAGTTGTTTTAATGACATTTTGAGATAATTACCTTATTTTTATTGGTGAAAACATGGAGATGTAGAGGTTTTTCATGATTAAGACATATAACTACTGATAAACATGTGGATAAACCATGCATAGTATTTAATTCTTGAAATGTTTGCTGTTTTTAGTCATTTTTTATTAGGAGTTTCTTTTGATGCTAATGTTTCTTGTTGATACCTATGATGGGAATTTACTTTAGTTTCTAACTCGGCTGAGACTCTCCCACCATGCACAGTGTATGAAACCTGTACCCTTATTTAATCATTCTGTTTACACAGCCAATGCAGCCTCTACCCACATTTAATCTATGAACTCAAGTCATTAATTCAATCCTTAATTCTCTCTTGTATTTAATAAATTGAATGATGTATACCCATCCTCACATGATTTCCTACCTTAGATAGTGTCTAAAAAAAAGGAATATGAGATTTTGAATTCAACAGTTAACCAGGATTATATATTCCATTTCCCCCAAGTTAACTATACAAATATAACATTAGGGTCAATTAAATATAATTTTCATTGTATGTTGTATATAATTTCCCTTCTTGGCCAATACTCACTTTTATGAGGGTGGGGTGCTTTTCACATGCCATGCTGGCATGTGTAGACATCCATAAAAATGATATATAAGTAACAAGTTTAATTCAGTAATGTTGTTATCATTGACATACTTTATTATTAATCCCAAATTTAAAAATAAATGTTTTTGTATATACATTATGAAATGAAATCCTTTTACAAGCCATGAACAACCTATTAGTGTAGAAGCCTAACATTTCATCACCCATGGGGTTTGCTTGACTTGGAGAAGTAATTGGGTAATTAATGGTATGGCCATAGAGGTGCCAATAATGAGTTATTGAACATGAGTAAATGATTTGGGATGCCTATAACACATATTGGGACCTGAGGCATGTTCCTCTTATAGACCTAATGAAAATTAATATAAATTAAATTTTAATTTAATTTCTGAGTAGTTTTTCTTTGCATAATTTTAATAGTTCACTACATCAACAAGAAACTTCTTCCTTTATCGTTTACTTAAATGTATTTTCTACTAAAGATCAATCCTATTGAATTTTTTATGACAAACTGACTTATATAAATTCTTTTCATAGAATGGACAGAAGTTGGATGTATGAAACCGATCAGATATCAATCGATTTTCAAAATAATTTGGAGAGCTTTATTGATTTTTCATTTCACAATGCTTCAGAAAGTGGTCGCATACACTACCCTTTTTCCAATTGTGTTGATAGACCTTGGTTGAGCGGTGAAGAAGTCATCTACCACATAAAAAAATATGGTTTTCAATAAAACTACATTATGTGGTATCACAACTGGGAGAAAATGAAATCTTAAATTAGTGATGATCGAAATGAAAGGACTAGAAGAAAGAATTTGTTAGTTGATCGGTTTCCGTTTATTCGTCATCATGAAAAAGAAAGTATTTTGACTCAAGAAGACTTTGAAATGAGGATAGATGATGCATCTAGTGAAAATGATGATATTGATAGGGTTAAAAAAATTGAATGGCGATACCGCGACATGAGTATATCGACAATGGGATTAAATGAAAAAGCAGGAATTTATAAACCAATTGGTTCATGGGAAAACTATGTATGAGATATCTAATACAGGAATCGATTACATTCTTAACCTCTTGAAAGATTTACTTCTAGATGATATAGATAACCATTCAGGAAACTATATGGAATGGATGTTAGTTGAAGAAGTTGTAGTTTTAAGAAACAAAATTCATGATTTCCCGAAATATTGCAGTTTATTCTGGGAGGAAACCAATGAACAAATTATTGTATAAAATTTGGAACATTGTGCTAGAAGTCAAAATCTAATGGAACACCATCATGTGTTCCATAGAAAGAAATTTAGAACTTTCCATTGATCCCCAGACTCTAGAATATTTTTATGTATGATGACATATCAATAACGAATATGGCATGATACTGAGAGAAAGAAGAATAATGATGAGTTGGTTCATCCTGCAGATGGATTTGCAAGGAAGAGATTTGATGCTCGACATACTGATTTTGCAGCTAACGTGCATAATGAGGGTTAGGTCTTTCATGCGATGGTTTTAATATATTTGTGTAGATGCTTACTTTACACAGCACATGCCCAGTTTTTATACACATTTTTAATATTCCTCCATGGTTGTGTATGAAAAAACCATTCACATTCATGAGTATACTCATATATGGTCCTTCTGATCCTGACATTGGTATTAATGTATACATGATACCTTTTATAGAAGAGTTTAAACATCTTTGGGATGTGGGTGTGTGAACATACGATGCATGTTCAAAAGACATTTTTAGATGCATGCTGCGCTTATGTGGACGATCAATGATTTTCTGGCTTATGAAATAATGATTGGATAGAGCACAAAGGGAAAAATGTCATGTCCAGTTTGTATGAAGAATATATAATCCATAAGACTGAAACATCATTGTAGTTTCAGTTTTATATGACATTGAAAATTCTTTCCAAAGGATCATCTATATAGAATGAATCGTCAAAGATTTGATAATACCATAGAGACCGATGATCCACCTCAGCGTATGTCTGGAACTGATGTGCTCAATAAATTCAAAGATTTCGATTTTTCATTCGGGAAGGCTCAAATGAAATCTATAAAGTGAAAGAATGTTTCCACTGAAACCTATTACAATTGGAGGAAGAGGAGTATCTTTTTTTAATTGCCTTATTGGTCACCAAATTATTATGTCATTTCTTAGATGAAATTCATTTTGAAACGAATATATGAAAAATGTTTCTTTCATTTCTTCTAAATTTCACGGGAAAGACAAAAGATTATTTCTGATCTCGGAGATACTTGGTGGATAGGGGAATCAGACCAAAATTTCATCCTGTGCGTATTAGTGAAAATAAATGGCAACATCAATGTTAATCTTATGTGATGTCCCTATGTGGGAAAAAACAATTTCTGGAAGTATTAGTGACTATTAGTGTTTCTGATGGCTATTCAAGAAACATATCTAAACAGGTCAATAGAAGAGAGTTGATGCTAAAATCATTGAAGATTCATGATTATCACTTTCTACTACAAGAGTTTCTTCCAATAGAAATCCATCATCTTTTGTCCAATAATGTAAGGGTGACTGTTCTTCGGTTGTGCCATTTGTTTAGAGATATTTGTAATAAGAATTTGTCCAAGTATTTATTGAAAAAAATGTTCATAGATGACCCATTAATTTTGTGTAATTTGGAAAATATATTTCCACCATCATTTTTCATATGCATGTTGCATCTGACTGTCCATATTCCCACTAAAATACTTCTCGGAGGACCTGTTTTGTTTCATTGGATGTATCCAAATGAAAGAAATATGTACACATTAAACTCTTATGTCTGAAATAGGAATACTCCTGAAGGTTCTTTCGTGAATGGTTACTTGGATCAAGAATGTTTGGATTTACTCTCTATGTATTTGTCTGATCTTACTACAAGAATGAACAGACCAATGAGAAATGAAGAAGAACAATATGAGCAAATTGAACCCAGTTTTCCAACAATTCCTAAAATAGGAGGAATTCTTGTTGTACATTTTCCAAAAGTTTCTATCTTGAACAGTTATTTGGGTCATTTTTGTTGTGTACAAGTCAACACCGCATCAATCTGAGGCCCGATGTGGCCGAAACAACTCAAAATGTCTCTTTTTGTTTCAAAAGGACACCATTTTAAGTGAAAATTACAACTAGCATACATAAAACCTACCAAACGAATTCTGATTGGGTTGATACATTAGCACAATGATCCATGGGTCATATGTGACATGTATGAGTCAGCCTCACATCAATAAGAGGCCCGGTGTGGCCGGAACCACTCAAAGTGTCTAAGGTTTATTTGAAAGGGACAAAATTTTAAGTGAAAACAACAACTGACATATAGAAAACCAAATAAACACATTCAGATTCTATTGAAACTTTAGGAAAATGATCCATGGGTTATATGTGACGTGTACGTGTCAGCCCAACCTCAATCTGAGGCATGGAGTGGCCGACACCACTCGAAGTATCACTCTATAGTTTAAAATGGATTCATTTTAATTAAAAACAACAACTGACATATGGTAAATTGACAAAACTCATTCGGATTCTGTTGAAACATTAGGACATTGATCCATGGGTCATATGTTATGTGTACAAGTCAACTGCACCTCAATATGAGTCACAGTGTGGCCAAGATCACTTTCAGTGTCTCTCTTTTGTTTAAAATGGACATCCTTTTATGTACACACAGAAAACTGGCCAAATGGATTCTGATTGTGTTGATAAGTTAGGACAATGAAACTTGGGTCATATATGACATGCATGAGTCAACCCTGCCTCAATATGAGGTGCAGTGTGGCCGACACCACTCAAAGAGTCTCTATTTTGATTAAAATGTACATGATTTTAGGTGAAAACAACAACTTACATACGGAAAACCAACTAAAAGAATTTGGATTCAATTGAAACATTAAGAAAATGATACATGGGATATAAGTTCTCTATAGGTGTCAACCCCGCCTCAATCCAAGGCATGGTGTGGTTGACACCACTCAAAATATCACTTTATTGTTTCAAAAGGAAACCATTTTAAGTGAGAACAATAACTGAAATATGGAAAACTGACTTAACGCTTTCAGATTCCATTGATAAATTAGGAAAATGATCAATGGGTCATTTATGACTTGTTTGAGTCAACCCCATCTAAATCTGAGGTATGTTGTGGCCGGTAGCACTCTAATTGTGTCTCTTTTGTTTCAAATGGATGAGATTTTAAGTGAATAGAAAAAATAGCATACAGAAAACTGACCCAAAAAATTTGAATTCTGTTGATATTTTGTCACAAAGATCCATGGGTCATACGTGATGTGTATAAGTCATCCCTGGCTCAATCGTAGTAGCAGTGTGGTTGGGATCATTCTAAGTTTCTCTCTTATGTTTGAAATGGACATCATTTTAAATACAAATGGAAAACTGACCAAACCGATTCTGATTGTGTTGATACAATATCACAAAGATCCATGGGCCACATGTGACATGTACGAGTCAACCCCAACTCAATCCAAGGTGTGGTGTGGCTGACACCATTCGAAATGTCTCACTTTTTTTAAAATAGATAACATTTTATGTAAAAAGTAAAACTGACATACAGAAAAATGAACAAATGCATTTGGATTGTGTTAATAGTTTATTACAATGATCCTTGGGTCATGTGTGATATGTGTGAGTCAACCCCTGCTTTATTTGAGGCCCGGTGTGACCGCCACCACTCAAAGTGTCTCTTTTTTGTTTCTAATGGACACTATTTTAAGTGAAATAACAACTAGTATATGGAAAATAGACCAAACTCATTTGGAATGTGTTGATAATTTATCACAACGATCCATGGGTCATATTGGACGTGTACAAGTCAAACCCACCTCAATCCGAGGCCCAGTGTGGCTGGGACCACTCAAAGTGACTCATGTTTATTTGAAATAGATGACATTTTAACTGAAAACAACAACTGACATACAGAAAACTAACAAAATGCATTTTGATTCAGTTGAAACATTAGGAAAATGATCCATGGGTCATATGTGACTTGTACGTGTCATCCCAGCCTCAATCTGAGGTGCAGACTGGCCGACACCACTCGAAGTGTCTCTCTATAGTTAAAAATGGACTTCATTATAATTGAATACAACAACTGACATACATAAAACTGAACAAATGCATTACGATTCTATTGAAACTTTAGTAAAATGATCCACGTGTCATATGTGATGTGTATGAGTCAACCACGCCTCAATCTGAGTCTTAGTGTGGCCAGGATCACTCTATGTGTCTCTTTTGTTTAAAATGGACATCATTTTATGTACATACGGAAAACCAACCAAATGGATTCTGATTGTGTTGATACATTTTCACAAAGATCCATGGGTCATATATGACATGCACGAGTCAACTCCGCTCCAATCGAAGGTGTAGTGTGGCCGGCACCACTCAATGTGTCTCTCTTTTGTTTAAAATGGACAAGATTTTAAGTGAAAACCACAACTGACATACGGAAAACCGACCAAACGAATTTTGTTTCTATTGAAACATTAGTAAAACTATCCATGGGTCATATGTGACATGTACGAGTCAACCCTTCCCCAATATGATGCTTGGTGTGGCCGACACCACTCAAAGTGTCTATTTTTTGTTTCAAAAGGACACCATTTTAAGTGAAAACAACAACTGACATACAGAAAACCAACCAAACACATTCAGAATCCATTAAAACATTAGGATAACGATCCATGGGTCATACGGGACGTGTACGAGTCAACCCCACCATAATCCATGTTGTGGTGTGGCCGACACCACTCAAAATGTCTCATGTTTTTGAAATAAAATACATTTTATGTGACAATAAATGACATACGGAAAACCGACCAAATTATTTTGGAATATTTTGATACGTTAGGACAATGATCCACGGGTAATTTGGTTATGTGTACGAGTCAACCCCGACTCAATCAGAGGCACGATGTTGCTGGTATCACTCCAAGTGTATTTATTCTATTTAAAATAGACATCATTTCTATAAAAAACACATTTAATTGGGTATGTTTAAATGAATTATGTATGTTTCTAATTAAGTTGTGAATTATGATTTAACTATGGATGTGTATAGTTCCAAGTTCATTATATGTTAAATGTGTATGAATTTATTCTATATATCTATTTTTTAGATGGTTATTGCAGGTACAAGGAGATTGGTGGTGTAAATTGCAGGCTGCTGTGCAATTTTCACAGCATAGCCTATGCCAATGATTTCAAACCGTTGGCATAGGATTCATAGAATTTCTTACCAACAGTTCAAAGGGAACCATTGCTAAAAATACATTCCCAACTTTTTTAGAAACTGTTGGGAACTATAGGAAAATGTTGGTTTTCACAACGGTTCATGGGAAACTGTTGGAAAAAAATCCCAATGGTTTAGGGAACCATTGGGGTAGGATTATTTTTCTAACCTATCCCAATGGTTTTATGTAAACCGTTGGGAAAATCTATCCCAATGACTTACTCACCAACGGTTCACAGAACCGTTGGTATAAGGTATACCAATGGTTCTCTGGCCTTTCCCAATGGTTCAGAACCGTTGGTATATCTTCCTTTTCCAGTAGTGAAAAAACCCGACAAGGTTGGGTGACACCGATCGTGTCGCACCGATTGTTCCACACACCGATCAGTCGAACAGATTAGTGAGGACTCGATCGGTCGCACTGATCTGTCCCACCGATCGTGCCCCACACTGATCAGTGACACACTGATCGTGGCATGCTGATCGGTCGCACGCCGATCAGTCCCACATTGATCGTTCACACGACGATCAGTTGCATGCTGATCGGTCGCATGATGATCAGTCTCACACCGATTGGTCGCACGCTGAGCGGTGACACGCCGATCTGTCGCACGCCAATCGGTCTCATTCCGATCGGTCATGCACAGATACAGCGTCCTTCCATTGAGATGCCACCCTTTGGATCCAGATTTTGGCAAAGGGATGGACAATGAGGGTATGGGCCATTATATATACCATTTATACAATAAATGATTAAAAATCATAACTTTTAAATTCTCCATTCTGATTAATAAAAATAGTTATCATGGAAGAGTTTTCAAATTTTTTTAACACACACTACACATTTTTTAAAATAACTATATGCACTAGTCTTCTTTGTAGGAAAATAATCCCATGTATATCTAATGTAATCATCTATTAAAAAAGATACATAATATATTTCCCCAATACAACCAGTTTTTGTATGATAAAATATTTCTATGTGAACTAACTATAAATAATTATATGTTGAGACTCCACTAATATATTTAAAACATAACATATGTTCCTTCCATATTGACATGTTTTATAGACACTCAATGTTCAAAACATATAATCATAAAGATTTTAAACATTTATTTTCTATTCAATTTAGATAATTTAACAATGTTAATGTGTCTAAAAATTCTATTCCATATGAATGATTGATCTTCCATTTCACTAAGGAATGTTATGTATTGGATGTGAAAGTCTTTTATTTAATGTGTTTAACAATTTTCATGTTGATTGGAAGAAATAATAAATTCAACATTGTAACTATGTAGAAAATATTTTTAAATAATAAAGTTCACAAGGTACTCTTTATCACATTATTTTCTTATCCATATAATGTTTTTAAGACCTTCTATAAATAAAATATTTCAAATAATATTTTTTCCATTAAGAACAATGTATCATATTCTAAAAATATATCCTATTACATTGTCTCCGAATGTGAATTTACCACAATTCATCTTGATTATATTATTTGAATATTTTTTGACTCCAATAATGTTCCTATAACATCCACTATCCATGTATCATAGTTTCTTTTTGGTGGTACTACCTTTTTATCCTTATGAATAAAACTTTAGTCTTTGGGAGGCCAAAACATCATGGTTTCAGTAATGTTATAAAAAACATTGGGAAATTACATTTTGTTAGAAAAATAAACAATATGAAACCCTTGTTATTGAACTTTATATAATGATAAATTATTTTTTGAAATGACCAACCGATTGACACATAGTCCAAATGGGATCATTTTTAGGAATTAAATAATTTTTTTGGAAAACATTTTTTTATATTTAAATTCCATTCCTAAACTAATCCCATGAGGAATAATTTGTTTCAAAATTTTATCAATGTTTTTATTTCCATAAGTATCATTTGATAAAAGCTTCTTCATAGAAGAATTTTTATATTTTAGTTTTACAACTAATTTATTATCTTCACTCATAATATTTTTTGAACTATGTTTATCAAAACTTGTTTTTTATCTATCATTCTCAGAAATAGATTTTTCAAATGATATAAAAATAGTTTCTTTTTTAGATTTGTTTCTCTATTATATTTCAATAGATAGGATATTTAATTTTTTATTAGGGTTATTCTTGAATAATTTGTGGCTATATTTTCCAAGAAAATATAATTTTTGTTAAATGAAATTGACATTTATCATTCTCTAAATTTTTAGAATTATGAGAAACATTATTATAAGATGATAAGATAATATATTTTATTGATGTAGAGTCTCCATCGGATGACATAACAATTTTCTCAATAGGATAATTATAAATTAGATAATTATTGGATAGATATATTTGATTGTGTACCTTTTCTATGAAGTATTTATTAACAATAGGTACATTATCATAAAGACATATGTTCCTCAGAACAGAACACTAATTCTTAGATGAATAATTAGAATAATCACCACCCCTTTTACTCCAAGTGGTAGTAGTATTCAAAACAACCATTCCATTGGATTTTTAATACATTTTGTCTTCCATGATGAATTCCTTTGCTTTCTATCATTACTCATTATCTTTAGACAATCTGGTCATATATGTCTAATTTTCATACATTTGTAGCACCTGATTTCATCATTCATGTCACATATATCATTATGATTCATGTTAAGTCTATAGTAAAAATTTTTCTTTCCAACTATATTATTCGTCTTTCTTTCTAGATTAGTTGGCTCATTTTAAAAATTTACAGAAGTACATGAATTGAATTGAAAGCCTCATTCTTCATTCTTGAATAGTTAACCACTTTTTCATCTAATTAATCTCTTGGTGGTATGGTTGTATTTGTAGAAAGGGAATATGTACTATTTTTATATTTCTCATCATCTCTTTTGAGTCTTCATTTTCATATCATAAGAGTAATAATGATATCTTATCAGGTAAGATTATTCAAATACCTTGTATCATACACACCAAATATATTTTATTACTACTCAGTGGGCATGATGTCAAATATTTTCTCCACGTAGTTTTTGTCACCAAGACCATTCTCTCTAATGGATTGTAAACACTTCATAATGGTCATAAATCTTTTTTCCATCACCGAAATAGATTCTCTAAGTATAAAATCCAAGATTCGATATTCATCTCAGCATAGATCACGCATTGTCTAGAACCATTGAATTTCCAAAAAAAAATGAGTATTATAACCTTTCTTAGATATATTTAGCACCTTTACAAAATTATATTTGATAACATATGATTCTTTTCATACATAATACTAATGTATAAATTACACTATATTTTAACAAATATTTCTACTTATCTTGATTTAAATTTTAGAAACATCTTTATATTGAATTATGTAATATATAGGTATAATACAACAAATTTTAAATCCTACATTAATAAAATAATTCTTCATAACATACCTCCTGTATTCATAGTCATCACCATTTAATGTTGGTGGTCTTCGAGGATTGATAATTCCTATTAAACTTAAATTTAAACATAAAATATTTATAAATAGATACAAATATTATTTTTACAAAAGTACATGTAAATTTAATGAAAATATTATAAAAAAGTATTTATATAAAAAATTTTGACAAACATTCAATATTAATGAATTTAAAAAACATTATAATGTATATGAGCAGTGGTATCCTACTATGATATCAATTTTTGGATAATATGAGAATGATTAGATTGATTTAATTACAATAGTGGGAGTGAATTATAAGTAAACACATAGTTTAACAAAATTACACAAAACTAACCCAAAACATTTTTAAGTATAATTATTGGACTCTGGCCCTTAAACTGATCAATAATGAATCAAAATTGGAACCAGAATATTGACTGATCAAATCAATGTAATAATAATAATAATCAATATGCATCTGATTATGAGAGTATGTTAATAATTGAAATTATATTATTATCGATTAAAATAAAATAATTGTTCTAAACCTAATCATATTAATACAAATACAAAAAATGTATAGAAACTTGAATATGATAACCAACATTCATATTACATCATCATAATTAAACACAAGAAAAAAAAGATATAGAAGAGAAAACTAATGTAACAATTAATTAATTACTATTTAAAATATAAAACTCTTATAACCTTAAGGGTAATGAGGTAAATAACTCTGAATAACAGTATCTACTAGTTTTTACATATATTAATGTGGGTCTTTCATTTTCAATTAAATCCCTCAATATAATGATCAGAATTTCTCAATCTCATATCCCCAAGAAGCCTTTGATATTATTATTTGCACTATATTATAATCCACATAGGACATTTACAAGAATATCAGATTCTCAATCATCCTATTCATAGAATACCATTACCCTTATGATGATCAAACTCATGTTAAAATTACAGAAGTTATTATGGATACTACGTCAAATGGTTTACTTAGAAAAAAATAAAAAAAAAATTAAACAGATTAATTACAAGAAGTTAATGCGAATAAACATTGAAGAGAAAATTTAGTCAACCATCTTAGAACTCTTCAAATAACTTTTTATTTATAAAAATTTAAAAAATAGCCAAATTGATATTCAAATGATCATATTTTTTACATTTGTTGAAATAGATTCATTCAACCAAAACATAACAACTCCTTGTATCTGAATGTCCATATTTTTGGGGACTAATACTATTACAGTGTTAATGTTTTTCAACAACATAGAAAGAGGTCATCAAAAAACAATTATAAACATAAGTTAGTCTAATGGAATTCATCAATATTTTCATTACAATAATAATTTTGAGTTGTAGTACAATTTGTTCGGTTCCTACAACATTCTGATTGACAATACATTATAAGTACGATATAAAATACTAATGTAATAATTCTTGGGTGATAAAGGTGACTCTAATTGATCAAAAACATAGTCATTTTGATAATAATAATGAATAATTTAATGTTTGTTTTCATTATACAATAATAAATACTCTAGGTGGGTAAAAAATTAATGTTCTCTATAGAAAATCTATAATGCAATGGGCCCATAAAATGTTTTTAATCATATTTTAAGAAGGTTCATGGGATTTACAAAACATAATGAATTGAAATGTATGATTTAGAAATTTTGACTCAATATGTATATCTTACCATTATTATGACATAAAATTTAATTGTATCGGGTCTTGAAATGGTGGATAACTAATTTTTCATTAAAAAATGAATAAATTAAATAATTAATTATCTAAATGATTTATATAAAAAAATCTATTTATTTATTTTCTTCTTTGAAAAATAATGAGGTTTAGTAAAATAACCCCATGTATTTATATAGAGAAACTAGTGAAAAATGGATTAGATAAAATGTAGGATTTGTGATATGGATTGATGATGAACACATCATTTTTTGTTATTGTAATTACTTGTAAGAAAAGTCTCCATCATATTTAATTCATTAATTCTAGTTGGAATATTTTATTATTTGTTTTAACATGTTCTTGTATTATCTATAGATAAGGAATATTCTCAAACTAGATGAATCTAGTATCTATTTATGAATGGCCATATCAACTTTCATTTTTATAGGAATTATGGGATGAGACTATTTTGTTCATTGAATATATTTTAAACCAATATTAATTGGATTTCCAACCCATTATTGACGGTCATCTCATTTTTTTCATCATAAATTACTCTCTTTTTTGGTTAATGGATATTCACTAGGGTTCTTTATATGTTCATCCTGAAAAATCAATTTGGATTATGATTCATTCTAAAAAATGAATTCATTATGGGATTCATTGCATGTATATTTGGGTAGGTTTTATATTTTGGACATTAAGGACTATGTTGTAATATAGGGTCATCAAAATAAGAAGAAATAATGCTTATAAACATAGGTGTATTATTCATGAATCAAGACATTTGGATGACATAAAAGGAAAAACCAAAAATAATTTACGTGATAAGTGGTTGGACTATTTCTTATATTGATCAAACAGTCATAGTGAAAATTATTGTTATGAATTTTTAGAATAATCTATGAAATAACATGTGGTCATAGAGAATATTCATGGAGGTGATAAGTTGTTTAAAAAAATCCAAAATATATGATATATATTATGAAAGAAAAAATTAAATTTATTTTTGTATGTGGTGTATAGGGTTTCCGTAATGAGTTAAATATCAAATGATGTATGATATCGTAACACACGACATGAATAATCCAATTGAATAATCATCATTCATCTGTATTATACGCATAGAGATACCATGTGGCCTATATTGTATGATATCTAACTTATAATTCCATGTATCCTTATTGGACCATGATATCAAAATCTAGGGTTCACACTATGAAATACTATGGACCCTATACACCTTGTTGAGATCATCACATGTATTTTATTTTAACTTATGAAATCCTTTTGTGTCCCTAGTACATGGGTAGGTGACAACCTATGGTCTACAGGCCATATAGCCAAATCATACACCATGTACCTATACCAAAACACTACAGAACCCATATTCCATTCTGTAGACACTTGTTAGAATGTTTGAGTATTCTATAATGGTCATAAATTATATTATAGGTGCTATAAGATCACATATTTAAAAATTAGTTATATATATTGGAAGGTATTATTATATGGGTCCTGTTGTGATGTGATGAATTCCCTCCCATATATAGGGTTAGCAACCATATTCCCTTCACATGGTCATGTAATCCTCCCCCTATATGACAATACATATATGTTTAGGTACCCCAAATTTCCCAATGCATGATTCTCTATATAAGAGTCAAATCGACACATCTAAGGTTTTTTAAAATGAGGTATGGATATTTTTTTAAATTTCTTATGAAATACATCTTGGATTTCTATCTCAACTGTTAAAATTCAAATAGATGCCATATTTTTGTGGATATTGTGATGACCCATATATTATTTTGATTATTGAAGTTATCCTATGTGAAAATATAGGTTTTTCATTCATACTCTATTAATTTTAGATAATAGGACAGTCATGTTTCAAGGATTATGTTTTAGTGATATTAGGATTTCATACCATGTTTGTACATACTCACCCCTACATTGGAATATTTCCCACAAATCTCATATATTATATATAAGAGAGGTTATTAGTTGTGTATCTCTACGATAGAGGTGTCAATGGAGCTGAATAATATTTGGTGATAGTGTACTCTAGTTGGTTTTTATGATTAGTTGTATTATTAGGTTGTGTAAGACTGTTTAGAGTATTGGAAATGGCCAGTCACAACTTATGTATAACTCCCAAATTACATTTTATTGGGTGCATATTTTTTACAATTTCATTATGATATACATAACTTTTCACCGATATATCACAGAGGTTCTTTCCTATATTATAGAATTTAATATTGAAATTCATTTATGTATATCTTGTTTAAAATAATGTGTTTATTATAGGTAAATCTTTTAATCCCACCCATATATTTGATATTCATATTCCATGCTAATTACCAGACTATAAGATATTAAAGGTATCATTAAGGTGGATCTCTTGTTCAACCACGTACCAAGAGGGTTAAAAATTGGTTGAGTCACGTCATAGTGGTATAAATGAGTTGGTGTCATAGATATAGAGTTTACGTATTATTCATTCATAGTATTATTTTTTGAATTATGGAAAACCATGTTGAGTTGTTTTGAGTTAGCCTCTTATGATATAGAACCTAATGATTGTGTAATAGCCAATGTATCCATTCACCATGTATGTGACAACTTTATTTTAAAATCATTTTACAATATAAACAATTATAGTGTTTAGAGATGGCCTTTCATGAACCCCTATCTATAATGATACCACAATGAAGGGAGATATACAAGGAACCCGATTTACCTCCACTAGATGGCCTCGATTTGAAGATTAACAGTAAGGGAATAGAATTATCATAAATATGTGTAAATTTCCTCTATAATAATATATAATCAGGATATAGGATAATCTAATATAATAAAATACATGAAATAAAATAAAAGAAACCCCAAAAACCATTTCAAAAAACATGTACGTACATAACATATACTGATTCAAGACTCTAATGTAAATACCCAAATGTAATAATAAATCAATTAAACAAAAATAGTCTATGTGTATGAGCTAATAATTAACAATTAAATCCAATTTTTACAAATATAATCCTGAAATTGTTTTTCTATAAATAGGGTGATCATACAAGTATACTCAGTATGGAAATACCGAAGTCTCTCAAGAAATTGTAAAAATAGATTACTAGGGAACCCATGAAGAAACATAAGAACCATGAATTATTAAACAGGTCGTCTATCTAACCAATTCTGAAAAAGGTATTCCCAAAAATAATTCTAGATGAGTATAATAACATACGATGTCAAATATCGATAACAATTGGCTATAAATAACTTCTTTCTCACATATTTCATATCCTCATACCCCAATATAATTAGTCATAGACCACCCATCATGTTTCTACATAACATTACATATATTTTTCCTATAGAACCTTGGACTATCAAATCACATCTAAATCTGAATTAGAATCATATTGTGAAAATGGTTGATGAAACCCCATTCTATCCTCCTACCGTGAATGAGCCCCATAACAATCCATCTGACCACATCAGATTCCACCTGCAGGTATGTAGTCTATCGAGATAAAACACCACTACTAGAATTTTTAAATCTATCCACGAAATCCCTTGCATACCGAACTCTCATGGAAGAAAGAGTGGAAATGATAATATAGCTATAAATCCATCACCAACAACTGGATTTTATGGAAAATGAACCAATACAATTATATGGGTGTCATCATATTTTGATTGATATTGATGGGGGTATTTATAGAAAATCTCATGGAACGTACATGGTTTATATGTATACCCACTCACAAGAAAAAACTAGTTGTTCTCAATAATGGTACCAACCAACTAAAAAAATTCATTCATTAGTTTTCTCCTCTTTTTTCACAGCACTACACGGAAAACAATAAATTAGTGAATTTTTTTTAGAATAAACCCTTTATGCCTCATTTATTTTCAATTTATTCATTATCCATCCAAACCATAATCCAACAAAACCCCCAATAATTTAAATTTCAACATTATCATTTAATTTTTATACTATCTGGGAAAATAACATAACACAAACATTCCAATGTCACAATCCACTTCCCACAAAACACACCACTCCTCTTCACACAGCGTTCAAACCTCACCACCGTAATGAATACTCATCCATTAATTGATAATAAAAATATAAAATTCCAATATTTATAAGGGGGATTTTCATCAACTCAACTTCAGAATTTAAGGGCATTATTAGAAGTTCTATAAATCCTAGGGAAATCATTTCATTAGACACATATAATTTATGAACATATTCCATCAATGGTGACATCATATGAATCAAACAATATGAACTCCACAAAAATATCAATCGAACATAAGAAATTTATCCTATCAACCAATATTTTTATTTGGGAATTAATCTAATTAATTTACAATATCATAAAAAATACAATGATTTTAAACAAAAACATTGCATTCCCCATCTTCTTTGATTTAATTAATTCGATACATCTATATTTATTAGGTGAGAATAATCCATCCCCCATAGATAATAAAGAGTGAAATATTACAACATAATAAAAAAATGGAATAAATAGACTCTCTACCTGAAATAGATGTTTTCCGACTCACATGATACTAAAGGTCGAAGAAGAAAGGCCCAAAAACACAATTGCATATGAAAACCCATGACCAACCCGAATGAATGCATGGTTCATCAAAATGGAACCCAAAAAACACACCTGATCAAATGAAATGTTTCCACAACCATTAAATGAGGAAGATCACATGGGAAAAAATAAGGTAGGGGATTATACCAACTATTTCCAATGAGAAGCCACCAGAAAATATGAACAATGAAAGAGGAAGAAGGGATGATATATCCTCCTTAAGTGATATGTTTCCTCTAAAAATCAATCGGTAGAAATGTCTTAATGAGAACATAATTTTCCTAAAAAATTCAAGATCCAAGAAGTCACCCCTTTATAGTGAAATCCAAAATATTATAGAGTTAAACACATGGGATCTTCAAAACAAACATTGTAATCATTATTATTACTGTATAATCTCTCCATATTGGAAAATTGCACAAAAAACATATATTCTAATATGAATTAAATTACACCATAAATATTATTCTTCTTGGAAAAAAATCCATAATAATAACAACCAGTTATCTGTGGATAAGATATAACGAAACATCCTAAATAGATATAAACTGTAATATTATTGAATAAATCCCACAGTAAATCATTAACCTCTATATTATTTAACACCTATACCTACAACTTCATATAACATAGTGAACATCCTCATTACTCCTTTAAACATTATTGAATAATCAAAACTGATAATGTAATGCTATATGATGTAATAACCCTTTACACTAGATACCACAAAAATGACTCTCATCAATGAGTATCAAATCCATATCCTTAAATGAAAAGGGGTCCGAACAACCCCTTGTGAGATAACTCTCATGGATCAATTCATTCCTAAAAGGCTATAACTCGTAAAAAAACACCCTATTTTAGTTCCCACAAAACATCTCACATGACCACATTATCACATCTCACCAGTCAAAACACCCCACCTTCATTAACCATCCTCAAACCACCGCATTTTGAAAATATCTTTTTCACAAATATCTAACCCCGGATACATCAAATGTGAAAAACTTCCAATACCAATACACAACACTACACAAGATAATTAAATTAATGAGTTACATATTCCAGGTATTGATGTTATCCTCTTTGGGTATAACTAAATTTTCAACATTTTATTAATCACATCAATGTATATTCCTTCTTGTAGAAACTAAGATCCTATCCATTTCATGTGTTGGTATCTTTATCATACATCTCACATTAGGAATATATAAAAATAAATAATATAACATATTATAAAATAATGTTCAAAACATCATAGGTAAAAACTAAGAGAAAAAGTCATAACAGATCTTGGTATTTGGAATTCATCTTTGTCTCTCACAACCAATTAATCTCCTCTACATAACCATACTTCACTAATACACTATCCAAATAGTTGGTTCATCCATTAATCAACTTCTCTTCATGATCTAGGATATCTAATTGTAGCTACAAAAGAGTCATTTCATCTTTGATATCAAACATTTCATAGTCGATGATGTAGTAGACATATTTAAGATACTAATGAATATGAAAAAAAATTGAAGACTTGATGGATCCTGTCCATTCATGTTAAATATTTAAATTGATATGAAATATCACAATCACCCCCAATCACCTCAAATACAGTAAATACATTTGAGAAAACTAACTCCACATACCAAACCTATGCTACCATCATTGAGGGAAAAATCTCCAAAACACATGGTATCCAACTTCGAATTAAAAATTCCTACGCATATGATTATCCTAAGACTGCAACCCATCCTACATTTTATTAATCCTATCATGAAAAATATCAATTGTCTCTAATGATATATTCACAACATAAGGACCAAGAACCCATATATTTCCAACCTCATCCATATACATGGTATAATTACATTGAAAACTAGACAAATCCCCAAATGGTTCCATGTTGAGGGATGAGTTATAGTTTTCCTCATAATAAAAGTCATCAAATGTATTATTACTTACCCATGATCCTCTAAATTCTAAGACAAAATACTACAATAGTTCCTCATGAACATATATAGTATACATTTACTACACACCCTTATTATGGTGGAAAATAGTACTAAGTCATAACATAATGTAAAAAATTGTAAAAAAACAAAATAAAATAACAATGTAATACATTAATAAATATATAAGAAAAGGGAACCAATAACTCTATGTACTTGCACTGCCTCATCAACATACTTATTACCAAAAGTATCCACAGTTCCTAACTCCCTAATCGCAAAGAAGGGAGATTGTTTTGTTGAAGAATTCAGGATTATCCATTCATCATCTAAAACTCCATGATATTGGGGTATTATTATGGTTAATTCCATTAAGATGTAACCCCAATATCATTTGGGAACAAACATGGGCTTTAACAGACTTCAGGAAACTTGATTTTATGTCGTTTCCAGCAAGAAAACCACACATTGAGCCCCCAACTCTACCACCAAAATCCAATCAACATGCCATGTAACAAATTAAAACTCATACTTGTACCACCGAAGGTGTTCTACAAAACATTATGAAGGAACAAATCATGAATATCCACTTCAAAAAATATTGTTACTATAAATAACGGTTGGTTCGTTCCTCTGTTTTACCTTCCCACCAGAAAATTACCATAGCTGAAACAATTTTTCATCACATATGATTTTAACTCTCCTGAATGGGACTCGTCAACCTAATGGATCATAGAATAATACACCATCATATAAAATAAGAAACCTCCAACATCAAAAATCCTCAAATCAATATGTAGTGCTACAAACTCATCAAATTCCCTCTAAGAATCACTAAACTATTGAACAACATGTTTTTATAACATCCTGATCAATGATTCGGCCTCAAATATATTCTTTTGTTTTGTGTAGGTGATCTAAAAATCATATTCATAAAGAATATCCATCCAAATCTACAACTATAGATTCAAATCAAGATGGGAAAATATATTCCTCAATCTAGGTTATGTTGTTAAGTTCCAAACGTGATCATATCTCATATCTATAAAATTTATATCTGTTTAAGATCAAACAAAATATGATATGCTTGGAGTGGTAATAATATCATGAACTCACAATCTTATCAATGGGATTACCTAAAAAATCATTGGTAAAAAAAAAATAAAAACATCCCATTAACTTTGGGAGCCTCTTATATTTCATTTCCAAATGATTCTGAAGAAAATACATCCATATGTGAAAGAAGGGGCTCCTTGGTTCTACTCACCACTAAGAATATCCATTCTCTAACAAAATCCATACCTTGACCATTTGAATATGTTAATTGACTTTCCCTTTAAAGTATATGAAAACTTCTAACAAATAATTCATCAAGTTGATGCC
Source organism: Viscum album (assembly GCA_963277665.1). Lineage (NCBI taxonomy): Eukaryota > Viridiplantae > Streptophyta > Magnoliopsida > Santalales > Viscaceae > Viscum > Viscum album. The sequence goes on along the minus strand of OY728141.1, from coordinate 817,937,915 downwards.
AAGGATTAAATCTTATAGATTCATCCATAGTAAGAAATGATCCACATAGGACTGATGTGGACACATCGTCACCCTACAATCCTAACAAACAAAAAACATGCTACCCTATCCCCTAAATTGAATAGTCAAATCTATGTTCATGGGGTGCCTCTAAATGTTTGGTCTATGAAAATTTACAAGAGAAGGATAAAAAAAGTGTGTGAAGACACTTAATCCAACCAATAATTTATATGGATTGATGAAAATCTTATTGTACCTTAAACGACTTTGTCCCTTCTAGCATTACTGCCACTATAGCCTGTAACTGACCATTCCCACCACCCCAACCAAATTATTGAAAACCTCTTCCATGAACACACTTGGTATGAGATCCCTAATCTCAAAGATCATATTTAGGTCTACCTTTTCCAATTGTATCTCCCCTTTGTGAAGCATAATAATTTTTCTACTATTGCTAAAATGGCTTCGCTAGTGATAGCTATTGAGGCTGGCACTGATCCTGACTGCCAACACCAAATTGCAGTCAAATAACCAATGGGATCTAATTTTCACAATGGAATCTTATAAAATAGATAAATAACTTATCATGATGTCCCTAAGAAAATCACAGAAATATATATACCTAGAAGAGAGTAAAGGAAGTAGTTGAGTTTTACAATTGAATAGTCAAAACCACATGGGTCCTTGCAGTTGAGACCTTCCACTAACAACCTTTCTCATATAAGAAACCTTCAAGAACCCCTATCATGGAAAAAGTTTTCAAAATTCCATAAAATTATTCCCCTCTATATTCTTTTAATCATATTTATATATCAACAATATAAAGGGAGAAAAAACATACTAGATAGAAAGACGAAGTGCCTGAACATGGCACCACACTATGGACTCCTCATCGAGAAAAAGGCCTTGGAAAAAATGAAACAAATCTTTCAACTTGGTCATAATCTCTCAAAAAAACACTTCACTAATTAAGAGAATGAATATCATACCTCTAAACCTTTATTATGGAACATGAATGGAAATCATTCTTGAAATCATTCTAAACGTCAATCCATGTTGTACCACCTCATTGTTCTTTACTAGAAAAAGCATCCCCACTGACACTAAACTCTTCACATCTTACTAACTACCAATGGGAATGATTAATATATTGGGTCCTTGGAAAAAAGTGATATTGAGATCCTCCAACATATAATTATCTCCATATTAGAAACACTACCTCAAAATTCCCCTAACCAAATCCTGGTAAAGAATATAATTTCCTCACCCATTGATCATCGTCCCCAACCAGATGAACAATCTATTGATCAATATAATCATCCTTCTAAACCTCAACTACGAAAACAAAATGAAAAAGATAAACAGGAACTATTCATTAAAATCAAATAGAACACCCTTTGTCTAGATAACAAGGAATTTTAATTTGTTTCATTTTATTCAGTTTATTTTTTAACCTCATGGTACAGCCAAATTTAAACTAGAGCATAATGGATCATGATGCACATACTTTTCCATGGTATTTCCCATGAAAAATGTTCCACCAAACATAGTAATTCAATAATCTCAGTGTACGTAAACCAAATAATTGGGGGCAAAACAATCTGGTGCGTTAGTTAGGATCCATGGAGTACATTATGTACAACGATTAGCTAGCATTGTTTTCATAACAACCCATGAGAAACTAAAACTTCCTAATTCTAGTCTCCATTATATACATCAATGATATTCCTATGAAATGACACTATCATTAACCCCTCACTTAGATGATTCTATAATAAATATATAGATAATGACCCCTTAGTCCCACCTCCAAAATGACTGGTATGGCTATATGCACTGAGGGTATAAAAATATCTTAAATGGGAGACATTACCAACTATAATAAAATCGGATAAGTAGATAAAATTAAACAAACATAAGAAAATCGATGAAAAAATATATAACAATATCCCAAAAACATACAAAAATGTATGTATAAATGTATCAGAAATAAATAAAAGACTCTAATATAAATACTCATAATTAATACAAATCTAGCTACACAAAAATTGTCCAAGGTTCTAAGCTAGTAATCTACATATCGATCTACAAAGTCCTCCTGGAAACATGAAAATAAATTTATGTATTTAGGGTAAGCTAAAAATTAAGGATTTTAGGGAAATACTAATGCCTCTCATGAAAAAGTGAAGATAACACAGTAAGGAATCCAGGAGAAAATCATAGAAATAATGTCACATAAAATGATCAATTATCCAATCCAAACACACATAGGAATACTCATATAAAAACAAATTCAATTTATAATAGTATAATATGAATCATATTGATAAAAAAGTGTACAACTCACCACTTACCCACTAAACATTGACACTGAACCTGATACTTGATCTGTCATTGGGCTCGCATCCCATATGTATAACACATCACATATTGTTTCATCGTCAGAATCATTTTCCATGACATCATGTTTTTAGCTATATTTGTATGTTACTAGGAACATGAAGAACATTAACATGGTTCCCACCTTCTAAAAAGAAGAACCCCCTCTATATTCCATCTCACCACACCACAACACACCAAAATTCACCAAGTACCTCACATCACATCAACTCTACTGAACATTTTACTTATATCCATCAATGAATATGAAAAAAGAACTACCCTAGATGTGATGGTGGGGTAGAGTGGGCAACAATCCATCCATCCTCTCCACCAAGATGTTGTAAAAAACACACAACATAAAAATAAAGGTTTCATCACTTGGTGTTCAATGTTGGTGGGGTTCATATATAAAATAAAAAAACATAAATTTTTTATAATTATTTCAACCAATAAGCACAACCAAGGGGTTCACAACCAATGTACCAAAAAAGTCACAACATTCACCACATTATCTTTCAACTCTAAATGCATAACAACACAGAATAATCGTAAATTCATAAGCCACATTTAATTAAGGCGAAAATAGTGGGCCTCACATATTTAAGACTGTATTCATTATCCGGTCAATCCATCAACCAAACCAAACAAAAAATATTTTAATTTTAAAATTACCATTTAATTCCAATACTACATAGTAAACCCACATAATAGAACCATTATATAATGATTATTTATATATCACAACCACATATCACACCACCCCACAACACATTCACACCTCACTTTCATATATCTTTGTAACACCTCACATCCCCACTATGTGATCAAACATAAAAAGATCACAAAATCCTACCGTTTATAGATTTGTTATGGGGATTAATAAAAATTACACTTCTTTATTTAAGAGAATTGTCACACAAGAAATAAATTCTACAAAATATATTTCCCTAGAGAAAAATAAGTGCTTATCTAATTCCATTTAGGGTGATATCACAACCATCATACAAAAAGAACTCTACAACACATATCAAAAAATATTACAAAAAGGCTCCTTCCTATATTGTTTGTCATTGGGAATTCAATCCCATCAATTAACATTATATAGAAATAAAAAAAACTTTTAAAACTTATGATTTTATTCCCCTTACCAATTGATTCAATTGAACAATTTAATTTTTTTCTTAGGCCATCATAAACCATCTGCTATCGGTAATCAAGAGTAAGTACTTACCAAATGAAAAAAAAGTGAACAAATGGAATCCCTACCTAAAAAGTGATTTTTTCTAGACAATGTGAACCACATGATAATGAATAGTTGACCATAAATAGAAACTAAAATTGGAAACACTTGGCCTACCATATCCACAACAAGTTTCATCCATCATAATGCCCACAATACATAATCAAATCAATGTAATGATGTTTCAATTATTCAATGGGGATGATTTCAAGGGAAACAATGGGTACGAGAGGATAACATCCAATGCATTTCGAATTAGAGACCCCCAGAACTAGTTACCAATGTAGGAAGAATAAGGGTTGATATGTTCTCATTCAATACTAGGTTAAAAACTATAACATATATGGGATATAAAAAAATGGGAATATAATTCATCTTAACAATAGATATTAAAATATTTAATACACCCCATTTATATTATAAAAATAATTTAATGGGGTAAAACACATGGAATAATTAAAATTTACACCATAAACATCGTTATTATGACATAAACACATTATATTTTTATATAATTCTGAAAACATGCATCCAACTAGAGTTTACTAATTCCACAAATTCCAATCTTATGATAAAAAACCAATTCTCACAATCACCCATTTTCTATAAAAAATCCATAAATAGAATGCCTCATCACCCATAAACCGTTGTGTTATTACATAAATCTCCATTTTTAATCAAAACCATATCTGATTCTTCAAACATATAGCTCATGTTCATTAAAATCTCAAAATATTTTTCAAACATCATATGAACACTCCCAAACCACCAAAACTAAAAATATAATTCCATTGGATGGAACATTCCATTACATGGTACATATAAGATATAAGAATAGGTCTTCCATTCTTCTTTTATAATTATGATACCCATATATGCTTTATTAGTCATGTAAAATTATACCAAACTATAGGATTTTTGAAAATTAATAGCTAGTCTAGATTCTCCAATAGGGTTGTGATGATGTCTTTCTTAATAATAAAGCCTTTGTTTAGTGTTATTACGTATCATTAATACAATTGAAGGATTTTGAGAACTGCTTCAACCTATCAAACAATTATAAGACCTTCCCATGGAGATTTAGGTTAATTATTTATTATAGGATGGGAAAATTACTATTCACTAATTGTATCATGATGGAGTGTGTAGGAATAGATCGTTAAATTAGTTATAATGGTAGGAGTACCTAGGTAGTAATCAATAATATATTTTTAGTTAATTAGGGACAAGCTATTGGTGATATTATGAATATACCTCCATATTCAAAACACACACAAATAGTTGTTAGTAAATTAAACTAGTCATTCTGAAGGTGAATAATGATTTCGTTGGAACATGGTGAAGTTGAGTGTAAATGATGTGTCACATGCATAGATAGAGTTTCGGATCCACTTTGATGAGGATTACTTTTCTATGACTCTATGATCATTACAAAATAAATAGACCCTCATTTTGAATTAATGAGGTAAGATTATCATATTTTGTACTTTAATATTTACAGTCCTCACATGATCTTCTCAAAACATGGTTCATATTGGGTATTTTTGAGAATTATTATTTTTGAATGGTCTACATATAGTAATACATGATGGAGTAGTGCCACTTTGTATCCCAAAAAATATTGTGCTAATGAAGCGTGCCTCGATAGTAGATAATTTTTTAGCATTGTATCCCTAACCAGTTGTGTTGGTAGTGGTCACCCAAGAGTACAGACCTCAGCAGCAGGTGGTGAATGTTGAACTTTGAGACCTGTATTCCTATGAAAATTATATTTTTAGTAACATAAGAACGGATTAAGAAGTTAGGGGTCATAAAGGTTATCTATTAATCTACGATAAATGCAATGATTCTATAATGATGTTTGGGGTCATTTTTTCACCTGAACTCCAAAAACTGTATTATGTAAATGGAGGATAGACAATGTAGCATCCCATTTTAGGTTAAAAATGTCGATGAACTAATTCGGAATACTATGTTACTTTAGTTGTGCCTCCCTAAATGCTGGAGGCTCCCGACTATCATCGAGGGTCTAATACTGGTCCAAGATAGACTATAACTTCGTAAATAGTGTAATATTGTATTGTAAAATTACTAAGAAATCTAAAATGGTATATAAATAACCAAAATAATATATATCACAAGAGGGAAAAAATGGAAATACAATATCAATTATGAAAAGTACATATGCCACGAGAAGTACGTTACATGTGTCACAGTACAAACCCAAAAGTAAAAACAAAGACAAATCCTAAGAATGTCCTAGACAACATCAAGTACCTCATCCATGCTCCATCCAAAGTCATCCTTCTCACATATGGATTTCCCCTTAACCTATCAAGGAAACCGGAAGTCTAATTGGTTTCAGATGATTGAGCCAGAGTAGGGTGTGAGTACAACTCATTAGGCCACCACCAATGGGGTCTAGAACAAAATCTTATCCATAACAGTGTACATAGTTGTTTAATGAAAAAATTATAAACAATAATTTTATAAATTTATATTCTCTTTATTACTCATTATCTGAGCACATATATACCATGTTCCCAAGGACACATGAATGATATGATATATCTAAATTTATTTTTTACCATTGAAAATTTTAAATTGAATGTCATTTTTACCATTAAAATATTATAATAAAAGTAATAATTCCATTATTACAATTCGTAATTACATATTTGAACATAATTGTAATCATTCATATTTCAAAATAAATGACTAAATAGAATTATCATCATTCATCATGTAATAATAGAATGTAATTATTACCGTGTGTATTTTATAATAAATGACTGAACTACTTTTTTTACCATTAATCATTTCATAATTTAATGCCATTTTCTCCATTCAAATTTCATAATTAATGAGTGAAATCCACTTTTACCATTCATCATTTCAAATATCATATAACAAAAATTCAGTTTAATTAATTTACCAATTTGTTAATAACACACAATAGATTCCCAAAAATATCACCCCCTTATTTAATTCAACAATTAATTAAGCCATCAATTTCATTATTAATTACAAAATTATATTATCACATCAATCACATTAATTTATTCACCAATTAATTTATCAAATAAAACCTATTAATTAATTAACTAATAAATTATTCAAATCCACATTTCAAAAAATCCATAATTAATTCATCAAATAATAATTCAATTCCCTATCCCATAATACCGTAATTAATTTTACAATAAGATTTTTAATTCAAAATCTAAAATATCCCATAATAAATTCAGAAAATAATTATTCAATTAACTATTCCAATATCACAAATTTCTATTCCATTAATTACGTAATTCAATAATCAAATTAATCAAATCCTATAAAAAATAATTGTTTTTCATGTAATTGAAAATCTACAATTAAATATGCACATATAAAATCAAGACTATTGCATTTTAATAATAGACCACATTCCTAATGATTGATGAAGTATTTTACTCAATCCAAATCACAATTTTCAATGTAACAGTGACATATAATGAGAGCATGATTCAATTCATAGGGCGCACTGTGGCCCCTAACAATGTGAATTGACAATGAACCTCTTCTTGGGGGGGTACACATTTTTTCCTTCTAGGGAACAAGATTTGAATAATCGCTCACTAGTCACGCAATCCCTCTCTATTTGGGGTTGCACGGTATGACGGGTAAGGGCAACGGTTTTGGAAAATGTGTTTCTATTATGAACTAGTCTCTTTCTTGAATTTATCTCAAATTTCCAACATAAAGACTCCGCGGGATGTCCTAAATGAAAAGTACAAAACAGAATGAAATATAATAGCTGTATTCAATCCTGATACAGCATCAGTATACAATGGTGTTTTAAAATATCCCCACCATATAATAGCTCGTCCTCAATCTATGATCAGAACCATATCAAACATTCAATGGAAACATGACCAAAAAATGATCATGAATATTTACTTCTCACTCAATTTTTCCACCTGATCATGCCCAAGTTGTCACAATAGATGAACTACTGGATTTGTATTTCCCCTTGATACATTCTCACTGAAATCTGTACAGATATCAGATGATCCTAAAAGGACACATCTTTATCAATATCAACATCATCCACATTGATCAAGTGAGAAGGTATGAGGTGATACATCTAAATATGTGACATAAGAAAAAAATCACTAATTTCACCATACCTCTCTAGAAGAGACTATCATTATACTAGTGGCCTGATTCCCTCCACAAACACAAACGGTCCAACACACTAGGGCACCAACATACCCTATCAATGTATCATATGGGGACCCAATCTAGGACACACCCAACAGAATACATAATCACCATATATAATCTATTTGGGTTTTATACATCTATCATCATATGGAATCTATCTAATCTGATATGTATACATTCAATTATAAATCATCTGAACTTTGTCTGATGTCTCCTCTGTGTGACTCGGTGCCAACAACATTGACTCCTCTGCCTCTGTCTAACATTTAGGCAATATTCATGTACTACCATAAAAATCATTTTATTGTTCCATTTGTATGGTATATTGATAAGATTATTTACTGCAAAATTATACCAATTTTATTTTTTGTACGCAATATCAACTAATGTCAAGAAAATACACTCATAATATATCCTCATTCACCTAAATAATATGCTTTGACTGCCCATCCATCTGTGGGTGGAATTCTGTAATGAGTAAAAAATGTGTACCAAGTACTTAATGTTATAAATTAAAACAATCTATGTAAAATATGAGTCATGGTAAAAAACCATAGTCTATATATCCCCGTAAAAATTGAATATCTCATGATCTTATATTTTTCTCAATTATTCCACTAAAAAGTCAATTGTATAGGCATGAAATATGCTACCTTTGTCTAATGGTACTAAATCACCCAAATTGCATAATAGTTCTAATCATTCCTTTGGATACCCACCACCAAATCTATATTCACATTGTCCCACTTCCATTATAGAATGTGATATGACTATATAAAACAATCAGGTATTTGATGCCCAATATTCACCATCTGAAAACTGTAACTACATGTCACAAACCCTTCTATCTCAATTTTCATGCCCGACCAACAAAAAAATCATCATAAGTCACAATAAATTTTTATCACATATGAATGTACCACCAACATCGATGTAAGAAAATGATTCATATGGTCCTCCTACATACTCATTGTAAAAAAACTGATTTCTTACATAGATGGTATCATTCTCAACTATAGTTAAAATTGAAGGTGTATACCCACCATGAAGAATTTCCCTCATGATCAAGGACTCTAAATCCTCATACTATCTATCCTTGATCAATTCCAAAAGATTACACTCTTTTGAAACTGGTATGTGGGACATTTTTTCCAGAATTTCTTGAATCACAACATCTATCTCGTCCAGTAAAGTTATCATCTTCCACTAAGCACTGGACTCCAGAGTAGCCTGAGTCTGGGTTTTCGTTTTTTAAGATTCATCCACACGGTTTACCTTTCTGAGATTTTTTACTAGATCAAAATAAAATGATTGTGTATGCTCATCCTAACCCACATCTGATGATTCAAATCTCACTTTAATAAGATATAAATCACTCTATTGTGATCAGTACACATAGTAATGTTTTACCCAATGTATTAATAATTCTATCACTTCAATTCATAAAATACTTTAGCTAACTGGAGTTTATGGATAAGGTAATTCCATTCATGTGACCTCAACTATGGAGACCCATACACCATTAATTGATCTAAAAGCATAAATAAATCTCCCTTAACAACCATAAAAGAATCAAGATACAATGCATACATCTCCGGTTTCGTAGGATGGATAAAGAATTGTTTCGATATAAAGCACTTCATCAACTCCTTGAAGGAATTCAGACATGATTCTGCCCATTAGAACATTACGTGCTTTTTGTTAAGACTAAAACTAGGGTGATCAATTGGGAAAATTCATGAATGAACCTTCATTAATATACATCTAACCCCATAATGCTTGGGATAATGATTACGTTCTTTGGATACTCCCACAAAACCACTGTATTCACCTTCAATGGGTCCACTAAAACCCCTTCTTCTATAATCATGTGACCCAATAATATTACACTATCAATCCAAAATTGACACTTAGATACCATGGAGTATATCCAATGACATCTCAGTGTAATCAGCAATATGTCAGGGTATTGGGAATGATCGTCATGACCCTTGGAATACCCCATGATTTCATCTACAAATAGTACCAAAAACTGATCTATGTATGGATGGGTGATTCATCTCGTGAAGGCCATAAACACAACATGACAATTCATCAACCAAAATGGAATTATGAATATCTCATAAATTCTGTAACAATTTCTAAATACTATCCTCAATATATAAGAATGTCGATCTCTCAACCGACGATACCCTAATATCTATTAAACCATGTTGAAAACACATGATCCTATCAACTAGTTAAGTGATTATCTATAAAAAAAATAGGAAACTAGTTCATCACAGTCATCTGGTTCTACATTTTAATGTCAACAAATATGTGCATAGTTTCAATAGCCTTCATTACAAACAAGACAAGAGAACCCCAAGGGACATACATAGATAGATACACCACTTATCCTACAACCCCTCCAACAAATAATTAAACTCCTGATGCTTTGTAATTTCCATTCTTTATGTTATAATAGACACTATATAATCCCTCATCATGAGTTCAATTGTAACATCCACATCTCTCTCAGGTGGAAACCCAATGAAGTCATCAGGAAACACTACCTAAAACCTATCCAATACAGGTGTATGGAAATTATGTTTTATATGCCCATAATTTATTGAAAAAAATAGAATCCTGGGTAGCATTCCCTCCCATATTATGAGTAATCGTTCATGTTCATCTCACCCAGATATCCCACTCTCTACAATGCATATAATTGTATCTCGCATGAGATGTATGATTAAATATATATTTTTTACAATCTCTGTGGGATTTTTATACTATTAAAAAACACATACCCAAAATTAGGTTAATTTTTATATGTAATAGATATAATGATCCCATTGAAAATGACTCTCCTTATCCTTGAAAGATCATCCCTTCCATAAACAAATGTCTCTCGACCGTACTTTCAATAGTGTATCTATCTTTACCAACCCACTCCCAAAATCCATGTACCTAATCAAAAAAATTAAATTTTGTGAATAACTATAGGATTTAGAGCCACCAATATCAAATAATAAACTTCCTAATGTGGAATATACAAGAACAATACCTCTCAATTTCAACTGTCCATCATCTTTATGAACATTTATAGGATTAAATTCATTTAACATTCCTACCCATCTATCCTGATGATAATGTTTTAAATCCATGAGTAGCACCACTATAATGATATGCGTGATTTTTCCTAGAGGCACCACATCCAATACCTATACCACCATGTCTAGTACAACTCTTGTTGTCATACTGATGTGGGGTAAAAGATCACCTTCCCCCACCTTGATTATGTCAAACTTCTTGATCACTACTTATCCATCGTATGATCCTATAAAGATTATGTAGATGTAAAATCTTTCCAAAAGAGCATAAAACTACTAGTGGTTGATATTAGTGTCTATGAAAAAAACTTAACCTACAAAACAGGTGACAAACCACTCGAGTAAGATCCTATTTTACTGATCCATCTATCTGGATACTCAGCCTCCATCTTCCATATATAACATTTTCAAAAACAAAATCCTAACTATGATGGAATACCTTATAATCATTATGAGACTATGACATATCATGCATTAGTATCATCAGTAAGGTTCCCCTCAATGATGAGATCATGATCTATGCTCTTTTTAATGTCCAATAACCAAAAGTGGTTAACATGTGACATAATATCACATTTATGTTTTTCCTAGACAATATGCATCATGTCTGTATCATACCCTTCCAACATTATATTAAAGAGTTTAGAGTCTATAAAATTTCTTGTTTTTTCAATCATAGACATACTCCCCAAGTCAAACTCATGAACACAAATTCTCTATCTTGCCTTAGAATATATGGATAAATGTGATGCAATAATTACTCGAAAAATTCAATCCATAAAATTCCATCATCATGTCCAGCCAGAGACTGCACAACCCACCATCGAATCATTGATCCTCACAATATGTAACAAGCCAACATTGCCCTCTTTTAACCAGGATCCTCCAAAGGGTCTTTTACAGTCTGGGTGGAATCTATACTTGACTTAGCTCCCCTATTCCCACCCTCTCAGTTAAAATATGTTCAGTGTTACAACTCAAAACCATGTGATTGATTAGACATTCTCTTCACTCCCCACCCTAGGTCTCATTACAACAATTAAACAAAGAATGAAAATTTCTCATGAAACATCTCCCATTATTATTCACCAGAAAATACCAGTTCCTCAAGTTCTATCAATAAAGCATCATTCAAAATCATGCCATCATGTCTTCCTCTCATAAAGAATCATCATGGAGGAATATATTTACAATTAAAAAACAAAAATCTTGGGACACCTGAGACCACATTAACACATTTCACAAGAGGGTTCACATTATTCCATAATAATACTCTTTCCCCCAAATATCTCCACATAGTAAAAACCATGGTACTATCACTACCCTTAACCATCCTATAACTAGGAAATTGTTAAAAAGGTTTTATTCATTATCATATTTGGGTTTATCATTAGAAACACATTTATTCACATCTTTCATCATTTAACAAATTTTCAATTTCAAATTAGGATCCTTTTTAGCTAAATTTATCAAGAAATAAAAAATTATCAATTTCAATAACATATCCATAAAATTTTTTCTAGTGTCTTCCTATGATGTTTTTGAGTCAAAATATAATCATGAGTTCCAAGAATGATGCATGAATAATAAAATATCATTCCTTAATGTTTCATAAGTCATGTATATGAATATATCAATATAATTATCACATCACACCACAATTTCATCATCCAATGTGAAATAAAATAAACTATAACAACAAATAATAATGAAAGTAACCCCACCCTTGGTACTTGGGTCTTACCTCATACAAAGGATACATATTGCCAAGAATGAACTCAAAACCATGGCCCTAATTTTACTAGTCTCATATATTTCTTTCCCTATATAGTTTGAAAACGGAAAAGAAAAGAAAATTGGAAATTGATGCAACTTTGGAATTTCCCATCCTAGGTTCCATATGTCTACTCCCCTAGCCAGATCGATTCGTGTCCTCAGGAATAACCCCATACTGTAGAGGCTTCTGAATAGTATTTATGGTCTAATAATTTTCATGGGGAGTATATACCCTATTAATCAGATTAATACAGCAGTGGAAAATAATTATGGAATAACAAATGATATAACCATAACTATATTAATAAAAATATCTCAAGATCATTAAAACTAGAAATATAAAATTAAATATGAACAATAGATATGAAAATAGATGTATTTACCAAGTGAGAAATGAAAAACCAAAATTAAAGACACTATAAAATCTAAATATTGTCCCATATACGGTCTGGTTTCCATATACATTATCAATCCAATATAATCCATCCAATAAAATTCCTTTAGCATTATTATGTCCTTGAAAAAAGATGTCTATTCAGGTACTGATCAGGCATCCCGAGTAGGGTGCGAATACAACATAGTAGGAAACCACTAGTAGTGTCTAAATCAATATGCATTCTTAAACATCGTATGTAGTTTCTTATATAATAATGTATATGTTATAACACGAATAGTTTCCATTTATTCAATTACTCTTTATTTATTTATATAAACCTCAGGTTCTAGATGACACCTGAATGCTATCATATATATGAATGACCTTATTATAATTCATAATTCATAACTAAATTCTATTTTTACCATTAATATTTTATAATAAAATATGGAATTATATTTTGACCATTCATCATTTCATATTTGAATTCCATTTTTATAATTCATATTTCATAACACAAGGTTGAATTCTATGATTCCAATTCATCATCTCATAATTGAATTCCAATTTTACCATTCGTATTCCATAATTCCTGACTGAATGAAATTTTTAATATAAAATAATTAATAATTTAATTCCATTCATACCATTCATATTTCATAATACAAGATTGAATTAAATTTTTAATTTTCATTATAAAAAATCACATATATAAATAAATTAATTAATTTAACAGTTAATTAATAAAACTAATCAGTTCCCCCAAATACATAACTACCATAAATAATTAAACAACTAATTAATATCGCAATTTCACTAATAGTTTAAAAAATATATTATCATATCAATCCAATTAATTAATTAACTAATTAATTAATCACCTCAAAATAATTAATTAATTCATCAGTCAATTAATAAAATCCATATTAAAAATCCCCATACTTGAGTCATCAATTAATTATTCATGTTTTAGTCCCAGAATCAAATAATTAATTTGAAAATTAATTATTCAATTCACAATATCAATTATCCCTCAATTAATTTGAAAATAAATTATTCAACTCACAATCCAAATATCTTAAATTTCACAATCTCTCAATTAATTTATTTAATAGAGGAAAAATAATTTATAATAATATCATACCAATTAAAAAATCATATACATTTAATTGAAATGAATACATTATTATTTGAATAACAAACCTCCAACATAATGATTGACGGATAACGCTTGTCAATAGAAATCCCAAATTTCAGTGGAAAAATGATGTTGAACATGAACATGATTCAATTCTAGAATACATGATTTAAATGAATCAAGATTTAATCAACCCTGAATTATATCTAGGTCTAATCGTAGATTAACATCCCTCTTTTATATATGAATGGGAGTAGGAGGGAGAGAGAGATCTAGTCTGGAATAAACACATATCTAGGGAGGTTCATGTCTTCAATATTCCCTAAAATTCACTATGAATGGAGGTTGGGAGGGAATTGAATCTATTTTGAAGGATAAAAAATTTATGGAGACATCTTGGTATGAGTTAAGATAAATTTGGATGAGTTTTAGGATTCAATAAAATTTAAATCTAATTTTTTGGATTTAAATCATGTCTGCATGGTTTCCTACTCAAGGAGTAAAACTTCCCCAAACTATATGCCTTAGATGAGAACATATTCTAGGTGGCTCATAGTTTCCCATAAAAGTGCTCACGGTTTGAAAATTCATACACCAACTGTTAAATCCCTCTCAATCGAAGGTTTTATAGTTTGATGGAAAACGGTGAATTATTTGGGTAAACTTTTCAACAACAGTTCATTTCCCACTTTCTTCCATTTTTATCAAATTTTCACTCAAACACAACTTATGGATTAATCCAAATGTTATGTACTCAACAAAAATTAAATTTATAACTCTAAATTATCCCAAGACAACTCTATGAAATTCAAGGGTTTTATTGATTGAGAATGGACCACTATGTTAGATGAAAAAATTAATTCATATAGCTAAGTAGGATGGTAATGGAGATTCTCTATGAAGTGGTTATGGTATAGGATCCAAGGGACTAAAAAATAGAAAATGATTTTGATCTGATTATTCAATCAACTTCAGTTGGTCCATTATAGGACCACATGGTTATAATTAAATAAAGTAGGTTGTTTTATGATGTTTATGATTATAACACAGATTCTCCAAACATGATTTAAGATACAATCAATTTCTTCTTCCCAATAGCATCTATTATGATATACATAATTAGAATCCAATCCATTTTTCTATATCCCTTTTTTTGGAAAATATAATAATGTAGTGAATCTATATAAATATATCAAAATATAGACTCTTATTATGGGATATTCTATGAAAACACAAATATACGAGTAGATTGACATATCTCTAGGTGGATGGATGTTAATGTTGGACCAACTGATAGTTAAAATGAAGTCAAATGACTTAATTTACAAATAGATAGGCTATTATAAACATTAAATGAAGAATATATACATGAGTTATTATAGTTTTTTCTTTTTCATAATCATTTTGGAATTTTAAATATATAATTTTAGAGAATTAGAAAAAATGCTAACATTTGAAACCATAATAAACAACAGGTTCCCTTCAAAATAGTTTCATTATTATTATGAAAAACTAGTGTTCATTAATTTAAATTCATGTTTTATTGAATATACAATTCATATTTTTATAATAATGACAACACAAAATAGAATTTTCTATAGTGGTTAATCCATCATTATTCCATGTGAATAAATTAAAAATGTGTGATTATAACAACAATGAATGGTAAGGGATATTAAAGTGAAGGATACCCATTGACCCATTTTAATTCATCAAACCTAATAGGTATGTTTTCCTTTTATTATAATAATCATTGAGTAATAGAAAATCCCATATGTACTCGTGATGTGAACTACTTGGTCAACATTTTTCATAAAATATTTCATAAGGAAGAATAATGGAATAATAAAAATTCAAGAAGGTTTATTGAAATAAATGATGTATATTATTCAAAAAATAAACTTTTAAACATGTGAAAGAATAAAAAATATTTTAAATCAATTTTTCTCTTCTTATTCAATAAAATCATTTGATTTCTATAAATAAAATTAAAAGCTAAAACATGAAATATAACCAAGAGAAAAAATATAAATAATAACATATATAAAAATTAATAATATCATAATAGTGATATTCATATTTTCATAAATCATAATGATTAATTCAAGTAATTGTTCCAAGACATCATAAACATACAATCAAATCCTCATTCAAAAAAATCATAAATATTAATGAGGAATTCTTCAAATACTCCGACTAGTTATCCTCGTGATACCCAAAAATCCATCTAGTGGATATAACTGGACCCATATGACACTTAATAATTATAATAAATTCATTATTTGTAATAAATTAATAACTATTAAATATATAATATATATAAAAATTTGTATTTAAAAAAAACTCATATTAATTGTCATCATTTTTCACAATCAATGAATAAAATGACATGATTGAATGTTTTCCATAGAAATAAGGTAAATTTTTTCATTAAAATATATACAATGAAATTAATTTTATAATTTAACTAATTGTTATTCATATGATAATATCATTAAAATATCATTAAATACATTCTTCAAAAACATGTTAAAATTATTCCATTCTTATGATATTGTTTCAAATAATAATATCATGAATATTGATTAAATTCGATTATTTCATGATAAATAGAAATTGATTATAAAATAATTTTAAAATTAAATAATGGTCATGACTGTGGAAAACATCATTCATGTATTTCTCATTAACATATAATAATATTTTCACTCATTTGTAAAAAGTCATATGTGAGTTGTACAGAATGGATTTGAAAAAATAAAAGTCAATCATTTTTAAAAAGTAAATTGTAGGTGAAAATTATGTATTATGAAATTTAAAAAAATATTAAGAAAATATTGAAACATTTTATGAACCTAAAAATAGGGGGAAATATTTTTAAATGAAATCACTAAAAAATTGTTTCAAAGGAAAATATCATACCTTGATCCATGAATCATTGGGTGCATTACTAAATAATAAAATCATACAATATATCAACATTATTAACAACTTCCATTAAACAATTTCCATTATAATTATTTATTTTATATCATTTATTATAATGAATTTTTATGTTACATAATTCTGTTAGGTTCACCTTCATCAAAGTGATCATGGTTCAATAATATCTATATTTTTAAACATGAAAAAATTATCATTTTTTAAAAATCAATTTTATTTAACAATCATCCATGAAATGTTGACATGAAAAATGTGTCATATATCAATATGGATGATGTAGTATACATGTATATAAGAGAAGCTTTATCATATTTTAAATGGATGTAGTGTAAGAAGGAAATTGATATATTTTCATTATAGAATCATAATTATTTTATTAATATTTTATATACTAATTTAATACATCCTAATTTTAATCCTTGTGATAAGGTACTTCAAAAAAATAAATCAATTTCTGGAGGTGGTAGACACAGATACACACACGAGATGCTTTCAGTTCCAATTTTTTTGAAAATAAGATGAATAAAAGTTATTCCATTATCATAGTAACATTTTATATTATTTATTATACTAATATTATCATATCAAAATGGTTAAGATAAAATTAAATGAGGTAGAATAATAAAAAGGTGAAATAACCTAGTTATAATTTGCAATGAATCCTTGGAGATTTTACCTTGACTTACACCATTAGTGTTGATATGATGGCCTTAGGGGAATAGAAAATAAATTAGTATACATATAAGGAATCATAGAATATTTCTTTGTGTGATATAAATGCCTAGTGGTTCAATATTTGTTAATATTATTTTAGATTATGTACCCTTTTATATGTGAGGTTGGTGGAAATCATATAGATACTTGAAATAATAATGTTTAATATGTGTTAAACTATTATAAAATGTATGAAACTACCATAGATTCAAATATATGGATTATAAAGTCAAAATAGAATAAAAATATTATTTATATATATGTTTCCATGACATTTTTAAACAGATATTTTAGTTTAGAAAACACATTATCCAGGATTAAACATAACTGTTTTAACAAGTATTTCCCTTTTCGAGGGTACAGAATGTAATTTTATAAAATATAAGGGGAAAATATAATGAAGTTTACATATATGATCAGTAATTTCCCATTAAACTATGTTATTTGAGTATTTTTATGATTTTATATATATTTTTAATATTTTTAAAATCATTAAATACAATTTATTACATTTTCAAGAAAATTCTCAAAATATTACTCTAAAGACATATTTTAAACCATTTATTTTGAAGGTTAACTATTTAATTATAATATATATTAAAATAATCAACTCAACTGGTGGGAAACATAATTAAATAATACAAAATTACTTCTATTGTTTTCAAAATAATTTAATTTATTTTTCTTCTGCTTTTATAAGTGAAATATCAACATTGAATAAACGTTTGAGGCAATTAAAAAATATCTTAATATTTAAAAAACTATTATAAATATATATTATTAATAAAAATTTATTCAACTATATTCATTAATATATCTTTTTTATCAATATCCAATTTCAGACAACACAATAAGTGAGAGAGAGTGAAATTTCGTAATTACACTTTTTATAAAATTATAAAATGGTCAGAATAACCTGAATATTGAAACAGTTTCAATAAATCAGAAAAGATTATTATTTTGTCTCACAAATGGACTTAATGAGTGTTTTAGGATGGTTTTTGAGAGAATATTCAGACTTATCCCATAATCTCAACACTAGTTCACCAATTTTTTCCTATATCATGGGGATAAACTTCATAATGGTTATTATTCATTATTACTAAAACTAAAATAGAATATATTTAATAATTATAATATGGTGATTATAAATATTTCATAGTAATTCTATGTGTAAAATTTCATAATTTTTAAATCATTACTTTTATATACATTAACAAAAATTTTAAAAAAAGAAATTTTATGCTTCTCAGTTAAATAATACAAACATAAAATAAAATTTTGATTCTTATGGAATTTATTAATTTATATTAAATAAAAGTTATCATATTTTACATCAAAATAAAATGAAACATAATATCATGCTTTGAAATTTCATGATTAAATGAAAATTATTAAGATTTTTTCAAAATACATATGTTTTACTAAAAAATGATATGTCAATTTTTAAAAAATAATTATAAATATAAACTATAATAGAATATAAAATTTTTTATTCAAAAAATAATTTTCATTTTTTAAAAAGAAATTTCATGAAGCGGATGAAGTTAAATATATTTTACATAAAAAATGAAATAAAAATTATTTTATATGAAAATTTATTTTAGTATAAACTGAATTTATAAATATTATTTTAACTCTATCTACCACTATATGAATATAAAAATCATTTAATTAAATATATTTTCAATAAAATACATTTAAAACATTCTTATTTTGTGATTAAATTAATTTACTTTTTTTAAAAAAAATTGGGAAATAGAAAACATTTTTCTGAAAAAAATATATCATTTAATTGTAAATAGATTTTAAAAAAAATTAATTTTTATTTACTATGAATTAATTAGTTTAGTTTTATTAATAAAACCTTATATGTATATTTATTAATTATTTTCTTTCAATTAATCGCCAAAAAAACATCTATGTTATAATGATCAAATATAAATAATTATATTTATATAATATTCCACATTTCATTTATGCTAATTGTTTTATGGTGTATATGTTATTAAACATTGTATTATTTAATGTAGAATTACATATTGAAATATTTTGTACATAAATTTTCCAACAAATATAATAATTTTCCCTAAAAATATTAATTTTATTAAATTAAAATTAATTTATCATAAAATTGTAATGATATTAGAAAATGATTTTTTATTGATCATTAATTTCTCATTCAATACTAGTATAATTATTATATCATAAAATAATGGACCACTAATATTGTCACACATAAAACTATAACGGAGTCCCTTGATAGCGTGGTGTTACTGTCTATGTAATATTGGGGAGATTTGAAAAAAAATTAACTATAGAGAAATGTGTTGTATGTATATATTCTTATATGATTATTTTCCTCTACAGAGGCGTAATTTTATTTATTAAAATTTTCTTCATTCAGTTTCCACTTATATAACATGTCATACCAGTGGAATTGAATTGTTCATGAATAAAGAACTCAATTAAATATCAAATTGATCATAATATACCTAAATGGATGAAATTTTATTTTCAATGATCCAATATATTAATGAAATCCAAAATAGGTTAGCATATATTTAGATAATATATGATAGTAATAGAAATTCATTTGAAGAAACACTATATTAATTCCCAATTTCTTAACAATAACACCCAATGTTTAACATTAATTATTCTATAACCATGTTACCATAAATATCAATAAAATATTCCAAACCAAGTTGAATACCCAAAAGAAATTCACATATAATCATCCGAAGAAGCTAATTTTCCCATAAAAACTGAAACACAATAAATCGAAAAAAATATCTTATTTTCTTCCAAAAAAATTGCAACCATTATTTGTAAAATAAAATCCACTCTTATAAAAATATATATGAATTTACCATAATCATACATTGTTCCCAATATCATGAAAATAAAAATAACATCAATCACATAGTCCCTATGTCACATTTTGATACCTTTTATTTTTAAATGATATGTAACACCACAAAATTCTAGAGTAAGAATATTGTATTTGATAGAGTGTATGATACGCGAAATGAAGCACATAAGGTAATATAATATCCATATACTTTATAAGATGTTTTCTATTTAAATAAAAAAATTTATATTTAAATTTAGTCAACATTTAGGTATCGTGAATTACAAGAAAGATATACCTTCATTAACAGCTTATGTTACACCTCAGAGTGACCATCCTTGTTAGGTTGTGTTACATGCAAGACTGAGATTCACAAACCAATGATATATTATTAAAATATATATTTTTTAAAATAATAATAAGATATATACTGGACTTTATGAATATTAATAACTAAATAATGAAAATATACGGTTTATAAAATGAATTCAAATGTTAATATTTAATTACAAATGAATATAAGAACTTGGGTAATATAAATGAAAATATTAGTTTTTATTATGAACAAAAAGCTATATTACACAAATTAAATAACAAAATAACAATTTTTGAGTGATATTGATGTAATATATATATATATATATAATATTTAATATAATATTTTTATATTCATCTAATTGATTTGATCACCTTAAGAGAAAACAAACCCAATTTTTTTCATGTAATGCTATATTTATATTAAGGCATTTTTATCACCTTTTAATGTTGAGCCCATTTTACTTCTGAGTGTTGATCATATAAATAATTTAATATTTAAAAATCAACTTCATTTTTATACTAGAAACATTAAAATTATCATAGTATGGTGTATTTGAAATTATCTATAAAGTTTCATTTGTTAATGAAAAATTAAAAATACTAAAATTTATTTCTAAAATGATGTTCAATATAATTTAAAGATAAGGATAAATTATGTTTTATTATAGTTTTAAGGTTTAATTAGATAATATTTTTACCAAGGAATACAATTTAGGTCATTGTAATAAATTTCAATTTTAAATTTAGTATAAAAACAAAGAAAACATTAGAAAATTTTCACTCTAAAAACTCACATTGTTGTCATGCATGGGGGAATAATTTTGATATAATATTTTCCATTTTTTGGATGAAACAATATGTGATGTGTTATACATATGTGATGGGAGCCCTATGACACATTACATAGGGGTGTCAGTGTCAATTTTCCATGGGAAAGTGGTCTCTTGTACACCTTTTTACCAATATGATTCATATTATACAATTATAAATTGACTGCGTTATTTTATGAGTATGTTTATGTGTGTTTGTACTAAATAATTAGAGTTTTTAGGTGATATTTTTTCTACGTTTTTCTCACGGATTCCTTAATGTGATTTTGTCACTTGTTCATTAGAGACTTTAGTATTTCCTTTAAATGTTTAATTTTTTGATTACCCTAAATATATAAACTCATTATCAAGTTTATAGGGGGACTCTGTATATCGATATGTACATTACGATCATAGAACCTTGGAAAATTATTTTGTATCTACATTTTTATTAATTGTGAGTATTTATATTAGAATCTTGTATCTGTTTCTGATACTTTTATACCTGCATTTTGGGATGTTTTTGGGTTATTATTATACATTTTTTCATCGATTTTATTTTGTTTGATTAACTATATATACATATCCTATTTTATTATAGGGGTTAATTCCTCCCATTTAGGACATTTTTATACCCTCAGTGAAAGTAGTCATCCCAGTTTTTTTGGTTGTGGGACTAAGAGGACATTATCTCTATATTAAATATGGAATCATATAGGGGGCGATCATGATAGTGTAATATCCCTGGAAGATCATTAATGTATATAATTATGATTGGAATTAGGTACATTGAGTTTTCAAAGGGTATGTATGGAAATAATGCAAACTAATCGTAGTACATGATGTACTCCATGGATCCTAACTAAGGCAACTGAGTTTTTGGCCCCCAATAATCTGTTTAATGTACAACGAATTTATTGAATTACTCAGTGTGTTGGAACTATTCTTAATGGATATACCATGGAAAAGTATGTGCATCATGATTAAATATGTTCTCATTTTAATCTGGTTGTACTAGGAAGTTAAAAAAAATAAAATGAATAAAATGAAACAAATTAAAAATTCATTCAATCTATATAAGGGTGTTCTCTTAGATTTTAAGGAACAGATATATTTTATCATTGGCATGTGGTTTCGATTGTTGAGGCTTATAAGGATGATCAAGTAGATCTTCATATTAATCATATGGTAAGGGTTGATGATAAGTGGTTGAGGAAATTATATTCTTTTCCATGATATGATTTGGGGATGTTTGAAGTACTGTTTCTAATATGGAGACACAGATCTATTGGAGGAACTCAATATCACAATTTTTTCTCCATGACCACAAATATATTAATCTTTCTTATTTTTAGTTAGTAAGATATGAGGATTTTCGTGTCAGTGGGGGATGATTTTTGTTGGAGAGAAGAAAGAGGTGGATGCATCATTGATTGACATTTAGAATGATTTCTAGAATGATTTCCTTTTCTGTTTTATTATGAAGGTTAAGCGGTATGATATTCATTCCTTTATTAGAGAATTATTCACTTGTGATAGATTAGGATCATGTTCAATGATATATTTCATTTTTTACGAGACATTTTTCAGGATGAGGGTTCTTTAGTGTGGCTCCATGATCACGCACTGCGTCCCTCTATCTAGTATATATTATCACCCTTTATATTGTTGATGTATCTATAGGATAAAAAAATTATATAGGTGAATTATTTGATACACTTGTCAAAAAAATTTCTATGAAATGGGTGCTTAAAGTTTATTTATATGAGAATGGTTGTTAGTGGAAGGTCTCAAGTGAAAGGACCCTCGTGGTTTTGACTAGTCAATTGTAAAACTCAACAAATTCTTTTCTGCTCATCTAGGTATAACTGTTTCTGTGATTTTCCTAGGGACATATAGATATTTTATTTTTTTATTTGATTATATTCCATCATCAAAATAAGTTCCCATTTTTTATATCATTGTAATTTGGTGGTGGCAGTCAAGTTCACTATCGGCTGCAATAGCTGTCACTAGCGAGGCCATTTTAGCAATAGGAGATAAATTGGTATGCTTCACTATGAGGAGATAAAATATTAAATGGTTAACCTAGAGATGTTCTTTGAGTTTAGGGATCTCATCCCAATAGTGTTCATAGAGTATGTCTTCAATAATGATTTTGGGGAGGTTGGAATGGTCAGTTACATGTCATAGTGGCAGTAGTGCTAGAAGGGAAAAAATCGTTCAAGGTAAACTAAGATTTGCTTCCATTCTTGTATATTATGTGTTGGATTTAGTTTCTTCACACTCCTTTTTCTCCATAACATGACTGTTTTCTTAGAACAAACATTTTGAGGAACCCCATTCACATAGATTTGACTATTAAAATTAAGGGATCGAGTAGCTTGTTTGTTGTGTGATATGATTGTAGAGTGACAATGGGTCCATATCAGTCTTATGTGGATCACTTTTTACTATTGATGAATCTATATGATTTAATCATTTTCATATACTTGAAAAATAATATGTTTTAATTTATCAACATTTTTTTGTGGAGATCCATTTACCATATTTTAATGGTCAATTTGTGGTTTTTTAGAGAATGACGATTCTTAGTGGTGAGTAGAACATGGGAGCCCATTCTTCTACTTATAGATGTTTTGTCTTTGGAATCATTAGGAAATGTGAAATAAGAGGCTCCCATAGTTATCAGGCATTTTCTAAATGTTTTCCCAATGAGGTTATTATGTTATCCCATCGATAAGATGTTGAGTTTAGGATATTTTTACGACTCCAAGCATCTCATATTTTGATGGTTCATAATAAGATATAACCTTTTTAACATTGGGATATGAGCACTTTTTGGTCTTCATAAATTACCATAGATTTAGGAATATCATTTATCATCATGATTTGAATCTATATTGGTAGATTCAGATGAATATTCATCATGAATTTTACTTTGAGATAACCTACACCAAAGAAAAGTAGAATTTTATGGTAGAATCATTGATCAGGAAGTTATGAAAACATGTGTTTCAATATTTTAGTAATACTTAGAGGGCGGTTGATGAGTTTGCAGCACTAAACATGGATGTGATGATTGTTTATATTGGAGTTTTATTATTTTATATAATGGTGTAGTATTTTAGGACTCATTAGGTTGATGGGACTCATTGGGAAGATTCAAAATCGTAACTGAGGAAAAATTATTTCAGCTATGGTATTGTTCCGGTGGGAAGGTAAAACAGATGAAATAACCTACTACTATTTCTAGTGAGGATATTTTTTCAGGGGATATTCATGAGGTATTCCCCCTAGAATTTTTTTAGAACACCTTCGATGGTACAAGTTGTAGTTTATAAAATGTTACATGGCATGTTGATTGGGTTTTAGTGGTAGAGTTTGTGGCTTAATGTTTGGTTTTCTTGCTGGAAAATTCCTAAAATCATGTATCAGGAAGTCTGTTAAATCTTATGTTTGTTTTCAAATGATATTTGGGTTACATCTTGATGAAATTAACCATAATAATACCAAAATATCAAGGAGGTAGAGATGATGAATGGATAATCAAGAATTATTCCACATAACAAGATCCTTTTTAGTGATTACGGAGTTAGGCACTGTTGATGCTTTGGGTAATAGGTATATTGATGTGGCAGTGCCGGTATATAGAGTTATTGGTTTTAGTGTCCTATATAAGGATTAATTTATTATATTATGAATCAAAAAAAAATTTAGTTTTATTACATTATGTTATACCTCAACACTATTTTCCATCATCAGAAGGATGGGCAAGAAAATTATACTATATATGTTCATGAGGACATGTTATAGGCATGTGACTTTGAATTTATCGAATCATGTGTATGTAATATTACATTTGATGAGTTTTAATTAATGAAAAACTATAATTCATCTGTCAGCATGGATCCATTTGTTGATTTGTCTAGTTATCGATGTCGTTATCCCATGTATTTAGATTAGGGTAGAAATTTATTGGTTCTCAGTCCCAATGCTATGAAAAGAATATTAGAGAAGGTTAATCATTTTCATGATAATATTAATGAAATGTAGGACTGGTAGAAATATTATGCTAATCATATGAGTACAGACATTTAATTCTAGGTTGGATAACATTTGTTTTGGAGAGTTTTCCCTCAATGATGGTAGCAGAGGGTTGGAATGTAGAGTTAGTTTTCTCAAATTATTTTTGCTATCCTTGAGTTGTTTGGGGAGTTGGTGATGTTTCATATCAATTAAAATTTACAACATGAATGGAGAGGATCCATGAATTCCTCAATTTTTCTCAACTTTATCATTATCTAAAATATGTCTACAACATCATAGACTAGAGAATGTTTGATATCAAAGATGATGTGACCTTTTTGAAGCATTCGTTAGAGATTCTAGATCATGAAGAGAAGTTGATTGATGGATTACCCAACCATTTATATATTGTATT
Organism: Viscum album; assembly: GCA_963277665.1. Taxonomy (NCBI): domain Eukaryota; kingdom Viridiplantae; phylum Streptophyta; class Magnoliopsida; order Santalales; family Viscaceae; genus Viscum; species Viscum album. The sequence goes on along the minus strand of OY728141.1, from coordinate 817,911,620 downwards.
AGGGAAGCATGGTTATGTAGAGGATAGTAATTGGTACCTAGAGAGTAGGATAAATTTATAATACCATGATTTGTTATGTGTTTTCTCTATCTTTTCACTTGTGATGTTTTATTTTTTAATTTTTAATATGTTGGATTCTTTATTTTTATATATTCCAAATGTGTGATGTATGATAAAGATACAAACACATGAAATGGAGTGGATCAGTTTTTCAACTATAATTCATATATATTGATGTGATTAAAACAACTTGGGAATGTTAGATCCACCCAAAGAGGATAACATCCAGACATGGATTATGTAGCTCATTAATTTATGTATTTTGTGCAGTGTTGTGTATTGGTTTTTGATGTTTTTTACATATGATGTATCAGTGATTGAATGGTTGTGTAGAAGAAATTATAGAACTATAGTGGTTTGTGGATGGTTCATGAAGGTGGTGTGTAGTGACTGGTGAGAGGTTATAATGTGGTCATGTGAGATGTTTTGTTGGAACATAAATAGGGTGTTTTTTACAAGTTATAGCCATTGATTAATGAAGAGACCAATGAGAGGTATCTCACATAGGGGTCATTCAGAGCCCTTTTCATTTAAGGTCAAGGATTCAATTCTCATTGATGAGAGTCATTTTGTTTGAATCTAGTGTAAAAGTTCATTACGTCTAATCCCATTACCTTAACGGTTTTGGTGATTCAAAAATTTTCAAATGAGGAATGGGGATGTACTTGATGTTATAGGGTGTTGTAGCTATAGTTGTTCAATAATATAGAGATTAATGGTCTTAATCATGGATTTATACTATAATATTACAGTTTATAGCTAGTTAGGATGTTTCATTTCATCTTATATATGGAAAATGGGGTTTTATTTTTAGGTTTTATGCCATAGCAATGGGATTTATGATTTATATGTTTCCATGTGGTATTGGACACATTAAGGTTATTAAATATTATTCTAATAAAATTTTTGTAATCTCAATTCATTTTTTTATTGTTAGCTTCCATTAAAGAATAAACATTATTTTAATTAATTATTATATCAAATTTAATTTAATATCTATATTATCATAAAAATGATATTATTATTTCCAAAATCTTTTACCATTTTTCATACAGTGGTAACATTGACAAGAATTTTCTATACGTGGAATTACTAATAGATCTATATTTCTCATTCAATAAGGATATTTGTTAATGAATATTTTTTATTTTCATTATTCATTATGATTAGTGATTTCTATTTTAAATTAAGGGTGGATCCCGAATTTCTATATCTCTTTAATACACTAACAGTTTCTCAAGAGGAAAATATGTTGGGGAAATTAAATGGGATTCAATATGTGTTTTAAAATATCTTTTGAATGGTCTTTTCGGTAAATGGATTTCATGCACCAGAGGAATCATGTCCAATAAGATTTAAATTTCTTTCATTTAGTGTCAATAATTGTTTATATATCCGATTTTTAATTGACATATCTATGGATATAGTCCATTATTAGTTAATTGATTTACGACATGTGTTTTAGTTTCTTATTTTCCCAATTATTTTTATATTATATTTTTATTTTTATGGAATGTGTTTTCAGTTATTTAACATTACATATATAATGATTCATTATTTTTTTAATTATACATACCATTAGTGGGAATTTTTAGAACACCCTTACAATGTTTCTCCCCCGATGTTATGAATAATGGATGATTGATTAAGCATTCAAGGATGATGTTTATTTATATTATTGTGTACATGTTTTTGTTTTTTTACTAACTTATTATGGGTATTATGTATATAATATTTCATTCCAAGACTACTAAACTGAATATCACAAAAGGATTATTTTCCTTGTAATAATGAAAATGTAATGTAATAATGCACTGGCTTCGAGCATCTATTGTCGGGGAGTTACAGTTGGTACCAAATGATGTTTATCAACAACCATAGAAGCTAGATTTAGAAAACTTATATATGGTGGCAAAACAATATTATATAAATTGAGGATATGTATACAAGAACATACTATAATATCGGTAAGGTAGACATTATGTGGCTATTCCTAGAAAATATATCTATACCTGCATACTATAAGTGGAAGTGGTTCTGGAAAATTTAAAAATAGGAGTATCAACACCAACTAGATGTTTTGTGCTTGACATAGGGTAACATAGTACATGAAAATGGGCCTTACTGCACACCTATTTGGACACTCTAAGAGGATATAGGTAGGATAATTTAGATTCTCTATACATATCATTATGAACAATTTAAGAGTAAAGATTCACCCAAAGTAACCAACACTTATGATTCCCAAATTTACAATGCATAAATTTTTTCTATGTGATATGAAATATTTAGAGTTATAAAAAGTTTATAATTTTATGAGCTAATCCATTATATTCCATTTTTTAGAAATGGTGTACGAACAGAATAATAGTATCAATACCCGTAACTATTATGGAGTTTTCCCTACAAAAAATTCGAATGATTCTAGTATTAGAATTGGGAATGTTGTGGATATATTAGGGTAGCTTTGTCCAATTTTGACAAATAACCTTGTATGAATGGATGAACCTGTTCTATAGAGAGAATAAACTATACTAGATCACATTATATAAAAGAATACCACTTTTTTATGTGGGAATACTAATCAAATTATAACAAAGAATAATATTAAGACTCTGTAGAAGATAATTTCTACCTTGTAATGTGGTAAAAAGGAACGGTCTATACTTGTGGTCTATTGTCTCCATGGTGATTCTGATCAGTTGTCGTCTTTTGTACAGTATTTAAGGGAGGAATAATCAATTGAACACATGGAATGTAGAGCATTTAAGGGTACATTCATCGAAAAATACATATCTCATGATCAAAAAATGATATGAATAGAATGATTATTTGCTTTGTGTGAAAGTTAGAATATTGTGTTTTGTATTATGAAGAGATATTTACATGTTTTTTCAGGTATTCTACAGATTATATAAGAACCACAATTTGAAATTGTGACAAATTCATTGAAAATATTCAGCCACATATTTTATGGGTTATGGTTGCTCAGAATTCCACATCATATGAAGATATTGTTTTTTATGCCATCAAAACAGAGACATAATTCTTGAGATCCACCATATACAAGGAAATACAATAGAATAAGAGGTCTTCTCAACACTGTAAAAAAGATAAGGAGTCAATGAAGAGGAATGGATAGAAGAATATTCCATCTTCTGATAACTATGGAAAGAAACACCTAGGAAAATTCTTGAAAGGATGATGAGTCTATTATAAGTTCATAAAAAGGACATTAGGGAAAAAATGAAAATCGAAGAATAAAAATGACAATATTCAATGTTTTCACTATAATGAGAGGGGTAACTATGCTGTTGATGCCAGAATTCGGGAAAGAGAAGAAATCCAAATGAAGGACCCATTGACTGCCTCATGAAGCCCCTTCGCGAAGGCCCCCATCACCGTGGCTGCCACAAAGCATGGATGCGGGCTACTCCGCGAACGCATTTGACGTTCTTGAGCTCTCCACAAAGTAAGTAGGTGATCTACTCTGTGAATTCATTTGACGTTGACGTGCCCTCTGGGATATAAGGAGGCGGGATGCTCCATGAACTCATTTGATATTCGCAAGCCCACTAAAATGGAAGGAGGCGGGATGCTCCATGACCGCAACTAATGTTTGTGACCCACTTCGAATCAATGAAGCCCCTCTTCATACTGCATAAGCTTTGATTCATTGCCCCTCTAGCCTATATATATCGGGCTTCCCCAGAGCCCGAGAGGACAGACAATCAGACCTTTCGACTTCCTAGCTCCCGAATCACGAATAATCCTTTAGCTTTGCGAACTATGAGCTGTACGAGGTACATCTGCTCCGTGAAGTGCCTCCCCCTTATCACGTTTTTATCCCGTCTTCTGATAAGGATGCCTTTCACACAACCTAAGGGCTTTCACGAAAATAGGGGATCCCCAAGGGGACCCGGGTCATCGTAAAGTGTTTATGCTTTGCGATACACCCTTCATGTACACATGATCCTTATGCTAAGGCAGGGTCACTGTACTTCACGAAGCACATAGTTTCATGACACCTTACTTCCCGAGAAACCTTTTCTCCAAGAGTCAGTGCTTCGCCAATGTCTTTCTACTTCGTGAAGCAACTCCCATATGCACCTCTTTCCTATTCTTTGGCTAAGGTACCCCACTTCGTGAAGCACACCCCTTCGCAAGTTCCCTCCACAACGCAGAGAAACATAGCTTCACAAGGCCCCTGCCAATGAACTCCATATCTTGGCTATCCCTTTTCCCATGTGACCCTCAGAGTTTGAATGATGTGATTTCAAATTACCCTGAACGACACCACTCGTTGCGTTGTTTCACCTCATTCTTCTTCGCACAGTAACACTAATGGATACTGCTTCTTTGCATATCCACGCTAACATGGGCCCCTCGATGGTTCGCTCTGCGACACCCCCTCACTATGGCTTTGTATACCCCCTCTCTGCACCAAGGAGTAGAGGGTACCAGTTTTTTATGTCCTAGGGGTGCGGAGCAAACCCACTTTGTCCGAGCTATAGGATGTTAAACTGCCATGCACCCTCGTCCTCAGCATATGATTTTAAACTGTGACCTCTCTCCATGACTTGCCCGCAGGGCCCCCCACCTTAGACATTCTATAAGCCTACTCTTATTCATGGGGATGGGATCACCCCTCACAGGGTATGATATCCTCTTTATTGGATTTGCGTTTGTCCGTGGGAAAGGGAAGACACCTTGGAATAAGCCCCTAGTTTTCCTTGCAGGAGGAACCATCTCTGCTCCTCTATTCATCATTGGTCCCAAGGGCCAGCGAAGGGCGTGGTGGGAAATAGTGTTTCTCCTTTCTTCGGTAAAAAATACCTCTCCTATTGGGATTTGTCGCCATGGGCCTCCAACCTGGAGTGAGTCCCAATCTCTCTCACCCTAGTCCGCTCCATGCAAAATCCCCACTCCACATCCCACGGAAGTATCTTTCGCAATGTGATCATTAGGTTTCTATAGCCTCTTGTTTCTCACACCGAGCACAACTCACGTGGGCTTAGAGAAAGAACCTACCCAGACACACACACCTTGGGAAGCCTAGAGTGTTATCCCCACAACCATCCCAAACTATGGGGACATTGATCCATGTCAAGGAACGGTACGTAGGAAGCCTCCATGAGGTTCAATCCCACTACCCGATTGTTCCGACAACTATTCGCGTTGGTTCTCCAACACCTTGGGAAGCCTAGAGTGTATTCCCCACACCCAATCTTAACTACAGGGACTTTGATCGATGTCGTGGAATTTTACGTAGGAAGCCTCCATGAGGTTCAAGCCCACCATCCACCTGGACCCTATGTCCTTATTCATGTCGATTCACTAACTCCTGCCTCACCCTCGGCAGCCTAGAGTGTAAGCCCCACACCACTCCATCCAAACTACGAGGTCATTGATCCTTTCCAAGGAAAGGAATATAGGAAGCCTCCACATGGTTCAATCCCAACAACCATTGGCCACGAATGTCTTTGTTTTAGTGGGCCAAGACCCTTTCCTGAACTACGGGGACATTGATCAATGTCATGACATGGTATGTAGGAAGAATCCATGAGGTTCAACCCAACACCCATCGTACCCTTGGTCCATCTTCACGTCGGTTCACCGACACGCCCCATTCTGAACTATGTGGACTTTGATCTTTTCCACAGCAGGGTACATAGGAAGCCTCCCTGAGGTTCAAGCCCACCACCCATTGGTCTCTCCGACCACCCTTCACATCGTTTCACCCCCATCCCGCATGACATTAAACTGTGAACTGCATCTAGAGGTAAGACATTGTGACCCCATTCAGTGGTAACTCGTTAACATCCTTATCCAGCGGTATGTCATTGCGACCTCATCCAATTTTAAGCCTTTGAAAACCCCAATAGACAGTAGGCCATCATCAGATGAACTATGTGGACATTGATTCCCAACCATGGGGATACGTATGATGCCTCTTAGAGGCCCAAGCCCTAAACCATTGGAATCCTTATGATGGTTCCATCCCATTCACCATCCCCTTCATGGAACATTCCATCATTCATCCTGATCCATACCCGGGCCGCCACATCCCATTTGGAATTTACACCCCATATTCCGTTCCATTTGACAGCATTCGTGAAGCCACTCACATGTTGGCCCCAGTATCGGTGTTCCCTCTAGGGGGTTCCTCAACCTAATCCTCTCAAATAAGTGTTCTGATCAGTCTGATCCATCTACACTGGATGGTAAACTTTCTTCATACCCTTTGTTAAACATAGGAAGATAAGGAAAACATCATATACAAGACCATGGATTATGATTCCCCGCATTCAATGTCGGATTCCTCGGGCTTCCATGCCCTCAAGAAGCCCTATAATAAAGGGCAGAAGATAAGCACACCAATCCCTAGTGTCCAGACACACCAAGGATACCCAGCATTACTAATCCCTTGTTAGAAGGTTGCTTCCCTGACCGGAACCCCTGGAATGTCCTGATAGAAGCAGTGTAATTAACCGGTTCCCATAAAGATATGAAACTGGAAATAGTATCATTAACAGTGTCTTAACTATATGAGGGAGACCCGAACTAGGTGACGAGTTCTGAGGAGGAATCCTTGGAATGAAGAACCAAAATACCCTCATCTTGTTTCTATAAAAGAGAATACATCCCTCAATAAGGAGCGGATGTTCCCCGCCTTTGGAAATCTAGAATGCGAGGCAACCAAAAAAAGCTGCGTCTCTCATCCTTGAAAGAGATGAACGTGTGTGCCCCAGCGAAGTCATCAAAAACAGAAATGGTGTACCTGACGTGAAGATATTCTCCACAATATGAAGATTAGTAGTGCTTGGGGCATCAATGGATTGATGTGTCCCCATATCCAGCTATCCGGTGCTGGGTCCCACCAATCAAATAGCATACCTGGCGTGAAACTCACCAGAAGTTGTAGAAGTAGAACATTTGACATTCCGTTCTGCGACATTGTCATCATGGATCCCTCTTACCAGTCACGGATGAGGGGATGTTGCTAGGGACTTGGTCATCAATTCCATTTTCTTTAAACACTAACGAGTTCGTCTCTCTACTTCTTAAGAATCAGGTTGCTGCCACAAGAACACGATCACCGCCCAACCGTCTGATTAGGGGATGGGGAAATGCCAACACAACCACTCAACGTGGCCTCACTTCTTCCTTGACGGCCTCTACGTCCATGATCGTGGGGCACCCACGCCCCATCTCCCCGTCAGAAGTTATCCAACAGAGGGTAATTAACAACCTGGTACGTTATTACGAGGAGGATGGCATAATACCAACCCGGGATATGGCCTGCCTATATTTGGAGGCATCCGCGCCTCGCCATCAACGCCATCCCCGAGGGTCACGCAGGGAGCCATTGCTCCCCACTCCGACATACAACCGCTTCGAGAGCCGGTCCCCAGAGCGCTTTGACAACTCCCTGCCTTATGCCATTAAGGTAGGTGATGTCAGGCCTAGCCCGGTCAATGTACCAATCCATGGGCTCTCAATAAAAGCTCCCCCTCGGCCGTGTCAGCCCCGTTGCCTAGTCTTTCTAGAGGAGGACCAGGTAAGCTATGCACTTGCACCACCAGCCCTGGCTCGTCCGACTGGCTGCCAGCGTCGGGCATGATCTGAGGAGGAATCCCACCATGGGGCGTCAACGTCAAAGGTTACTATGACCAGAGCCACCACCAACTCATATCATCAGGTCCCTACACACACTGAGCAGGGGTGCATATACGCCCGACTGGGATCAAGGCCATAGATACCTCAAAGGTAGGCTGGGCCGACTCTCATGGTCACATGCACAAGCAGTGGTCGCCACGATCCAACCTGCAATGAGGCCACCCCGTACAGAGGTCCTCCCCATACCACTACCACACAGAGCGTGGGCATTCCCCACCTTGAGTATCGGCATGGACATCTGCCCCGTGCTACACCCAATCTGAATGAAGTTCTTCCTCGCGACAGTGATGCTCGACATGGAAGCCTCTCCCGGGCCCATTACACTGGATATGGACTCATTCCTCTTGATCTCGACCATCGGTGTAAGGAAATTCCCCATACTCTCTCATTTCAATGTATGGATCCTACTTACTTCATATTCGGATCTGGTGAAGGTACTCCACACCCCGTAAACTAGAGCGGTGAAGGCCAGCCTCACTCCACCCGCACTAATCATGGAGGTCCTCCCCATGCTCCTATCGGTCCCAGTGGAGGTTTTTCCAACTCTGGAATTATTCATTGAGGTGATCCCCATGTTCCAATCAACATTTTCCTCGGTGCTCCTCACACCTTTATTTTCTTGGGTGGACACCCTCTCTGCCCCAGTACCAGTGCAGCTGAAGGACCCCATGTCATGAATCAGCCCAATCCCGAGGAGTCACCCCAGGGAAGAAAGGCGGGTCATCGCCCCCACAAGAAGAATCCTAGGAAGGACTGGACGAATATCAAACCAGTCTGCTTCTCAGACTCTGAAGTGGAGTACAACTCAGCTTGGAAAACCTCCCCTCGCTCATCCTAGTCCCGGTCTAGGGCAGGGACGAAGTGTATCAGCCTAGTGCTCCCAGAATGCAAGGTCCCTAGGATACCTGCCTCCCTATGCAGGGTTATCCAAGAAGATTAAAATTTGGTGACCCAGTTGGTTACGGTCGTGAAATCACCACCATCGTTGTCGGAAGTGCTCTCTATATCCACAAGAGATCACGAAGAGCTATTCAGGGGACCAATGGTTGGTGAGAAGCAGCGCGACCCACCACTAGTATCCCTAGCCCCTGACCCATGAACGACGGTCGTCAGCCCCTCATATCGCGATGTAGCAGCTAGGTCACTACACTATTCGGAGGAAAACCTGAGAATCGGTATCCTGTCAGCCCGTTCTTCGTATTCTCTATCGCCCAAACTGCTGTCCTAGTGGTCTGCCTCAGTTCCACTACCATTTACTCAGCTACCCCCTAGTTGACGAGTGGGGAAATCAGGGGCTAGACCCTATGGTTGAGCGGAGGAGCTTATGGAGCATCCTTGATGTGGACCACTTCCTCAAGATGTTCTGGCCCCCAGCAGTGCGAGATTTCTGCATACTGGAGTCCCTCACCCCAGTTGAAGTTGAGTGTTTCCTCTACACCCTTTTGGTGACGCATTTAAGTCTTCGTCATCAGCACGTGGTTTATCCAAGGAGCAAAGCACATTTCAAATACATCATCAAGCAGGGTCGTCGAGTCGATCTAGTCACGCTCCATGTGGCCCAGCACCCCAAGTCACCAGGTCACTGTGAGGCCCTTCTGCAGCGATTTGTTCAAAGTATCAAGGTACTCTTCAAAATCATCAGGGAGGCTACACCCGACTTGAAAATACGTGGCAGGGGGAAGTATGCTACCCACCTCTTAAGTCCTATCCAACGGAAGCCCAACTTGCTATGCGATATTGAGGACATGCCCTCAGGATGTTTCACAGTCCACGTGGCCGACATAGTGGGAAAAGGGGATGAGATGGAGTTTCTTGATGGAGACGTACCCCTTGGGGGTGTGCCACCACTGTTGGACCCATCTTGTAGGATTATTCATCAATAGAAGAACCTCCTTGGTCTCCCTACGCCCACCGAGGCATTGGTACCCAGCCGAAATGTTGGTAAGGGAAAAGAGAACGTCGGAACATTCAAGGACTCCGACCCCTCCGCCTAAGTGCAAATGATAAAGGAAGACTCCAAGAAGGCCACATTGCCCCAAAAAATTCCTGAGCAGTAGAAGATGGTCCAAGAACTCCTGGCTGAAGGCATTGCAGAGCAACGATCAGAATACAGTAATCCTAGGATGGGGATGTCGGGGCAAGAACAACTACCCCTTAGAGAGATTCCCCTGGGAAACCCTGATCATACCTCCCATGTAGATAGAGTTGAATCTGGAGATCATGGAAATAGGTCACGGTATGTCTCTTCAAACCATCCTGAAGGGTGAGACAATCAAAGGAACCCCTCTCAGGCTCTTTTGGCCACCCCAATGGTCGAAACACCAGCCACTAAGCCTGTCTACCGTGTCAATGTGCCCGACAATGTGCATGTGGTAAGGGATCCCCATAATGATAGGGACCCACACCTAGATGATCCCATGGTGGCATTCATAGATCAGCTTGAGGCATTGGAAACGTGACAAGTGGTAATCCCACTAGATGGCAAGCCATACCCAGCATCGGTGGATGACATGTCAACACCTCAGAGTTTCAGAAATCCCACCCTCTCCCCCTTTAACGGGACATGGGAACCGCCGTAGCACCTGGACCACATCAACCCAAGGTGTGGGCCCATGTTAGGCACTCCAGTGTAGCAAGAGGCTACCAAGGTCAGCTGTTATGTTCAGATACTAGAAGGGCCGACATTCCTCTGGTACAACCAGCTCCCCATTGAATCTTTTACCAGTTGGGAGGACCATCGCAAGAAGTTACTCTACCAATTCAGCTCTACCACCCAGAAGATGATCATAATAGACCTATTTAGGTTCAATAAATGTCCTGATGAGCGTGTCTCAGACATTATCGCCTGGTGGAAGGGGCTTACATACTCCCTTGTCAGGCCACTGACTTATGAGAAATTACTGACAATGTGTGTAGGGAACGTCAGGACAGAACTGGTTCCTTCTCTGATCACCTAGAAATACCGTGGAGGATTCTGAGACATATCGAAAAAGTCCCAATGCCTTAAGTAAGCCTTGCAACAAGCCATCCAAGCATGTTCGTTACCCCTGGGATTCCTGCAAGGAGAGCTTCCAGAGCTGAGCCCGCTGCGGTGGCCCCAATAGAAGCCCCAAAACATCTGGAATTATTACTAGTGGAATCAGTCCCATAACCTCGTAGAGGTCCTCCTCCTTAGGCATAGCCACCTACTATTTTGTATCCTCATAATCGACAATCGCCCCATCATAATGCGCAGCCACTGCCTATGCAGGAAAATCAAGGACCACCTCCTCGACAGGCCCCTCTGGCCCCTCGTCAGGGCTAGGTTCCAAGAACCCCCCTTTCGAGATATAAGAAACTGGACTTATTCATTCACCTAGAATTAGATCCCCAGTTACTTACATAGGGCCCTAAAATAAAGGATTGTATGCTTTCCTGAGTGAAGAAGGCCAGAAGAGGAGATTCTTACTGATCGCCCCAACTACGGCCCCTATCATCAGATTATGGGGAACACTCTCATGTAGTGATATGTGTTTAAAGACTGGATCCAAGACCAGTTCGATAACAACATAGTCAGGCTGGGCCCGGCCCTGGCACAAGTTGTGGGTGTCTTTGTAATGCCAGATAGGAGTAGCGACAACGAAGGCGAGTGGCAACAGGTTTCCAACTACAGGTCCCAGATGTACGATGACTGGATGGCTAGCAACAATTTTTCTCAATCCAATGGCATCATTCGGGTGCGCCTAAATTATCCGGAGCCTTCATGAAGCTGTGACTAGCACATCTGTTCCATCATCTCAGCCGACCTCTTCTATGAAGAGAAAGCATCAGCAGCGCAATAAGAAGCAATGCGCCCCTCCAATGTTGTCATTATCTTTCAATATTGGTGACTTCATGCCCCTGTAGATGGGGATCCCTCCAAGAATCCGTCTGGTAGTGGACCATTCTACAAGGGAAAATCAGGGGTACGCATTGGTTAATATCATTGATTGGTAACCCCATATATGACTCACGATGAGGGGGAGCGCCAGGCGAACCTTCCCAACATCCCTAGCTGAAACCAATGTCGGTAGAACTATGACCATATTGGTCATCAAGGCACGTCAGTTGGAACCTTTAGCTAGTCCATGCATTCCTTCGAGACAAGACAGTAGGCCCAACATAGAGATCATCACTCCAAGCCTCTTCATCAGGTGTCTTCAGGACCGCATCCACCAAAGTTTGTGCTATTGGATCAGGCAGAGATGGCTCGTCCTAGCCATGTCCAGCCTCGTCCGGCTATAGGATGCTTTCAGTCGTTCGATCCTCATCTAATAGGGACTCTTCGGGGATCAAGTATTGAACATCGGGATGTGCCCAGCGCCAGCCAGCCATCATTCCAATCGACAGGGCCCACTATGCCTCCAATCACAAAGCGGCCTCCGGAAAGCAGAAGATCTTTCCTGGATTGAAAGTATGATGTTACCAAGAACCTCACCGACATCTCAGCAAGGCTATACATCCTTGAAGCCCTCCGCCTTTCATCTGATATGCGCGAGGCCCTCGTTGAGGCTTTAAGAAGCCCTACTCCCGTTTGAAATTAAGGTAGCAGCTGCAGAATCCTTTCTTGCTGAAGTGGTCAAGGTTTTCAAATTCCATGCCACCATTTCGTTCTCAGGAGATGATGTAGGCTCTCCCATAAAGGGGAACATCCACCTTCTGTACATCACCATAAAATTTAACGATGTAGAGGTTAGTCATTGTCTCACTGACAATGGCTTCGGGATCGACCTTATCCTGACAAGGACATTGTGGATGCTGGGGTTATCCGAGGATGACCTGACTCTCTCCGATTTAAGGATCTAGAGATATGATAGGACATAGCAGACCCTAGTTGGCAAGATCTGTCTGAAGACCCTGTTCGGTTGCCTCGTCTTCAGTACTGAATTTGAGGTCATCTCCCAAGACACCATGTACATTGCATTGATGGGAAAACCATGGCTTTATCTACATGCGGTGGTCCCCTTGTCATATCACCATTGCATCAAGTATGCCCTAAATGGTCGAGTAGGTGTACTCCAAGGTGATGCGTATCCTTTCGCCTCTTGTGAAGCCCATTATCTGGACACTGACTATTATTAGAGCATGGATAAGTAGATTCTAGAAAGTGAGGTTGAGCCTACCACGGTCACAACTGACCCCTGGGCAGGTCTAAATGACGCCTACGTCTTCCCGATCCATCGATTGGATCCCATGACCCCCGACATGGGGCAATGCTTTGTTGTCTCTGGTACAATAGGAAGTCATATTGTCAAGTCCATGTGATGTCGGAAAATCACCTCGTAATCCTACACAAACCAGGATTAGGTGATCCCAGAACCTCCTACCCCTATACGATATCATGATATCTATGCCATGGCCACGGTCGTACGTCATACGTGTCTGTTTTTCCAGGCTGGGATTAACTAGATCAAGCTGACCCAACATTACAGCATTGATATCATCAAGTGTGGCCCCTTGGCTGATGACTAGATGGGATAGGATCGACTACCTTCGTCGTTATGGTTTCATCAGCTCATGAATCCCCTAATATGTTGTCTACTACTATCCATGCTGGTACCGACCTCCCATCAGGATCTTCCAACCCAGAGGAAGATCCTCCCATAGGGAATCCCTCCTACTTAAGCGAAGTATATGATTTGGAGGACGCTTTACCAACCATTGAAGAAGGTGTCTCTTCCACGACCTATGAACTGGTGCAGGTGAACCTTGGTGGAGAGGTTGATCCAAGACCCTCAATGATCAGTGCCATCTTGTCCCTTGAGGAGCAACATCGGTGCGTGGATTTCCTAAAGCAACACTATTATGTGTTCTCCTAGAGTTAGGATGAGATGCCAGGACTTGATCCTCTAGTAGTCTTCCACCGCCACAGTCTCTTGAAAAGTCATCGTGGGTTCAAGCAGCCTCCCAGAATGATGCACCCTTCTCATAGTGCAATGGTCGAGGCCGAAGATGAAAAAATCATCAGATCCAACTTTGTCGAGGAGGTGCAGTACCCCATGTGGCATGAAAACATTGTTCCATTCTGGAAGAAGAACAAACATATCAGAATCGGCATCGACTTCCAAGATCTCAAATGACATAGTCTGAAAGAGGATTTTTCTTTTCCAGTGACAGAATTGTTGATCGACACCATAGATGGATTCCAAGACCTCTCTTTCAGGGATGGTTACTTTCTGTATAATTAGATACGGATGTCCCCCTTGGACGAGGAGTCCACCTCTTTCAGGGATCCCCAAGGTACTTTTTGTTACCAGGTTATGCCCTTCGGCCATAAGAATGCATGTTCCACCAATAAGCGGGGCATGCTCGACATGTTCAAGCCAATTCTAGGGACACTAGTTGAATGCTATGTGGATGGTCTGGTGGTATAATCTCTATAGCACCACGAACTTCTCAAGGACCATGAGAAATTGTTCAGATTCCTCTGTTCTTACCATATGAAGATGAACCCACTGAAATAAGCCTTTAGGGTCCCCTCCAAGATGTTTCTTGGCTTTTTTGATAGTTACCGAGGCATCGAGATCAACCCATATAAGATAAAGGCCATCAGTCAGATGAATCCCCCGAGCAATATTCGAGACCTTAGAGGTTTACAGGGCCGCATATCCTACATATGCTGATTCATTATGAATCTAGTCTTCAAGTGTAACCCCATTTACTGGCTCAGGAAGAAATGATCTACCTACGAACGGGACGAAGATTTCCGGACTTAGTTTTAGGAAATTTAATAGTATATGCCCCACCCTCTAGTCTTGATGCCACCCATACCTGGAAAGCCAATGATCCTGTAATTGACTGCCCTCAAACGATCTCTTTGTGCCCTTCTCACCCAGAAGAACAATGAAGGGATGGAAAATAGCCTCTACTATCTCACTCGGATGCCCATTGATACGGAGACCAGATACTCCCCAATTAAGAAGAGCTGTCTTGGATTGGTATTCGCAGTATAGAAATTGCGACACTAGTCGTAGCACTAGGAGGTACAACTAGTGTCTCAGGTAGACCTGCTGAAGTACATGCTAAACAGCCCCATGTTGACTATTCATCTAGCGTGGTGGGCAGTTATCCTCTAGCAGTTTGACATCAGGTTTTTCTCTTATAAATCTAGAATGGGATAGGCATTGGCAGATCTTATAGCTTCCCATCCAACCTCCGGGGACCAGCCCTTGCACATGGATTTTCCCGACGAGGAAATCCTCTCAGTAGATCCTTCCATCCCATGTTGGGATATACAGTTTTATGGCACCTCATGATTCCCCACCGGTAGTAGATTCAATGATCCTATGCTCAATAGGGTGGGTCTGGGTATTGTCTTTATTACCCTGGTGCAATCCATTCTTCCATACACATTCCTGTTGTTAGAAGGTTGCACCAACAATGAGGTAGAGTATTAGGCTCTTATCACTGTTTTCAAGATGGATCTTGAGATCAATGTACCCCATTTTCATGTGAAAGGGGATTCTGAACAAGTCATCATGTAAGTCAACAGTGGCTCTGTTGTCAAAAATCCAGAGCTCGTACCATTTTTCGAGTGCACCGTCTATCTAATGGCCCGGTTTCCATCCCAGCTGGAAGTTACTCATGTCCCTCGATCTCAAAATGGTCAAGTTGATACCCTAGCCAGCCTAGCTTCATCACATTCAGAACCCGAGCAGGATGATCTGATTATACACATAGCACAACGGAGAGTCATTTCCCCCATCACCCCCGATGATGACGACAACCTACGAGTAGGCCATCTTACCGCTGGGTCCTCTATATCAGGACCCCCAGGTTCTCCGGATGTAGTGGATGAAGCGACTCCTGACTGGAGTGACCCTTTTATTGAGTACCACTAAAATGGTTTCCACCAGGATGATCGGGACGAGCATGAGAAAATTCGACACCACGCGCAGCAGTTTACCCTCCAGAGTGGTCCCAATCTTGATCATATCCTCTAAAAGCGTGGATTTGAGGGTGTTCTCCTTCGTTGCATCCATGGAGTCGAGATTTCTCAGTTCATGCATTAGGTGCACGCCGGTTCCTATGGGGCTCACCAGGCGGGGTCAAAGTTGTCCCATCAAATATGGAGACTGGGGTACCTCTGGCCCTCTATGATTAATGATTATATCGAGTTCCCCAAGGGATGTCACGTGTGCCATTTTCACGCAAACTTAAGTCATCAGATGCCAGAACCTCTCCACTCCACCATGTACTCTTGTCCATTTTCGGAATGGGGACTCGATGTCATGGGATCATATCTACCAGCGAGAGCTCGCCAATGTAGGTTCATACTTACCGCCGTAGATTTTTTTTCTGAGTGGGCAGAAGCAGTTCCACTCTAAGATGTCACGTCCCATTACATCATTGACTTCATGAGCCCCAACATCATCCACCGGTTTGGAGTCCCTCATGACATCCTCACCGATAAGGGCACCAACATCCGAGAAGCCAAGCTAAAGAAATCGTATTCCAAGTACAAAATCCGTTCGAACCATACCTCTCGCTATTACGCGCAAGAAAGTGGGCTGATTGAGGCATTCAACAAAACCCTCAATAAAAATCTTCATAAAATGGATGGCCAGAACAAGAAGATTTGTCCAGAGAAGCTCCCCAATGCCCTCTATACCTGTCAGACAACAAATCGTAATTCCACCATGGTTACCCCATATTCCCTTATGTACGGTGCTGAGGCCGTATGACCCATTGAGATCCATCTTCCCTCATTAAACACAGCGGTCTATGACTAGTAAGTGCCAGATAGGGTAGGAGAAATTCATCTGGCTAAATGGGAAGCGCTTGACAAGAATAGGTTTCGTGCCCTGCACAATCTAGAAAGGCATCAGAACAGGAGGGCTAGAGCCTTCAATAAGAAGGTTCATCTTTTCTCTTTTCTACAAGGAGAATTGGTATTGGCTCTCAGGGTGCCAATGATCCTTGACAGGAAACCAACCAAGTTGGAGCCCAAATGGGAAGAACCTTACATAGTCCATATGGTTTACCCCAATGGATCATACTCCCTGTTGACTATGGATGGTGAGTGTACAAATCCTCCCACCAATGCTATGTTCCTCAAGAAGTACTTTTCCTGATCCTATTTGTTCCGAATGAACATAAATTGTTCGGTCCCCCATGACTCTAAATAAAAAACCGGTCCCGCATGACCCTAAACTGCACATTGGTCCCACATGACCTTAAACTGTTCGGTCCCTCATGACCCTAAACTACACGCCTATCCTACATGACCCTCAACAGCACGCTGGCCCCGCATGACCATAAAGTGCATGCTGGTCCCACATAACCTTAAACTGTTCGGTCCTACATGACTTTAATATATATGTCGTCCTGCGTGATGTTAAACTGCATCTTGAGAACTACGTATGACTTGATTCTCATCCCTGTGAGCTACGTAAGAATTCTCAGACGCCTCATCTTGAGCATGTCAACAAACTCTTCTTCTTGACTATCCCCACTAGGTATAGTTCTCTCGGAGGATCCTCACATGATATGGTGTAGGATTCCTCAGCCCTAATCATACTACGATTGTAATGGTTGCACCATGTGACAACTCCTTGTTCTTCTATCCTCCCACGTCCTCACTGCGTGACTTTAAACTTCATGGCCTTAAATAACTACATACAGATTGATTCCCATCCTTGTGGGATATTTAGGAACGCCTGGAAATTTCGTTTGTTAGCCCGTCCCGAATGCCGGTGTCTACCCCTCTGATCAATACATATGGCAGGGGTGCAAATGTTTTCCCCAATTCACGTTGATCTATCCTCAATCCAGCCATACGTCCCATTCCCTGGAGATGTTCACCTCTTTCAGAGATGGGTACAGATATGCATCACCCACTCCATTGATTGGGACTCCATTATCTTCCTCATACAGTGGGGCCCCCGAATGGTATGGATGCTAGGCCTAAGGGCTCACCTATTATTATGGGCGAACACCATCTAGGATGTTGAGAAACAAGTCGAGACAAGTCCTGCATTTCAAATATGGTCAGCATTTGATGCTCATTTGTTGCTACCATTTCTGGTTACTATAGAGACTTTGTGTTTAGAACATGGTCAATAGTTGTCCTATGACATTAGAGCCACCCCAAGATGTCCCAAATATTTATTGTAGTAGTTTATTATGCCCTCATGTATCTCCAAGCAATGAAATCCCTTCAGGAATAGCCAGGGCTTTGTTCCTCATATGATGGGGAGAGCTGAGACTGGCTCATTGTTCCCCACACTAAGCACTCCCCATGTGGGCATAAGAGCTGTGATGAGGAGGTAACCATACAAGAGGGAATATGACCTTCCATCGGAGGCCCAGCCTTAGGCCCCATGGGATTTTCGGGCCCCATCCTAGGTTATCTTATATGGGATTATACAGTGTGGTATGGGATTATGTCCACATTCACGTCAGGATGCTCAGTGTTCCATTCACATCCCCAGATGATACACATTTTCCACTCTTTCTTCCTCACTGCAAGATGTTAAAATGGAAACGGGTTGCGGCCTTCCCGTCTGAGGCACAGCCTTAGGCACCTTGGCCTTTTCGGGCCCCAACCAAGTTCCTGTTTAGGGTTGTATGTTGTGGTGTGGTATTATATCCCCATTCATGTCGGGTTACTCACCGTGTCATACACCCCCCCCCCCCCTCGGTAGGGTATCTTACCCCCGTATGAATTAAAGAACTATATGTGACTTGATTCCCATCCTCGTGGGATACGTAGGACTGCCCGAATGTCTAAACATCAGGTCCATCCCATCTCCTAGAAATCTTCTTTTCACCATGGCCCCTTGGCCTACCCTCCCCGGAGGAGTGGAGTATATGGTGTGGTGTGGGATTATTTCCTCATTCACGTCGAGCTTGTAATGACCACACCATGTACCTCTCCCTCCTGGTAATTCTCTATCCCCTTACTCTATACTCATCCCTTAAAATTGGTTACTCTCAATTTGGGCACCTCATCGACCCTCCTCGGCGGTTCACCAATGTGCAAATGGGTACTCTGGTTTAGTACTTATAATGTCGGATTCTTCTCAGACATGCATGCACCAGTTTTTCAGGCTTTGTGTTCCCCTTTATTAGGGCTTCCATCACAATTCACACCCAATGTGACCCTTAAGTGGCATGGATGCTAGGCATAAGGGCTCTCCAACCATTATTGGCCAACTTCCTCAAGGGACACATACAACAAGCCGATAAAAATCCTACATTACGAATATGGTAAGTGGTCGACGCTCATTTTTTGTTCCCATTTCAGGCTAACGCGATATGGATGCTATGTTTTGAACATGGTCCACAGTTATCCTCCATCTCCACGCCAACCCCATTAAGCCCCAAATATCGGTTACCTGATTCAGATCCTTCTCCACCTCGTGATGTCCAAGTTGAACTCCAAATCACTTGGTAGAATTCCTCAGTGCGAATCCACACGATTGGAGGACAGAAGCCATGAAAAGGGCATCATTCGGGGCTCCGCACTGATTTCCCTTTGGATTGAATTCCTGGTATTTCAATAAACATATTTCTCCCTTGTTTCCCACACCGAGTTTGACTCACATGGGCTGAGGGGTCTGGTTGAGTTCTCTACTTACTTGGAGGGTTTTCTCTCATCCATGGACTGATCTCTAAGACCATAAACTAAGATCTTGTCCATAACTATGTGTGGCTTGATTCCCATCCATATGGGATATGTAAGAACACCTAGAAATCTCATTTTCAGCTCTAGCTCTGTTTGGAGCTATTTTCTCTTTCGAAATACCTTCTTACCTTTATTGAGGCCCCTTGGCCAGAGAACCTTTCTCGGAATTGCGTACGGGGTGGCATGGGATCATGTCCTCATTCACATTGGGTATGCTGTATCATGTTGTGTGCATTAATTCATTTCCATGACATATGACTTTAAACTATGCCGCCTTGTCCTATCACATGAACCTAAATTGTGACATTATCGTCCTGACCGCACAATGAAAAAATATACTGCTTTGTGATGTCCTCACTTAATGGGACACCATGTTTGGTATTGTTCACACGCAATACCATTTTTCAACACCTACAATGGCCTGATTCTTGTGGTGATTCTATAGAAGGCTACCCCAGGCCTATCTCTTCACAAAAAAAATCACTCACCTTAAAGGACTAATAAGATTTATCAAAAGCCACTTATTTTGGCATGGGGGCCACGCCCGCATGCCCCTTTTATCCCTGGCACTGGTAACCTACCATGACACCTCTTAGAACAACATGTAGCATGATCCCTATCCACATGAGGTACATATGAATGTCCGTGAACCTTGCCTTGGGGCCAACTCAACTCTCGTTTTCAGTCCCTCGACCTAAAACCTCAGTAAGGAACACATGGTGGTTGGAACCACCGAATCCCATTCACATCGTTTTTCAGTAATTACCCCACCATGTGTCTCCTGTGTTTCCTACCATCCATGGTTCGTGTTCTACGACCCTAAACTAAGATCTCCCTATGAGAAAGGACTCAACTCCCTCCATCCAATACATCTCGTTGTCGTATTCAGATGTTTTTTGACAAAGAGCCCAAAGTGGGGAATATTCATAGGGACATTCCCCTCATTCCTTGTCCAAGATTCATAATATCACTATTTGGATCCGCATCCTCTTCCAGATCCAAACGAACCCCCTAACATCCAGGTCCAATGCAGCATCGGCTCGCATACTGCCCTAAGTCAATGTCCCTAAAAAACTCGGATGAAATTTGCGAGAGGTCCCGTAATTCGAACATGGTCAACGGTCGACCCTCATTTGTCTCTCCCCATTACAGGCTATTGTGATCTGGGGGATGGTCAATAGTTATCCTCCATTGTCACACCTCAATCATTGTGATGCATATTTCGAGCATCATGATTCACACATTTCCACTTCCTCATGTTCAAGTGGAATTCTGACATATTCGGCCTTACTTCATTGTGAATCTAGGTGCGGTATAAGGACGGGTTAGAATCATTGGTTCAGCATTTACCAAGAGTCCCTTAACCCTATCATGTTCCTTACTATGACGGGAAAGTCCCACCACTAACACATGTTTCCCACACCAAGCATGACTCACGTGGGCTTAGTAGTTTTGGTAGGATGTGAACCGGGGCAGCCAGGCTTCTCATTGTCCCGCATGATGTTATATTGTTCTTCCAAAACTACATATGGCTTGATTCCCAACCTCATAGGATATATACGAGCACCCAGGCATTTCACCTCGGGTATAGCCTTTAGAATCATAAATCTTGTTCCTCTCTATTTCTGGGCACCTCGCCTGACCCCTCACAGGGAACCATGTAACTTTACTTTTTTCCCAGAATAAGTTCGGGATACCCCACAATGACATTGGGAAGTGACATCACCCCTCTCTAGAGAGGCCCTGTCTAAAAGAAGGAATGATCCATGATCAAACCAATGCGTCCATATAATGTGCTCCAACCATGGTGGCATAAATTCAATAGTGTTGGATTCTGTTAAAAAAACCATCACTCCCCATTCCATGTTTTGCGTGACCATTATTCGGACCCACATCCACTTTCATGTCTAAAGGAGCCCTCTAACAGTATGGATGCTTGGCCTAAGACCCCCCTATTTTCCTGGGCTAATGTTTCGGAAGTCTAACAGAAAACATTTTCCGACAGGTCCCATGTTTCGAATATGGTCAATGGTCGACCCCCATTTGTTATCCCCACTCTAGGATAATATAATAAGAATACTGTGTTTCGAATTTAGTCAACAGTTATTCTTTATTTTCACAGAACCCCCACAATGTTCTGAATACTAGGTATCTTGATTCAAACCTCCCATTACCATATGTTCAGATTAATTTCAGCACACTGGGCATTACCTCGTTTGTGCATAACAGCACGCTAGGAAAATATTAATTCAGCTATTCTAAGTGCTTCTATCTCCAGTCATGTAATTCCAATTTCCTCCCAGAAATTTGGACCAGTTGTTCAAACCCCAGATTCCCGAAGATTGGTTTTCACTCCCATGGTTGGATGAGGTGATATGGTGTTCATCCCTTGTTTCTCACATCAGGCATGACCCACGTGAGCATATAGAATGATCACTGGATGCTCTGCCAACATCACAAGGATGCAATTAACCAATGTAAAAAATGGTACTATTGCATGCTATGAAATTAAATAATCAAAAAATGAAAGTACAATTAAGGATTTCTAACCATTACAGTACCGATGGGTCGACTCTCCCCATGGACAGATTGACCTCGTCAAAGTAATGATGCAGCTCTGCCACCCTCAAGCTGGTGGCGTCCAAGATTTATTTCCACCTATTTACCTCCCGCTCCTCCTCAAAAGCAAGAGGGAATAGTTCATCGGCTGTGTCCCGAGCTAGTTCCACACCAGTCCGGATAACGACCATCTCTTCAGAGCCTCGATTCCTACCCTCTTCAATCTTCACCTATAGGGATTGCAGCCATGAGACGAGCTATGAATGCACATCAAGAGAACCAGAATGCTCATCTTACCAGTCCTAAAATCATTCAACCCCTTTCTCAGTCTCCTGGAGACTCTTGATGTTCACCGACTTCCTCTACTACTAGCCCACACTGGGCCACGATCATACTCACGAATATTTTCTGCCATAAGATCTTAGATGAGCATGTGATGGTGCTGGGTATCCAATCCCCCGACATATAGTTCTTGCAGTCATGAGAGAATTCTATCCATCTCATCAAACCACAGTGCTTGGGTAATGTCATTATTGAAGTGCATGATCAGATTTCAAGATCGGCAACAGACTATTTTAATGGCCTCCTCATTAGAAGTCATCTCATTCTAGTTGGCACAATTAGCAGCCTCGTATGCAGGGAATACACCTAGGAACTCCACAGCTGGGTCCACGTCTGGCGTCAGATCGGGCGTGGTAGGGTATGAAATGACTAGTAGATCCTCATCATCGGATCCCACCTCAATTACCTACGGTGCAGTAACACTGGTTTCCCATCAGTGAATGGTATCGTTGTATTTAGGTCAAGCTGGATGTCTACCTCTATGACCATTAGCATTCCCCTAGGAAGGGCACTAGTAGATGTCCGGATCAACTTTTTTGCAGCAGCCCAGGCCAATTGAAGGAATGTACACACCAAAACAGGGATATGAATTTCAGTTAACGTGGCTGGGGGATGGAATTTGTAAATTTTGTAGATAACACTTACATAGGTCAAATCGCTAGTCTTGATCCTGGGATGATTTCATTGGAACCCCGAGACGTGGCCCCCTGTATATGGTTTGCAGGTCTGGAGACTTTAGGAGAGCCACCTCGAGTGTCCCAGCCCCGCAAGACAGGGATGTTGATGCACCCACGAGCATGGATCCCAAAGGTCCCACGTCGACACCCACTAAGGGGCCAAAATGCGGTCTATTAACAAGGTTCTCTTGCACAATGTATGTGATGGTGAGGAATCAAGAGTAACATAAGATAAGAACCTGAGGAAATATCTTTGGGATTTTACCTCGAGGGCCTCCACAAAATATTTGAGATCCAAGGACTAATCGCCGACTTCACCATCCTCTGTTAGACTCTCTCTACCAGCCTCTTCTCCCCAGGAGGACTCGTATGATTCTTCCGGCAGAGGGAAGCATTCCCTAAGGTAAGTAGTTGATAGTTGCTAAGGGACTTTACGACCCAACAACACCTTGACCCAGTTAGACATCGAGTGTAGGGCACCCGGAGAGTGGATAAAGTCTTCCATCTCGACTATGTATTGCTCTGCCTCTTCTTGTTATACTGCAAAACCTTTTCTAATAGGGCTAATCCGCAGCAAGTCCATCCCGAGAAAGTTAAGGTGCTTCCATAACTCAGATGGACCGAGGAATATCGGGTTCACATCCTAGATGTCTTAGGCCTATGGGAATAAATCATTCTCCAGCATGACAATATGGAACTACCATTTCCCATGGGCCTGAGTAGAAATCATGTAGAATCCTCTCAGTGGAAGCTCCTCTGGATGACTCTGTTCTCTTGGGACCATGTGGTCCACTGCTGCTGCCGGATCAGCCACCATTGCGTCCCCCTCAACGGGGGTGGTCGTAGCTGCTTTAGCAGCCCTAACACTGTGGGATTCCCATGGCGCCTTTTGGCCTCAGCCCTGAGGTTGAGGAGGCTCACCAACACCGACTACAGTGGTTGTCCACTTCTGCATCTCCCCTGGGTAGGCCGCCTCTCATTTCTAGGTATATTCCTCTATCAGCCTGAGGATGGTGGTCGGTAGAGGCAATTTATTCCGCATCATCCCGTCATCCTGTGTGAACATGAGCCACTTCTGCCTCATCACACATGGGTGCTCCTCTTAACACACCACCAGGTAGACATGTGGGGTTAGTCACTGCAGGAACCCAAATTTCCTTGCAAACAAATGTGGGTGTATGGCTCACAGAGGTACTCTTGGTCCACCGGGGACACGAAGACTCCACATCAAAAGGCTAGGAGGTCATCCTGGTGCTCTTCCATCCCTCGACCGTCATTAGTAAAGGCCCCTGTCGGTAATGGAAATGGTTGGTAGTTTAATTCCTCCATCATCCACACTCAGTTCAGAACTGATGGCACAGTTATCTTTGTCAGAAATCCCCATGTGGAATTCATGATTGGTGAGTAGATGTTCGACCCTAGATGGGAGATGGGCTTCAGTTGCTCATAGATCCCCTTGATGTATGCCGATATCCATCTGTACAAGAGATGGAATGGCCCGCATACCCTCTGTGGCCTCTTCCCCTCACTGATGTGCCACAACATCTTTTACAACATGGTGAGTATTGAGATCCCTAGGTTGACCCGACCTCTTGTTGCCATTGTGGATGCCATGATAAATGTACTAGGTCGTAGTCCCAAGTTGGCATCCCTCACCGGCATGATCCAACAACAGATGAGAGCTATGATGAAGGCCACCAGCCTGACTATAGAAGTTTCTCAATGATGACATTGAACCCCCGGGTCATTCGCTAGCTATTCTCCAACAACCGTAAGTACGAGTGTTCCATTATCTGGGCCCCCTTAGGGGAAGTTTGAGGTCTCGACGAGAATTGATGGTCTACCAAGATGTTCATATACTTTTTAAACCAATTCATGAAGTGGACATCCCTCACCGCATCCTTATCCTCCCCAGGAATGAGCCCCATCAATTCCATTCCCAGATGTGATATCTACTTCGGATCCTCCCATACACCCATAGCTAGTGGAAGGTATTGGTCCCCGGTGACCATCAGCTCAACAGCTCTGGCATTTGCTGCTTCGGCTAGTAGATGTGGAATAGGGAACCCAAGATTCCACATATAGGCCCACTCTTCTAATATCCACCCTAAATTCCTCACACGTGGTGCCTAGCCAGTATGCCTAGGCCCAATCTTAGGTGAAGTTTCCTCCCTGGTGTATGTCCCATTCCTCAGACCACCCCTTATTCAGGTTCCCCAGCACCACCTTGAGGATAGTTCGATAAAGAGGAGTGGACATATTCAGCTTCAATTCCCTTCGGTCAACGTTGTTTAGATGATTGTATAAGCAGTCGACAACGACAGGCGTGAAATCCTCCTAGGCATGACCGTCGGCCACCCAGAACCATCGGCGCTGGCACAACGTGCTCCATAACTAATAAGCAGGTTCGTCCCAACTAGCTTCGGGGATGAAGACATTGTCCCTCAGCCCGAATCCATATAAGGAAAACATCCTACACAAAGGGTAGTTCTTCTGGCTCTCTGATAGAAGCTCCACCCAAGAACTATGGTCCGAGTTGCTACGGACCTACTCTCCTAGCCCTAGGTTATTCGCCATATCATCCCTCTAGGTGGCATCTTCATGAACCCCCTGGGTAGCTTCTTGGAGGGACATTCAGGTCTGGAACATGGACAATTTTCTGGTAGGTTCCCCAATCTCGACCGCAGAGCATGATTGCAAAGTCTCATCACGAAGACTAATCGTAGAGCGCTACCTAGGGGTTCAAGGGCCGGATCGCGGAGTGCAAACACAGAGTATAGGACTCATTGTGTGATGTGAAGACTCGATTTGCTGAGATCACTCGCGGAGTCGAAAGAGCGTTGTTAATTGAGAGCGCAAAAGGAAAAATTCATGGAGAAGGGAAAATAAAAAAGAGACGGTCACCCTCTATTTATAGGTGATGGTCTTCGGAGCGTCGTGGAGCTTCCAGTGCACAATGGTTTTCATGGTGCGCTCGTCCCACACATCTCCTATCTACCTCGCGATCCCTCTTCACAAGATAGCTTCACGAACGAAGAAGATTTTGGAAATTACCCTTAGACTTCGACCCTTGATCTCTTCGCGACACTAAGTCTGAGGGGGGGGGGGATTTGTTGATAGAAAAATTCGGGCAGAGAAAAAACCCAAAAGAAGGCCCCATTGACTGCCTCGTGTAGCCACTTCACAGAGGCCACCAGCATGAAGCCGCTGTGAAGCAAGGAGGTAGGCCACTCAGTGAACGCATTTGACGTTCATGAGCCTACCATGAAGCAAGTAGGCGGGCCGCTCCACGAATGCATTTGACGTTTGTATGCCCTTCGCAAAGCAAGGAGGCAGGCACTCGATGAACAGATCTAATGTTCGCGAGCCCGCAACAAAGGAAGGAGGTGGGAAGCTCCGCGACTGCATTTGACGTTCGCAACCCACCATGAAGCAACAACGCCCCTCTTTGCGAAGTGTAAGCTCAGATTCGCGGTGCTTCTTGACTATAAATATCGGGCTTCCCCTGAGCCCGAGAGGATGAACAATCAGAACTTTCGACTTCCCATCTCCCGAATCAGGAAGCATCCTTCTGCTATGAGAACTATGAGATGTGCGAGGAACTTGTGCTCCACAAAGTGCATCCCACTGGTCTCGTTTTGACCCCCTCTTCCGATAGGGATTCCTTTCACGCATCCTAAGAGATTTTCATGTAGGAAGGGGATCGCCAAGGGGACTCGGGTTGTCGCAGAGCATTTATGCTTCAGAATACACCCTCTATGAACACATGATCCCCATGCTATGGCAGGGTCACTGTACTTCGCAAAGCACATTGGTTCACGACACCTTGATTCATGAGGCACCTTTTCTCTACTAGGCAGTGCTCCACGAATGCCTTTCCAAAAATCCTTGAGTGTGCCTTCATAAAGAGTGAAGGCTACTAACTAAAATCAATGATCTTAAATATATAGTGTGGAGACATTAACCTATGGTCGGAGTGAAATAATAGTTGAAATAATAATAATATATACATGGATGAACATCAAAGTATTCATAATAAAAAAATAAATGGATATTATTATATTTGAAAAGTGAAATATAGATATATAGACTCCATATCATGAAACGCACACCAAAGATGGTTAAACACTAGGCCAACCAAATATACAATATAAACAAACTACAAATATGTACAACCTACAATACTGATAATAATGAGCTTGATCACATACCTAATATTCAAGATTCTCAATCTATACTATCGCAGTAATAATTTTCATGATGTGGGAATAATATTAACTTATAAACATTATTCCTCAACCCCCATCCACTACGAAACGTTTACTCCAACCTAGTGTTAGACATTAGGTCTACAGATGCACTGAGGTAAATATACGTGAGTGATAATGAAATCTTAGTAGGTCGCACCCCATTGTAAAATTATAATCTATTTTCATAACACATTCATGAATAGGTGATATGAATAAATGACAACAACACTTACTTCATATAGAATATAATAAAACTACATAAAAATAATGTGGAAGAAAAATTAACCCATGGGCTATATTCGGACACTTGAGGTAAATCTACCCTAGCTCTAGAAAACACAAAAGGATTTATATCACACTCCTCACTTAGCCACATGATAGTTGTAATGGATTATAGATCTACACATGATATCCAATATATAAACATAGAAATCCAAAAAACATAGACCTATTGTTATAACAATAGGGTTCCATAATGAATGAACATCTACTGGGAACAATTAATATAAAAAATTTATTTCATCATGTGATAGTGCAAAGACCCTAACCCTAGTATCCCATATAAATTGGTTACATTATTACATTGGAAAATGTTATAATAGATCACATCCAAATATACTAAATTGTTTAGTAGTCTTAGGTTTCTAGAGATATAAATTAAGATCACAACACTATTTAAAACATAATATACAACTTAGTGAATGTAAATATACATCATCCATGAACTCATTCAAATAATTCTTCTTCAAATCATAGGTCAGAGGAAAAAATAAGGTGATGTTGCTTTCAAATTAATGGTCAAATAATGTTGAATATATTAGGAAACAATACGGAATAATCAATATATAAATGTAAATAACTCAAACACACTCAATAACATTATCATGATGTATATTGTTGAAGGAATAAATGGTGATCAAATAATTCAATATAAGTATTAACCTTATTTTAATGATAATCACTACAAAATTTCAATGCAATAATTTTATGGGTAATAATAAATGAATTATTAATTATGAAAATGATTTCTATTGGAAGCCATGGTCTTATAAATCATGATATCTATATAGTCACGTACTTTAGTCAAGACATTTTAAAACTATGGGTAGGTATACAATATAAAATCATTTCAGTGTACCTTAATGATTTACCACATTATTGGTTTTGATTAATCTAGGTGTTATATAAATCTAGGCCCCACCAATAACTGTAGGTCCAAATTATTCCTCGTATATTTAATGACTAATTTAATTCAAAATCAATACTCCTTATTAATAAATATTTTTATTTTTGTCAACAATTTAGATATCAATTATTCCCTAATCAATAAAATAATAATCAAAGAAGATATGATATTACAAAATTTTTTAAATATTATGAAATCAACATATCAATGATAAATAGTATTTATTTTTATGGTAAATTGAATATCATATTTTAAAACAATAGTGAATGTTTTAATAGATAGTTAAAAACAACAAAATTAATAGAGAAAGTGATTATTAACACAATACGTGGTCGAACTGATCATAAAATACATATATAAATAATATGGATTGTATTACTACACTGAACCCCATTTATATATGAGTAAAATAAATTATGAATATAATTGATGAAGAGAAATACTATAAAAATTAATTAGAAAATTTTTTGGGGTAAATACAGTTTTTTACTTTTAAAATAACATTAAAAGGAATGAATATCCCAAATAAAAGAGGAATTTATTGCATTAAAAAAATAAATATGTGAAGGTAGCTGAAAATAAATTAGTGGCCATCATGGAATTAAAAATACATATGTTATGGGTAATTTAAAACAAATATTCTTTCCACAATTATGTATGAAATGTAAAAAAATAATTTATTTGAAAAACTACAAAAAAAATCATTTAATATCCTTAAACGGATCAATATTGAGTTTATGTGACATCATAAAATAATTGGATAATATAAAAAATAGTTTAAAAAATTTTATGGAAGATAATGATAAAGAAGAAATTGCATTTTTGACAGAAAAGAAAAATGATATTAGATTATCTTAATAATATTTTTATGATCATTTTAAGTACCATAAATAGTAAAATGGTACTATTACATGACACTTTCATGAATAATTATATTATAATGAAATTAAATGGGTTTATTAGAAAATAATCAAATAATTTTCTTCAATTGGAATCCTATCATTACCATTATCTATTAAAATGAGATTAAACCAAAATCCATTCAACTTTTGTGACAATAAAATCCGAAACCACCTAAATAAAATTACATTAAATGAAACATTAAGTACCATTAATATAATTATATTCACAAAATAACATATCACTGTGATATTTGATACACCTCATAAAAATTAATAGTTTTATAATACCATATATGTCACAATATAATGGAAATAGAAATGACATCTCTATTAATGATCAAATTATTAATGTGATGATTAATCAATGTATTGATTATGTGTGTCAAATTTAAATCTATATAAATATTTTTTAGATACAACAGAAAATAATAAAAAAGCACCAAACACTTAATATTTGAATATCAAAGGGAATGGAGAAGTAATATAACATAGTGAAATGAAATAGAAATATTATACACTTACTTCTTTGAAACATTCATGTTAATTTCCCATAGTTGAAATAATTAATTTTGAAACATAAAATACATCTAATTATGAAGAATCTGTGATATAACAATTAAAAGGGGCCGTTTATAAACCATATAAAAGAAATAATGTGCATAGTAATACATATACATCCAAGAAAGGAAATTTGGAAAACATCTCATACCTCTTGTTTACCATTCTTTGAAAAATCGATGACCTCATATATAATAGTTTTAAACTAGTTATTAATTTATACCTGAACCATAATCAAAATTTTAAAATCATGGATGAACCTCTTAAAACATCTTATCACCAATTTGTTAATAATATTATATTGTTCCTATTTATTTATGTGATAATTACCTTGTTTAATCATGCATGATTTTTTGCATATATCATTGATCTTGTATAATATATAAATATATATACATCTTCTCCATAATATTATTTATTTATTAAATATCATAATTACTCATTAGATTCATTTTCACAACTATTCCTGAATATATTACATGAAAAATTAAAGGGTAGGAACTTGATGATATATTAATTCTCTCGAATTAATATCTAGTTATAAGTATAATATATATTCATTATTTTAATCATTATTACTATCCTTGTCTCTTACCGATTGAAAAAAACACATATGTTCAAAAGGTGGTAGTTTTCCAAAATCATAAGAAATGATTTTTACCCCATTTTACGAAAGTTGAAATGGATAAATATCATTCCATAGACATAAAAATATCATAGAATATGGGTGAAAATTGCGTTATTAAATTGTAATTTTTATGAAATTACTATGTTTACAAAAATAAAATGTAAAAAAGAATGTATATATTGAAGATAATTATCTTCTATTAGTAGATCATCCTTTATATAAATTATTAGGGGACATAATGATGATCATTTGGGAATAAAATTGTATTTAGAATATGGATAAGAATTTTGTGGATAATTTTATTATGGGCATGGTCATGAATTTTTATTTGAGATGTGAGAAGATGTGGGGAGAGGGAGTTCCCTTTAAAATTGAGGAGGAGTTCCATTTTGATAAATACCCAAAAAAATAAATAATGGGAATTCACTCTCCCCAGAAGATAGTACAAAATTGATAAATAATTTATTCTATAGAATTTAATTCGAGCCACACCACCACCAAAATCATTTTCTAAAATGTTATTTCTAAAACCTCTATGACTACTTCTATAGTTTATATATTCACCTTGTAAATTAGTTTTAATAATATAGATATTTTTTACATTAATCCTAAAATAATAAAAACATTATTATATAATTTGAACCAAATTACTCATAATATGAAATGTAATTTTTTAATTAAAAATTTTGTTATGTAGAGGATAAATGTTTACACAAGTGAATGTGATGTTTAAAAGATCATATTAACTATACTAGAGATAAATACATGTTTCTATAGTTACTAATCATTATTACCAATAATTTAGTTATCCTTATTATATAAAATTTATTATGATCATACAAAATAAAAAATCTATTTTATGAAATTCATTTCACTGAAGTGGTTGAATATAATTTTAAAATAAATCAAAAGATCATATTGAATTACATTTTGAAAAAAACTAAATATTCAATAATATGAAGCTATTACATTATCTATATGACTAGTTATCATTAATTTATTTATTTAAATTCTTATATTAAGATATAATATGTAAAATTTTTACATAAATATTACATTAATAATGTTAATTAATTTATCAAAAATGGAGGAACATCATGCCTTTAAAATAGTTTTCATGAAATTTTATTTTTATACATAAAAATGAACTTATTACAAAATTAGTTATAAATATTAATAAAATATAATTAATTATTTAAATAAAATTATATAATAAAATTCATAATTTTATATAAAATACCATGGCTGATTTACCTATATAATTAATTAATTTGTTAAAAATAAATAACAGTGTGACAAAAAGAAGTAATTTTCATCATTCATAGAAAGATTATACTTTTTGTAAAATCTAAAAATTTCCCCCTAAAATAATTTTTATATAGTTATTTTAAATTTTATATTATCTTTTTTAAAAATATATGTTTTGAAATTTTAATAAATTATCTATAATTAAAAAACATAACAATTATAATAATTATTTTACAGAAATATATTTTGTTACAAAAAATGAATTTACTAAAAATATTATGTTATCATTTACTCAGAATTTATAAATAAATTTGAACTGGTTAGTACCTAAAAATTTATATCATGAATTTTTTAATCTTGTACAAACACCAAAATTAAACAACTTGGTAGTAATGTTCATAATTAAATATTTTTTCATTATTTCATTTAAGAATGATGTTGAATATTTTATAGAATAAAACTCACGTTGTTTATTTTCTGAAATCTCATTATGTTATATTGTTTTTCGAATAAATTAATTTCATCCTCTCAATTTGAACTTGAAAACATAAAATAAGGCATTAATATTTAATAATAGCATTGATGACAACTGACTTTGTTAGATGGGATTATAAAACATCCACTTAAAATAGGGAATGATTATCATTTTTGACATATAGAATAACACATAACATGGATTAAATATAGGAGAGAATTAGTGGGATGTGAAAATATAGACAGTTATGAAATGAGTAAATATTTTAGGAGATTGATAGAGACCATTTATCAAAATAAATTTAATCATCGATATAAATATATTGAATACAATTACAAATATATGTTTTTAGTTTAATGTCCATTGATTCATCTGATATAATGGTAATAAGATAACTTCTCATTTCATTATCCTTTAATTATAGTTTTGGGATTATTATACACTCTTGATATATAACACTGGGAAATATATTTAGAAAATATATTTCATTGTTCATTAGAATAATGTATTTTATTTGGTTTTCTTCAATAAATTTTCACATTTTTTATTACTCGATGAAATAAATATCTAATATGAATATTTTATACTGGATTACTAAAATTAAATAATAATAGATCATATGATCCATAAATAGTGAAACATAATTCATTATGTCCCGAAACATTTACCAAACCTGAAATGGATAGCACATATTATCCAATAGAATACGATAATATATAAAACACCAAAGTATAAACCAAAATTCATCTAAATCCATTCTATATGTATCTATCGATGAAATTTTTTAAGGAAAAATTTTCATATTAATTATTACATCACGTACACCTATTTTCAGCACTTCACTCTTATATACCATTAAATATTGTATCAAGGCTTGTGGTATAACTAGATGGAATGGGTGTCACATTGCATATAGTATGTCTTTTTCCAAAAGTATATTAATATAAATCATATAATCTTATAAAATATTAATAACCCAGAATTAATAAAACATAAAAGATAATTAATGTTGTAATGGTTACAAGTACATTTATTCTTATGTCAAAAAATTAAAAGGCATTTTAATTAATAAAAGTTTTTATATACTATACTCAGGGGTTGTATTAAAATAAATTTCTCCCAAATTTTTTTTAATCATGATAAACAATAATGACAACCAATATAATAAAACAGTGTTGAATACATTAAACATACAAATAAAATTAATCTCCCACATTCATGAAGATATCCATAAACACTAATTTATACTTATATTATGGAAAAAATTTATCGAAAACTAACACTATCTTTAGATGTTTCATGATTTCTAAATATAAAATTACATTGGTAAATATTATTCTACATCATAGTTCTAGAATCCCGATATATAAATATTTATTCCCATTTACACTAACTAATGGTATATCATTGGTCCTTCCTTAGGCTAGGAGTTATCCTTTTAAATAGGTAATTAACTCAAATAATTCCCTAATTCCCCACATTTTATAGAATAGACTATAAATTGATTTAAAGGATGAAAATTCATTCTCTATATAGTGAAACTCAATTTTCCTTGGTAAATTTTTACTATATTCCCATCTTTTACACTCATAAAACATTTTATTTTTCCTTGGAAACATCTACTGGGTGTCCCATTATATATTTATGACATGAAATAAATCTTGTCATGTTTTATCAGTGATCTTGACCACTCATTAATTTAATTAATTCAATCCTAATCTTTATTAGTTAGTAAGGGAGTCAGTTATGATTTATTTTGATAATTATATATCTGGATATATGATAAGGAATATACAATATATCTATCACTACATTTTTCCTCTCATTTTTTTTCTCATAATCACAAAAGATTCTATTATATTAAATGCTAACATGATTCCATGGGGTTTCATCCACTGAATAAAATAAAAAATCATATTTTAAACAATAATAATCATAGTTCAAAAGTTATCAAATATTTTATTAGATTTCTAAATTAGGAAACCTTATGTTCAATGTAATACGCATTATTTTTAACCAAGGATATTATGATTCATCGTATATTGAAACAGTTCAATATTTTCATAAAAACGATAATTAACATAATAATATGAAAAATGTGTTTGAAACTAGATACACAGTAAGGAACACTATCATGAAATGGGATAAGATAATATCAAATCTCAATGTTCCCATTTTAGAGTTATTCAGCATATGAACATCAATTCTAGGACCCCATACTACGATTGTATCCTAGAAGGAATTATATTTATGAAAAACCATTTAATATCTTCCTTAATAAAACAAGATAATGGTTATCAATAACTATCTGTAAACTCTACTATTACGTTATGTTCATTATAATTTTTTCTCATAAAAATATTTCCAAATTTTTATTTAAAAATAGGTTCTGATTAAAACAATAAATACCTTCACCCTTATAGCCAATTATATGGTCATCGACTATTACATTGGTATATGATACAAAGTATCAAATCCCAAAGGAATGAAATGTTTACAATGCATGATAAAAATAGATACATATATTTTAAAAAATACGTCTTAGTGAATGTAAATATTTTTATATTCTTGAAATAATTCAATAAATAATTAATTACTAATAGGGGAATTAAAAAAATATAATTGTGAACTCAAATTATCACTAAGGGTTATGTAGAGTGAAAGGTATCATGAATCAATAAGGCATAATCTATATAATATGTTAATTAACTGAAACACATTGCATTTAATAAATTATATGATAATGAAGAATAATATGGGATGAAAAAATATTTCTGAAAATTCTATATATATAATCACAATACCATGAAGTTAATTCATAGATAATACCATTCATGTAATATCATGTATAATAATAACTAAATTCATATGGAAGGAAATGATTTCTTTCAGAATTCAATAACTTATAAATAATAAAATTTAAATCATCATGGACTTAATCCTTGATATTTTGAAACTATGGGAACATATACAATGGAACCTCATTAAATGGTGTCTTATTGATTTGTCTCATGATTGATGTTTATTCGTCAATTCCCTATATAATTTTGATTCCCACCCATCACTATAATTAAAAATAATTATATTTAAATCTAATAATATAATTAATTTTTATACCATATTTCTTATAAGTGAATATATAAATTGGTTAAAAAATATTATTGTTTTGTAACTCCTCATTCAACCAAATAAATTTCAAAGTAAGCTCCATATTTATAAATATTATAGAGTTCAGGAAATAAGAATGAACATGATAAATAATATGGAAATTGAATGAAAATTTCATATAAAATGTTCCTAATAAATTTAATGTTTCAAGAGAAGGTTAAAATCGAAAAAAATAGTTGAGAAATTTAATATTGATACATTCACGTTTCACATTGATCCTAACCCAACTAGGAAAAGAATAATGATGGTAAAATGACAACATAAACCCAGTGAAGTATGATTAAAATAATGGGTTGTAATCATTGATGAAAAGATATAAAATATATTATAATTATAAAATTTATAGATGAAAAAAAACTTTCTATTTGAAAATTTAATTGAAAGACAATTCAAATTACTAAATATTAGGAACATCATTTTCATTCAAAATAAGCATATAAAAATTTAAAAGATCCTTCCAATAAATGATTAGTTGTGATGAAGAGAAAATTATATAAATAGAGAGTATGTAAACATAAAAATTTCATTACAGTTTCCATAAGTAATTCCAAAATGTTGGATTTTGATTTTCAACTTATCCCCAGTAGCATTTGAGTAGTAGTTGATTTCCCCTGACCACCAGTTAAAAATATATGTATTGATGTTGTTGATGAGTTTAAATTTAAGTAGCTAATATTTTCTGAATTCATGTAGGATTATTGTGAATCATATAGGTGATTGGTTCATCTTCACTCAAATTGTTTCAAGGATATAATGACGCACTCCTAGAACCAATATCTTGGTCTCAAAATTTTTTCCAGTTAAAGATACAATCCTAAGCATAGATGTTAAAAAGTTGGGATATACTGGTTCCTGGAAGATGAATTTTCTGCATAAAGATCATTGTTCATGGGGTGCTGACCTAAAGGTTCTAGATATATTCAATAAATTTATCAGGGGTATTCTGACCCCATGATAATTGTAAAAGGACCTATGGGGTCAGGGTGAACCATGAAGGTGACTTCTGGTGTCCTTGATCTTGTTAGGGAACTTATGTTGGTTCTATATAGTAATGTAGTTTGGAATATCCTGAAAGGGTGATACCAAAAATAAGGGCGGTTGTTTCAATAGAATATAAGGGCCAAGGGAATATTTTTTTGTGTTATTTATGTTGCTAATAATTTTATAAAAGGGTTCACTCCAAGGAATAGATTTTTTAATTTTAATCTGATTAATTTTATTTTGATGGAATGGGTATTGAATATGAGGTCTTGGAAATGTGTAATCTTGTTAATTATTTTTATGATGGAAAGTCATTGTTTGGAGATGATTCAAGTGATGATGTGCATGGAAGTTATTTTGATGAAAGTGTTGGTGACCGTCTATGTATAGGGATCCATGGTATAAGTAGGAATAAAGGGAGGATGGGAGGAAGGTACTCAAGGAGCTTCATCCTAGGAATGAGAACAAAATCATAAGGACAAAAATATTATGCTTTCCTTCCTAAACCAATAGAGAGAATATTTTTTTCAATTTAGAGAGTCATAGAAGTGGATATTTTCCATATTTCAAATGTTCTAGAAATTAGGGTGGAGTTTCTAAGGAAAAATATTTTGCTAATGGGGTGACATGAGTCCCCAATCTAAAAGAGGGTGAATCTATGATGGAGGAAATTTCAAATAGTGAGACACCTAGTAGGATGGATGAACATGATTGAGAATAAGGCGGTCCATTGGAGGATACTAATTCAAATAATATAGGCTCAATGGTGGTGTATCCATCCTCATATGCAATCACCTATGACCGGGTAGAGGCCTCTGCTCATGTGGCCACACCACTCAATGGTAAATTGAATGGACTATATCAGTAGGAATGTGCAAAGGGTGATACTGATTTAGATTTTGAAATCAAGTTAAAATAATAAATGCATTAGGATTTTCTTGTGGCTAATTCCACACAAGAAGAAGTTGACAGGATGATGTAAAGGTGGGTTCTGGTTAACAATAATAGTGAGCATAGTGCGTGGACTGATATGAACAGTCTAATAATGAGAATATGATTTAGTGAAGGGAATATCAACAGAGATGAGTACATCCAATATATGTTGATGTTTTCATATAACATTAAAGACATTAAATAGTAT
This sequence comes from Viscum album, assembly GCA_963277665.1. Classification (NCBI taxonomy): domain Eukaryota; kingdom Viridiplantae; phylum Streptophyta; class Magnoliopsida; order Santalales; family Viscaceae; genus Viscum; species Viscum album. Next base: position 817,874,118 of record OY728141.1, on the reverse strand, counting down.
TATTCATACCTTCAGGTAACCGAAATCTCTTCTAAACTATTTTGGTTGAATATTTCTTATAAGATTAAGTGGGTTTTTTGGTAATTATATTGTTTCTTTTAAGGAATGTTCCTTTTGAAACATGTTGTTTCCCATTATTCCTTAAATGTGTTTTTATAATAAAAAAGATAATTTTTAGTAAAAAAAGACATTATTATAATATTAAAAATATTATTGAAAGTATTTTATGTAAAATGTAAATATGGATGGAAAAAAATTCTACCTTAAAAATAAACACGCTTATCTTTTCAAAAAGAATTATATATTATTTTAAATACAAAAGAGAGGAAAATGGTAAAATTACATGAATATATCAACAAAATAATGAATATAAAAATATTAACTGGGATTATTGGTAAGCTATAAAATTATTTAATTTAATGTAAATTCAGGTATAAACAATCCTAATTAAAATGATATTGAAATATAAACCCTTAATTCTTTGGAAGCATTTGAATCATAACCCCCTAAAATTTAAGGACTTATAATTATAAATTATATACCATGAGTATACATATATTCATTACATAACATTTAAAATAGGTTATAGATAATCATAATTAAAATAAATAGTTTTATACTATTAAATATATCTCAATTGAATTTAAAATGAGATGAAATCTCTTACGAAGATCAAAACATTGAAGCGAGGATTAATAAATCTGTTGATTAGTTTTCTAAAATGTACTTAAGAATATAAATTTGTGTTTCAAAAAAAATCATAATAAAAAATTATTCAAATAATCATATAATATCAAAGACCAAAAAGTAGTAATATATCCCAATATAAATAAACTCAGTTTTGAAATACATAGTACATAGTAATAATAAAGTAAAATCCCCATGGTAGAGATAATTTCAATTGAAAAAAAGATACCATGAATTAAGAATTATTTATTATCTAACATTAAAAAGATGTATTTCACACAATAAAAATCAAAATAGGTTTATAACAATAAATATTCCTCAAAGAAGGGAAATTGAGATGGAATCTGCTAAATAGAATTTCCCTTTTGTTAAACATCCAATTACCACCTGTATAATGGTTTTAAAAAATTTATTAATTTATAAATGTGCTATATTCATATATATATTATCATATTTGGTCATCGAATTACATGGTTTCATCCATTTTTTAATATTATTCTATTATTGTTGTTGATCCGGTTGTTAATTTCCTTATTCTCTCATGTTTATTAATCGAGTAAGATGTAGTTATTTTTAAGAGGATATATATCCATCATCTAAATAATTATTATAATGATTTAAATGTAATATTATCTAATTAAATACTATTTTATAACCATTCTTGGATTATTGACATGGAAGGTGAATCACATTTCTTGTAGAGATTGTATGTTGTACATATGCATGAGTGATGATATAATTTACCTATTTTGGAAAATGATATGAACTCGATGATAGATTTTTTCCCTAAAATATTTATATAATGATATTTTTAATACATAATCATTATTTACATCATTATTAATTCCTATTTTATTAGATGAATGAAAAAATACATCGGTTCGTGAGGAGGTAGTTCTATGTACACCTGATCAGTGGATTTTTTTTCAAATTTGATTGAGTAGGAGTTCGATGAATGTTATTTCATAATCATTATAAAACATAATTATATTTTATACTATTATGCTATTAAAATTTACCTTTTTTGTATTAATTTTATTTGAATAAATAATAAATATAAATAAAGAACTCAATTAAGACAATTAACATTTCTTAGAAGAAACACATTTGGGTGACTTATTAAGGACCATTATGTTTGTATTTTGGGAGTATCAGGTCCACTATAATGTGGATATGGATATTAGGGAGATATTTTTTATTTTTTTGGTTAATTTAAATGACTTTAATGGTGATAATTTTTTTTGGATGGAGTATCATTTTACAATCCAAGAGAAGTGGCATTTTTTAAATACAAAAAACTATTCAATAATGGAAATTCTCTCTCACTCTAAATACCTAAAATTTTATTAAATACTATATTGTAGTTATTGTATGGTTTATCCACATCATTAACATAGACACAAACATATTCTTAACATGTAATTCCATTATCATCTATGTATACAAACTTTTACCCTTTTAGTTCTCCCCAAGGTAATGTGTTCTTTAACCAAGGTAATTTGAACATTAAGACGTCAATAAAATTATCCATATTAGATAATTTGAAATAAATTATTCTTAAAATGAAATGATATTTTACATATTAAAATTTTACATGCGAGGAAAATTAATTTTAACATAAGTGCATGTAACATGCATAACTCTAATTTGAATGTAAGCCCAGAAAATAAATTTTACAGTCAATAATTTTCATTATGGAAATGAATTAGGTTTAAATATTTATATAAGATTTATTATTATTCTTCCATATATGGAATCCATTTTATAAAATTAAATTCATCTTTCTGGTAAAAATGTAATTTTAAAAAAATATGCAAAGCCGGCAGAAAACTATTTTTCGAGAAAAGAATTATTCAAGCCTATGATGATAATATATTAACCGTATAACTAGTGATAATAATTATACATATATAGTTTCATATATTTATATATTAAATCTATAGATTTTTATTAAATATATCTTTATTAGAGGTTACTTTAGTATTATAAAATAACGAAATGTTATGTATTTAAAAACTATTTTTTAAAAATAACATTCTTAATTAATAAATTGAGATTATAAAGAAGTGATGTACAAATATGATTCAGATATAATAAACTGTTTAAAATATAACTACATAATTCTATATAATCATTGAAATAAATTTCAATTCATGAATAATTTTTTCACAATTCATAGAGAAATCATTAATTTAAGAAAAATAAAAAAAATTCATCGTATGATAATTTTTATTTTATTATATAAAAGATAATATTCCTTTTATTAAATAAAATTTAAAAAAAATTAATATATTTATTATTATTCACATAAATTAAATTCAAAATAAAACTATTTTGTATAAAATTGTCTATGGAAAAATAATATTACTTTATTAAAAAATTTATTGATTATTTACTAGCAATTAATCAATAAATATGTATTAATTAGGAATGATATATATATATATAATTATTTGTTTAATCATATTCATACATTCCAATTCACCATTTATGTTATAAGAGTCATATTTAAATAATATAATTTTTTGGGTTATTTATTCATGATGTTGCATATTGAGTACGCTATCGATCTTAGTAATCTTCTTTTAAAATACCAATTTGTTACCAACATGATCATCTATGATGTAAATAATAGAGAACCATTCAGTACATAAATTCAATATAGAACAAATTGGGAAGTATATATGGAACCAATATGGAGGGAACCACAAATAACATCGGTAGAACAAAACATTCAGGGGTCCCAGGAGAACTCAGGAATCTTCAATTATGTAAATCCACTACCAGAGTTCCTCACCACCTCATGATCCTAAATCCAATATATCTAAGGAAAACATTTAACTATAATCTATTTCACTCATCAATATCTCACACTAGTTCGATAATCTCGATTAATAATAGCATTCCATGAAACATATGGGAAACCCAAATCAGATCTTGGGAAGGGTGATCGATCCAATATATCTAATGTGTATACACACCAAACCAATTTAATGAGTAGAAACTAAATCAATGCTATAGAAAAAACGTAAACAAGACATGGGATGATCCCAATATTGAATGGACCCTCCAAACATCTAAAGTAGAGGCATTGATCAAATAAAGGATAACAAATAAGGGGTCCTCCCTTATCACCCCAGATCACCTCAACATCGAACAAACAACCATAATGGGATCTTAATAAACCACCATGTGTTCAGAACCAAAATCAAAGATCCCATGGTACATAGGGTCATAGAATAAACGAATGTATAAATAGTGACTCCCATGTCTCACCCTATATCTCATTATATGACCATCAAAATCATCCCATTTTGGTTAAATGGAATAATCAATTGGAGAAGATCCTATGAGGTGTTTCAATTTTGCATCAACTGAAGATGACCAACATAGTTCGACATAACCCAAACAGCGCTCAGTGGCCTCCTACTAGTCCTAGATCAACAGATCTTCCAATGTAAATCCAAAATCAAATGCATACCTATAAAAGAATTACCAAAATTTATTGTGAACACCTCAAATGTATGACCCTTAAAGGGATGCATAGTTCAAATCTAACAACTAGAAAAATTCTACTACAAAAAACATAGTTGTCCTTCCCAAAAAATAACCCTCATTCGGGTAAAAACTACACACAAGGTCCCCTACAAGATTCACTTATACTCATCTTAACATAATACTGGATTCAAAATATAACTAACATCTGACATAGTCAAACCATCGCAATGGATTTTAAAACACTAGTTTAATGAAAACCAATAGCTAAACCACAACAAATCTAACCTTAAGAAACTAGCTTGATACATAGAAAGACACATACACATCCAAATAGATTCCACTAAATTATACCTTTATATATTTTTTATAATGAAACAAAAAAAAGATTGACCATTCATCCATAAGCCCAATCCAAATAATGATTTCTCAACACAACCCCCAAGATAGAATATGACCCAAATGTTTAATAAATCAACCTAAAAATTATTTCTCATCCCCAAAACAATTCATATAGACTATTAATTAAAAATGGGATCCATTATCATTATATTTTCTAGAAAAATATTATAATTTAATACTCAGAAGTTCGTTTCTGACACAAGGGTACAGAACACCTAAAAACCACCTACTAGAAATAGTAAATTGTGTGAACTTAGAAGTACATTTATTGTACTCTCTAATCATCACATCGGAATATAATTCTAAATAATAACATCATATATGGGTTCTACCAATGTTTAACTAGATTTCTAAGGGATAGATTGTATATTCCCATGTAGTGCTAAATTTCAAGAGAAAAGATAGGTTATGTCTCTGTACTACTACATGGCCATTTACCCCTCATATGGTGTTTTTTTCAAAGTATAAAGAAACCTTTCCATGTCCCATTAAATGAAATGTTCATAGAGTATAATTTATTAACATCCAAAAAATTGAAATTAAAAAAATTTAAACTTTTTTTCCAGAATAAGAAATTCTTGAAATGGACTACAACTCCTGATTCACTATGATTAAGGAAATATCATCCCCAACCAGTCCTTAGAAGCCCAAAATAAGTCATACAAACATAAAAATAAAATAAAATGGATTTATGTATGAAAACCAAAATCAGATCTATTAAGGGTGAAAACATCAATGTTTCTGGATGAATCTTCCAACAACATGCATCGCACATTGTTCTGGACCTCAGGTAAACCACCAACTATGCCTTATAGATCTACCTCCTTTATCTCCCACATTATTCACTAGATCACCCTCTCTTATCCATGTGATGGGAATATATATAATGAATGAAAAATATGAAAAATGGGAGATCTGGAATAGAAAAATGAAAAAAATAATGAAAAATAAAATAATAGAAAAAGATAAGAATAATGGCCCACAGTAATCCATGACACTAGTGATAGGTTTATAAATCATGTATGAAAAAAACTTCCATTCCAGACTCTACCATGGAGAATTATCTCAATCTGATGAACCTTTTTAATGATATAAAAGAAAAAAGTGAATAAATAAATTTATATTTTACTAATTAATTATATCTTCTTTTGTGAAATTTTAAATGTATCAAATTTCCAAATAACTCTTTTTTGAGTGTAAAAATCCTATTCTGGGACCAACAACGAGATGAGAATATTATGTGAGATAAACATATATGATACATTGTAAATTTTCGACTGAAAAACACTAATGAAAAAAATCATATAATTCCATTATTTTCACAACACATGAGGACATGGGTTGTCTCAATCTGTGTGATGGGGTGATGAAAATAAAAATAAAATGGTTCTTGAGGTTATAGCATTTTCGTACACATAAGGGATGTTTTTCTATTTCGTTGAATGGTATAGAATGAATTAGAATATTTATTTACAATTACATAATAAAATTTATATAATATATCTATATTATTTCATTTTGATCCATCATTATGACAAACCATAAGAGGAAGTGATGATAAATGAAATACATTATCTTGTTGAGTTGGTAGTCATAATGTATGCTCAAAAGATGTTTTCATTTTCTATTAGATGTGTATTTATATAAATATATATATATATATATGAAATCTCATTTCTAAATAAACATAATAAAATTTCAAAATTTGGGAAATAATAATGATATTATATCCCAATGGATAGAAGATGATTAATTGAGGAACACGAAGATATAAAATGAACATTTAGTTAACAACTATACATATTTTTCAGAAAACCTCCTTTGGTTTTTATTTAAAGTCCTCCTAGGATGGTATTATAATAAAAAATTGACCTCTACATCTTGTAGTACAATTCAATAAATTTATTCTCATAGTTTTGGGTTTATTTAATAAACTCTTGAAATATTGGTAAGAGAGGAGAGGGTGATTTCTTTTATATGTGTGAGACATTACCTGCTTGGAATATTTCAAAAAATTATAATCTGTTAATGGAGTAATCAAGAAAAATGGACCCAAAATAGACAATTATTTATAATGTAAAATATAGGGTCTAAATATTTATTCTAAAATGATCTCGACATGTTTTCAAGTCCTTTTAACCTTTAACCATTACGTTTTAACACTATTAAACAGTATTAACACTAATTATAGAAAATCAATATTTTAAAAAATGTACAACACATAATAAAAAAATAATGGTATCTATTGAAAAACATTAACCTCATGACACTTAATATAAAATCCATTTCAATGATTAAATCTTATAAAATGATAAAAATTAATTTAAATAAACCAGAATACATAATGGAAAATGAGTCTTCTGAAAAATGAATTTTTATGAATAAAAAAGTTTTTAAAAAAACAATGACACTATTGATTCCAATTAAATTAATTGGTCTATAAATAACTAACATAGAATATATAATTTTTCTGTTCAAGCATAACTAAAAAATAATTTTTTAAATACTTGGGTAGAAAAATTTTCCTTGTATAAAAATTATTAATTTTCACTATTTATCCAAAAATAATAATTTTTTTAAAAAAATTACTAATTAATTTTTTCTAAGATAATTTTATATTTTTAATTTAAATAATGTTAACATATTTTTAAAAATTAATTTAAAATTTTTGGAAGAATAATTTTTTTTTGAAAACTAATATTACATGAAAACCAATTTAATAAAAAATACTTTATTTCTATTTTGTATATGAAATTTATGTTTTTCATATAATCAATATGATTCTTGGAAGTATAGTTAATTACTATGAATATGTATTAATATTTAGACAATGGTAAAATTACCTAGGTCATTGGATTATACTTCCAATTTAGAAATTTTTTCATCGTAATTTTATTAATTTATTTTAAGAATTTCAATATTTTTCATTCATAACATTTTTTGATTATCAGTTTGCTTTTTCAAAAATAGGTATTCCCACTAAACCAAAACCAGATAAATGACCTTTTTCTACCACACGTATTATCTATGATCATGAAACTAAATAAGATGTTCCTCATATGATTGGTTTTTTTAACTATATCATTTTGAACAAAACAAGAGATGCATTTTAAGCATATCTTCATAATTATGAAACATAGAAAAAATCATGTACCATGTATAATGAAGGAGGAAATAAAGGGTTATAATAGATTGATACAATATTCTCTTGAATCTATTATGGTCTAACAACCCTTAGTCATAGTATTCCATTTTTACCACATCCATGTCACAATTTAATTATGACACATTACAAAAACCATTATCATCAACCCTAAATTCATGATATTTCCATTGGTTATATGAATAAATCATCATCCAACTCTAACTAGTATCATGTGATTATAAATAATCTTTACCATCTTAACCATCTTTTATATAAAATCTATTCCCAAAAAAATTATTTCAATAATTTTTTTTAACAAGCATGAGTTTGACACAGCTTTCCGTATAATGTCTCCAACAATCTAATTTTATTTCCAATATGAAAAATATTATGAAATGAAAAATACAATAATGATATATATATATATACTGATATCCAAGTTAATTTATTAAGTAGGATCAAATCCAAATTTTTAAATTTTCAATCTTTCTCACAAATTTTCCATTACATTGTGAAAAAAAATGTTCTTTTGAAATTTTATTCAGTACCAGATGACATATTTTGGGATGTCTAAAAATCAGATTTTATACTGGGATCATAGTCAAAGACAAGGAGTCAGGAACAATATGTAACAACATTATCAATTTGAGATACTCCTAAGAAAAAATATTTAAAAACATAGTATATATAATTAGATAATAAAATTTATATTTTGTGTATGAATAAATAATTACCTAAATTTCATTATTACCATGAGATAAATTTGGAAATATAACTTTGAAATTAATAGATATAATTTCCCAATACACCCCATCACTAGAAAAATCTAATGTTTCCCTTTTGATAATTTTCAGTCTTCATTATCATTTTGACAATACAATCATTTCAATATAAAATTTGTAATGTATTTCGTCACATAAACCCACCAATAATACAACAGAAGGTATATTTACATTTTAGTAATACTAGGATAAATAGAAAAGGGTGGATTTTGATCTTCCATAAAAATCTGTTTTTTAATTGGAATTTATTTAGTAGACATAATCTATGAATGAGGCTCAAAACACCATCCTTGTCAAAGATAAATTTACAAAACAAATCATTCATTACCCATTCCACCCTTTGAGAAATATTAAATTATTCCTTTTGAGATTATTTAATTAGATATGAAAATGATGAAAACACTGAAACCATAAAATACAGAATGTTCATATATATGTAATTTGTTGTTCTTCATTTATTTATTAATTTACAGAAGTATTATGATTAAATTTCGGAAAATTAATGATAAATTTCATATTTTAATTAATCATTGCTCATACTGTTTTATTTCCTTCATGGTAATGAATAATATAGTCATAATCCATAATTAGTTCATGTTTTATTCTTTTATTTCTGTATAACACTTTTTGAGTGAATATATAATTCAACCATTATTTTATAATATATTTCAAAATTCACTCAATATAAATATTTTCTCCATATTTTTAAGGAAAATTAATAAGATAATTTATCAAATATGTATTGAAATGATTTGAAGAATAATATATTACAGATCATTCTGCATCAACAAACTAGTAATTCCATTCAATGAAGAATTTTCATGGATAAAAAAACATCGTTTATAGAGAGAATGGAAAATTATGGTTCATTAAACATTAATTAATTTAGTTATTTTAGAAAATCATTACAAACATTCATCTAGTTGATTTATCTTCTTGTATGTTAAATATTATACAGCGAAAGATAATTGTGAATCTTTTTCAAAAAACACTTTATATTAACTAAATAATCCAGAAAAATATGAATCAATATGAAATTTTTATGACTTATATATTATTTAACAACATTATTTTTTCTTCCTGAAAATAGATATTCAATATTGATAAATAATATAACTAAAAAATGAAATCAAATAAAACAAAAATTCACCATTAAAAAATATTCCATAAAACATTTTTCAATGATGGTTTGAAAATAATCATTGCTGTCTTTTATGATGCTCATGACCATTATAATAATTGTATAAATGATTAACAAAAATAGAAAAAATAGAAAATTATCATGTAAAACAGTATTTATATTATCCATTAATATACCTATTTCATTAGACAACACAAAGGGAACAATGACTAACTCATTAAGCCCATAAATATTTGGAAATTTCCACTTCATAATATCTCCCTCCATTAACATCAAATAGTCATTCCATAAAATAATTTAAATATCCAAAATATATTATAATACATGTATTTATAACAACTTAATTAGAAGGCACAACATCAATCTATGTTGTATAAAATGATTTTTTCACAAATTCTTACTCTCAAACTTTAGGATTTCTACCTCTAGTAATTTTGTTTAGAAACACATTAGCCAATATCCATAACTCATTGAAATAAAAAATATCCCATCATTGGTTGGATATTTAACACTTTTTAATGGATTTATAAATACACTTTTATTTAAAGTAATTATCCATATGGTTGAACATTCTACTCCAGTAACACAATTTAGATCCTATAATTCATTTTGTAAAATTTATATTACCGCACAAGGAACCTGTTGTTATATTAGATCCATATTTCACAGTTTAATGATTTTATATCACAAGATGGATTTCCTTCTTTTAAATTATATCATTTCAAGGAAAATCATTTCCAAAAAACTGATTCTCAACTCCCTTAATACAATGAAAAAAATAATCATAAAATTTCAATTCCCAAGAGGGAAATTATAATCCTCAATATAGTTTTAATACAATTTAAAATCTAATTATTTCACAAAAAAAGTCCCAAATAAATTTATATACATCCCTAGACACACTTGTAAAATTTATTCATAACCGGATACTGAATACTCTATATTTTTCTTCAATTCCTTGAATTGAATTTGTATTTTTAGTATAATAGGATTTGGGAAATATTTATATAGTAAAATATTCTTAAATGTATAAAATTCATCCAAATCAGGACCTTAACTATCCAAACAATTCTAAACCAATGACGACCTTCAATTATCATCACCTGTAAACTGAATAATGGAATAAATTCCCTTTTTAAATTCAGAACATCCTATAACATTGAATATTTTTTCCTGAGAATTCTATATTCTTTCTTATCCCAATTATATGAGGGTACACCAATAAAACATATGGTGTTGTATTATAAAATGATCTGTAATGCACATGTTCTTTTGGGGTAATTATGGATTCTCTATAAAATTTAGTCCAACACTATTTATTTATAGGTCCAATATCTCCATCACAATAATATTCTATAGATTTTAAATTATATAAATTAATTGATATTTATTTTGAAGGATATTGACCTCTTGATATCTTCCTACATTATATTAAATTTTTCTTATATGAAAATACATTTTAATAATACATTTACTAGTTAAAGAAGCACGCTAATTTTAAAATTCCAATCATTCCAATATAACTATAAATAAAAAGCACTCAAGGTTATTATATTAATAACAACCTAAATATTTCTAAACATTTCATTTCATACCATAACAAAATACCCCACCACAAAACAAAGTTAAATATTGAGTTCAAATAAATAATTTATTTTCATACCATTCAAGGATTCCTATTTTTTAAAATGTTAGGGAATTATTTAATAACTCATATATGAAAAACCCTGTCATTATAAAGTGAAAACATCGAAATTGTGTACATATTTCAAACAATATTAATACTTAAGAATTAATCATGTTTTATTTCAATGAAATATATCCATGATTGTAAACTTTACTTCTTTATTCCTATGAATCCATAAACACTGTTAAATTTTTTATAAAACTAAAAAATTATATAAAAATAATTGTGTGGGATATAATGGAAATTAATCTATTATTATATTGAAAATAATAAAAACCCAAAAAATGATTACTTTTTTCAAATTCATCAAAGAGAATATAAAATATAACACATCCTAATTTAAATATAGTTCTAAATCAATGAGAATGTTTATAAAACAATAATAAGAAATATAAAACCTTTTAGGCAATATATATCATTACATTTAGAACTCATGTTCACATGGGTAAAAAAATAGGCTCCAAATAAAATTCAATGGAGAAACCTCTCGAGTAAACACAATCCTTTTTATCTATAAATATTAAATAAATTAACCAATGTATTTATATATGTATTAGGTTGACACTAAATATAAGTTTTTTCGAGATCACCCCCTATATAAAATATGTCATTCTCACCTGTCATCATCTATAATGCTAATATACAATATTAAGGTATAAAAAATCTATCCTTTATTTTCAATATAAATTCTTTGAAAATATATGTTAATTCCACATTAAGAAAATCATTTTGATACTGAAATACCAATCCCTATTAAAACCCATTATTTACGAAAATATAAAAAATCCCAATATATATAGAAAATTGAATTTTTTTTGAAAAAAATATAGAATATTTTAGAGGAATAATAGTTAAAAATATTTATCATCAATGTGTGAAAATATGTCCAACCCATATACAAAATAATAGAACTTTCATTTTTCCATTTTTAATGATTTTCCAAATATTCCATATAAAATATATTAAAATAATCCTCTTGAATACTGTTAAATGAATATCAATAGAGAAATATACTTTACATTATTATTTATTTATTAAACCAAATATACATCTGCATCTGAATTTTTTGAATATGGAGAAGCATTAAAAATATTATAAATTAAAATTTAAAAACATTTAAAAATGTTTTAATGTAATGTGTCAGAAACGATTTGATCATTTTAGAACCAATGAAACAATGAAATAATAAACTACCAATTTATTTCTAAAAAAGTATTTTTTATTTAATAATGATAATTTACATCCAAATGGTAGTTTATATTCCTAACCAAAAAAATCCATTTTGTGAAAATAACTAAATTCTCAAATAATAGGAATTGTGACTGAAATTACCTTACATATTCATGTATGCAATTTACCTTATTAATGAATAAACATAAGTTAATTATTTAAATTCTTACTAATAAATAAATATTTATTATTCTTTTTATTTCACATTCATCAATTTAATATTAAAATAAACTTTTGATTTAGATCATATCTAATGTTTTAGAACATTCAACATATCAAAATTAAAAGGATTTGTTCGTCTGAACATTCTCAAATGGATCATTATTATATGATTTATATAATCATAATATTGTTATAAATATAATTTTTTAAATAATTTATATACTTATAAAAATCCATTTATGGTTGTTTTGAAAAATTAATTATGGTACAATCATGTAGAAAACTGTCTGTACATAGACATGAGTAACATTTACATTTTTAAATGAACATGAGTGAAAAATGGTAAGAATTAATTTAACATTGTAGAATAATAATTATATTATATATATATAAATATATACCATTGTAAATTTAAATTCATTTATATTTACTATCTATGGGAGAAGGTCATGAAAAATTGAATAAATTATTTCAAAAGGGAGTGGTCTTCAACTTTTTATGATTGATGCTTTAATTATTCATTGAGTTTTAAAGAATGAATTTGAATATCTGTTAACCATTCCATAATGAAATTAATCTAATATATATTAAATTATTTTATTTTTATCCATCCTTTTTAACATCAAATAGAGTTGAGAATGGAAAATGTAATTCATTGTCTTCATGAGGCGGTTGTCCTCACAAACCATTGAATGATTTTTTGATTTTCCATTATATAGACTTTTATATAAAAATGGGTACTAAAACAATAATAACCAAATATATATATAGTTAAGATAATGATATTATTATATCTCTAAATTTAGGAGAGTTTTCAATGATGTAACATGAGAAATAAAAATTGAAACTATCGGTTAGTAACTATACATATGTTCTTGAAAACCTCTATAAAATAATACATAAAATAATCCTATGATGTTATTATGATAAATAAAGGTCCTGTTTAAAAATTTGAGGGTTGATATGATAGTAGTGTAGTGTGTATTTCATTAGATATTGGGCTATAGAATAGTGGAATATAGAAGTGAGATGGTTTATTTTTATAAGTGTTGGAGATGATACACATTGAGTTTTTCAAATAGAATGAAAAATTGTAAAGGTATTACTCGATATTTATAGATCCCAAAATAGTTATTTATTATTATATGAAAAAATATGGTCTAAATATGTTCATGAATTAAAATTAGGCTATTTTTTATGTCATTGAATCCCCTTTTTATTTTTGTTTTAACCCTTTTAACTGGTTTTAAATCTTATAGCAGTAAATAAATTTTTACCCATTTTACAATTAATTTTGACAAAAAATGACATTGAAATATTTAAAAAATATTAAAATCTTTTTTTTAAACATTATTTAATGTTTTCATGATTGAATCAATATAATTGAATGAAATAACTATAATATAAAAAAAATTCAATGAAAAATAGGTATCCTAAAAACTACCCATTTAAGTATAAATTTGTTTAACAAAATTTTGAAAATGATGGATAAAATAAAATTAATATTATTATTCATAATAAAATCAATATACTTAAATTTTCAGTTGAATGCTAAAAAAATTACCTTTTTATTAATTGAAATGAAATAGATATTTTATGAAAAACAATTATTTTCAAAATTCATCAAAAACGTAGAAAATTTCAAATAAAACTCTAATATAAATTTGGATAAATATTTACAAAAAAATTATCCCAATTAAAAATTAAAAAAAATTTGGAAAATATTATTTTAAAGAAAACTATATAATTTATGAAATCTTATTTTTCATCCAAATTAAATATTTAATTTTTCATTAGGAAATTACCTATTATTATGATTTGTAATATGACCCTATAAAATATAATTAATTAATATTAATAATAATTTTAATTCATCAACTACTGAAATTTCTTTGTCTGTCAAAATCCTGCAACCTTCCAAGAGATGAAACTAGTGGCTTACCCAAATAAAAAACTCACTGACACTGTGGGGAATTGAAACCATATGGATAAAACCATGGTAGATAGTATGAAATTTAGATTGAAAGTAATCAAAAAATTTATAATTTAATATTTAAATTTTTATCAAGATATCAAAAAACCATTATTATTTAGAGTATTTAACTACATATATTAATGGATAATAATGGGATTATTTTAATTTGGGTTGATGATATATTTACGTTTGTTAAATAGAAATTTGGATTTATTCATGATCTAGAGGTTTTCTATTTTTTTATTTGAATTTTGTTGTGGAATAATTGATAGATAAATGTACATCATTTTGTTTAGAAGGTAATGAAATTTTTTAAATTTTTATATCCACATTAGTGGAGTTAGAGGAACTTTTAATTATAGAATATAGATTCTTAAGTTGGATATGATGTTGGAGATTATCTATTCAATTACAATTTATGTGCACATTTGGAATTAATAACTACTCATTGTCACTAAAGTGGGTTTGTATGTATTTTTTAATTTAATGATATATATATTTTTCATTTCTGGATCCTATTTTAAGGACAATTAGACTAGTGTGAGGAATATAAATATGGAATTCTCAAATAATCTATGTATGAAGAATAGTAGGGTGTCATGTAGAGTAGATTAAGTGATGATAGGTTAGAACATAATATTGATGATATATTGGAGGAAACTCATTTACCAGATAAAGCTAGTGTGATTGGAGATTCAATTCTTAAATACAACTAAAAAATAGAGTTAATTCCATATATAATTGATATGTGTGTAGAGGTAACTCCAAATATTATTAATTCTGGATAAAAAAATACTAATAAGTTAAATAAAAAATATCTCACTCTTTTTGAATATTTTTTCATTATTTTTCATCTATTTTCTAAATTTTTTGGAAATTATTTATGTTAAATGATTAATGGATTGTAAAAATTTAAAAAGTGACATAAAAAATCTCAAATTTTCATATTTTTATTATTATCTCTATGTTTGTTAACATTACAAATGGTTTTTAATGTATTCTTCTAGAAATTTCATTATGAATCTAGGTGGAAACAAAAATATTTATTGATGGCTTTATTTAGTAATGTATATAACGGTATAAAATAGTGACAATAGGTCAGGAAAAATGTTCTTCCCCTCATGAATGGGAAAGGGGATTTAATTTTTTTAATCATTGAATATATGATCATATCGTTATTTTACACCAGTCTAATAATATATTAAAAATAACTAGATAAAATTATGGGAATCATAATGTGATAAGGGATATAATTATTTTCTAATGTCTTTTAGCCCTTTTCATATACTCTCTAATTGGTTATATAATATATAAAAAAGGAGATAAACCTTGGAATAATCAATACATAAATTGTGTACTAATTAAATTATATGAACATTGAAATTGTATGCTGGTCATGATTGGTATATCTAATTTTAATATCACTATACATATCCATAAATAATATAATATATTACGGATGACTGCGAATGTTAATATAAAACATTGGGGCCTCATAATTTTTTTGACATATACATTTTCTTCAACCCTTATACTAAAAAATATACCACTTGCTAAATATTTATTTGGATTCATTTATTTTCTTTTACTTTTTAAAAACCACAAATAATCAAAGAAATTTTTAATTTTATTGGAATATCATTGAATATATATATAAACACTATAGAGTGAGAGTAGGTTTATTATTCTAGAATCATGACTGAGGTAAATATTGATTGAAATTTATATGATAATATCTTCCTCACCTCTAATGGATTATAGATATAAATTTAATTAAATATGAGTATATTCCACAATAGTGTGATGCATTCTAGATTATGGGGAATATTATCTCTAATTAAAGGTCCATTAATAAATCGATGAATGATATTGAAATAGATAAAAGATAATGGAAAGATGTTTTTAAATAAAATAAAAGAAAATCACCTTATATAAAAAATTAAAACACATACTTTCCAATAATAGAAAGAAAAAAACAAGTATTGATAGAACAATGATATTTTGAAATAAATTATAGTGATTCAAAATAAAATTAGTGAATCATATAATCATATTAACATGATTTAAATGTAAATAAATAACAGGAATTGTTTTGTGAGGTGACTGAAAATCATTATAAAAATATTAGAAATAATTAAATAAAGGACTAAACATTGAAAAAATGGTTTATTATAGTAGATTACTATGAAAATGAGGCTATAAATGTATATAGTGATGAAAATATAAAATAATATTTCAATATTATAGTTAAAGATAAAATATGATTAATATTCCTTTGAAATGAAAAAACTAAAACTAAAACATTCATTTGAAGTGATAAGAACACTAAGAATGATTATATTAATATGACCTCAATTTGGTGCGAATGGAAAAAACATGGATGGTGATTAAGAAATATGTAACAATATACATACTACCTGTCAACCAAAAAAACATTTTTCTTAAAATGAAAAATATTTGGAGAATTTTTTTAGGGACATATTAAAGGGGATCTAAATTTAATGGTGGTAAATAATTGAACAAAATAGATATTTCTAAATATATTTTATTATTTATAATCTAGTTGAACATATATCAAATATATAAATTAATACTAAAAAGGGTGACTTACCATTTATTTGACTGCAAATTCCAAACAAAATATAAAAAAGAAAAAATTTACATTTTAACAATAAAGATTGAGTATGAAAATGAAATTCTAGGTTAATTAAATATCATATATTAGAATTTATATGGATAATAAAACCTTTAAACAACTAGAAACCTTGAATGAAATATTATTGACCAAAAACATTGTTTTTTTTCTTACTAGTGTCTCATTATAATAGCAGACATTGGGTGTATTTTTTTAAATGGGATATTATTTTATTATCCAAAATACTATAGTGGTTGTGAATACCCTATGAATCCCATATCATAATTCACCTTTAAATGTATAAACAATATTATCTATAGAGTAGTTGAACAATGCTTTTTCTAATTGCAGGGATAATATAATTTTATTTTCATTGGTTAATAAATAATAAGTATCAATTAAGGGGAACACTTTGGATGGAGATTCAATAATATTATACCATGTTAAATGGACACCATATATTTTTAGTGGACCTCAAAACCATTATATAGATGAAATAAGAAGTTATATATACTCATTTTCCCATTTCTTATAGGAAACGTAAGGACAATATTTATTATAATGGTCTAATATATGTTATCCTTTTTATCAGATAAATTGCCTGGTATAGAAATCATGGAAATAAACATTCAAAAATAAAAAAGATAGGGGTCATAATAATTACATTAAAATTGAATTATATGAATATATGAGTAGTCTTAACCAACCAAGGTATAATTAATATCATTATCTAATTTTTGTTATCCAATTATTGTAAAAACATAGATATCATTGACTTTTAAATTCAATAATGGTTAACCAAAAACTACACTATTATTTGGATCTAGTTATAGATCTCTATAAACATTTCCAATGGATAAAATACTCATATGATTATGTTATGAAGCAGAAAATGTAAAATTTTAAGTTAAAAAATAGAGAAATTATATTTTTGAAATAAATTATTGGAGAAAAATTAAAAATAGAATAAAATGGATCAACTATAAAAAATTTACACTGGGAAGGATATTTTAGAGTCAATGCATAACAATGTAATTGACATCACTAAACCACTAAACTAAATTCAAAAGATATAACAAGGAATTAATAAAAAAAATTAGTCAATTAATATTTTATGAGTTAAGGGGATTTGAAAAATCATTTCAACTCTATATAAATAGCTATGAAAATGAAAAAACTATATTCTCAAAATTTGTATAATGATATTTTCTTTTTTAAAATGTGGGATCAACCAAAAAATATATTCAATTAATATAAAAAATCTATTAAAAGGAATTTATTACCAACAAGCCTAAGGGAATGTAAACAGCTGATACTAAAGGGGAATAAGAGAACAATTTCATCTGTAAATATATTATTTTTATATATTAATGTATTAATTTTTATCCTTAATACATCCAATGCTATGGGCCCCAAGGGATTCAAAAAAAAATTATTTAGGATATAAGGGATATTATCCAATTAGTTAAGGAATAAAATTTATAGATTCATATATCATTAATTTCTACTCGGTTATAGAAACTCTTATATTTTTAAATTGAAACCCATAGATTAAAATTCATGTCAACATAGATAGTTTAAATTTATGGAACTTATTACCTTGATATAAAATATTAATTAGGAAAAGAATTGATAATTTACGTGATCTAAATTCAAACAAGGCAGTCTGATTGAACTATTACAGATTCATCAATGGTAATAAAATTTATTACATCTATATTTCCATAAAATCCACATACTGTTTTCATGTACAACAACAGTCATGTTTTTTATTATTCTATTTACATAGACCAATTCACTATTTGTCCTTGGAAGTTATTTGGTTTTAGATAATATGAAGTGTGAAAATGAGGATTTAATTCTTTTTTAATATATTAATTAATGTATTACTTGGTTTTTAAAGGTTTGGACA
The DNA here is from genome assembly GCA_963277665.1 of Viscum album. NCBI lineage: Eukaryota > Viridiplantae > Streptophyta > Magnoliopsida > Santalales > Viscaceae > Viscum > Viscum album. The sequence continues at coordinate 817,854,865 of OY728141.1, read as the reverse complement.
TGAAATAGTATCTATAATAACTATAGGTATTCCATCAGTTCACTTATTTGGGCCATCGACAAGTCAATGGATGGATGGATATTGGGAAATTCTTATATGAATTTCGTCATCCAGATAATAGGATTCCTATTAGTGAAGATATTATTCCATAAATAAATCTATAGTTTTTCATTTCTCCAAATTACTAGTAATGATACCAAAAACAACATACTAATTGGAAGGAGTCACTAATAAGATATTGGTGTCATTCTATAATTGAAATGTGGGGGAAATTTTATTATTTCCACCACCGAAAACACCCATATTAATATGTAATGAAACTCTATTGAGCTATATTTGATTCAATATATTTATATAATCTATTGGGGTGTTCATTTCTCTCCCCACTGAATACCATAGTTGAAATAAAATCTTATCAATGCTATAGACCACTCTAGGTATGTTGATCTCTATTTTAATCATTTATTTGATTCTTCTTCTAATTCCTATTATTTCTATTTTCATATAGTATTAATCAACAATGATATTATTTTATCCATGTATATAAAAAAATATATTTTGATTCATTACATAATTGAGTGATCTTGGTTGAATGATAAATCCTCATGGTCTATTGATTAGGAATTACGGTGGTATGTAATCCTTATATCTTTTCATTATTCTAAAACATATAAATTTCGATATTTATAATTGGGAATTAATGTTTTAGGATCCCTTATTTATTCTTGAAGAAATCATATCACCTTTAATTATTTTAACCCATGGGTGTTATTATTTGTAGAGTTTCACGATTGGTAGTTTCATAATTTTTCTTCATCCTAATTATATTTTACCTTCCTCTTTAATACTTTTTTTATAAATTTGTTAAATTCATAAAAAGGGGTTCAGATAAAATCTATTGGTTTTAGTAATGGTTTATAAAGTTTATTTCACCTCTTATACTAATAATAGAGATAGTTTTAAAACAAATTTAAGGTTTTAAAAATAATATCCCCTTGGAATGAATCGAATATTCTAATCACTAATGTTATCAATGATGAGGTAGGGTTCCATCCACCTGGATGAATTACATCCCCCTATAAATTTTATGTTAGTAAAATTTATGCACCATTATTCTAATTTTATATAAATGAGTCACTCATTGGAGTTTATTCTAACCCCTTGACCTATTCATCAAGGATAATTTGAAAAATAGTTGAACAAATGATAATGATGATATTATTATGATCCTCATTGACATTGAATTTTTGACAGTCATGGTATTTATTCTCTAATATTTTATATTTGTAAACTTACAGAAATGCCTAGGAAAATTATCCATAAATCTATTTGTTTTATATTATTTTTAAAATTCAAAAAAGAGTGAGTTATCAATTCTTTATGTTAATATTTATCTCATTCCATTGTTTTATTTACTAGATCATATTTTGATTATTTTATAATGAACATTTATTCGAAAGGCATGGACGGATTTTGTGTTAGTGAGTTGTTGGAGTTTGGTAGTTACATCATTTTACATGAAGTTATGAATTATTATTTTTTGAGTTCATTTGATGAAATTGGTAAACCATAGATTTTTTAGAATAATGTTTGTATTCTTTCATCTACTATTATAGTTTTGACATACATATATTTTTATTTATCATTCTACAGTAATTTTATAGGTTATTGGGTAAAAATTATTATTATGTGTTGTTATTTAGGAACATGACTTTTTCGATATCCCTTACTAATCGGGAACACCCTTTGATCCATGTGGACACTGTTTTAGGTTATTATTAGTTGGGTAATATGGATTGGTTTATGAAAATTGATATCAATGGTTTGGTTTTTTATATTCAATTATCTGCATACATATTGGGATGTTTTGGTCGACAGGAGATGGGAATCTGTGAAACAAAGTGGCGGTTGTGAGTTTGGGCCTGGATAAATCTAATCATGAATATCTTTAATTTACAACATGTTAATTGGAAGTATATTTTTTGGGATATGGAGAGTTATAAATAGAGTATATCTTTTTTTTAAGAAGTAATGATAATTCTAGATGATTTATTATATTATAAAATATAAATTATTTTTGAACATATATATTCATATCCCATTTTAATTGATTTGTATCACAATGCTTCTCAAAAGACTTCCAATAATTAATCGATATGGTTTTTCAAATGATCAATGGTAATGAAACACTATAGTTTATCTAAATATTATTGAAGTGGTGGTGTCCATTATATCAAACATGGAATGTAACCAACCCCAGTTTATTCTAGATAGTTGGAACCTTGAAGAGATTAGGACAGGAATCAAGTCAACGAATTAATTCAAGAAATTACGCAATCTCTTTAAGGGATGAATGATCTTCCAGAGGGGTTTCATTTTTTTATGAAATCAATAGATATATTTTTTTAATTATTATAGATTCAATAATAAAAAAACTAAATTTCATCATCTTCAAGATATAATGTCCTTTTAGAAGGTTTTGGGGCTTAGTTTCATTGGTTATGAATCACCAGTTCACGTAGTGGACATACATAAAAGTATTTTCAACAGAAAGTTTTACCTAGAAACTATGACCACTGAGAAATCCATAATGTTTTTCAGTATTGGGAAAATAAATTAATCTATTATGGAGTATGTTATTCATCATGTTACTATTTTTTTTTATGATAGGTTATATATAATGATAATATGAATGATCAAAGGTTTTAGAATGGAATTTGACATGATATTTCCAACAATTATTCATGTAAAAGATGAGAACATAGGTTTGGGTGGTTGGTAGGGCACTGATGGATGATCCTAACATAGTAGATATGTCAGGATCGACTGGGGCTACTTTTTTACATTTGTGGTCACTCTATTGGTTCATACAAGATAACATGGAAGTATAATGATTATTTTCTATGAACTATAGATGTCATTTTTAATGGAATCATCCCCACCCAAATCAGTGGCTAATGGATTGACTTGTTAATTGTTTGGCATGAAATAAAACAAAAAGCACTTTTACATCATGTCAACAATGTTTTAAAACTCATGTGGGGACCCTGGTTATGTAAAGATGTTTTGGAAGGCTCTATATCTTCATCTCTATATAACAATCTCATTATAACCTAGATGATATAAACAATGGATATAATCATTGAAAACAATAGTTTTCCTTCCAGATGACTCTGCAAAAAAGTTGTTACACACAGTTTAGGTGTTTCCAGTATAAGTGGATGTATGTCCAGCATCATTTAGAGGTATTATATGTGTTTCTCATACCTTATTGACTTCTCTATTTGATTTATCATCCTTTAAATCATTTTTATTGACTAGTATAGTGGATATTCTAAAAATTTGTATAGAATTTTATTTTATTTTTATGGAATTTTTGAAGACTCTATAAAGAAGAAGTATAAGGGATTACGTTCTTTCTTATGATAATAATATATGTTTGCTATAGATCTAGATTGTAAATTTTTGAATCTTGCAATCGATATCTTCGATGTAATTTTCCAAAAAAATTGGTTGATCAAACAATAGTCTATGATTTATTTTTTCTATCAATAGGTGTTCTTCCCAATTTATAATGGTAATTCTTTCGTGTTTCAAGTCAGATGAGACCTGAGGTCTTGTCAACATGCCTATATCATTCATAGAATAACGTGTTAATGTTTTAATATATATGTTTTTTTGTATAGAAGTATAGTATTGGTATCCTTCCTTTATAGGTAAGTGAGTTTTATAAATTGTTTCCAAATGAATTATTTGGTTATGCACAATGGATGGATGTGGACATATTGATTGGAATTTTGACGAGAAAACTAAATATATTGATGATTTATTATAATATATATACAAAAATCATATAAAGTCTAAAAAGATATTAAGGTTACATGAGATCCAAGGAATAAATATGTACAAGTATGCTTATTTGGTAACCCCAATGATAGTTTCCTTGAAATCTAGATGAACTATTTGATTATTCATTGATTATTATAATCTCAATCAAGTAACTATTAAGAAAAAATATCCATTTCCTTGCATTATTGGTTACTTTGTCCAGTTAAAGGGGGAAATATGGGATTATAATATTTTTCATCATCATTTTTATTATCACAAGAGATTGATGTATTCATATTTTCCAAATACCAACTTTGAGTTCAGGTATGGTAATTTAGGGTACATTATAATGTCTTTTGGTTTGATTAATGATCATGATGACTATATGGATTAGATGAACTAAATTTTAGAATAGTTTCATGACATAATTGTTTTGATCTGTAAGGAAGACATCAGAGTGTAATCAGTGACATATGTGGTTCATATATATCAAAAGATCACAAACTTTTCCGATAAATTATTAATTTTATGATTCTAAATTTTTGAAATTATGATCTTATGATACTTAATTTTTGAACATGGCATCTCAGTTAATTATCATAATGTGAAAATTTTCATTCCTTGGGATGAATTGAATAATTTCTTTGATATACATGACTTCCATTATTTGGAATGATATTATTGGTAATTTATAATTTATTTCATTTATCTTTCATCACCCTTGACTATTTATACTCTTAACATGGTGAATTTATTATATGAAACCTTGTTTTGGAAATCTATTGATGAAAAAAGTGTAATTTGAACTCAAAAATGTCTTACTCTAATATAGACCATTCAAGGATTTTTTATTTATGTTTAAGGTATAATTTATGATTTGGGATTCCACTTTATTCAATGAGATTGTATAATGACTTATGGATCACGTCAGCTTTGACCTCATGAGACCAAATACCAAACTCATGATATATCAATTATAGAGGATGTACATGGCCTCAAATGTTTTTAACTCTATATGTTTGTGGATAAGTTTTCCATTTACTCTAAAAATGAATTTTATATATATTTTGTTAAAATAATTTGAACCTCTGCGAGATACCCAGAGATAAATTACTATTTTCATTAAACATTGACATTGCGTATAAAAATTGAATGGCTAACATAGTTTCTAATGATCCTTGACAGAAGTAAACATCTTATGATACAAATGTGTAAATGGATGAGTGGAATATTTTTGGGATCTTTGATTAGTTTCTCATGTTAATCCTGGAAGAGAAGTCTAGTAATGATCCAGTGAGTCTTCATGTGACACCCTCTCTCATTGAGATGATTCCTCATGAAAAATAATAAAATAATTAGTTTTAAATAATCTATACATTTTTATATAGTGGATAGACAATATGTGAGTTGTCGCTAACATTGATATATATTATTTTCTATATATTCTATTATTTGTCACTTCATCTACAATAAAATTGTCATGAGTGATTGCCATCATTAATTTTAAGGTTTCCACCACAGGACGAAAAAAAATTTCTTTATAAGAAGTGACATTTATGATGCCTAATATTAAACAATACATAGCGCACATTATGAATTGTTTTTATTCATTACAATATATAATGGATGAGCACAAACAAGACTTCATAGTTTCTTCATCCAAATTCATTTCAAAATTCATGTGGAATGAAATTTTTAGGGATTTCATGGATGGTTACTACAACTCCATAGGATTAGAATTCCATTTTGGTGGTGATCAATTTTTTTTTCTTGTAAGATCAATTTTTTATAATATGTGACACCACTAAATTAGAAGATATTTGAATGTATTATGTGTAAGAGATTATAATTTTGTATGGAATTCCTTTTTTGACTACCTTGTTTATGGAACCTCACATTAACTCATGGTTCTAGATGTTCACCTAAGAGGTAATGGGAACATAGGTCAGATCCAGAGTAGTATATCATCTATATATGTATGGGTAGATAAAATTGTCATATAATATTCTGGGTTATATGTTGTTAACCTCTGTCATGGATGTTGGAGGTGTGTCAGATAAATATTTGAGATTAGTCAAATTATATTAAAATAATTGTTACTAGTTCTCCATAATAATGGATAAATTTGATTCCTTGTACACTCATAAACGTTTTTTTTCAAAATTTCTAGTATGAGTTGGGAGAATATTTCTATGTTGGATAGAGTTAGGATTTGGAATAAAAAATTATGATAAATTTGGTTTATCAATGTTTGGTGATGGATTAGATTTTGTATAATATTTTAATAAATCACTTTCATTGAACTTTTGTGTTTCCAGATGGTGAATATGTTTTCCTAAATTCCACTCCTCAATTAGGTCACCCATGGATCTAGAAGAAATGGATTCTCAATCCTAGGTGTTTGGGTCCTTTGGAGATCATATAATGTTTTATAAAGGTGGAATATTTGTAGGACTTTTCATTATTGTTTGGATTGTTCAACAATATCTTATTTGTGTTTCATGAAAAAAATTATCAACTAGCCTTGTCTCTTATATTAAATATATAATACCACTTCACAGAACATTGTATTATAATGAATGAGAAATAGATTGGGAATTTGATCCTAAAGATAATGTTTTACATTGAATGTCGATACATATAGTTTGCAGGTTATTTTCACATAACGATGATTCTCTTGAGTCTTGGAGTGGGTGTAGTTGATGAGGGTGAATTGATCATAGATATTTAGATAGTAGTCTTCTAAGACATAGATATTTAGAGATAGGACATAATATTTTTGGAAGAATTGTAATTTCCCTATATTTTTTTATGTACTATAGTACTCTTGTTTTTATCTTTAAATTACATTTGTTCATTTCTATCTTTCTCACTATTTTTTAGTTTGTTTTGTTTTTGTGAAATAACACCAGTTTGTATTTACTTCTTTTATTTGGGTAAGAGTGTCATTCTAAGTGGTCAATATATGTTATTACATGATCTTATTATTAGTATTTAAATAGGTAACCCAACAACTTGATATTGAGCACCACAAGCCATCCATTGGAAGGTTGATATTGTAGAAATACTAAAATAATTCCTCTATCTTAGTAGTGAAATCCCACCAAAAAATTGATTGGATTCCTAGTGGAACCCGAAGTATTCCATACACAACCTTCTAGTTAGTTAAATCATTATGGGATAGGAATGTGGTGGTAGTTTTTTAATTACCACTAGAAAAAAAATCATATTAATTATTAATCAACCTCCTTCAACAATAATTCAATCAATTAATCTTAGAGGCTCTCTTGAGGTGTTTTTTGGATATCTAAAAATAATACCATTGAGGATCAAATAATAAATAAAATCCATATACCTATCACTTTATGTTGATCTCTATTTTAAACTCTGACATATTTCATATCTAATTCCCTCATTTTTCTCAATGAATTGTCCATGTCAATGGTGGTAATTTTTTTGCTGGGTTGCTTATATAATTCATCATAGATTTTTTTTGATATTTGATGACATGATCATGTCATCAATATCAGTTGGTTGTTGATTAGTAATTGTGATGGTATATGGTCCTTTTGGTTTTTATTTTTTATAGATCTTTATATTTGGATATTTATGATTTAGAATTCATATATAATTATCAATTCTTGGACTCAAGGCCCACTACAAATCGTGTACAATTTTTTCCCATTGGTGTTTTTATTATAACTATTTCAAGGAAGGCAGATTTTTAATTTGGACGTCTCTTGGGAATAATTTTTTCTTGGACATTCAAATTGACTTCATAAATTTATTAAAGGAATAAAATGGTTTTTGAAAAAATTTGGTGGTTTTGGTTATGTTTGGAAAATTGGTTTACCTCTTATGTTGATAATAGAAAAACTTTTAAAGTATTTTATGGACGGATTCAAAGTTGGTATGCCTTTTTCAAGACATTATAGAGAAAAAAACATGATCGATGATTAGGCATGGATTCATCCTTGCATTTGAACTCTATCCCATGTAACGTTTCTTTAATTTTAATCTGAGCACAATTTGAATAACATTTAGAAAGGAGTCACTGTCGAAAGTGTTTTATTACTTTGAGACAATTTTTACAGGGTAATAAGAAAACCATGTGGCCTAATTATAAAAATGAGGTTTAGAGGATTCTCATTTATCAGGAATAAATTGCACTAAATAGGTAGTTTTATGTAGGGATTATCTTTAACATTAATATCTGAATGATTATGGAAATAATATTAAAAACATGTTTTTCATCATTATTTATAAATTTTTACCACTATGATTTGACTCTTCTTTTTGTTAAATAGTATTGGATGCATTTATTTTATTTCCTTAAGAGTATTTGGTTAATTTTATAATGACTTATAATTAAGCATATAGAGGTATCCAACTGGGCTTTATCGGTCACACCTAAAAAACATCGTTGTGTGTGCGTAGATCTACTTTTATTTGATATAGGTAATTCCTTGTAACCATAGAGTGGTGGATGGTTTTTTTGTAAGGTGTGATGGTTTTTTGGTGACATCATGTCACATGTTTTGGGTCCTTTGCAATTTTGGAGAATTTTTGTTGATCATGTATCCGGGACATATCTAGTCAAATTTTTTATTTTTTCCCTAATATCATTGTTATTGAATATGTAATTTATTATATATAATTATAAAATATTTATACTGGTAATTGATTATAATTCATTTTCAGAGTTTGTTATTGATTCCCAGGATCTTTTATTTATAACATAGAGATTAGAAATTCCCTTCTATCCATGTTAGGGCCGATTCAGGTTATGGCAAATTGGGTAATCTGAGTTACATCATGAAAATTACTGCCTCAAGATGTGTGAAACATATTATGTAAAATCAATAAGATTGTAAGCATTTTTACCAGTATCCATGTTTCGAAAGATCCGGACACTATTAGTAGGGATACTATCTACCCTAATATAGAAACTTGAGAATTATTTGTAACCTTCATTAGATGTGTAATGTTATTTTTCTCTCATTTAAATAATTATATTTCTTTAAATACTTACATTAATAAAAACTTAACATCCTCTAGATTGGTGAGATAGGGATATGACCCCTATCTATAATCTTTTGAATTGATGAATACTATTTGAGAAGATCTATCAGTAATATAGTGTAAGAGGTAAAATTTAATCTAATATAACCTAAATGAGGAATCACAAAACCATATCACATTATATATTAAGAATATATTATACCCTTTTTCAATGGTTATTTAAATAATATCAAAGATCTATAAGAGTCTTTCAGAAATTGGGAATAGTTTTTAGTTAAATGGATCTTCTAGAAGAAATTACATGTATATTTTGTAAAGAACCTCTATATTGCTTGAAAAAAAATTGAACTACCTTGAAATCAAGGATGTTAAAAATACATTAATACACTTGAGTGTCCTATTGTTTTTTAGAATAACTATTGTGAATAACTTCAATGATGTAGCATGATCCATTGAAGAGAAACTAAGAACATTAAAACATAAATGTGTTTCCATGAGAGATTGGATTTGAGTAATTAAATCCATTGATGTGTCCAAATTGGTTTTCCATTTTTTGTATTATTTGTGGTGAAATTACTGAATGATAAATACAAATAGAGACATAAATAACCTTTTTTAGGTTAGAACTATTCATAAGGAAAATATAGTGATTACCAAATAGAAATAATTTTTCAAACCCATCCAATATAAGGTCATGGGAATTATGAATCATGGGGATTTTAATTCCACCCAACCAGAATGTATTATGTTGAAGCATCAGAAAGTAAACATTATGTATATATATTTTTTTTAATATAATTCATCATGATAAATATATCACGGAATCATCATTTTATTTATTATTTTCAATGGTGTACCCAAATAGATTCAAATGTTCAAATGGTGATGTATTTTTAATATTTGGTCTTGATATTATACTCTAAAAATTATTATGATAAAATCTGGATTAGGTTCCCTTTGTCATTATTTACGTAGTATAAGGATTTTATTTCATTACATGGGATGATATTATGATCTAAAAATGGATATGAAATGGTTTTTTGGATAGAAAAATATTTTAGGGATTCTAAAAATGGATGCCTATGATAACATGGAAATGTATCCAAAACATTCATAAACCTTGTAAACAGCTCTTTATGAACATGGATTCTCTGTAAAATCATAAATATAAGTATACCATATGGGGAAAGGTTAAGGATTAATTGTTTATATCAGTATTCCATTTTTTATATAATAAATATAGAAGATGAGGAACCCAATTTTTTATAGTACCCCATTGTGAATACTCTATGTAAGGTCATGACATAACTATTTTATATCCATATTATACTATATACAAATTTTTGAGTCCTTAACAATGACATTAGTATGTACAGTATATTTAAATATCATTTATTCCACCTTAATTTTCTAGTTTTAGAATCCTAATGAATCATATGGATGGTAATAAATATCATAAATTATAATGGAAACCCCCATTACTGAGTGAATTACTAATGAAAATTGTGGTTGTAGTGTATCTTATAAAAAATCTTTGTTTTTAGTGTGAAAAAATTATATTCTATGATGTTTTAGTCTCAATGGTGTTTGGGGTAAAACCAAACTTAAAATTACCTAGATTAAATATCATTATGATCTATAATATGTTTATAAAAGGGTATATTAAATTAATTACTAATGGGCCTTTAACAGTGTCTTTGGGGAAAACTGGTTTTAGGTTGGATATCAAGGATTATATAGGAAACATTATGTGATGTTACATTACTAATTTTTATAGAAATATCCCCTTAAAGAGGAATGGAATGTACTGATCAGTGTGTCAAATATTGTGATGCATAAGGGATGGTGAACATATGGATAGAATTTGAATCAATAAGTATTTTCCATGTAGACATATAAAAGTATATTCTTTTCTAATTGGATATACATTTACAAATTATTAAATGTTCATTATACCTTTACTCAATTAAAAATGTTTTTTTCAATACCTAGTGGGTGGGTAACACTTTAGAAAATACCCTCATGAAAAAAATTACTTGAAATAATTTTATTTTGTTTGAAATTATTCAACCCTATTTAATTTTCTTAATTGAATTTTATATATTTAAAACTACAACTTTAAAAAATTACACAAGCAGTGATCATGAATCCAATCTAATCAATTTATATAGTCACTAGTGACTTGCTATCTTATGAAATTATTGAGTTCCAAAAATCTAAACACTTAATTGATACCCCCAATGCCTCCACCAATATTAATTTTCATTGATCCTTTATTTTAAATAAGTTATTTTACTTTAATTTGTATTTTAATATTAGGAATTAATTCATTAATTTTTTGTTTAGTCGTTAATTTTATGTATGATTTCCATTATGATGTTTTTAATCCAAAATTTGAAATATAAGATTTTTATATTGAAAGGCCTATCTTATTTTTATCTTATAATCATAGATTTCCCTTAATTATTTAAAAATTCATCATATTTTTTTTCTGTCAGTAATATAAATTATTCATTTCTGATTAAAAAACATTCAAATGACCTTTAAAATCTAATCATACATAATTTCTTTTGCTTTTTTATTTACTTCATCAATATGAAAAAAATAAACCTAACCGAATTAGGCTACTAAAACGGTAATGAGAAAAGATATAGGTGTGGGTTTAGATGACTATAGTAAATTGATATTAATATAAATACACTAGTATTTTCACCACTAGTAACCTCCACTAAGTAGACTCAATTTTTCCATTTAAGTTATTTTATATTATCTATATCCTCATATTATAATTGACTCTATCTATTACAATTTTCTGTAATTTTCTCAATATGCACACACATCGCACTATATCCAAGTAATTTTTCATCAGTACTCCTAATAACTATTATTTGAATTATTAACATTTATGTTCCATATTTAATATTTTGAATATTATTCTTATTTATATTTCAACATAAAGGTAAAATTATTAATTTAATTTGAAAAAAACATGGTTGTAGTGATATCACAACGTTTTAGACTCAATATTGATTATTTATAATATTATAAGTATCTTTTTATTCAGTGTTTTCATTCAATATTTATTTAATTTTTATTCAAATTATTTATTATATTTACCTATTCTTACCTAATATATTAAATAGTTCTTGAATAATCTTGTCCATCATTTATCATATTACATCATAATTTTTTCCTAAAAATTAAATGAATCCCATAATTAAATAAAAATTTATTCACTTGAATGATTTTATATTTAAAATTTTATTATGCATATTCAAAATTAATTATTCAATTACCCATTTTCAAATTTTTTTATCTCTATTTATTTTCAATTTAAAGTATTCTTTTTTCTTTTTCTTAACATGAAAACGTAATATATTAAAACTGTGAACTATGATTTCAATATTTTCTTGTAACAATAACATAAATTTTCTAATATTAATACCTATTATTTTATTAATTATAACTTTCATAGAAAATTAAATATTAATGGTTGTGTTTTTTAAATATTTCACTTTAAATCAAAAAAAATTATTCAATTTTTTATCTCTAATTTTCTATTTTTTGAAACATGCTTTCTAATAAATAATTGGGTTCTTTTATCAAATTTAGTATTTTTTTCTATGATAAAGTCATTATTTTGTGGATAGATGTTATTTTGATACTCTTAATTTCTTATTATGTTAGTTTCTTATATTTTAATCAATTTATTTTGTTTTTCAAAGTGCATTCATAGTAATTTATTTCAAAATTATATATAAAAGATTATATTTTTTAAAATTATTGAAAATTAATTTCCCTTAAATATAATCTCACTATTTAGTTTTTATTTCTATCAAAATCATTCTATTGAAACACACATCATCCTTCTATTTTTTTATTTTATTGTTTATATAATGATTGTATATTTATTTTTTGGATCTTTATGTGTTTGGATCACTAAAAAATATCTTAATTCATCAAGAGGTTGTTCTTAGAAACCAATGAGGCCATAAGATTTTACAATAGCATATAATATTTCAGGAATTATTGAATCTTAGGACATAAAGTGGTTTGAAAGTATAAAGTATTGTTCTATAGGGATTTAATTAAATAAAAATAGCAATATCTATTTCTGTCGTTTGATTAACTTATGTATTAAAATGTTTTTCATAAATGTCGATTTTTTCTTGCATCATTTTGTGGATTTTCAATAAATATTTATAAATTTTTTTCTTTATTTTATAATATGATATTGTTCAGTTGTTTTTAGGTGAAATAAAATCCCATTTGGCGAATTTATCTTCAAATTAGTCTTTGGTGATGGTATGTTACGTCTATAATGAACAATATATTTTCTAAAATTTGGAATATGTTCTCATTTTAAATGTATTTTTTCATTATAATGTCTTAACATTATCATTTTACTTTATAAAATACATTTTAGGAGAAAAAAATAAACACAATATTTTAATCAAATCTATTATATAATTTTTATTGGTTATACATTATCAAATTCTTATAAATACAATCCATATAAAGAAGCTTTAGGGATATTTGCACCAAATATTATTTATCGTTCTGATTAAATAATTAGAAAATTTTCCCTAGTTTCTTATATTGTTATGTCTGTCTAACATAGTTATTATAATTATTTTCTATATAAAGAATGTATTTAATTTATTGTTGTATCATATGATATATAAAAATATTAACTACATTAATGATGATAATTATAAACTATAATAGATATCAATAAGTAATTTATATAATGACCATGAATATATTTTTTAATGTTAACGTGTATTTATTTCATTAATATATGAATTTATGAACAAAAGCATCTTTTTTTGTTCCAAAATCATGTACCTTATTTTCTATATATATTCTTAGTTGGAAAACATTTTTGTACATTTTCATCTACTATTTTGTATAAAAAGTACATAATCAAATCTTTTGTGGATACATTATTGGCCATTGATTTTTTAAAATACTAAAAATAAATTTACCATTTTATACTATATAATTTTATAAAAATAATTATACGTAGTGTCACATTAGTAGATAATTTTTCAATTCATTTAATAGTGACACAACATGCCTATATTATTTCTAATAAATCAATATGTTTAGTTCACTAATCCCAATAAATATAATCTAGATTTCTCAACAATTTAAAAACAGTCCAACACCTTTTCTAGTGAATCTTTATAATTATTTTAATATGTTGAATTTCTTTTAGAACATTTCATAATTTAAAATGTGGTTATAATATATATTTCATCTATAATTCGTATAGTTTCTTTATTATTGATATACTATGTCTTTATCCCTTTTTACCAGTTAATTCATTAACAACATAATTTATAATTATCAGGAAATAATCAAATAATATAATTTATATATATATATATATTCCCATCCATCTTTCCTATTATTCTTTTTTATCTTATCTTAGTACTATAATTTTAAAACAAAAACAATTGTTACACAGTTTACTATGTAATGACATAATATGGTCCAAATAGTATATGAGTTTCCTTTTATAGTACAATTTGAAAACAATCTTATTTTTAATAATGAATTAATATATATTCATTAGAAAATTATAATTTATTAATTAGTCTCTTAAATAATACTATGTGATTTTTGAGTTGGCCTAATCTATTAATTTAATTGTATTATATTTTAGTCTATTATTCAGTTTAATTCAATAAATATATGAAATTACTTCTAAGAACTTTACTATTTCATTGTATATTATTCAATGAGAATTAATATTTGCACCAATTTGATAGTTTTACTCTTTTATTATAAATTTCAATGTCTCATTTATTCTATAATGTATATACATATCTTATTTTCGATGTATCATTTTATTAATAAAATTAAAAACATCTATGAATTGATTGAATGTCTAAAATATATATATAGTCACCATTAATTCTTTTTTTGTTATTCACAAGTTGCAAGTATATGTACATTATTTTCAATATACTCAACAACATTACATAGTTTAATTTTTCATTAAATATATAATAAACATCTTCCATGTTTTTAGTTTGGATATTTTATATTATTGATTAAATTATTATATAAAAATGAACATATTAAAATATTCTCAGTATAATTCCTTCATTATTTACTTCAATTTTATATAAATATTAATGCAGTCAATTAAATGTAGAAATTTTATTAATGAAAATTATTTGATGGTAATCATTTACAATATATATGACGGGTATATTTTGACTATAAACCCAACCATTTCACATTAATAAAATATTAATATAATTACATATAAATTCCACTTATACATTTTCATATTTTCATTATCATTTGAATATTTTAAATAGGTAGGTTTATAGTAACATAAATTTAAATAAATGATTCATTCCCATAGTATCCACTTTTATCTCCCTTTTTTGAACATTCTCATCTACATGGTTTATCTTATCATCATGTGAAAAAATATAGAGAGGCTTAGGGAATGTGACACTAAATTCAAATGGAAATGTGAATTATGTATTACCTAATTTTAAAATTTTTCAATTTCATGTGAAATAATACTTATAAATCCATTTAAATCATGTATAGAAATGAATTTGTGAGTAAGATTTGTGAACATGCCATTATAGGTTACAATTTTACTGATATAAATTGATAACATTATGCATAACTATAAGAAATTAATGGATCATTCTTGATATTATCTTCAAAAAAGAATGAATAAATGAAGAATTGGTTATAAAGTGGTAATCGATTTCTAGATGTACATTACACAAGATCTTTTACAGAACACTCCTTGCCCAAAATATCATTCAAATATATTTGATTCTCTTTCTGCATAGGTATTTCACTTTTTTTTTGGTTTCTCTAATCTTATAAGGAATTCATTGTTATTGTTTAATATAAAATCTAATGAAATTGATGGTAAAAAAATCATCTCGAGCTTCAGAACACATTTTTTCTTAAATCAAGAAAAAAACTCAAACTAGACGATAATTATAGAAAAAATTGGACATGTTTTCCAAATATTATACATTTCATTGTAACTAAAAATTTTGGAAATCATTTTTCTTGTGTCATAATGGAGATTTCAAATGGCTCAAGTTGCATGGATTTTGGAATAACCCTAAAAAAGGGACATGGAAACACAGAACTCTTCTAGTAGGTGTAAAACATCATGATAAAGCAATAAAACTCATTGTTTCATGATCCAAACATGAGTTATGGGGAAATTTTGATATTATAAAACCATACATGACCATCCACCATCAGTAATGGCATGATAGACTTTAAACACATTGTTTCATGAGGCAACCGTATTTATCATGAAATGGTTGAAGTTGTGTAACTCTATTCGTAGAAATATGATTAGTATACATATAGTGATTCACCCCCCCCCCATTTTTGGGATCTACCTGTAGATGATGAAGCATCGATATGGGGTTCATGTATCCATCACTTTAATGCACTCAGGCAATTCCATAGCTTTCCATGGATTCCTAAAAACATTTTAAATGTATGAAAACCATAAATTTGGATCCAAATTAGTATATCTAATGGTATATATGATTTTTTGTATTTTACCTCTATTCCTTATTTAATTATTTCACGTTGATTTTTTCTTACATAATTTTAGGTATCGTGTGATAACAAATGCCTCTTTCAAACTGTGATCAATCTCGTGAATCATACTATCATGACTGGTATCATCAACCCCCGTTTCTTGTCCCATTTCTTCTATAATTGTAATGAATTGCTGCTAACATTTTCTCTTATGAATCTGAACCCAAACCTCATACCCCTGAATGATTCATATGATGAGAAGTTTCTACACATTTTTTTCTAAAAGAACATGTAAAATAGGCATGTAATCCCCTATTGTGTCCCCTCCAATGGGATGCAATTTAATTTACATACAATGAGGGAATAGGGGATAGCTATATAATACTATCCACCTACCCAAATAGACATGGATTACTCTATGAAAAACTCCAAATGATTTATGTTTTTCATAACTTTACATTGCATACCACCACCACCTAGTTGCATATTATTAGAATTCATAATAACATCCTCAGATCAAAATATTATATTATAAGACTCACACATTGTAATGAAAAATGTATTACATATAAGATCAATGTAGGGTGATTTGTGTATGAATCATTGTATGACTCATAATATAGGCTTGATATAATACCCTTTATTTCAAGAGGCCTCTACACATAATCCCCACACTATTCCTTATTGCTTCAACTTTCACAATACAAAAATAATTTCCATGTGATGATAAACAACATGGACCAATCCTATAACATAAATGCTGTATTTTTAGTATAAGTGTTTGGGATTATAACCCTACCTTATCCCAGTGTATATCATATTCATCCCTAGGGTTCAACCCCAATATCCCAATATACATTCTAAGTCATCTTTCCCATTAGAGGTGTAATATCCATAACTTGTTAGATCATAAAAAAACCTATCACCATATAAATCTATGGTCCCAATTGAAATTTGGTTCCTCCATATGACATTATACATTATTTTTCTGAGTACTCAACAATAATAAATGGGACACCTATTAATAATACTCTAAATATGTGATCATGTTGTACATGATAACAATATGTGGGATAGTCTGTACTGGACTCTGAATGTTTATAAATCCCTCACTCTGTATAAAACCTATGACCCCTCCCTAGGAAATTGAATCTATAACTCATGTATAAATCTTTATATGACTTATGTTGCGATTCTAGTAATTCATAGGTGATGATATTAATTTTCCTAGAAAGATTAGTGTCTGATGCTTTTAAAAACAGATAATGAACATGATTCTCCCAGTATGATATGTATAAGATTCATGAGTAATTGATTCTTGGGTGCCTTATAAAACATGTGTTTGTTTATATACAATGATTCATGGTTCCATGAATTGTACACTTAATATTCCTCATACATGAGATACCGAAACATTCAAATGAGGATGATTTATAGATTCAAAATAAACCCAATTTTTAAATATGTGAGACATAAAAACTTTATTGTAATCACTAACTGTATGTAAATTCATTTACATAATATAAATTAGCATAATTATGTATTGTCCAATTCAATATGGTGTTAATAAAGAGATTCATGAACATATATTTGATATATGACGGGGGTTGTAATAGGAAACAAATTATGAAGATTAACCCATGGATAGAAGATGTAACACCCCAACCATAGTTAACCAGAGTCGGTCCATTTTTATATTACATTGGCATGATCACAAGGAATAAAATCATGAAATACTGATCAATTTAGTAGCCTTCTATGTACTATATACATACATAAGTTTTACATTACATTATAAAATGAAAAAACAACAACAAAATTGTCTCCTTCTAAAACATTAATATTCCTTAGACTATCTATGAAGGTTATTCATAATATACGAATTTGCATCCTGGATAAAATAAAACATAGAAAGTGGTGAGCTCAGATGCTATGTATGGATAAAAATATAGAGGAAACTTTCATAAATAAGGATAACCATTTAAGGAAATGTATAAGATTAAACACAAAAAATTTAAAAATAATCGTCAACATAATATGGCTAAGATAAATTAAATAATTTCATTTACTTATTCACATTGATATTCTACTAGTCGAATAATCACATGTAATATCAATATCCTATTTCATTAGGATGGAATGCATAATGTTGGCCATCATAACCACATAGTCATGGCCTCATGGAAATTCTACAAATAAGATTTCATCAAGGCCTTATTTCAAGACACTACTTTTCCTCATGAGATATACTGATGCATCGAGGAGTAATATTTACATCCATCTATCACATACTATGTCCAATGCATTCCTCAAATTAAAAGAATAAAACATAAACATAAACATTCTTATTACAACTAGAATAGAAATTTTTTATACTTTAACCATAAACCATAAAGTGTATAAAAATAACACACAAAGAGTCAAACACATCACAAAACCTTTAATAAATTATGAATGATTGTATTATAATAAATCAACTTCAAAAAAGTGAATTATCCACCCACGGATATTGACATAGATGAAATCAAAACTATTTGAGAGAAATATCACTTTCTATATTGAAATCATTTAAAAACCATATAATTAATAAAAAATATATTTTTTTAAAATTTTATTATAATCTTGTAATGGAAGCGTAGAAGGTGTAAAAATGGAGGAAAGTATCTATGCCTACCGTATAAGTTCAAAACATTCTTTCCTTAATTTTTCAAAAAAGATCGTAAATGACCTTGTTTGGAAAACGATAGATGGATTATTTTATGAACATCTCATAAAAATTAAAACAAGGGTATAAATGAATATAACCCATATTCTAGGAAATAGTAATTTTTTTGAAATACATTTTTATGAAACACATATGTGGATAATAAAGATCTCCTAGTAAAGACTAACATAAAAACAATCTCGGATAATGATGAGATTGTAGAATTAACCCTTAACTTTTACTTTTCCTTCATTGAAGGTAAATTAACCTCTTGTATAATAGTTAAATAATTGTTATTAAATTATACAAGAACCAAATACAAAAATATGATATTATATATGTTCTTCTAATATTGCATTGTTAATAATATATTGGTAGTATAATTGTTTTATGTGTTAACTGATATGTTTTCCATTAAATACATGGTTATGTAAGCCCTGTTTGTTATGGATAAGATGTATTTGATTCATATCCAGAAATATATTATGCTCTTAAAAATTATTTTTTATCATAAATTGAAAAGTATTCCTGAATGGTTATGATGGAAAATGAATTTAATCGCGTTCGTGGAAACGATAATCATTATGTACGCACGAGCGACAATATCCTTATTTTGATGGTGGATCATATGTAATTTGATGGTATATAATATATAAATAATAATTATGCTGTTATATTTATTATTTACATTTTTATACTCATTATTATACCCATCCAAATAATTAAGTATTTGAATAACAAACTACACCACGACATCGAGTTGTTAAGTTGTACGTACGCATGTATGGTGACATCTCATTCATAGGATGTATAGAATAATGAATATTGTTGTACCATATTTATAATAAAATCAATATATTTATTAGGTATTAGAGTCATAATTTTTTATGGAAACCACAATGATGGATAATGTGGAATAATATGATAACTTTGAATGAGGTGATTAAATTATTACCTCTTCTTCGGTTTATTCTTTTGGATTTGATCAAAAGTTCTTCTTAGGATTGATTTCTGATCAAAGGATGGCCTCTAGGATTAAGTGAGAGCAGTTGAGAGGATATTTCTGTAGGGGTTGTATGAGTCAATTGCTTTGGAGGTGTGAAATTAAGAGAAGGGGATGTATCTTTTTATATGAGAGTTGAGGGTCATTTAAGAAAATCTTGAAATATTATTTTATTATTCAATAATATTTGGTTAATAATGGATAAAAAATGATTTATATAAAGGATAAGACGTGGTTGGTTTGAAAAACTCTCAACCAATAGGTTTTAGATAGGTTTAGGTCACCTAATTAACCTTATCTTTTAGATTTAGCTCTTATATAAACAGTTTAACTTTTACAATTTATTCTTGAATTATTATAAAAAATTGTTAATAAAATTACAATATAAAATCCAAGTGAACTCAAAGAGGTTAATTATTGATATATCTAACCATATATAATTCATTTGGTTAATCCTTATATTTTTAGGAATATTATATCAATTAATAATATAATATTTGTTTTAAAAGATAATTTATGTCAATTTTGAACTATTTGATATATTGGTTTTGTGAAAGTCATAAAACATTATAACATCAATAAAATTTATCTAATATACCCTAATATTTAATTTTAACATAGAAAATTACTAAAAATTCATCAGAAGTCTCAATTTACATTTAATTGGACATTTATAATACCAATTATTTTAATCTTTCATTAATAAAGTAATTACAACATCTTCATTGTGTCCTAAATAAATTTAATTATTTAATGTCTAAAAATTACAAATAAAAATTCATTAGGTAGGAATTTTTTTTCTATCAAATTTATATTTATATTCAAATTTACATTTTGTATAACCCTATATTTTAAATGTTTTAGTTATTAAACATTGAATTTAACACTTTTAACTCTTATAAAGATAAAATAATAATAAATGTCCAAATCTAATCCAAGTGGACCAAAAGGATTATTTCTTATTACTAAGGTTGATTTTGGTAGAAGTACAATTATCCAATAGGATTAAGGCACATGTTAAGGTAATTATAATTTAATTTTCAACTTTATTTACCATATTTACTTTTAACCGTGGTAAATAAAAGTCAAAAGTTACTATTTACCAAAAATTATTTTCATCTTATTGAACCACATTTTACATAATAATTTCAATAGTGTTTCATTATTTTTGAAATTCAATTCGATGAAACATTAAAATTATGTTTTATACAAATTTGTAAATTCCCCTAGAAGGTGGGTAAAAGACGAAAAAAGTTCAACAAAATTTTATATATCTAATATTATTATTAAATGACTCTAATTAATTAAATTGAACATATATAGGTATTATGTATCTATTTTTACCTATTATAAACTTGAATAAAATAACTAATTATTAAGAAAAATTGGTTTTAAACAATAACGCAATGTTTTTCACTATTCATCAAAAATTGATAGTTTTTTGAAAAATACCAATAATTCACCCTAAGCTAATTTTGATATTCTGAATCCAAAAATGAAGTGAATTTTGATAAATAAAAATTATAAAATTTCAAAAAGTGGGTATTATTATTCATAATTACTCTTTTGGATGGATGTGGTGTACAAAAAATCCATGCTTCTTACAATTCATGCTATTGCATTATTCAATGGGAAACGTACCATGGAATCTTGGGTTGTTACATCTTCCCATCCTTCAAATAATTTCATCCTTGAAATTTAATAATATTACTACATAAAATTATTCAGGTGGATTTTCATCATTAGTTCCTTGGGTTCCAATATTGCCTCTTCCATCTTATAATTTCTCCGTAGAACTTTTACCAGAAGATTCGTCTTGTTTCTCAAAACTTGTTATAGGACATCAAGAATCATGACAGTCTCCTCACAATAAGACAGATTAAGTTCCATGTCAATTTTTTCACAGGTCAGTACCTGAATTGGTTCTGGCATGAATTTTTTCAATAGTGATACGTAGAACACATCATGATCATTGGATAGACTTGGTGGAATTTAAAAATGATAAGCTACAATTAAAATTCATTCAAAAATTTTGATAGGTCAGATGGACCTGGGACCTAATTTACCCTTCCTATCAAAATGTATAACACCCTTCCCTTGAGATAACTTCATGAAAACATGATCTCTTACATGAAATTCCAAATCCTTTATTCGGTTATTGGCATAGCACTTTTTCCTACTTTGAGTTTCACTGATGTGGGTTTGGATAACCTTCACATTTTCCATTGTTTCTTCAAAATGTTCTGGGCCAAAAAAATTTCTTTTACGAAATTCATCCCAACATGTTGGTGTGTGACATATCTTTCCATATAATGGTTCAATTATTTCCATGTGAATACTTGTTATAGTATAAAGTGTTATTGTAAAATTTAACAAGAGGTAATTATTGATCCCACAGACCTTGAATGTCAAGTGAGCAAGATCTCAACATGTCTTCTAAGGAATGAATAGTCCATCAGTTTTTGTGTTGTAGGCAGTGCTCAAAATAATTTTAGTATCAAAGTCTATTTGAATACTTTTCTAGAATCTTGATTCAAAATGGGGATCATGATTAGAAACAATCTATTGGGGTACTCCGTGAAGTCTTATAACTTCTTTAATATGTAGTCTTTCTATACGTTCAAGTGGTAAATCTTCTATTATAATAGGAAAATTTGATGACTTGGATAGACTACAAACAATGATCCATATTGCATCATTACTTCAAGGAGTATTTTGTATCCCTTTGAATAATACCATCATAATATCATACCACTTAAAATAAGGTATGGGAAGAGGTTGCATGACTCATCTCAGATGTTGTCTTCTAGCCTTCACCTATTGAAAAACCATACATCTTGTCCAATAATTTTCAATCTCTCTCTTCATTTTTTCCCACCAAAAATGTTCCTTAAAATCTATATACATTTAGTGATACCAGTATGTATAGAGAAATTATAGCCATGAGCATCATCCAATAATTCATTTTTTATATCAGGTATGTTAGGAACAAAAATTCTCTTCCCAAATTTCAAAATCCCATATTCATAGATGAAATCAATCAATCTCCCATTGTTCATAGCATTAATTTTGTTTTGAAACTCATCATCATCATTATAAAAAAAAATTATTCTTTTTAGTAAATATGGTTTAGTTAGAATTTGAAAAATTATTGATGTTTCACCATCCCTTATTATTCCCATATACATCTTTACTATATCAATGAACATAAGATCTCATTCGACTCTCATCTTGTTCAAAACTCCATGATCATTTATGCTCAAAGCATTGATAACATTATATTACTTCCCTGGGTGGTAATGTATATTGAAATCATAATCCTTGAGTAGTTCAAGCCATCGTCCTTGTCTCAGGTTGTGTTCTTTATGTAAGAAAATATAATTAATACTCTTGTGATCAATATATATCTCACAATATTCACAACAGAGATAGAGTCTCTATATCATTAAAGAAAATATTACAACTGCTACATCAAGACCATTAGTAGGAAAATTTTGTTCATGAATTTTTATCTATCATGATGAATAGTAAATAACCCGATCATTTTTCATAACTACACAACCAAGTCCTTTCATCGATAAATTACTATAAATAACAAACCCTTCATTCCCCAATGGTAGAGTCAATATAGGATCATTGACAAATATTATATTCAGTTCTTTGAATCATTATTCACCCCATTTTTTCCAAACAAATTTAACCCCTTTATCTATGAGCTTGGTTATTGGGTTTTCCAATCGGGAAAATTTCTGGAGTAAACATCGATAATTACCTACTATACCAATAAAAATTCATAGTTCAGTTATACTTGTCGGTGTTGGCCATTCATTGGATGCCTTGGTCTTTGAAGGATCTACATAGATTCTATCCATAGAGACAATATGGCCATGAAATGAAATTTCCTAAAGTCGTAATTCGCACTTTCTAAACATCCCATATAATTCATTTCATCTTAGGTTTTTCAGAATAGTGCGCATGTGATTTTCATGATCATCCTATCTTTTTGAGTATATCAAGATATCAAAATTATATCAAACTACTATGTCATCAAGATATTCCTTGAAAAAAATTATTCATTAGATCCATGAAAATAGAGGGTGCATTATTCAGTCCAAAAGTCATTATTGTAAACTCATAATCCCTGTACCTTGTTCGAAATGTTGTTTTCGGAATGTCTTCCTTCTTCACACATAGATGATGATATTCATATTAAAGGTTAATTTTGAAAAATGTTGAGCTTCATGAAGTTGATTGAGTAAATCATCAATGTGAGGTTGGGTATACTTGTTCATTATTGTTATATCATTGATCTCCACATAGTAAATGCACAGCCTCAGAGATCTATCATTCTTCTTAATAAAAAGAATAGGGTATCCCCATAGAGATGCACTAGGGTGAATAAATCCTTTATTACTAAATTACTCTAGTTTTTTTTATTTCCACTAATTCCACAGTTTCCATTCAATTAGAGGTCTTCGAAATAGGCCTTGAAGAAGAAATTAATCCAACATAAAAAACAATTTTTTGTTCTAGTTGATGTCCAAATAAATCCACAGAAAACACGTCAAAATTTTCATTCACAATAGGTACATCCACTAATTGAACATTCTTTTCTGCACATATAGTAATTTCAGTCTCTTCCTCCCGAGTAATTTAATTTAGTAGAGCTACAGGGGGGATCATGTTAAGAATCAGGTGGTTACGTTTCTTCTCTAAAGATAAGGTACTTCTTATCGTCATCCAAAATTGTATCCTCCTTCTTCTTACAATAAATTTTCATGTAATTGTATGAAAGAAAATACATAATGACTATTATATCAAATTCAATCATTGGTTTGATGATGAGATCAGTAGATAAATATCATTTATATGAACTAATGAGAACTTCTTAAGAAAACATTGTTGCAATGATAATTCCCAAATGTGTTTTGACTGAAGACTTCCCTGTTAAATCAAATTGTAAATTTATAATTTTCATTGAAAACAAGGAATATATGAAACAATCTAATGATACAATAACAAATAAAGCAGTGGATATACATGAGTAATCTATTAAATAACCTACCATTACATCCTTCAGAGCTTGAACCTCAATAGTAGTGATTGTATAAGATTGGCTTAGCCCCCTTGGACTTTTCTAAGGTATGTTTCCTTGGAGTATAGGATATTCATTTTCATAATTCCCCATATCTATTGAATTTTAGCATTCAGCATTGACATCCTCTTTCTTTCCCTTATAATATCGAGCTTGGTGGCCTTTTGCACCACACTTGTAATAGAATCCCATTCCCATCAGGAAAGTACCGGGGTGTTTTATCCCACATTTATGTGAGGATGGAAAATCAACATTTCCCTTGATACCCTTATTTCCATTTCTAGATTATTAAGTAGATCTCTTCTTCACTTTCATTGCATTAAATTGGTAAGACTTAGAGAATTTTGTTACTATCTATAAAGCACGTGGGAAAATATCTTCCTATGATGATAAGGATTGTAAGAATAATGCTTTATGGAGAAATGTATTTAACCCATAAAATAATAGATAAATTTTACTAATTAGGTTATATATATAATCTATTGCATGCATTCCTATCCTTGTAATGTTAGCCTAATACATTGAGACATTATCATTATCCTTTTTCCTCAGACTCAGAATTTTTTTTTCTATATCTGCTCGTTGTTCAAGAGTAAAGTATATTTTTATGAAAAGATATTTAAACTACCTCCATTCCTAATGTCATACTTCGTTGTCTTCCTTTTTGTTTTGAATCAACGACCACCATTGTTCTCCATCTCTTGTAATGTGATCAACTACCATGGAAACATTTTCTCTTTCACTACTCCCCAATGCATGAAATATTTTCTCTAAGAAGCATATCAATTGCATAGATACAAATGTATTTATTGTCAAATTGAATGTCATTGGTTGTTTCCTCATGAATCTGTCTAACATTGATCCTTCATGTTGTGGATCAGGGTGCCCCTAATGGGTTAGGTCATTATTCATATCCTGAGTGAGTTGTACTAGTATGGTGATTAGTTGATCCACAATAGTTTCATCACTAGATCCACTGTAATTATTTTGATTTGGAGAAAAATTCCTACATGGATTACATGCATTGATACAGTTTACATTCCATCTATTAGGTGCATTTCTAAATAATGTAATACACTAGATTAGTTTATAAATTGCAATACATAATTATAAACTTCTAAAACACATGACATAAATTGAATAGTTTATGGATATTATCCATAATCTTTTAAACATTTTCATTGTGGAGGTATATAATCATAAATCGTTCATAAGGGTTTGCAATGAAAAAGGGAATTATCCTAAGAATATCCCCTGGGAGTTTTTTAAGCATGAGTACAGAAAGGATCATTGTCGTGTACCATGATACCCTAGGTTAAACCCGAAACTCTATGTCTGAGTTTTCACAACTAGGTACATCTATTCCAGAGCTGCCTCTACCTGATCATATCCAAACAAAGATATATGGCTAGGAAAACTCTAAAAATGTATACATTACCAAAATTCTTGGTAATTCTTCTATACTAATCATCGAAGTCCAGCGTAGGGTATTGTTATATAATACATGTTTTTCTAAAACATTATTCCAGGGTTTGAACTAAACATCCTATGCTGCAAACTGTAACGCCCCGACCCTAGTTTCCCAGAGTCAGTGCATTATTACATAACATTGTTATGATCACAAGGGATCAAATCATGAAATAGTGACCAGTTTAGTAGCCTTGAATGAACTAGATGCATACATAAGTTTTGCAATGCATTATAAAAAGAAAAAAAAACAAAAAAATTGTCTCCTTTTACCACCATCATATCCTTAAGACTATCCATGTCTGTCAGTGATAATATACTTTTTTTCATCTTTGGAAAAATAAAACATATAAAGGTGTGAGATCAGATAATCAGTAGTGATAAAAATATTGAAGAATCATTCATAAATAACAATAAACATTCAAGGAAATGTATAAGACTAAAAAAAGTATTTCAAACTTAAAAATTAATATAATATAGAAAAAATAAATCAAATATGTCCATTTATATATTCACATAGATATTCTACTAATCGAATAACAAAAGTAACAGAAATAGACACTTTTATAATGATGGAATGCATAAAGTTGGGAATCATAACCACATAATCAAGTCCTTGATAAAAAACTACAAATATCATCTTCTTAAATCCTTGTTCAAAGACACTAGTTTGTCTCATGAGACAAACAAATGCATCGAGGAGCTATAGTGGGTTTCACCTATCACATACTACGACCAAATTATTCCTCAAATGAAAAGGTTGAAACATAACATAAAAATTCCTCTTAAAACTAGCATACTAAATGTTAATACATTAACCATAAACCATGAATGGTATAAAAATAATACATCCCCAATCAAACATATCAAAAAAACTTCAATTCAATATGAATGATTATATTATAATAAATCAACTTCCATCAAGTGTAAAATCCATCAAAGGATGTTGACATAGATGAAATCAAAACAATTTGAGAGAAATATCTCTTTGTATTTTGAAATCAATTTAAATTAACCAAATTATAAAAGAAAACATTTATTTTGAAAATATTCATATACTATTGTAAAGGACGCTTCGAAGGTGTTACAATGGAAGAAAATAGCTTCATCCATCATATATGTTAAAAAAATTCATTCCATAATTTTTTCAAAAGGGTTGTAAAGGACCTTGTTTGAAAAAACGATGGAATGGATCTGTTATAAAAATCAAAAAAAAATGAAACAATTGTATAGATTACTTAAACCCAGAGTTAGGGAAATTTTAAAAAAAATTGGAATACATTTTTAAGAATCATGGATGTGGATGATATAGATTTCTTAGTAGATACTCATATATAAACAATTTAAAATAATGAAGAGATTCTATAATTAACCGTTACCAAGTATAATTCATTAGTAGAGGGAATGTTAACCTTCAGTATAATATTTAAATCTTTGTTATTAAATTATACTATAAGAACATATATAAATTTGATATTATATATGATCTTCTAATATTTCTTTGCTAATAATATTTTAGTAGTATGATTGTTTCCGATGTTAAATAATTTTGTTCCGTTAAATTATTGGTTAAATTAGACAAGTATATTATGTATAGGATGTATTTGATTCATATCCAGAATGATATTAAGTTATTAATAATTTTTTTAGTCATAAAATAAAAATTATTCTTGATTGGTTATGATGTGGAATGAATTTAATTGATTTTGTTGAGACGGTAATCCGTACGTACACATGACGACAATATCATTATATTAATGTTAAAATAATTTGTAATTTGATGGTATATCTTATATACAGTATAAATAATGTTTTATTTTTTTTATTTACATCAGCCATATACATTATTATACCGATATAAAAAATTAAGTGTTTGAATAACAAACTACACCACGACGTGGAGACGGTATGTCGTACGTACACACATATAGTGACATGTCATTCATAGGATAGATAGAATAATGATTATGGTAGTAAAATATTTATAATAACATCATAGTATGTATAAGTTACTGTATTTATTATTTTGGAATGGAAACAAAAATGAAAGGGGAAGTGGAAGAACAATATAACTTTGAAAGAGGTGATGAAATTATTACCTCCTCTTCAGGTGATTCATTTTCATTTGATAAAAAGTGATCATTAGGGTGGGATTAAGATAAAAGTAAGGAATCTAGGATAAATTGAGGGCAGTTGGGAGGATATTTGGGTAGGGGTTAGCTGAGAAAAATGGCTTTGATAGTGTGAAATTAATAGAAAGGGATGTGTCTTTTTATAGGAGAGGTGAGGGAAACTTTTGGAAAATCTTGAAATATTATTTTATTATACAAACCAATTTGGTTTTTAATGGTTCTAAAATGATTTATTTAGATTTTAAGGTGGTTTTGGGTCGAAAAACTCTCAACCAATTGGTTTTAGATAGGTTTATGTCACCTTGTTAACGTTATCTTTTAGATTTAACTCTCTGCTAAATAGTTTAAATTTTACCATGTATTCTGGTATTATTAAAATAAATGATTAATAAAAATAAAATAAAAATCCAAGAGAATCTCAAGTAGTTAATTATTGATATATCTAACCATATATATTTCATTTGGCCGATCCTTTTATTTATCAGAATATTATATTAATTAATAATATATTATTTCTTTTAAAAACTCGTTTATGTTAATTTTGACCCTATTTGTGGTTTTATTTTTGTGAATGTCATAACAACATTATCACTTTGAAAAAATATCTAATGAACCCTATCATGTCATATTAAGCTATAAAATTAGTTTAATTCATCAAAAGTTTCAATTTACGTTTATTTAGATATTTATAATATCAATTATTTTAATCTTCCTTTAATAAGGTAATTATTTCCTCATCATTGTGTCATAAATAAAATGAATTATTTATTGTATAAAAATTAAAAATAAAATACCATTATGTTGTAAATATTTTTAAATTTTTAATGAATATTTATATTTTAATTTATCTAATTTATAATCCAATATTAGAAATTGATTAATTATTGATCATTCAATTTATCACATTTAACTCTACTTTATAAAAAATAATAATAATTGTCCAAATCTACTCCAAGTAGACCAAAAAGGATCATATTTAATTCCAAAGGTTAATTTTTGTAGAAATACACTTATCTAATTTTATTAGGACATGTGTTATTTTAATTATAAAATCATTTTTTACCATTAGTTTCCCTATTTACTTTTAATCACCGTAAATAAAAGTGAAAACTTACTATTCAAAAAAATTTATCCTCATTTTATTAAATCACATTTTACCTTATGATGTCAACTATGTCTCTAGAAATATTGAAATTCAATTTACAAAAGTGTTTGAATTACCTTTTAAAAAAATTTGCAAATACAACTAAAATGTGGGTAAAAGACGTTAAGAAGTTTAATAAAATTATATAAATATATATAATATAATTATAAATTTACGCCAATGAATTACCTTGAAAATATATAGGTATTATATATATATATATTTACCTAATATAATATTATATAAAATAACTAATTATTTAAATAAAAATTATTTTTAAAATAATAATGCAGTGTTTTTTACTAATCATCTCTTATTTAATGTTTTCATAAAAATACCTAAAATTCACCCTAATCTAATTATGATATTACGAATCGAAAAATTACATCAATTTTGAAAAATAAAATTTTTAAAATTTCAAAATGTGTGTATTACTACTCATAACGGCTAGTTTGATTGGACTTGGTGTGTTAAAACTTATAGTTGTGTACAATGAAAACTATTGCATTATTCAAAGTGAAACATGTCGTGGATACTTGGGGAGTTACAGAAGACATAACCTATAACAACTCCTTTATTTTTATAACATTAATAAACACTTCAGTTATATAAAATTACACATATTATAACTGATAATATTGAGAAATCTGGATTATTTTCGAATTGCGTACATTACATATCGACATGAAACATGAAATACAATAACTTTATTAAAAAATCCATTTACATGACGTAAAATTCTTTCATACTATAAATTTCATGGGTTAACCTATGGATGTACATAACAAAGTAGTGAGCTACAAATCCTAGTAATATAATTAACAAGTAATAACAAGATTATGTCAATACATTTTAGGAAATTTTCATATAAATTAATCATAAAAGAAACATGAAAATAAAGGAATGATATACGTGATATTCATAAGATGGAAATTTTGGAACAACATAAAAGATTACATCATAGGTCATGGCTAAACATCTAATAAAACATAGTGGACAAGGTCCCACAAAGGAATCAGGTAACCCTTATCCCAAGATGACATATCATGTTTCAAAACATTACCCAATACATTGCATCTGTAAATAATTCTGGGTGCACCCAACACATTCACTTCATTGAAAAGATTAAATATTCCCAACGATCATTAAAAAAGGATTCATTCTTCATCATAATTCATTACACTTTCATTTAGTGTGGAATAATTTCATGTAATTCAAAAGTTAAAAAACAAATTGTTCATAAAGGTGAATATCATTGATAGATGAATGTGTATGGTATTCACAACATGACAATTTTGGTAAGGAAAGTCATGATTCAATATCGACATCATAATAGATTGGCATAAAAAATCTAAAAGGGGTTGATTAGAGTGGAAGCCCATATTTGAAAAATTCATTCCTTTTCCATATTTTGATATGCTATTCATGGAAATCAACCTTTTTCAATGCTATCCCAACTCCAATTATTGCATCTTTTCTCACCATGTTATTCACAATGCATTTATCATAAGTTATCCAACAAACTTATTATATTTTTGAAATATAGACCAGCAATGAATTGTCAGATTTATGGTGGAAGTTAATTGAACATTCCTATCATTACTCACCCACTTATACAAAGTGATGTGATGTCCATTCTTTTCAAAATTCATTGAAAATAAAAGATAATACATCATTCATCTAAAAAACATCATCAGCCTACATGCTCCCAACATTCTCTACACTTATAACAAACATTCATTCCCATCAATCATTTACGATGGTGATTATTTCTACAAATATCCCATGCAGGAAAGTCCTTCTTTCCATTCTACCCTTTATTCATGTTTTACTCTGCCATCCAATTCTTCTTTTTATATCCTTCAAATCCATATGACTCATAGAATTATTTACATATATTGTTAACACATAATACTGTTTCCACATTTGATGAGAATAAAAGAGAGACTATATCCCTTCAAAATGTTAGACTAAGACAATGAAATATAGGAAACATATTACTCTTTGGAACATGTGCATCGGGGGAGTTGACATTCCTTCTACTAGGTGCCATTTTTAAATGACGACATACACTAGGGAAGATCATATAATAATATATAATAAAAAAAGAAAAATGATTAGAATTAATTGAATATTTTTGCATATCCCATCTCATTATCAAAAACATTATTTATTTGGGGACATAATTACTCATAAATCCTTCATAATGGGTTATGATGAAAATGTGAACTAACCTAAACATATATTATGGGTGTATCAAACTCGGTGCGCATTAAGGCCTATTTTTGTGTACCAGGATACCTCAAGTCAAGCCAATAACACTTTTTTTGAGTTGTTACTCCTAGTTACATATGTTCAAGAACCACATCCACCTTTAGTATCCAGACAAGTATATATTTCATGGAAGACCCATAATATCTATATTTAAAAAAAACATAGGTTGTTCTTCTATACATATCCTCAATGTCTATCATAGGTTTTTGATACATTATATATCATTTATAAATCTATTTCTTTTGTTGTTTCTAAATATTCTCTAATACCAACAATAATGCCCCAACCCTAGAAGCTTGTTGCATGTGCAATACTTTAATGCATTGGAAAGATTATAAGGAATAAAAACTAGAAGAACCGATCAGTTTAGTATTCCTAGAAAATTCATTACATACATGAACATTACGTTTCAATTGAAACCAAAAATACAACATAGATAATCCTTTTATAATTCTAATAATATCCAATATTAAACCCTATATATCAATTATAAAACAGCTCTTGGTGTTGTGGGAAAATACAAAACAAGAATGCAGTGATATCATATGTTCATTAAGGTAAAATAAATAGTATAATATTTCATAAATAACCATAAATTTTAAGGAATGATGTATAATAAAAAACAATCCTTTAAAACATAATCATTAGTATTATATTTCTTGAATAAATCAAATAATTTCATTTAAACAATCACATGTATATTATACTAGTATAATAATCACATGTAATATCAATAACTAATCTCATATTAAGAAAATTCACAATGTTATACATCATAACCATATCTTCAAGTCATCAGATAAATATCCTTACAATACAATGAAGGCCTTATTTCATGACGTCTCTTTGTCTCATAAGACCCATTGATGTATTGAGGGGATATAGCAGGTCATGCCCGTTACTTACTAAGTTCCATGAATTCTACTTATGAGAAAGGTGAAACATAACAAAAAAAAAATTATTAGAACTAAAAAATGAAATTTCAATACATTAACCATAATCCATGAATGGTATAAACATTTCACACCCCCATTCAAAAATATAATTAACCCTTCAGTATAATATTAAATATTATATCACACTAAATCATCCTTAATTAAAAATAAAATCCAACAAAGGATTTTGTTATAGAAAAAAATAATTTAATAAATTCATTAAAACAATTTGATGGAATATTACTTTCTAATTTAAAATAAACTAGAATCATCACAATTATAAATGAAGACATTTAATTTGAAAAAATCCTTATAAGATTGTAAGGAAATATTCTAAGTGTTAGGGCGTCATAATTGAGGAAAATAGTTGCTTGTGCCATATATGTAAAAAAACAATAATTTCATAAATTTATTGAAATGGTTATAAAGTACATAATTTGTAAAATGTTGATAATATCCCTTAAAAATGTAATGTCCTAGATACTGGTGCCACATAAATGTTCCCTGAACCTGGTTGGTCACGTGAACTCAATCGCATTTCCCCCCAATGCCATAGGATTTAGACTAGTAGTGAGGGCCAGGGAGTGATAATGGGGAAACTATGCACCCATTAGAAGAGTATGAATAGTGCAAGAAAAATATGAAAGAATAGCTAAATCAGTAAAACCAAAAATAAATAAATAGTAAATGATTGAAATTAAATCCAACAGAAGCAACAATATATATATGATTCATGGAATATATATCCATGAAAATATCCAAACAAGCCACAATGTTGGAAAGTGATACAAAAACCTAATAAAAATGTAACATTATACTATAGTAGAATAAAAGGCCTTAGCTTGGTCCTAGGATCATCATCTCTAAAATTGATCATGTACTT
The DNA here is from genome assembly GCA_963277665.1 of Viscum album. Taxonomy (NCBI): domain Eukaryota; kingdom Viridiplantae; phylum Streptophyta; class Magnoliopsida; order Santalales; family Viscaceae; genus Viscum; species Viscum album. Next base: position 817,820,827 of record OY728141.1, on the reverse strand, counting down.
GATGAAGAATGGAGATTTCCCTTATCTATAATTGCAACCATATAATCTCTTTGGGTCCAAAAGCATATCTTAAAATGGGCATGAGATGAATCGTTGTTTGAAACCACCAAAATACATGTGCCTAAATGTTATTGAATATATATCGTATGGAATATGTATAAATAAATAAATAAACTAGGAACAACCTAAAAGTAACCAATCATACAGTTTCCAATTAAATTCATTTTCATTTATAATTCAATTTGTTTAACCATGTAAACCATTGTATATATCCTATTATATATATCCCACCATGTTAGTAAATAAAAGATGTCTTAGAACACCAACTAAAAAACAAGTAAGATCAGGTCCATGATTGTTCCTCGTCTTGACAGACCCGTCACAATAATTCTATTATTAAATAACGACCGTTTGGGAATATTCTCACTATGGAAACCTTGCTCTTTATTACACACATAAACATTATTTATTGAATAATATTTACATAATAAAATATAGAAGATCGATAGGTTTAGTGAATTTGGTTCTTAGGATAATTACATAACAACTTAGAACATAAAACACACAACACCTTTGTTGAAAACATTCTTTTCATGACCACTACATTCCCTCGTACATATCATTGCATGGGATAACTTGAGGAAATGCATAAGAAAAGGCTGAACTATAAATCTCAAAAAAGGTATAAACATTGAATAACATGAGTAATAAAAGACATGTAATACAATAGGTATATCATTGAAACATTAGATAATCTTGAACATAAAGGCATGATAAAGCATGATAATCACAACACGAAAATGTAGCAACTACATTAAACATGATTTAACATGAGCCAAGGCTCATTGCACATCAACCCTGAGTAAAAACATATTGATCTTGAATTATTATGAGTATACCCTCATTTCACTTGAATAATCATGATACTAATATTTACCCAATGCATTGTAGCGCTATCAGGGAGGACCATTCTTAAAAAATTCATTTCATGATTTAGTGTGCCACATGGATCATATAACAATGAATCCTTCAACATCATAAGTTATAACAAGATTAATAAATGTGGAATACGAACATTAAAGTACCATTAAATATGTTTATGTTCTTAAATTTTAATACCCTTGATAGAGATATGGTTATGGTATTCACTAGACAAGGATTTTGACTTGGGAAATGGCGGTGCAATTTCGGCAGCATAACGGTGTGCCATAAAAATTCATAAAAATGGTTCATGAGAGAGAAAGGGGTGTCTCATCATATTTAAATAAAATTTAATATATGGTGATCAAATGGAAACCTGTCCCAACATATGTAAAGGATTTTAGATTCATAATACAATGGAATTGCTTGAATATAAATGAGGGGAGAGAACATCATTATGGATTTTCGGTATGGTAACAGGTGTACATGGAAGAAATTAATTGAGACTCAAAGGGGTATATTGTAATTCAAACATATAGAGGAAATTATGGGGGAGGGGCAAAATCATACCCCAAAATTTTAAATTTAAATTAAATGGTTATAACAACATAATGAAATTTGGAAAAAAATGAGAAAAGTGGAAATAATTTACTTGGTAGTGTGATCCAAAAGGCTAGGGAGAAGCTTGAGAGAGGCTTCATGGGAGTATGGGCGCCTTGGGAGGATTATTGAGAGATGTGGGCAGTGTTTTGACGAAATCCAAAAGCTTTGAATGAAGAAAAAGTGGGATCATGCATGGGTTTATATATTAAAGGAGAGAGAATTCTTTTTTATTTAGGTTTGGTTCACCACATATTAAACTAATAAATACCACAAACCATCACCTAGTTTTTTCCAATGTTTTTTTTTCAATGGTAAGTGGATAAAAAATTTTATAAGGCCAAATTCCGAACATCATAAAATAATAAGGTTGATTGTGTGGAGGTGAGTCACTCTCTCTAGGAAAATAATTTAAAAAAACTAAATGTTTTATAATTCTTGAAGGGTCCACTGAAGATTTTTAAAATAAATAAAGAATATAAAATTACATTATTGTAATGGTAAAACATATATTGGCCGAACATAATATTTCTAGTATTTTATTAGATCACTATTTGGTTATTATGATGTCATAAAACACATTATATATTTAAACAGTATTTAATTTTTACCCAAATATTTGACTGTCTTAGAAAATCATAATAAATTCACCATTGGATAATTTTGACTTATTGATTCTAAAAATAATATATATTTTATCTAAAACTTTTTATAAATATGTGAATTATCACTTTTTTTTAAAAAACTGACAAATATATAAAAAATCATGGGTTTTGACCAAAACAACTTTCAAACAATAATAAAAATTACAATTGAATTCATAAAATTATACAATCATTAATATTTAATAAAAAGTTATTTAATAATAATAATAATATTTTATTATAATTTAATTTAATTAAAAAATCCATTAATTCCTCAATATATATTTCTTAGTTGATATTAACTAAAAATACTATTTGCGATTTAAAAATTATTTACAAAGTAGAAACAATAAAATTAATATATATTCATTATTATATATAAAATAATTCACATAATCATAGTGATATGGTATTGTTTAATAACCACATATGAAACTCACATAAGACTGAATAGTAAGGTGTTTGATGGTGACAGACACTTGGGGTGGCTCAGATAACATTTTTCAGGTGGTAATCTCTATCAACTTCCACTTATCTCATAGGATATTTCGATGGAGCATAACATGTTGATGCTCATATTGCGATTGGTCAAGAGCGAAGACCAATGATGCCACCTTCTTTCTGAGCTCTGAAAAATGGGCTTCATATGCGGTGAGACTACTGGATGAGGCCATAGCTTCCATTGTCTGAGTAAATTGGATTTGTTAAAGCCACATATTTATACTAAGCATGTGATCACAGTTCAATGACTATATTAAAAACAATCACAATTATTAATGGTATTTTAAAATCCAAGAACATAAAACCAATGATGTTCATATTTTATATAGAGATTTAACATAATGATACATTTAATTAGATAAAAAAGAATTTATACTAAATAAATTTTGGGTCGTTACAATATTCCCCCCTTAAGAAATTTCTCCCTTGAAATTTTTTTCCCCACACTAAAATAGATGTGGGAAACTCTGCTTCATCATTTCCTCTGATTCTTACATCACTTCATCAAACTTGTGGTTTCTCCACAACACATGGACGAGGGGTATTGAGTTATTTCATAGAACATTTTCTCTAAGATCTAAGATCTTCACTGATTTCTCCTCATATGAATGATCATCCTCGAACTATACCACTTCTAAAGAGAGTACATGTAAGGGTCTAGTATGTACTTACTTAAGGGGGATACATGAATGAAATTATTTAATGTGTCTATTGTAGTTGGAAGTGCTAGTCAATAGGCCACAACCTCGACACGATCAAGAATCCCGAAGTGGACTATGTACCTAGGAATGAACATATATTTCTTTCCAAACCTCATAAACATATTCCACAGATATATGAATAGAAATACCATGGCTCCATCAATAAACTCAAGGTTTCATCAAAGGTTATCTACATAACTCGTTGGTCGGATCTCAATTTCCTTGAATTGCTGCTTAATGGTTTTCACCTTCTCTGCCATTTCATTGACCATTTCGGGTTCTAGCGGCTTATGCTCCCCCACTTCATCCCAACACGATGGTGTTCTACACCTTTTCCCATAAAGGTATTCATATGGTGCCATTTGGATTATATAGTGGAAATTGTTATTGTATGAGAATTAAACCAGAAGAATATGTTGATCCCAAAGTCCATTAATATCCATTTAAATTGTCGTCAACATGTCCTGATGTGTTTGGATAGTCCAATCATATTTTCCATCAGTTTGAGGATGATAATTTGTAATGAATTTCTGCTTAGTATCTAGAGCATGATGAAGTGTCTTCCAAAACATAGAGGTGAATCTTGGATCTCGATCAGATACAATAGATGGTGGTAAATTATGCATCCTTACCACTTCCCTGATATATATCTTGTTCAGTTGATCATGAGAAACCCTATTTATTATCATTAAAGTGGGAAGACTTTGTAAGATGATCCACAACAACCTAGATTGCATTGTTTCCTCTGGATGGCTTTGGATGACTGGTGACAAATTCCATTGTCTTTTCATCCCATTTCCATGCTGATATGTGTAATGGATCAATTTTCCCCTTAGGCTTCTATCTCACAACATTCACTTATTGACACACAAGACACATTGATGTAAATTATTCTATCTTAATCTTCTTATTATACCACCGATAATTATCTCAGATATCTCCATACATGTTGGTGTTTCCTGGGTGAATAGAAAAATTTGAACTATGTTCATCATCTAAAAATTCCTTCTTTAGCTTTGAACATGATGGACCATATATTCTTTTCCCAAATCTCACTAATACTAATTAATTAACATTTAACTCTAAGGATTTCCATCTTCTAATAGCTTCTACTTCCATCTGAATTCCCACAAATTTCTTTTGAACATACTGTAACCATCCAAAAGAGACAGTTGAGTAACAATTTTTGATAGGATTGATGATGTTCCATTCTTTATGATTCAAATTCCCATCTTTATCAAATATAAGAAAATTGTATCCTTCTCAATTATATTTAGTGATTGAATCATTGGTTCGTTTCTACATAGAGCATATGCCACCTTGTTTTCTTTCCCAGGGGGTAATGGATTTAGCAGTCATAGTCTTTGATCAGATCTAACCATCTTCATCGGCACAAGATCAACTCTCTATGTGTGAATATATACTTGAGGATTTTGTGGATCGTATATATTTCACACTTCTCCCCAAAGAGATAATGACGCCACATTTTTAGAGTGAATATCACCACAACCTACTCCAGATCATGTGTTGGATTATTCTACTCATGAACATTCAATTTCCTTGAATCATAGGTAATTACTATGTAATTTTTCATCGACACACATCCTAAGACACTCTTCGAAACATCACTGAATACCACGAAATATTCTCCACTATGTGTAAAGTGAATACGGGAGCAGTGATAAGCCTCTTTTTCAACTCCATGATTCTTTATTCGCATTCATCACTCCATGAAATCTTTTCTCCCATCTGAGTTATCTTGGTAAGAAGGTTGGAAAATCGTGAGAAATTTCTCACAAATCGGCAATAATATCCAGCTAACCCGAAAAAGTTATGGATATCTGTTATCAATGTTGGCATCAACATTCCCACTATTGTAGTTGTCTTGGACGGATCCACAGATATCCGATTTTTTGTGATGATATCTAAGAATGAGACCTCCTCCATCCTGAACTCACACATGTTATACATTGCATAGTGAATCTCCTATAGCGAGGTCTCTAGAACAATTTTCAAATGCTCCTCATTGTCCTCCTTCATTTTGGATTATATTAGAATGTCATATTTAAAGACTAAAACAAATTTTTTGAGTTAATATCTTAAGACACAATACATAAAGTCCCTAAAAATTACTGGAGAAGTAGGGAGTCTGAAAGGAATTGGTATGAATTCATAGGGTCTGTATCTTGTTCGAAAATCAGTCTAGCGGATATCTTCCTTCTTCACCCTTACATGATAATATCACAACCAAAAATCTACCTTGGAGAAGTATTGTGTTCCACACACCTAATCGAACAAGTCATCAATTCAATGGATTTGATACTTGTTCTTTATTTTGATTTTGTAAATCTCACGTTAATCGATTCTAAGGAAGAATGACCCATCATTATTAATGATGAAAAGGACTAGTACACACTTTAGTGAAGCACTTGGGGATATAAACCCTTTATCCAGATTCTCCTGTAGATGTTTTTTCAACTTCTCAATATCCACAACAACCATTCTATATGGAGCCTTGGATATTTGAAACACCCTAGGTATAAGATCAATTTAGAATTCAACATCTATTTTTGGAGGAAGACCATGCAAATCCATGGGATACACTTTAGTGAATTACCTCATAATAGGCATGTCTTCAAGGATGGTTTCCTCCTTAGACTCAATACTCTGATCGAGATACGTGTTCTCATAGTGCAGTAATATCCAGGCTTGAGATGATGGAGCTATAAAATATTCTTCTTTCTACTTGCACTTGTATAGAATCGGGGGTCGATTCTCCAGATGGAGAGTGATTTCCCTCACACGGCAATGTATATTGTATCTATATAAGGAATGCAAATATAATGTGATAATAGCATAAAATACCACTAGAGGGAGTATGAAAAGGATTGATGGGGTGTTTGTCCACAGATTATGACAGGGGAGGAGTTATATTCATGGGATGCAATGAGTTACCATTTTTAAAACACATACACATCTTTACTTCCATGATTTGTGGTACTGCTGGGATTGTTCTACTAAACTTTTGGGATACAAAAGAATGCATAGGACCAGAATCAAAAAGTACATTCGCTATTATTGATTGAATAACAAGTGTACAAGTCACCACTTTTTTTGGGGGTTCACTTCGGTGGTGGTGATGGAAAAAACTAGTCATTTATTCCTTGGAGGTTTTTGGATGTCTGCGAAAATAGTTGGCATAAGGAACTGATTTGGAAAGTTCCCTGGTTTATTTCTGTTGAAGTAATTAACAACGAGTTGAAGGTCGAGTGGAGTGTTCCTCTCCTATGTTGCAGCGGTGTGTTTTTCTTGCCAATAGTTAATAGCCAGGTTCTCTTATCTTCCACACCTAAAGCATTTCCTCATCCCCTTCAGGCTATTTCTAGGGTTCTTCATTCTTCACTTTTGGCATGTGGGGTGCTGGATCTTCTTAGAACCATTGAATTTATCCATCGGACCACCATCATTAAAGTCTATATTACGCTTCTTACCCTCATGATACCCCTGAGATTTTCTTATCTCCATTTCGACCGTGAGGGCACATCAGAAAAAAAAATTCATAGCTGTCGATGTTACAGATCACCTCCACATTTTTCCGGCTTGGATTCAGCCAACCAAATAAGTGTTCAACCTTCCATTTGGGGGTAATGAAGAAGATGGATGCATAGCGTGCAGGCCTTGTGATGTTTTCCTCATTCATTTTAATAGATTCGTTGTCTTTTTTCTTGAGGTCAAGGAAGTCCCTATCCATCTTAAGTTGGAGGGTCTGCAGAAAATATTTTTCAAAAAACAAACATCTTTCTGAAATCCTTCCATTCCAATGCATCGATCTCCTCTTAAGGAATCATTTTTTTTATCAATGTCCACCATTGATATGCTTCACCCACCATATGATAAGTAGCCAAGAGAACCTTCTATTGTTCATAACATTGAAGGACATATAATATCTTTTCAATGGATTTGATCCATTATTTGATGATTGATAGATCATATGATCCATTAAAATTAGGAGGCCTTTATCTCATGAAGCTCTCGATAACGACTTAATCTTTCTTAGGGGGGTTGAAATTTTATATTTACCTATGAATCTATTCAATTATTGAGTTAACTGAGAGAGAAGTATGACAATGTTCGTGATTCTAGCTCTCATTGGATTGGGAATCTCATTAGGACAATCATCACATTGATCTTCACAATGGTTGTTATCTCGAGTCCTCCTATCAGCAGACATTGGCTGGAATAAAAGAAAATTTAGGGGTAAAATATAAAGGGTAATCCATGGAAAAACTGATGACTTATAAATAACATTTATATCCTTAACTTATGAATCCATAGGCTTCAATATATGTTATTCATGATATACATTCTAACATATATTCTTAGGGGATTTTTTTTTAATTCCCTTTAATAAGGGTTCATACTAAGAATGTGAATTTACCAAATAATATCCCTTGGGAGTGTCATAACCAAGAGTGCATCAAGTCCCATTGTCGTGTACCAGGATACCTCGGGTCCGGATGAAACTCCTTGTCAGGGTTTTCACCCCTAGGTAAATCTATGACAGATCTGCCTCTACCTGCTCGTATCCAGAGAGGAATGTATATGCTTGGTAAACCACTTACTCACTACCTACCAAAAATTAGGGATATTTTTATTATTCATATTCTTGGCTCTAAGGTTTTAGTTGGGTTTTCTAATCCTAATCCCAAAAATAACTAAACCTATCCACTAATACCAACTATTGAAGCCCTGAAATTTATTACACACATAAAAATGATTTATTACATAATATTCACTTGTTACAACATAGATGATCAAGAGTTATAGTGCCTTTGATTCTTAGTATCATTACATATCAATTATGAACAAAAAACACACAACATATTTATTTAAAACTTCTTTTACAAGACCACTACATTCCCTCGTACATAGTATTGCATGGGATAACCTGAGGACATTCATAAGAAACGGTGAGATATATTTCCCAGTAAGGGAATAATCATGGAATAATACAAGGAATACAACACATGTTATAAAATAGGCATATCAATGGAGCACAATAGAAACATGAGCATAAAGGCATGATAAAGATTGATAATCATAACATGGAAATGTGGAAACAATATTGAACAAGATTTTAGCATAAGACAAGAATCATTGCACATGGATCATGAGTAAAACCTCACTGAACTTGAATTAGATTGATTAAACTCGCATAGCACTTGATGTATCATGATACTAATATTTACCCAATGCATTTGAGTGCTATCAGGGTGAACCCTTCTTAAACATTTTATTTCATGCATAACTGTGCCACATGAATCATATAACATGGAATCAATCAACATCATAAGTTATTACATGATTAAAAAATGTGGAACACGCATAATAGTAAAGTTAAATATGTATATGTTCTTAAATATGAATACCCTTGATAGAGACATGGGTAAGGTATTCACTACACATGGATTTTGACTTGGAAAATCACAGTGCAATTTCTACAGCATAACAGCGTGAAATAAAAATTCGTAAAAATGGATGATGAGAAAGAATGGTATGTCTCATAAAATTTACATGAAATGGAATGTATGTGGTTAAAATAGAAACATCTCCCAACATATGTAATGTAATTTAGATTCATAATAAAATGTAATTGCTTGAATGTAAATGAGGAGAGAGAACTTCCTTATGGGATTTCGGTATGGTAACAGTGGTACATGGAAGGCATTAAACGAGAGTGAAAGAGTTCGATCATAATTAAACCATAAATTGGGTAGTATTTGGGATTTCTGATATCATACCCCAACATTTTTAAATGAAATTAAAAGGGTATAAAAACATAATGAAATTGAGTAAAAATGAGAAAAGATGAAATCCCTTACATGGATGTGTGATCCCTAAGGCTTGGGAGAGGCTTGAGAGAGGATTCATGGGATATTGGGAGCCGTGGGAGGATTATAGAGAGAGTTGTGTAGAGGTTTGATGAAATCTAAAGGATTTTATTGAATAGGAAGTGGGATCATGGTTGGGTTTATATAGGAAAGGAGATGGAATTATTTATTATTTATGTTTGGGTCACCACACATTAAACTAATCAATACCACAAACCAGACCATGGTTTTTCCCATGGTTTTTCCAATGTGTAGTGGAAAACAAAATTTCTATAAGGCCAATGTCTGAGCTTCTTAAAATATTAGGGTTGATTGTGTGGAGGTGAGTCAAACTATAAAGGAAATCGATTTAAAAAGGAAAAAACTATTATAAGTCTTAAAGGGTCCACTAATGCTTTGTAAAATTAATCTAACAAATCTAAAATCACATTATATTAATGTTAAAATATATATTGGCCGAACATAGTGTTTATAGTATTTTATTACATCACTATTGGGTTATTATGATGTCATAGAACACATTATATATTTAAACAGTATATAATTTTTACCCAAAAATTTGTCTGTCGAAGAAAAATATTTTAAATTCATAGTTCGATAATATTGATTCCCTGATTCAAAAAATAATATTTATTTTATCTGAATAATTTTCTAAATATCTGAATTATTACATTTAATATAAAATTCGATATTTATCAAAAAGTAATTGGTTTTGACAAAAATAGATTGTGTACCATAATAAAAATTAAAATTGCATTCTAAAAATGATACGATAATTTATATTTAATAAAAAGTAATTTAATAAAAATAATAATAATTTATTATAATATTATTTAGTTCAAAAATGAATTAAATAATCAAAATAGATTTCATAGTTGAATATTAACTGAAAATACTATTTGGTCTTAAAAAAATATTTACAAAGAAGCAATAATAAAATGAATGTGTATTCATTATTATATACAAAATAATTCACATAATAATTGTTCTAAGGTATTGTTATATTACCCCTTATAACATTCGAAAAATAACAAATATTATGGTTTGAAATGGTGACAAACTCTTGGGGTGGCACGACTAACATTTTTGGGGTCACTACGCCAAAAACTGGCAAGGGAAGCGCTACCCCTTTATCATTGCTCAAAAAAAGCACTGATAAAGGGGTACCCTTTATCATCGCTTCCTTAAGTAGCGATGATAAAGGGGGGATTTATCATCACTTTTACCGAGCGCTGATAAATGTTGAGTTTCAAAAATAATATTTTTTCATGAAAAATAATATTTTGTTATATAAGTATATTTATACTGATATAAATACAATATATTTTTTTAAAATATGTTATAAATATGTATAAATAGACTATTACATTTAACAGATAAGAAATTTAGGAAAAATGGATTCTAAATATTTTAAAAAAATATTAGAAATGAATAATTTTATAATTATTATAGATTAAAAATCATTTAATAACAATTTGAGGACACAAAAATTAAAAACAATTAAGAAAAGATCTAAAATATGTTGAAAATGTAACTCAAACTTCAAACAGCCATAACTTTTGATCCGGGTATCGGTTTGAGCTCTACAGAATATCAAATCGAAGCATGCGATGAGCTCTCCGCGTTAGTGACCGAGGAAAAGCCTCTGTCACATTTTTCGAGCCAAATAATTTCCCAGAACGCATCCAAAACTGAATTTTTAGTCGGGATACCCATATTTTTTAACATTCAAACAAGTATAACGTATGATCTGGATGTCCTTTAGGCTTGTACCACATATCATATCGAAGATTGTTTGATTTTATTTGATTTGACTGGTTGTGGAATTGAAATGGAATTTTAGATTATATGTTATGGTCATTTTAACATTATATGTCTTTTAAAATACAAATATATAAGTATTTATTCGTAAATATATATCTGTATATGTGTGTGTGGGTGTCTATGTGTGTGTCTCTGTGTCGTATATATGTATGTATGTATATATGTATTTATTTATTTATTTAATTACTTATAAACACACATCAAAAACATATTTTTTCTTAAATGTAATTAAAACTAATCTTATAAGTACATTCTATGGCTATTAAAATACACATATATATGTTTTTATTCGTAAATATATATCTTTTTTTGTGTGTGTGTGTCTCTGTGTGTGTCAATGTATTGTTTATCTCTATGTATGTATGTATGTATTTATTTATTTATTTATAAACACACATAAAAAACATATTTATTCATAAATGTATTTAAATTTAATCCTATAAGTATAGATTAATATACAAATAAATATACGTATAATAAATTATAACTAAATATATATATATTAATATACGAATTAATATATATATACTAATATATGAATAAATATATATATATTAATATGAATAAATGTCAAAATATGAATAAATATAACTATATATATAGATATATCAATAAATAAAGAACAAAATAAAATGACATACTGGTAAAGGTGCGGCCACGAAAGGGGGAAGGTCTCGGGTTTGAGTTCGGGCAGAAGCAAAGGGGGTGCGCGTGTATGGGGGATGCACGGGAAGGGGGTGCATGCGTATGGGGGGTTCCCGGGAAGGGGGTGCATGCGTATGGGGGGTGCACAGGAAGGGGGTTCATGCGCGGGAAGTGGGTGCATGCGTATGGGGGCTGCACGAAAAGGGCAGCGCACGGGAGACCTCCTAGCGCTGATAAATAGGGTGTCAAGTGCAGATAAAATCACTCCCTGTGTATTATTTTTAATTTTTTTTATTTTTTTGACCTTTATCAGTGCTTTTCAGAGCGCTGATAAAAGGGACCCCCCTATATTAGCGTTGAGCTTTACAGCGCTTATTTAGCGCTGTTAAAGCACTTTTTAGAGCTGATATAGGCCATTTTTGTAGTAGTGGGTGGTAATCTTTATGAACTTCCACTTCTCTCAAAGGCAATTGAATTCTAGCCTTACATGTTAAAGATCATATTGGGCAGGTTAAAGAGCGATGCCCAATGACGCCACCTCCTTTATGAGCTCTGACAAGTGGGATTCATATGGGATAATTCTTCTGGATGAGGCCATCACTTTCTTTTTTTGAGTAAATTGGATTTGTTAAAGACCTATATTTACACTAATCATGTGATCACTGTTCAACAGCTATATTGACAACATTAACAATTAATAACAGAATTTTGAAATCCAAAAAACTTAAAATCAATGAAGCTAACATTTTATATAAAAAATTTCCATAATGATACATTTAATTAAATCAAAAGGGATTTCCATTAATGAGAGTTTGGTTCATTACACTATCATTCAAATCCCCCTAGTCTAACATAAAAATAATTTTTTTTAATAACAACCCTATGGTATGTTCTCATTATCTAACCCATGTGGTCTGACATAGTAATAATAATTTAGAAACAACCATCTGTGATGCTCTCACACTCAATACCCTTGGCCGACATAGAATCAATAATTTATAAACGAATACATGTGAAGCTCTCAGGGTCAAAACCCCCAGGTCCACAACCACCTAACATATATCAGATTCAATACCCCTAGATCAACATTAAAGTAAAATATAAATAAATGAACAAACATTCGGAATCCCTCATCGTCAAATTCCCCCTGGTGAAACATCAACAACAAATATCATATCATTGTATACAATCACTAACTCCATCATAACCAAACAAGTCACAAAAAACAAGGAAATCCTAATAGGAATCATAGACCAAATGGACATAAACAGTCAATCTAGGAAAATTCACCCATTGGGTGTCCCATAACCAAGGTATCTAACCATACACATAAGAAACCACCCTTTATCAATCAATAAAACCATTGAAGGTAATAAACATTGTTAAATTTCAAATCAATAAATACCTCAATCATGGGTATGCATTTCCTTTAACATATATAATCCAAAAAAACATAATAAATGTCACAAACCACCTACCTTGATGATTTATGATCGATATACATGAACGTCGACCCTTTAATCTGCCAAGATCTGTATATATCTATAAAAAGGTAAAAAACCCCCTTGATAACTCATAAGAGGGATGGAATTATGATGATGGGTTCTATAGGAATTGAGAACTCAAAATTGGATTCCAAAAAAAATTACATGTTCTCAGTAGGAGCACAAATGGAAAATTATGAGTGGTTTAATGTTTTTCGTCCGACCAATCGCTATCATTACATACCATGGGGATAATAATATAATATCAGACATGATTCATGACCCCGCTTTGATAAATCAATTAGAATGTAAAATACATTGTATGTTTATTAAATTTACACGCCATGTAGTATCCTCTACTAGAACACCTTAAGTGGTTTTCCTGGTCAAAACACAACCATGTACTCGGTCATTACACGTCCAATAAATGGTTGTACACAAAAACAGTGTAAACATCCTATACTCATAAGTAAAATATGTGTACTTAGAAAATACCATTTCATTCCTTTTAGAATTTCTCTTAATCCTATTATGTCCCGGCTCGGTGTGACATGTAAGAAAACCAGATCAGCGACCTCAAACACTCGAGGTCATCTATGTAGATCAGTGTAATATTTTTTTCATGACTGTGTAGTAGAAACCAACTTCCAAATGACCTCCACCTGCATAGTGGTCTCCTTGACATGATGAGTTCCCAGCATAGCTGCCTTTCCTGTCCCCATCTAACAATGGGGACATTTGCATAGCCAACCAAAAAATTTCTCATAAGGTTCCTTCTAAAACATTTCTTTAAAAAAATAATTGTTTTCAAACTCGACACATAGTTCTATCCCTCCCAAGAGCCCCAAAAATCTTATAGGAATACTCGAATCAAGTCCTCCAAAACCCAATCATCTGCTTGGACAGCCCATATGTTTGAGGATTGTAAGTTGTACTCAAAAGTGCCTATTACCCAAAGCACTTTGTATCCCCTTTTGGACTTAATAAGTAAATAATGAATCCCTATCTGGTTCAATATAGCGTGGAACCCCCTGAAAATGTATAATCTCTTAGATTTACTACATTCCAAGATCATCCACACTAAAGGATTGCTAAACCAGAAAAAAATGTGCATTCTTTGTTAGCTTATCAAGAACAACCATAAATTCTTTATTTTTTCAAGGTGACCATGTTAAACCTATCATGAAATCCAACCCTATATAATTCCACTTACACTATATTATGGGAAACTATAGAAAAATCCCTTTTGGTCACTAATGCTTTTCCTTAACCTACAAATAGGTGGAACATCTCAAAACAAAACGAGATACATACCTCTTCATTCCTAGACACCAATACTGACGATGTAGATATTGATACATCATGGGGATACTGGGATGAAGTGTCCATAATGAGGCATGTAAATCTCAAAAAATCATCTTGCTTATATCAACGGGTGCCCATATGCATCCATGAAAATGTAAAATATCATCATCACCTATGGCCCACAAAGTTGTAGGTTAGACACATTACATGCACTTCCAAAAGACTAGGCCTTTAGAATCTGATAGGTTTTCCATTCACACTCGATTCAGTAGAGTATAGGTAAGAGCTATAGAGAAAAAAATATATTCCTCTATCTGTCATGCACCTTGAAATTCATCTCAGAAAATAGATTCATATGTCTTCTGTCACTGAAATCCTCTTGAACTACATGTATCTGATTCCTCCTACACAACATAGCAGCCACTGTGTTTCCTTTCCTAGGTGTATTGTAATTCTCAATGTCAAATGACTAAAGGTACTCAACCGACCTTAACTGTCTAAAATTTAGATCATGCTTAGTAAATATATAAATGTAGATTTTTTAGTCAGTTTATAACACAAAATTCTATCCCAAGAGTTAATGCCTCAATGGAATAAATCATGCACAACTATAGGCTACTCTAGATCATGTGTTGGGTAATTCCTCGCATGTGGCCTAAACTAATGAGAACTCTCTGCAAAAAAATCGTTCACACTTTATATTAACTGCTACTAGCTAGACTCCTAACACATCACAGTAAATGGTGTAAATCAATCCCAGATCCGAAAAAACATGTATCGGTGCTAAACTCAATTTCCCTTTCTTCCCTTGAAAGGAATGATTATAGAAATTTATCGACATTTATTTCACTACATTCACAGTCAGGCCCGTTAGTGGCACTACTAAGAATGATAAATCCAAAAATAAAGCATGTGTAGTAACCAGACATCGCCATAAAACTATGTACCTCAAAGAAGTTCTTCAGCTGCTCCCAAGAAACTATTGCTCTCACTTACAATGAGTCAACAAGTACTCGTGTCTCAGAGATGACGTAACTCAAGAAGTGAATATGGTTCATCCATGTGGCATTTTTAGAGAATTTCATATAATTGATGAACTATAATTGTACTCAATACTATATCATTATGGATGGAATATTCATGTTGAGTGTGAGAGTACACCTCTATTTCATCCACAGAGACATCCACAATGGAATCCATGGGAAGATGGGACACTCTGTTCATCAATTCCATGAAAAATGTTGGCATGTTTGTGGGAAAGAACGACATAACCAAGTACTCATATACAATATACCTACTATAAAAGGCTGTAAGAGGTATATATAATTTTCTAACGAACAAATGATGATAACTATATGTCATGTAAATTTTCGAGAACACTTAGGCTCCTCAATGATTATAAAAGGGTTCATCAATCCTCAACCCGATATATCGGTTATTGACCTAAAACATATTCATCTTCAAATAATCCTCACAATGTATAAGGGTACAATTCTTCATCATCAAAAATTGGACATGAAATCACCATGGAGAATTATTGGGTCCGATGAACACCTTTTCTTATAACTTCTCTAACTGCTTCTTGAGCTCTTATAACTCTAGGATAACAGTCTTATACAGAGTAATGGACTATAATTCCACTCCATTAACTTGCTCAATAGTGAAATCTACCTCTCTCTTCATAGGTAAACCTAGAAAGTAATTTGGAATGACATCTTGAAATGATCCAATAACAATGGAAAGTCCATCTGTGTGATCCCCTGTTCATCCAAATATAAAGTAACATGTTGGGATGTAATTCTACACAACCCATGATGCTAGGGTCCCACTCTTCTCATCTGGAAATCCCAGTATCCCTTGTAAATGAGACAATCCTTGTACCGTCTTACAATGGAAAAATTTTCACATCCCAAAAACAAGTTCAAAGAGCTGATGCTCTATATAGCGTGAAGAGTAACCCATCACTGAAAGATCGCCATGCTCCAAATTCATGAACTCTCTAGCTCGACCGTCTCTCTATGTCTCATGGTAGAAGTAATCATATAAGGTCCTCTGAAACTATTCCTAATCAATATCAAAATGATGTCAAACATATGAGATAACATCCCACCATCTATAGGTAGAATCACTCAGAATTTATGTTTTCGAGATTCAACCTCGTCTTCGAAGCCATATCTAGATGATCAAAGATAGAAATAATGGCCTCCATCCATGACTCTACAGCCTATGGTCCTGCATCCCCTAAAAAAGTTAGGGGATTCACCCGCTGAAACACCCACATCAACTCTACCATAGACATGGAATGATGTGGTTCTCCCTAAAATTTCTGAATCGACATCATAAATTTAATATAGAACTGTGCTTCAGAACCTGTGTCATGTATAATAGTTGTTACCAGGAAGGGAATGATGGGATGATATACTGTTAGTCCCTGACCTACCATTTATTTTGTTTGATCATCACATCGTAACTAGTGTACAATTGGAGGATGAAATCGTTTCATGACTCTAATAAGTCAAGCACATGCCTCAGTTAAAGATGATCAGGGACAGAAACATAGAGGTTCTATAAATGAACAGGATAATGAAAGCATTCAAGGTTTACAAAAAAGGGTTACATGGTGTGTCGAATCACTACTTGACATGTTTTCTTATTCTATAAGATAGGTTTATATCACATCCATCCTAGTCCTGTAATTCCCCACACACATGTCAGGTTCATCATACGACACAGAGTGTACTTGAATATTCCCTCCTTCCCAGGTACTTCAACACAACTAGAAATATGTGTTTCTACATGTGTAACACTACACAACGTGTTCACTCTAGACATGGAAAGTACCACTTATGTTACATCCACCGTTCCATTAGTCACAAGGATGGATACATGGTAGATTACTACAAGGAATTTATAATCTAGACCCATAGTGTACGAACCATGTTTCTTCCACCCATGTTGTTAGTCATACGGCCGAATACATGGTCATTAATAGCATAGTGTGTCCTCCCAATACACAGTGTGTTCTAATAAACATTTTCCTAACCCATGTATATTTTCACACAATCATATACATATTCAGCAACTACACACTTTGTATAAACATTACTAGGAGTGTACTAATGGAATGTCATTTCTCCCAGAATAGAAGAACACATGGCGTGTGTACATACCATCATATGTCGTATTGTCTGGGTTTTCGAAAACTAAGCCTATGAATCATCATCGGATCCCCCAAAATCATAATGATTTTTCCAAGGAATTACATGTTCTGATACATGAGATCACATTATCCTTGCGAATCATATTTTCGAATCTTAATTCATTTCATATGATAACTAGACTCAATTAAAGTTCAAACAAGATCCACCAAATTCTAATCCATGAGGGCCCATAACACCTCAGGGATTATATAATGGAATCCATCCAAATGAATCATTACTTATAGAAATAACCTATAAAAGTAGAAGGTACATATATAATTGAATATATCACAACAACATTCATATTTATCACAATATTTATAAATTCAACATGCAATCAGTATTATACCGTAAATGGCATGATTAGAATGCATGACATGTGATCTATAGAAATTGAATATATGACGAATGGGATGGAATAAACTCATCTCATTAGGCTTAATATCAATATAACCACAATGATATAAATCATAACAACACAAAAACAAGTGAATCAACCAATGGTGAAATCAAATCAACCGTTACAATTTTAAAACCAGAAAATTTGCAATAATTGAGGTAACATGGATTTTAACTGTCCATGGGTAAGATAATCCCAAGAAAAAAATACTACAAAAAACCTATTCTAGTCGATCATAGTCAATACGCTATAAATAATAAGGAAAAACAAAAAATAATTACTATAATACAACATTGTAACATCCTGGATCTGGGTACCACCCAAATGTGCCCCGATCCTGATTGTTCACATGACTTCATGTTCGTTTCCCCAAAAGTAGAAGCTAATGACTAGTAGTTAGGGACAAGGCCTTATAATGGGGAAACTATAACCTCGATAGTATAGCATAAAAGTATGGTAGAAAATTAGATTAAAATATTGGAAGTAATAATTCAAAAAAAAAACTATATAAGACTAAAAGTAAATCCAGAAGAAGACACAATATATATATAGTGCATGTAATATGTATCTATGAAATCATTCAAACAATTCACAATAGTGGAAAGAAGCATTGAATGAAAATACAAAAGAACAGAAATCTCAAACAACACCGCACTCTTCACCTTGGTCAAATGATCTCTATCTCTTGCCGTAATCAAGTAGTAAATAAAGTAGTGTTCTTTCCATTATCTATTCCTAAATCCATATATCAGTTTTAGTCCAAAATGAGAACCCAAAATGGTGTGAGGATAGTCCCATTAGGAAACCACCAAATATATGTGCCTAACTGTTAGTGAATATATATAGAAGGTAATATCCAAAAAAGATTCAATAAACTAATAAATAATCATAATTAACTAATCCTATAGTTTTAAATTACATTAATCTACATTTATTATTAAATTATTTGTAACATGTAAACATTGAGATCTAGATTAATCTCTATATCACCCAGTGTATGTGAAAAATAGACGTCTCAGAGGACTAACTAAACAAAACTAGTAAGATCATGTCCAAGATTGTGCATTGGTTGATAGACATGTCACAGTCATTTAATTATTCAATAAAACCCCTTTGGAAATGTCTTCATAGTCTAATACCCTTGGTCAAACATTGTAACTATTCATTTTATAATGAACCTATATGAATCTCTCATGATATAACCCCATTGTTCTAACTTAGCACTAAACATTTAAAAAACAACCACGTGGGCATCTCTCATGTTCAATACCCCTTGGTCAACATAGGATCATTAATTTATAAATGACCCCCTGTGAAAATCCCATGGTCTAAACACTCAGGTTTATGACCACATGGAATCTCTCACAGTCAATACTCATGTGTCAACATAATAATAAAGCATACATAAATTACCCTAATATGGGAAGCTCTCATAATCAAATTCCCCTTTGTCAAACATCCACAATTCATATCACATGAATCAATTACAATAAGTTACCTCATTCTATCAAAATAAGTCATGGAAAACAAGGAAAGAATAACTGGAAACCTAGACCAAATTCCCATAAATAGCCAATCAAGGGAAACACACCCACGAGGTGTCGTATAACCAAGTAATATAATGTTACACATAAGAAGTATCCCTTTATGAATCAATAAAACCATTTCAGATAATAAGCAGGGTTAAATTACAGATCAATAATTACCCCAATTATAGGTATGCTGCAATGTTAGCATATATAATCCAAGACAATAAAAAAAATGGAACAAACTACGTAGCTCAATTTCATTATATAGATGTACTTGAATGTCAGCCCTTAAATCGGCTTAGGTTACAGTAGATATAAAAATTGTTAAAAATTCATAACCTTGGATAACTCACAAGAGTGGATGAATTAGGAATAAGGTATCTAGAGGAACTAAGAACCCCCCGGTGGGATTCTAACACACCTGGAAGTGTCTCAATCGGATATTGAGCGGATAATTGAGTGGGGATAAAAGTATATCCGGTGTACTTACACTCCCCTCTGTGAACCATGGGGAGAAGGGGATAGTATAAGACATTATATGTGACCCACCTCCAATATATCAATTAAAAAGAAAAGAAAACGGTATGTTCATTTAATGTACATTCCAATTAGCGGCCACAATCTTCCCCAACCTAAAGCGGTCATCCATGTAACCACACAACCATGTACTCAACGTTTACATGTCCAGTACCTGGATGAACATGGAAACTAGGTAAATAGAGTGAACTCATATTTATACATAATGTAATTATAAAATACCCATTCATTCATTTCCCTAAAAAACAACCCAAAATAATATCCATACTTGAAATAAAGATATGGGTTCTTAAAAAAACATTTCATAAAAAAAATTATTAAAATGAAATTAAAAAATTAATGATAATATTTTGAATTACATTTTAGGAAACATGGACATGAATGATAAAGATTTCCCAGTAGATACTTATGTATAAGTAATTTTGGATAATAAAGATATTGTGAAATTAAAACTTTCCTAAATCCATTAAAATATATTTTTTTAAAAATTTGATAGACATAAAATTAGACATAAAATGTACATTTTAATCCACTTATATCCAGAAAAATAATTGTGTAAAATAATATCATGAATTTTGAAATAGAAAAAGTATAAATTCTTTAAACATTCAAAGTATCCAATAGAAATTTCAATATTTAAATAATATGTTAACAATATTGAAACTAGTCAACAAATACAATGAAGAGAAAATCATTCATGATATAAAAAATAATATGGTTTGTACATAAACCACACAAAATAAATAGATGGTGAATATTTTTTATATATCTCATGAAAATTAAAAATGAGAAGGAAATATCTTACATTTGGTATGATAGTCTACGTACTTGTTTGAAACTCAAAAATAGTGATTTTAAACAAATTACTAACTTCTACCAGAATCATAATAAAATTTCTAATATCATTTATTAATAATTTATAACTTTATCTTATCTATTTATTAATAATTTCTATGTTAAAGCAACATTTTAGGTAATAATTGCTTCCAGTATTATACTTTTTAACATAATATTCTCGATCGTATTAAATATATCATGATTTAATTATTATCAGAATAAATAACACAATTTATATATGATATAAATTCATGATATATATATATAATAGATAGATAAATTAAATGAAATAAAACATTCTTGGAGACCTTAGGTCGTGCGTACACATGAACAATGTTTTGGTTTTCTTATTTTATTGAATAGAAGTAAGTGAATGAAATAATTTTATATATATATTCATATATATATATATATATATTATTCCATCGGTATTATTATTTAACTTATCTAATAATATATATATATATATATATAATTATTTTTGAATGGTGAACGTGGAAGATGAATCTCATCAGGTTGTGGAGATGCTATGTAATACGTACGCACGAGGGATAATATCACTTCTTTAATGGCTAAATGGTTTTGAGTTGGATAGAATAAGAATTTTATAGAAACAACTTTGGGTTATATTTATTATTTTCAAGTTTTATATTCATAATTATTCCCATACAAATTACGTTTAAATGAAAAATAGTTAACACCATGATGTGGAGACGTTAAGATGTACTTACAAATGCATCATGATATTACTTATCGCAGGATCTGTAAAAGGGGGAATACAATTATACAATGATTATAATAATATTTTTGTATATTTATGATATAGGTGTTATTATTTTTATATGGAAACAACATAAAAAAATTGTAGCGGAAGATAAGTACATTGAAAGAGTAGATAAAAAAATTTCCTCTTATTTGGGTGTCTCCTTTTTGTTTTCTCACAAGGACTCCATAAGATTGATTTCTGCCCAATGTGTGGCCTCTATGAAAAATATATGTAAGTTTGGAGAATATGTGGATAGGTATTTTTCAAAAAAAAATTCTTTTTATTTCTGAATTAAAGGCATGGTGTAGTGCCCTTTTATAAGAGAGGTGAGAGACAGTTTTGGAAGAATTTGAAATATAAGTATAGTTTTAATTTATCATCAGTTTAAAATTTCTAAAATGTTATTTAGTTAAATTATAAGATGATTTTGGTTGTCAATCCCCTCATACAATCATTTTTAGAAATTTTTAGGTTTTTTAATTAACCATATCATTAATATTTAACACTTAGTTAAACATTTTAACTCTTACTATGTCTTCTTGTATTTTTAAACTTCATTGTTAATATAGTTACTATAAAATGCCTAAACAACCTGAACTCGATTATTTATGACATATTTGACATTATAAATGTTATTTGTAAAAAAATTATCTTTTTATGACATTTATATCTTTTAATAAAATATTTTTTAGTTTAAAATCTCCATTATGACAATTTTCATACTTTTCAATATATTTTTATTTTTAAAAATATGGAAACACAATGATAACTTCAATCCAAAAATTAAAAACTGTCACTAACACATCCATATTATCTATAAAATTATTTTATGTCTTTAATAAAATAAAATAAAATTTATTTTAATATTATTATTATCATTTACTTGATTCTTCCTTTCTCAAATCAATAACATCATCACCATTGTGTTACAATTTAATTAAAAAATTTAAACTCTAAAATTTATAAATAAATTATAATTATGTTGATAAATTCAATAGATTTCTAATTAATATTTATAGTCTAATTTATCTTATGTATAACACAATACTAATAATTATTTATTTATTAAAGGTAGAAAATTACACTTTTAACTCTTATTTAAATAAAATATAATAAATGTTTGAATTTAAAAAAATATTATTAAAAAGAAACATATATTGGAAATATGATTTAATATTCTCAAAAATAACTTTTAAAATAAAATTATATAAATTTTTAGGGAAATTTTATATTATTACAATATTATTTTTACCTAAAATTACTTTATTTACCTATAATTGTGTTAAATAACATTCCAAAGTTACAATTCCCCAAAATTATTATGATCCTATAGAACCACAATTTTCATACTAATGAAAACGATGTATTTAAATTCTTATATCTTCAATAATAAGATATTTTTAAATTTCTTTTAATGAAAATCTTCAAATGTGGCTAGAAGGCGGGTAATAAGGCGTTTAAAACATTAAATGAATTTTTATATTTAATTCTACAATAAAATTGATTAAAATGACCTAAATCACGTTAATATACTTAATATTTATCTATTTTGACTTTAAAACCAATTTAAAATAATTTAATTATTTAAATGAAAATGTTTATTTTTCATAAAATTTTCAGTGTTTTTAACTCTTCACAAAAAATTGAATGTTCTCTGAAAATATAAAAAATTAAACCTAAGCTAATTTCGGTATCCAGAATTAAAAAATGAAGTATAATTTACCATATTAAATTTCTATATGTGTCTAGAATGAATTTTATTATTGTTCAAAGTAGGACATTAATATTATTTCATTTAAGAAAATAGTATATCTAAACATATAACTATGTTAAATAAACTTATACAATTATTTTTAAATATGATTTATTTATGTGAAAACATTATAAATATCATTTAATAATAATTTAATAATATTTATGAAAAACTATTTAATTAATTAGTAATAGATATATCCTTTTAATAAATAAACACTAAAGTGTTATTTCGCATATACTCAATCTTATGTGTTACACATGCCAAGTTGGTGTTGCATTAAACAAATGTTATTGAAGATAACATACCGTGAAATAATGGGGTGACACTACAGTGGAAAAAGTTCCATAAACGAATTAGGTAACCCCTTATACCAACATAGAGTATCATCATACTAAACATTACCCTATACATTGGAGTACTATATAATTTTGGGTGCACTGTAAATTTCACTTCAATCTCACGCTTAAGTGGGCCACATATATCCTAAAAAATGGAATCCTTATTTATAAGAATTCATTAAATTATCAAGTATAATGGGATAAATACATGTATGTCCTGAAGAAAATAATATATATGTGTATAAAGGTGAATACCATTGATAGAGAAATGTGTGTGGTATTCACTACACTATGATTTTTTAATGGAAAATCACAGTGCAATTTTAACAACATAACGATATGGCACATGAAATCATAAAAGGGTTGTTGAGAGTGTTAAGGGTATATAATAATATATACATGAAATTTAATGTTATAGTTTCATATAAATACATGTTCCATCATAATTAAATTGGATATAGAAGGTGTAATTTAATAAAGAAACTAGAAGAAAGAGTTGGACTGAAATAACTATTAGGAAATGTGGACATTGTAATAGATGAACACTATAAAGATTTAGGATATAGAAAGGGGTATCTCTTAACTAAAAAATAATAAGTGAATTATTTTGGAGGACTGGAGACATAACCCATCATTTTTAATTGAAAATAAAATTGCATAACAATATAAGGAAACCTGGATAAAAATGAGAATATAATGAAATCCTTAACTGACTGTGTGACATCAAAATCCGGAAGATGGGATTTTTTAGAAATTTGGGTTTCATGGGATGATACTTTTGAGGGTATTACATATTTGAGAAGTTCTACATGTATTTTCAGTGAACATATGTGGGATATTGGGTTTGTTTATATATGAAATGAGAGTGGAATTCATTAATTTTTCACACAAAATGTTCTAGAATCTATATAATTAAATATAAAAAACCACAATCCTTAAAATGGTATTTCCCATGGTTTCTGTATAATTCAGAGTGGAAGAATTATTATATATGGACATGGGATGAAGATATTAAAATATTATCCTAAATTATGTGGAGGTGAGTAACATTATTAATGAAATGAACATAAAAACACCAAATATATAATACATTTTGGAGGATTCACTATGTAATTAAAAACTAAATAATATAAACATGAAATAAAATTATTTTAAAGTTAAAGCATATATTTAGAAAAATATACCTTTTATATTATTTAATTACATATCTATTGGGACATTATGATGTCATAAAAACATAATATATTTATATAGTATTTAATTTTTACCCAAAAATATGTCTATCTTAGAAAATTATGAAAAGTTCGTTGTTGTGTAATTTAAACATCCTGATTCAAAAAATAATATTCTTTTTATCTAAATAATTTTCAAAACATGTGAATTTTCACTTTTAAAAAAAATTGACACTTACTGAATATTGACGGTTTTTGACAAAAACAGTTTTCAAACCATAATAATCATTTCATTTGGCTTCATAAAAATTATATTATCATATATATTTAATGAAATCAATATAATAATAATATGTTATTAAAATATTATTTATTAATTCATTTGAATGTATTTCAAAATTTATTTTTAATATTAACCAAAAATAGTATTTGTGCTTTAAAAACAATAATTTAATGAATGATCATTCACAATTATATAAATAATAACAAATCACATAACAATAAGGATAGGGTTTTGAGAAATGTACCTTTATTACCCAACCGTACACCCAAAGAGTAAGGTGTGTGATGGTGGGACCTTCATGGGGCTGTTCAGTGAAAATTGTTTGGGTTGTGAACTCGATCATCTTGAACATCTATCATAAATGGTTTCGCTCATTCATAAGATGTTCGGTCTTGACATTGGCTTGGTTGGGGGAAAATCCTATAAAAGATATCTCTCTCTGAAGCTCTAATAAATGGGCATCATAGAGAATAATTCTCCTAGTTGAGCCTATCGCATTCTTTATATTTGTTAATGGATTTGTAAAAACATTATATTTATTCTTGTCATGTGATCACTAGTCTACAAATATATTATCAACAATAATGACACCTAATGGACATTTAAATCAAATTGGATATAATAAAACAAACTGAGTGCATGGGTTTTCTATATCCATTTTACTAAATAATCTATTTAATTAAATCAATTGGGAAATTTCACTTATAATAGTTTGGTTTGTTATATAGCATAACATTGTTATATTCCAAGGATGTAACCAACATCATCAACCATGGTGGTAGACACCTACCGTCTTTGGAATGTAGTAATGTAGGGAAAAAGAAATTATATTGACTTGTTGGACAGTATAGACCAATCTAGGAATGTTAACATTATGTACACCAAAGTAGAAGATTCTGAAAAAAAATGGTGAACCCTCCTTAATTACGTTATTTAATAGTGTTCATAAAATGAATGATGGTCATCACTAGTTTCAAGCATCATCATCATTAAGATTATACAAAGAATAATTCAACCAAACATTAATATCTTCTCCATCACCCATGAAAAAATGTGGAATCCCTAGTTTCAAACCCCACTGGATACCGGATTGTGCATCTTCTATCTTTAATAAACAAATTTTTATACTATGATGAACCACTTTTCCATGAAATGATTGAAGAAGAACGTTATTGTGTTTTTTGGTCCTAATTACAATTTTCAATAATCCCTTCTCCCCCAAGGAAAGGATGAGGGGTAAATGGACTACATTGAAAATCCATAACCATATATGAATTGGAGGTTGACCACGTATATCTTATTGAAACAATGTTGTGTCTAACTCTTGATGATAAATTGTCAATTTGTGTGGGTCAGTATGATTGAAATTTTTATCACCTTTGATTTCCTTGATGCTTCCATGATGGTAAAAAAATCCAACGACTACTGCTCTCCCAATCCCAGTATCCACCTCTAAACTCATCCAAAGGAGGATGATCAATGCCCTTGATCACTAATATGAATAGTAATGCTTCACCTATCTTGGGACATGGCATAGCAGGACCTGTGATCTAAATCACCCCGTGACCTCTACCACCCCAAGGTGTCACTCCTAGGGAAATCACCCATATCTTGATGGCAATATGTTTCGAGTGTCTCTCTGCAGAATACTCTGATGGATCACTAACTTACACTAAAAATGAAGGAAACACGTGGGTCACGCTTAACTAAACCACTTACCATGATCTATATAATAAGGATATCACCTACAAACAAAAAAATTATTTCATGGTACCACATGAAAATGAGTAGTATAACATTATCCCTACTCCAACACTACTGTTCAAGAATGCCTTTCACCATCACTAGGGACCTCGTGCCAACCCTACATGATAGGAGGACACATCACAAAATCTAGTGGCCCCTTACACCCATGATTTTCCTCCATTCAATTAAACCACTATACGGGGGAACGCCCTCACATTGTTAGAATCAATATCCCATCCATCTTACATGAAGGTCGGGTCAGATATCCCAAAAATCAATAACAATAGAAAAATTCATTGGGGACCACCCCATGATGGTGAACCACACCTTAGGGGTCCTTCCTAGAACCCTATCAGTTGACATGGAAGACCAGGTCTTATTCAAAAATTAACATTATCTTAAAATATTATTTTTGTTAGAAGGAAATAAAACTATTGTAATGGAACTAACCATTTCACTAGCCATTGCATGCATCGATGAAATCCCCACAACCATCAAAGGCATGCGGTCGAGGAACTACTACATCATCAAAGACTTGAACATAAAAAATTCTATATTCCCAATAACATCTCATGGTCTATTGATGCTGATGAATATATTGAAATTACTCTACCTCAATAAATATTGCTAAGGGAAGGTTCCAATATGATATTATTGGTCATCCAGTAGTCCAAGACCCACAATTTATATTTATCACTCTAAAATTACAATCATTTTTTGGATATATATGATTATATTCTTTGATATTCTATGAAACCATACCTAACATCATCACCCTCACCCTTTCTATATCTGGCATAGATATCCCTACGGGAAAATCAGTCTTTTTCCTCGGGGTAATTGTGACGGGATTAGTTCTTGTGACAAATAGTCCATCCAAGGGGTTATTCGCGATGAGGGGTTTGTCCCATCGCAAAAAACAAGTTATTTGCAATTGGATTTGGGGTTTCGTCGCAACAGTTATTGCACACTTTGACGTGGGATTAGCAACAAAGCACAGGAAGGTTGTTTGCGATGGGGGGATCCCCCAGTCGTAATTACCGGCAGCGGTAAATGAGTTTTTGCGATGGGGTGTTGTGCCGTCGCAAAAGGTGTGTCAACATGTCACCTTTTGCGACGGGCCCCATTGCAAATACCCTTTTAACAACCAACGACAATTTATGTGTAGAAAAGAACATGCGACGGGCTGCATCACAAAATATACTTTTTGTGACAGTAAATCCGTCGCAACTAATCAAACCTACATAAACCCCCCGTCGTTTTTCATTCTCTTCCTCCCTCTCTCTAAACTCGAATTTTAGAGTGAAAATCTCTCTCAGTTAATTTTTTTACGGAGATGTTGTGAAGGCGCTTAAATCATTCGGAGATCAAATTTAAAGGTATTTGTATTTTTTTAATTTAGTATTTAATTAAATTTTTTAGGTCAGTTTTAATTATTGTTGATTTGTTGTAATTATTTTAGATTTAAATTGTTTAGTTATCTATATTTTAGTAATAAACTATAAAAATAGAAATAATTCGTAATAATTCAAATTAATTCGAAATAATTAGTAGTAATTAGTAATAAATTGTAATAATTATGAATAAATATTAATAATTAGGAATAAATAGAAATAATTAGTAATAATTAGTAGTAAATAGGAATAAATTTGAATAAATACGAATAATTAGGAATAATTATTAATAAATAGGAATAGTTGGTAATAAATACTAATAATTAGTAATAATTATTAATAAATAGTAGTAATTACTAATAAATATTAGTAATTAGTAATAAATATTTGTAATTAGTAATAAATATTTGTAATTAGTAATAAATAGGAATTAATAGGAATAAATAGAAGCAAATAGTAATAAATAGTAATAAATACTCATAAATATTAATATTTAGTAATAATTAGTAACAATTAGTAACAATTAGTTATAATTAGTAATAATTAGTAATAATTACAAATAAATAGTAATAAATAGTAATAATTTGTAACAAATACTAAAAAAATACGAAAAAATAGTAATAAATAGGAACAAATAGAAACAAATAGAAATAAACATGAATAAATAGGAATAAATAGTAAAAATTTGTAATAATTAGTTATAATTAGTAATAAATAGTAATAAATAGTAATAATTAGTAACAATTAGTAATAAGTAGTAATAATTAGTAAGAATTAGTAACAATTAGTAATAATTTGTAATTTTTTGTAATAATTAGTAATAATTAGTAGTAAATAGTAATAATTTGTAAAAAATAGAAAAAATAGTAAAAATAGTAAAAAATAGATAAAAATAGTAATAAATAGTAATAAATATTAATAATTAGTAATAATTAGTAATAATTAGTTATAATTAGTAATAATTAGTAATAATTAATAATAATTAGCAATAATTAGAAACAATGATAAATAATTAGTAATAATAGGAATAATTAGTAATTAATAATAATAAATAGTAAAAATATTAATAATTAGGAATAAATAGGAATAAATAGAAATAACTAGGAATAATTAGGAATAATTATAAATAAATAGTAATAAATTGCAATAATTAGGAATAAATAGCAATAATTGGTAATAAATAGTAATAATTAGTAATAATTAGAAATATTTAGTGATAATTAGTGATAATTAGTAATAATTGGTTATAATTATTAATAAAAAGTAATACTTAGGAATAATTAGGATTAATTTAGAATAATTATGAATAATTAAGAATAATTAAGAATAATTTAAGAACCAATGTTTTTATAATGGGTCCAATTCTCGACCCGGTGTGAATTTTTGACTTGTCCATGAGAAAACTGGAGAAATTGGGTAGTTTTTGGAAAATTCTAGACAACACGATGTGTCCTTTTAATTACATGCCGTGTATAGGTTAGGCGAGTACCGTTCATGTGCTTGCCGAGTACATGTCGTGTGTTGACTGTGTAGAAATTTCTTATTACACGATGTGTAGTTATCAACACGCTGTGTACCCTAGACCGTGTGGAGGCCATACATGGCCTGTGGGACTGTTGGCCAGGTAGAATCGTTTAAAATATGTACACGTTGTGTCCTCCATGGGCACGTCGTGTAGTCTAGCTATGTATGAGGGATATAAATGGTGTGTGGGTAAGTCGATTAGAAGAGAAGAAAAATAATGTACATGTCCTGTACCCCTAGGTACAAGACTAGTACTCATGTCGGCATGTTCTAAAAAGTAATTCAGTTGAATTCCGGTCAGCATATGAATAGTTATTTGATATACACGTCATGTAGTCATGAAGTACAAGTCGTGTTATTTATTTTTTCGCTAAAATGGACAGTAGCCTTGTTTTTCAGGAAGAACCTCAAATGTGTTGTCGTGTTTCGGGAACCAGGATGCCAGAGTTTGTTTTCTCTCCCGAATCTTCGTTTAAACTATGTTTTGATCACGGTTTGATCTTTTGGAACCTCATCAGTAAGGCTTCAATTTTCTTTAGTTGTTTTATTTGATTTCTATTCAAGAACGAGTTATAGGGGTTTGAGCAGTTTTGATTCTTTTAAAGATCTACCGCGTTTTAGACCTAATTGGAGGTTGTCATCAGAGGAGTAGCATCATATGAGTCTCTGATAGGTGGGGCATACCTCTTTTTGAGTTTTCGTGGTCATTTGGGTGGCACGACCTTCAACTCATTTTCAGGTATTTTGAGCGGGACTCATTATTATCTGATATTGCATATTAAACTATTTATTAGACCCATGGGATGCCTTTGGGCATCCCCATTACCTGTTTTTCTTGAGCGGGGCCATGCGAGGGGTCGTTGCTCGATTGGGGAATTTTCACCGAGGATGCCAAAATGGTATTAATTGAATTATATTGTTCTAAACAGTTGAGTTTAGTTGATTTAACCATGATATGACTTGTCAGAGGCTTTAAGGACCTCAGTGCTGTTGTTAGATAACTACTGGGCTAGTGTAATTCTACTATTCAGTTTGTTTTGTCTATTATTGTGTTTTGTTTAAATTTGTATACATGTAATTACAGAATTGCATATCTAAGAACCCTTTTTGATGTGTTGGGCATGGCCCAGATATTTTTGAGTGATGTTGATCAATGGTTGGGCTTGGACCAGGTTATGTTTGGTGGTTCTAACCATAGTATTGGGCGTCATGGGCATTAGTTGAGGCAGGATGATTGTCAGGTTGGGCATAACCCTAGTTACTTGGATGTCAAGGCCATCAGACATGAGTGGCATGGTCTCAGTGACACAAGGAGTCAGAGGTGTAGTAGTTTTGGTATAGTTTCGGTGATTACCTCTCACCTAGAAACATTGAGTTGAGTGCATATAGGGAGACTTCGTGATGAGGTGGTTTTGACCACTAATGTTGGTAGAGGCCCCCATTAGTTGCGGTTTAGGTACTATTGGTTTGGGGTTGCTAGCTTTAGGAATCCACAGTGAAGGTGAGGATCCTTCTGGGGATAGCATTGTGGTGATCGGGTTGGAGGCAGAGGCTCTTTGTTTTTTAGGGGAAAATATTGATGTCCCTCGGGGTACGTTATATGAGGGAAGACATAGTTGTCCCTCCGGTTACATTATTTGAGGGTAGTCATCGTCGTCCCTCTGATAACATATTGAGTACAAGAGTCACTATTCCTTCAAGTTATAGTTTCTCGAGCGTGCCTTCAGGATGTCGGTAATTAAGACACGCAGTGTTAGGGGGCACATGTTTCAGGGTTACATGAAAAAGATTCTGGCGTTGGCTGAAGCAGGTGACACTCCATGGTGGCTGTGGAGCACCAGTGGAGTTTGTGTATATTTGTGAATTGTATAGTTTACTATATTCCTTATAAATGCATGACTGCTTTAATATTTGTATTAGGTATGCAATGTTGGGTGATATCCTACTGAGATTCATCTAACACTCTACATGGGCCCTTCGGGGAACGTGTAGAATTTATGTATTTAAGTGCAGGAAACATGCCAGCTTTAGGGGCAGGGCTACACTAGCCACTGCATGGAGATGTAATGGACCTCGAGGTCATGCCTAATGGAGTTTACTATGTTTTTTTTACTTTCCTGTATTTATATTCTTGTATGTAGCTATAGTTTTGTTATCCATTTTCACCCATTATATTTAGATATGTATGACCATCTTTAGATGCATGTTTTGTTGCTCAGTAGTGGTTACAAGTGATTATCATGCTGTTGTGTTTATTTCTGTTGTTGTTGTTTATAGTTTTTGCTTCCACTGTTTATTGATATTGAATGTTCTTTCGCTCTGCGAGTCTCGTTCGAGTCTACGGAGTCTTTTATTCCACTGCATCATAATTTTATTACTTGGACCTTTACCATCGTAATTAACCTCTAAAAGGGTATAGCCTCCCCAATATACCTATAAGACCCACATAGCTAGTCAGCAGTCTTAGGCGTTCGGGGAGGTGTGCCTAAGGAAGTAGCACTAGACCTGTTTAGCACTCTTTGGGTGGCTGTCCGGGTCTGGGTCATTGTAACACCCCAAGATTTCATAGTGTGTTATTTCTTAAAAATAATTCAATAACTTGCACTACACGCAACACCGAGTTCAATCGCACCATGACTTACCAAAAAATCCATTCAAAAGAGGTTATGAATAGTATTAACTAAATTTTAAACTTTATATAATCCTTATAATTTTAGAATCCATGTTATGAGTTTCTTAGACATATTGCAAGAACAAATTCATTTTCAGTATTGCACTTTTATCAACTTTTAATAGTGAACCCATTTTAAATACAATATTATAAACTTTTTGACTAAATGGGGACATCAGAAATTTTAAATGAAATATCCCAAGCTTCCACGGTACGCTTTCCTTTGAATAATACAGTAGCGTGTGTTGTACGCAACTTCGAGTTTTAACACACACCACAACAGATCAAACTAGCAGTTATGAATAGTAATACCTACTTTTTGAAATTTTATCTCTCAAAATGGACTTCATTTTTAGATTCGTAATATCAAATTTATCCTAGGGTGAAATTTTGGAACTTTTCGGATAACTTTAATATTTTGATGAATAGTGAAAATTATTAAATTTTAATTAAAAACATCAATTTTAATCAAAATATTTAATATTGATAAGTTATAAATTTGAGTGGTTTTAAAGTATATTTAGAATTTATTTTTACCATTTAATTCATTTTTTTCTTTTTACATAATTTCGCAATTAAACCGGACATAAAAAAGTGTCAATCTTTTGATAGTTATTATCTCTTAAAAACACGCTTTTTGTTTTAACAATGGGAATTAATTTTAAATTAATTTCTTCCACTTCTGTGTTTTGAATTTGGAAAAATGGATTCCATATTATAAATCAGGATGTTCAAATTGTGTAAATAGGTAACTTTTATTTTTAGACATTTTGAATAATTACTTCGGTAAATATTTTATTTACCATGGTTAAAGGGTAAATCCGGTAAATAAGGGTCAAAAAATAATATTATAATAACAAAACATTACCCTGAAACGTGTCCTAACCTTATTGGTTGATACATGGCTGACCATGGGCCTCTTTGGGTCAATTTTTGGAACCAATTGAGCCACTTGTAGGTGATAGGGGCACTTTATTTTAATTAAGTTAAAATGAATACAAAAATGACACAGACATATATCTTTTAGAAAAATAATTTTTACATACGTTAATATATGTTGGGTTTTCGACTATAAATATTCATTAGAAATATAAACATATTTCTTACATAATAATATTTTATTTATAATTTTTATAAATTATATAATTTAATTTATTTATGACACAATGATGATGCAGTAATTACCACAATATTGAGAAATCAAAATAATTGATATTATAAATACCCAAATAAATATTATCTGAGACATTTAATGAATTAAACTTATTTTATCGGATAATATGACATATTAGAATTTATGTAATAAATTTTTTTCGAAGTAATCATTCTGTTATGAGTTTCACAAAAATCAACTATTGAATAGTGTCAAAATTGACATAAAAGAGTTTTTAAAATAAATATTATATTATTAATTGATATTAAATCTCTAAAAATATAAGGATTTGACAAGAGACTTATATCATGATATTTATATCATTAATGGACCACTTGGGGGTCGCTAGGATGTATATGGTTAGTTTATTAACCATATAATATAAAAATACAAAGAGACACTGTAAAAGTGAAACTAATTAACTTAGAGTTAATACATAACGATAAGGTTAATATAAGTACCCAAACCTGTCTAAATTCTATTGGTTGAGTTTTTTTCG
Organism: Viscum album; assembly: GCA_963277665.1. Lineage (NCBI taxonomy): Eukaryota > Viridiplantae > Streptophyta > Magnoliopsida > Santalales > Viscaceae > Viscum > Viscum album. The sequence continues at coordinate 817,786,506 of OY728141.1, read as the reverse complement.
ACACATACCCACCTTAGAATTAATTTAATCCACTTTGGAAACATTAGAAACCGAATATAAATTTATTATAAATTAATATTTCTAGCTTTTCCAAAGGTGTCCCTCACCCCTCTAATAAAAGGGCACTCCTCCTTATCATTTCATCACACCTTAAAATCCTTTTCGTTCGGCCAACCTCTGCCCAAATACTCTCCCAACTTCCCTCAATACAACCTAGAGGCCTTATGTTGATCATAAAGGCAACTTAATGAGCCCTTTTGATCAATTCAAAAGGAAGAACCCGAGGAAGAGGTAATGATTTCACCACCCTTTTCCATGTTCCTTTCTTCTTCCACTTCTTCTTCCTTTGTTTTTACCATTCTAAAATAATAACCTCGGTATCATATATATATTGTGATTTTATTATAAATATGGTACAACCATATTCTGTATTCTATCCACCCTTTGAATAAAATGTCACCATATGTGCGCACGTACGGCTTACCGTCTCCACGTCGTGGTGTAATTTTTATTCAATATATTATTATTTGGATGGGTATAATAATGATGTGTAACTCATGAAAATAATTAATATAACATGTTAATTATTCTGTATATATGATATACCATCCATTTATATATTATATTAATATCAAAAATTGATATTGTCGCTCGTGCGTACGTACAAACTACAGTCTCCACGAACGCGATGAGATTCAATCTCCATCATATCCATTCAAGAATAATTATCATTTGATGATTTAAAAATAATGTTTAAGGACTTGATATCATTCTGGATATGAATAAGATACAACCTATCCATAACAAACATGGCTAATGTAACAAAACATATAAAAGAAAACAAGTAAGTTAACACCCGAAATGACGATAATACTAAGATATTATTAATAAAGTAATGTTAAATGATCATATATGATATCATATCAATATATATGATTCTTTTATAATTTAATAACAATTTTTTAACCATTATACAGGAGGTTAACCTACCCTCAACCAAGTAAAAGAACAAGGTAAGGATTTATTTTACAATCTCTTCCATATCCGAGGTTGTTTTATGTAATTATCTACTGGGATCTCTTTATCATCCACATCCATGTTTCTTAAAAATGTATTTGAAAACATTTTTACTATTTAAAAGAATATGGGTTAATGTCATTTATACCATTTTTTGACTTTTTAAAAGAGTTTTATAAAGGATTCTTTCTGTCGTTTTCCTAACAAGGTGCTTTTAACCTTTTTGACAGAATTATGGTAATAATGTTTTTTTAACTTATACGGTGGGTGCAGTTATTTTCCGCCCTTATAAAATCATAGAAGCATCCCTTACCAGCCTTTTATCAAAGTAAATGTTTTATTTTATAATTATGTGACTTTTAAATGATTTCAAATTAGATATTTTAAGAATTTGTGAAAGGTACTCTTTATCAAGATCATAATTTTAAATGTTTTAAAGATTTATCTTTCTAAATATTTTTATTTAATGTCCATGTTTTCAAAAGGATTTTAAGGATTTATTTATATGGACATGAAGTTTTTGAAATGATATTTCTTTTAAAAAGTTTCAAAGTGGTATGGGACACTTTGATTCAAAAATCTCTATTAAATTACTTCCTTTATAAATGTCTGACTTTTCAATGATTTCGAGAAAAGAGATATTTCTCTCAAATAGTTTTGATTTCATCTATGTCAACATCCTTTGATGTATTTTAAGCTTATTTGAAGTTGATTTATTATGATACAATACTTCTATATTGTATTGAAGGTTTTTTGATATATTTGACTGTGGATGTGCTATTTTTATACCATTCATAGTTTATGGTGAAAGTATTGACATTTCGTATGATAGTTTTAATACGAATGTTTATGTTATGTTTAAACCTTTTCATATGGGAATTCATTGGACTTAATATGTGATGGGTTGGGCCCGCTATAGCTCCTTGATGCATCGGTAGGTCTCATGAGACAAACTAGTGTCTTGGCACAAGGCCTTGGAAAAATCTTATTTGTAGTCTTGGAATGAGGCCTTGGATATGTGGTTATGATAGTTTGGAATTATGAATTCCATCAATATGAAAGTGGTTATTGATATTGCATGTGATTATTCGATAAGTAGAATATCCATGTGAATAAGTAAATGGCATTATTTCATTTTATTTTTTCCATACAATGTTGAAGTTAAAGTTTAAAAAGCTTTTGTTTTATGTATACACTACCTTAAATGTTTATTCTTATTTATGAAAGTTTCCTCTATATTGTTATCCTTACTGGTCATTTGAGCTCACCCCTTCTCTATGTTTTATTTTTCCCACGATATGAAGAAGTAAATTCTGAATGACCTGCAGGGATAGTATGAGGGGATAAGAGTGTGGTCTATGGAGACTATATTGTTGTCGTTTTCATTTTTAGGATGTAAAACTTTATGAATATATCTAGTGTTTATAAGGATACTAAACCAATCGGTCTTTCGAGATTTGATCTTTATTGTGATCATGTCAATGTTATGTAATAATGCACCGACTCTGGGTAACTGGGGTCGGGGCGTTAGAGTTGGTATCAGAGAAAGTTTAGTACAAACCATGGAAGCTAGATTTAGATAAACTCTGATTAGAGCACATAGATTTAAGATGGACTTTGAGGATTAGTATAGAATAATTCCTAGAATTTTGATATTGTAGAGATTTTGTGAGTTTTCCGAGCAATACATCCCAGTCTGGATACGAGCAGGTAGAGGCAGCTCTGGCACAGATGTACCTAGGGGTAAAATCCGAAAACATTGCTTTGAGCTAAACTCGAACGGGAACCAGTTCATGACAACGGGCCTTGCTGCACTCTTGGTTACGACACTCACGGGGGATATGCTTAGGATATTTCTCATCTTCTTTACAAACCATTATGAAGGGTTTATGAGTATATACTTCCTCAAAGGAGACATTTTTATGATTATGGATTATATCCATAAACTATTTAATTTATGTTATGTGTTTTACAATTTTGGGATTAGGTATTTTTATTCATAAACAAATCTACTATATGCCATTGTTTAGAAGTGGAGCCTAGTAGAAGGAAAGAGAACTCCAGCAATGCACATGATACAAAGAGAAAGGAGGAACATATATTTCATGGTCTTAAGGCAGGATTTATTAGAGAAATAGTCTCGCATGTATTATCATCATATGAAGAAATAATAACATGTGTTGATAAGATATGTAAAGATTTTACTGAGTCCTATGGCTTTGAAGGGAAGCAATAGAAGAAAAGGATGGAAAAGAGAAATACGGATAAAGGGAAGAGGGAAAAGCTGAATTTTCCCATATGTGAAAATTGTGGAAAGAAACACCCTGGAACATGCCTGAAAGGAATGGGAGTTTGTTATATGTGTGGAGGAAAAGGGCACAAAGTACGTGACTGCAAGGGTAATAAAATGGTTTCAATTGTACAATGCTTCATTTGTATGGAGTTTGGACACTATGCGAGCCTATGTCTCAGTCGTCAGACTATGCTGCAAATGATGCTATTGAATAATAATCAAGTTATGAAACTACCACAGATGAAGAGAAATGATTAGAGTTCTTATGTTGATTATGTCATTTGAGTGTTGTATCAACAATAAACTTTTTATAATAATTATGGAGTATATAAGTATTGTATTGCAGTACTATTTCATTATGGACTTGAGATTGTGTGGAACAAAGAAAAGTGACTCAATAGCAGGTTAAATTTTTGGAAAATATATGGTTGAGAGAAATATAAACAATAATATGGTTCTGATATAGAGGTAGTGATTTTAGAATAATACATGATTGTTTTGGATAAATTATATTGGATATTCTTGACTACCTTGAAACAGATTAATTTGTATATTCCATCATTGTTAGAATTTACAACATTTTTGGATTGAAGGAGTATATCTATTATTCTATAAGTAATAAGGGATCATGAATGTAATCAATAACATTTTATGATAATTCAGTATGTTGTAGTGTTTTAAAAGAATACATGATGAAGGTGATCACATGTTTTTATGCGGCAAAAAAAGGATCTTCACTGTGTTTACCTTCCTTATGAATTTTGGACTGAAGTATTTTGGATAGTTCTAGTTTGGATTATTTTGGATTGCCAAAAAAGGACAACCCGGAGGTCGGGTAGCAACCCATCGCGTCCGGCAAGGCCGTGAGACTTGAACCCACAACCGAAGGGCGACAAGGGTGTATCACCTACCACTGACCCACATGATTTCTGGGATTAAATAATGTAGTTTTTTTAAAAGATCTCGTAGATGAATTATAAATTCATTTTTTAACCCTACACGAATAGGATAAATAGAATATTTTTTTACGTTGTATTATATTTTAGAGTGAAAGATGAGTTTGTGGTATAAATTAGTTAATGGTTAGAACTATACTTGTCCAGAATATATTTTTCATCTTCTCTTATTCTCTGAAGAAATTAATTCTTATACTTTATTTAAGGAATCCTAAAACCAAAAATGTGTTATCCTAATACCCTATGTTTTTTTGAACCGATGGTATTTCAAATCATCATAGATTGATGAATTTAAGGACCTCAAATTTACACTTGTTTGTGATTGATGACCTCAATCACTACCTATAAATATTTACGTTTTTCCTCCAATTATATGTCTCTAATTTCCACCAATGTTCTCCTAATCTAGATCATAATTTGGTGGTGAGCCTTTCATTTCTCTTTTCCTCATATTAAGACTAAATTTTAGTAACTCAATTTCCGATGTGGGTTTTCCCACAAATATATTTTCTATTTTCAACCTTTTATTTTTGAATAACAATTTCAAATTGCGAGGATGCAATTTATTGAAGGAGGGGAGAATGTAACACCCCATGATTTCATAGTGTGTTATTTCTTCAAAATAATTCAATAACTTTCACTACACACAACACCGAGTTCAATCGCACCATGACTTAGAAAAAAATCCATTCAAACGAGGATATGAATAGTATTAACTAAATTTTAAACTTTATATAATCCTTATAATTTTAGAATCCATATTATGAGTTTCTTAAACATAATGCAAGAACAAATTCATTTTCAGTATTGCACTTTTATCAAGTTTTAATGGTGAACCCTTTTTAAATACAATATTTTAAACTTTTTGACTAAATGAGGACTTAAAAAATTTGAAATGAATCATCTCAAACTTCCACAGTACGCTTTCCTTTGAATAATACAGTAGCGTGTGTTGTATGCAACTTCGAGTTTTAACACACACCACAACCGATCAAACTAGTCTTTTTGAATAGTAATACCTACTTTTTGAAATTTTATCTCTCAAAATGGACTTCATTTTTGGATTAAGAATATTTAATTTAGCCTAGGGTGAAATTTTGGAACTTTTCGGATAACATTAATATTTTGATAAATAGTGAAAATTACTAAATTTTAATTAAAAACAAATTTTTTAATCAAAATATTTAATATTGATAAATTATGAATTTGAGTGGTTTTAAAGTATATTTAGAATATATTTTTACCTTTTAATTCAATGTTTATCATTGGAAATAATTTCACAATTAAACCGGACATAAAAAAGTGTCAATCTTATGATAGTTATTATCTCTTAAAAACACGTTTTTTGTTTTAACAATGGGAATTAATTTTAAATTAATTTCTGCCGCTTCTATGTTTTGAATTTGGAAAAATGGATTCCATATTAGGAATCATGATGTTCAAATTGTGTAAATAGATAACTTTTATTTTTAGACATTTTGAATAATTACTTCGGTAAATATTTTATTTACCATGGTTAAGGGGTAAATCCGGTAAATAAGGGTTAAAAAATAATATTATAATAACAATAAATTACCCTGAAACGTGTCCTAACCTTATTGGTTGATATATGACCGACCATGGGCATCTTTGGGTCTATTTTTGGACCACATGGAGCCACTTGTAGGTGATAGGGACACTTTATTTTAATTAAGTTAATATGAATACAAAAATGACACAAACATATATCTTTTAGAAAAACAATTTTTACATTGGGTTATATATGTTGGGTTTTCGACTATAAATATTCATTCTAAATATAAAAAGATTTCCTACATAATAATATTTTATTTATAATTTTTAGAGTTTAAATAATTTAATTTATTTATTACACAATGATGATGCAGTAATTACCATAATAGTGAAAAATTAAAATAATTGATATTATAAATACCCAAATAAATATAATTTGAGACTTTTAATGCATTACAATAATTTTCTAGGATAATATGACATATTAGGATTTATTTAATTGACTTTTTTCGAAGTAATAATTCTGTTATGAGTTTCACAAAACCAACTATTGAATAGTGTCAAAATTGACATAAAAGAGTTTTTAAAACAAATATTATATTATTAATTGATATTAAATTCTTATAAATATAAGGATCAGAAAAGAGACTTATATATTGATAGTTATATCATTAATGGACCACTTGTGGGTGTCTTGGATGTATATGGTATGTTTATTAACCATATAATATAAAAATACAAAGAGACATTGTAAAAGTGAAACTAATTAACTTAGAGTGAATACTTAAAGATAAGGTTAATATAAGTACCCAAACCTATCTAAAATCTATTGGTTGAGTGGTTTTCGACCCATCCCCATCTTAACATTTAAATAATCCACTTTGGAGACATTGGAAACTGAATATGAATTTATTATAAATTAATATTTCTAGCTTTTCCAAAGGTGCCCCTCACCCCTCTTATAAATGGGCACTCATCCTTCTCATTTCTTCACATCTTCAAAGCCTTTTGGTTCAGCCAAAATCTACCGAAATACTCTCCCAACATCCCTCACTACAACCTAGAGGCCTTAGTTTGATCATAAATCCATCCTATGGAGCCCTTTTATCAAATCAAAAGGAAGAACCCGAAGAAGAGGTAATGATTTCACCACCCTTTTCCAAGTTCCTTTCTTCTTCCACTTCTTCTTCCTTTGTTTTTACCATTCTAAAATAATAACTCCAGTATCATATATATATGCTGTGATTTTATTATAAATATGGTACAACCATATTCTGTATTATATCCACCCTTTGAATAACATGTCACCATACGTGTGTATGTACGGCTTACTGTCTCCACGTCATGGTGTAATTGTTATTCAATATATTATTATTTGGATGGGTATAATAATGATGTGTAACTCATGTAAATAATAAATATAACATATTAATAATTCTGTATATATGATGTACCATCCATTTATATATTATTTTAATATCAAAAGAATGATATTGTCTCTCATGCGTACGTACGGACTACCGTCTCCACGAACACGATGAGATTCATTCTCCATCGTATCCATTCAAGTATAATTATCATTTGATGATTTAAAAATAATGTTTAAGGAATTTATATAATTCTGGATATGAATAAGATACAACCTATCCATAAAAACATGGCTTATGTAACAAAACATATAAAAGAAAATGAGTAAGTTAACACCCGAAACGACGATAATACTAAGATATTATTAACAAAGCAATGTTAAAAGATCATATATGATATCATATTAACATATATGATTCTTTCATAATTTAATAACAATTATTTCACCATTATACAGGAGGTTAACCTACCCTCAACCAAGGAAAAGTACAAGGTAAGGGTTTATTTCACAATCTTTTCATTATCCGTGGTTATTTATATGTAATTATCTACTGGGATCTCTTTATCATCCACATCCATGATTCTTTAAAATGTATTTCAAAACATTTTTACTATTTTAAAAATATTGTTTAAAGTCATTTATACCCTTGTTTGAATTTTTAAAATAGATTTATAAAGGAATCTTTCCTTCGTTTTCCAAACAAGGTGCTTTTAACCTTTTCGACAGAATTAAGGTAAGAAAGTTTTTTTTAACTTATACGGCGGGTGCGGTTATTTTCCGCAGTTATAAAATCGTCGAAGCTTCCCTTACAATCATATAAGAATATTTTCAAAGTAAATTTTTTATTTTATAATTATGTGACTTTTAAATTATTTCAAAATGGATATTTTAAGAATTTGTGAAAGGTACTGTTTATCAAGATCATAATTTTAAATGTTTTAAAGATTTATCTTTCTACATATTTTTAATTAATGTCCATGTTTTCAAAATGATTTTAAGGATTTATTTATATAGACAAGAAGGTTTTGAAATGATATTTCTTTTCAAAAGTTTCAAAGTGGTATAGGACACTTTGATTCAAAAATCTCTTTTAAATTACTTCCTTTATAAATGTGTGATTTTTCAATGATTTCGAGAAAAGAGATATTTCTCTCAAATAGTTTTGATTTCATCTATGTCAACATCCTTTGATGGATTTTAAGCTTATTTGAAGTTGATTTATTATGATAAAGAACTTCTATATTGTATTGAAGTTTTTGTGATATGTTTGACTGTGGATGTTCTATTTTTATACCATTCATAGTTTATGGTGAAAGTATTGACATTTCGTATGCTAGTTTTAATACGAATGTTTATGTTATGTTTAAACCTTTTCATATGGGAATGCATTGGACTTAATATGTGACGGGTGGAGCCCGCTATAGCTCCTTGATGCATTGGTAGGTCTCATGAGACAAACTAGTGTCTTGGCACAAGGCCGTGGCAAAATCTTATTTGTAGTCTTGGCACGAGGCCTTGGCTATGTGGTTATGATAGTCTGGCATTATGCATTCCATCATTATGAAAGTGGTTATTGATATTGCATGTGATTATTCGATTAGTAGAATATCAATGTGAATAAGTAAATGGAATTATTTCATTTTATTTTTTCCATACTATGTTGAAGTTCAAGTTTAAAAGGCTTTTGTTTTAGTTATACACTGCCTTAAATGTTTATTCTTATTTATGAAAGTTTCCGCTATATTGTTATCCTTACTGGGCATTTGAGCTCACCCCTTTTCTATGTTTTATTTTTCACAGGATATGATGAAGTAAATTATGAATGACCTGCAGGGATAGTATGAGGGGATAAGAGTGTGGTCTATAGAGACTATATTCTTGCAGTTTTCATTTTTATGATGTAAATTTTTATTAATATATCTAGTGTTTCCAAGGCTACTAAACCAATCGGTCTTTTGAGATTTGATCTTTCTTGTGATCATGCCAATGTTATGTAATAATTCACTGACTCTGGGTAAAAGGGGTCGGGGCGTTACAGTTATTACAAATAATAAGGAATAATTAAGAATAATTAGTAATAATTAGTAATAAATAGTAATAAATAGTAATAATTAGGAATAATTAGTAATTAATTGTAATAAATATGGATAAATAGTAATAAATAGTAATAAATAGTAATAAAGAGTAATAAATTGTAATAATTTGTAATATTAAGTAATAATTAGTAATAATTAGTATTAATTAGTAGTAATTAGTAATAATTAGTAATAATTAGTAGTAATTAGTAATAATTATTAATAATTAGTAATAAATTGTAATAAATAGTAACAAATAGTAATAAATAGTAATAAATAGTAATAAATATTTATAAACAGTAATAATTAGTAATAATTAGTAACAATTAGCAATAATGAGTAATAATTAGTAATAAAGAGTAATATATAGAAATAAACAGTAACAAATAGGAATAAATAGTGATAATTAGTAATAAATAGTAATAAATATTAATAAATAAGAATAAATAGTAATAAATAAGATTAAATAGAAATAAATAGTAATAAATATTAAAAAATATTAATGATTAGTAATAAATAGAAATAAATAGTAATAAATAGGAATAATTAGTAATAAATAGGAATAAATAGAAATAAAATGGTATAAATAGTAAAAAATTGGAATAAATATTAATAAATTGGACTAAATATTATTAAATAGAAATAAATATGAATAAATAGTAATAAATATTTATAACTAGTAATAAATAATAATAATTAGTAATAATTAGTAATAATTAGTAATAAATAGGAATAATTAGTATTAAATAGTAATAATTAGTAATAAATAGTAATAATTAGTAATAAATAGGAATAATTAGTAATAAATGGGAATAATATGCAATAAAAAGTAATAAATAGTATCAAATAGTAATATATAGTAATAAATATTAATAATTAGTAATAAATAGGAATAATTAGTAATAAATATTAAGAAATAGTAATAAATAGGTAGAAATATTATGAAATAGTAATAAATAATATGAAATATTATGAAATAGTAAGAAATATTAAGAAATAGTAAGAAATAGTATGAATTATTAAGAAACAGTAAGAAATAGTAAGAAATAGAAAGAAATATGAAGAAATAGTATGAAATGTGATGAAATTGTAAGAACTATTATGAAATATTAAGAAATATTAAGAAATAGTAATAATTTTTAATAAATAGTAATAAATAGTATTAATTAGTAAGAAATAGTATGAAAATGTACGGAATAGTAACAAATCGTAAGAAAAAGTTATAATTAGTAAAAATATTAAAAATTAATAACAATTAGTAATAATTAGTAAAAATTAGTAAAAATTAGTAACAATTAGAAAGAAAATGAATTGTAATAAATTGTAAAAAATTGTAATAACATGGCACAATTTCCAATGGATTGATGAGACTCCTTTTTCTCGATGACTATTCTCCTTTCAACTTTTACCGACTCAAAACAATATGAATAGTATGCTTCTAAGTATGCATATCGAATCTCGTATGCATGAGTTTGAATATGCATTTTTAGGACTTCATTTTTTATAGTGTGTTCTAGAGGTGAATTTTGGAAGAAGATGATTCATCGACCAAAAGGGGGCTCTTTTGTCTGAGGGCTCATTTTTTTGAGAATTTTTCACACATAAATCACAATGAAGAATAGGCCCAGAGGTACACATATTCATTCTCGTGCATACGAGAAGGAATATGCATTCCTTTGATCAGATTCTTATTGTGATTTCTGTCTGAGAATGTCGCAAGTAAATGAGGCGTTAGAGAAAAGAGGAGTAGTCAATCCATTGGAAATTGTGTCACCTGTAAGTAATGAAAATTATTAAAAAGAAGTGGTAATTATTTATCTTTTTTTCATATTGTGTTTTTATAATTTCAAATTATTCACAAAAAATAATTATTTAATATTTTGTACAAAATTATAGAACTAGGTATTTGACCACATTCATTATTAGATGATCACGCTTGGATAAACCATGGTAGAAATACATATGGTTCCGGTTTAAATCATATATATATTTAGGTTGTTGAAGCTTTCATATCAATTGCATCATCAAAACCAGAATATGTTTCTGAAGGCATGGTACAATGTCCTTGTCAGAAATGTGCTCTGAGAACGTTTTACACATTTGGCGAGGTTGGGGGGAAACTCTGGAAATTTGGTTTTCATTCAGATTTTGTTTTTTGGTATCAACACCGAGAACACAATTCCAGAGAACATACTAATAACTTGATTCTAGACACATCACAGTTTCAAAATTTTGTACATGATGTTGGAGGTCCATCTGTTCTGCAAACATAAACTGAATAAGATATTGATTTAACTTCTGAGTTAGAACCATCTGAATTTTATGAGTTATTGAGGTCTGTTGAGAATGCATTATATCATTTTTGTAAGATAAGAAAATTACAAGCGGTTGAATGATTTATGGCTATTAAATCAGATAATGCAATGTTAAACAACTATTTGATAATATATTTTCTTTTGATAAAACATTGTTACCTAAAAGAAATGTGTTTCTTGTAAATTACTATGAGAGCAAGAGGCTGGTTTGTAATTTGGGCCTTATGTATCAGAAGATTCATGCATGTCCAAATTATTGAATCTTATATTCTAGTAAAAATGATTCGTTGGATAGTATTCCCATATGTGGTCAATCAATGTATAATGAAGCTCAACTAGGGAATTCTGGATCAATTCTAGTAAAACAGTTGATAAATTTCCCCTTAAACCTAGGTTGTAACATTTATTTATGTCTTAGAAGATAGAGTCAATGATTTCATGGCACAAAACCAATATTACAACTAATAATATCTTCAATCATCCAACTTATGGTGATTCAGGTAATCATTTTGATCGTCGGCATCCGTCTTTTTATCTAGAAGCATGAAACGTGTGATTGGGTCTTTCTAGTGAAGGTTTCTGTCTGTTTGGTTCTTATGGTAGTCAGTATTCATGTTGGATTGTCTTTATAACTCCATAAAGTTTACCTCTATGGATGTTGGTGAAGGATCCCAATATCTTTTTCACCTTATTAATCTCAGGATATCTGAAAAATAATATTGATGTTTATTTGAAACCATTGATTGGGGAGTAAAATGCATTGTGGTGTGATGGTGTTGGTACATATGATGTTGCTGCGAATCAAAATTTCATATTAAAAGCTGTATAGATGTGGATGATTAGTGACTTTCTGGCATATGGGATGTTATATGGTTAGAGTACACATGGTATGAAATCATTTCCAAACTATATGAAAGACAACAAATCCCTTATGCTCATCAATGGGAAAAACCCTTGCTATTTTGAACGGCCACTCCGATTTCATCCAACTGATCATCCTTTTCGGAGGAAAAAATCTCATTTTAGAAATGGTACATTTGAAAGGGATAGACCTCAACACATGATATCAGGTATAGAGTTGAAATTAGTTTTATTTTCATTACCTCCCATCACATTAGGTACAACAGAAACCCAACAGAAAAATCATGGCTTCAGGAAAGAACATAATTGGATAAAACGAAGCATTTTTTGGGATATTTCATATTTTTCTGATTTGTTGGTCTCCCATAGGTTGGATGTCATATATATTGAGGAGAACAGTTTTGATAATTTAATTCATACAGTTTTAAATACAACTGGTATGACCAATGATATTGTAGAGGCATGATTAGATCTTTCCCAAATTTGCAGGCGACCAGAACATGAACTATTTGAAAATGTCAGATCATAAAGGTTAAAGAAGTCTAAAACAGTTTATACACTGTCCAATGAGATTCTCATAATATTTTGTCAGTGGATTGCATATTTGAGACTTCTAGATGGCTATGCTTCCAATTTGGGATGATTTGTTAAGAATGGTAATATTACAGGATTAAAAAATCATGATTGTCATGTTATAATGGAAAGAATTATGCCAATTGGATTTAAGGGTTTGTTTAATTATATGATTTGTGATTCGATAATAGACATATCATATATATTTTGATACTTTATTTCAGCAAAAACTGACTATGATGCACTAAGAATACTGGAAGAAGATGTTGTTGTAAATATATATAAACTGGAAAAAATATTCCCTCCATCTTTCATTGACTCAATGGAACATATGATATTAAATTTTCCACATGAAGCTAAATGTGGAGGGCTAGTAAAGTTTTGATGGAAGTACCCATTAAATTGTTTCATGATGAAATTGATGAAAAAAAGTATGTAACAAAGCATTAGTTGAAGGCTCAATTACTGAAGCTTATTTCCAAGTGACATTTGCTTTTTTCATCTCTCATTATTTTGAATCTCAATATCCCTCAAAACACAATCACATGGGAAGAAATTAGGGGAATGTTAATAATGAAATGGAAAATAAATTATCAGTTTTTTATCATCCAAATCTTGGTTTCGGTGGAGTTCATGAATGATGGCTTTCAGATGATGAACATCACAGAGCTCATAAATTTATAATTACCAACTTTGAACAAATAAAATCATTTGTTATGTAAGTGTTTCAATCACTTTTTCTATAATTTATGTTCCAAAATATAAAATTATTTTATTTTTAGGTTATATGATAATCATATCAAGAAACAAATTCCAGAAATTACAATTTCTACTCTTAAAGAATGTAGAAAAAAAATTCTCAATCGTTTAAAAAACTGGTAACAATAATTGTTGATTGTATAATATCAATTCCATTAATTAGTTATCATATTAATTTTTGTTCACAAATTCTCTGGTGTCTCAAAAATGTGATAAAATTGATAAGAGACTATGAATTTTAAGTAACCCACCATCTGAAATTGATAAATATTATAATGCATATGTGGTGAATGGTTTTCGATTTCATACACGTGCTTATGGGGAATAAAAAAAATGAATAGTGGAGTTTTCTTGAGAGGATAACATCACAGAGAAACAGAAGATTAATTTTATCAAATTTTGGAGGAAATTATTTCGATGTGATATCTAGGACAAAATCACATAACATTGTTTAAATTTTGGTGGGTGGATACTGATAGAGGATTGCGTGTTCATCTGGATCATGAAATTGTCGATATTAAATATAAAAGTATTCTTGAAGTAAATGAACCCTTTTTACTAGATCAATAGGGCCATCAAATATATTATTCAAGGTATTGTGCTACTTAAAAAGACATGAGTGATTGGTGGATCATAATAAAAATGAAATCTTGGGAAAATCAGTTTACTCAAACTGAATGTGGTTCTGCTGATGTGAAAGGAATAGAAATTTTTCATAAGATTGCTCAAAATCCATCTTTTCAGAAAGAGACGGAAATATCTATGATGGAACTACCCATTTAAAGATCAATAATGATGAATATGTTAATGATGTTACAAAGGAATATGAAATTACAAGAGATAATGAAACTAAAACTCATATGGATATTGTTAGTGTTGGGAGGGAGATGATGATATTGACATGAACAACTATGTTGATGAGGATGATGATGGACACTGATATAGTGAAATCCAGGTTGTAATCATCACTAATATATATCTATATATAATAGTTATTTTTAACTATCTACTAAAATAATCCTTTTTTGTTTCAGATGGATCCTGATCTATTTCACATGTTACAGGAGGCTGATCTACCATTGCATGAGGGTGATTGTTGACCATCTAACCCTCAGCCTACTAGTGGTTCAGGTGGTATGTGGAGGGGGCACGGTCTTGTATAATAGATGATTTCTGACCCTACTGCTGAGCAACGTCCACTTCTAGGCTTCAATCCATAGACACTGAGATATGGTAACCTGCATATTTTAGTTAGCTTTCATTAATCTATTTATATATATACTAATTTTTTGATTATTTATTTCATTTTCATAGTTTTGCGCATGTAGCTATTGGATAGGGGAACGCTATCTTGCACAATTATTTTTCGGAGCCATGGATCACATGGGATCAAATTCTTATTAATGTGTGGCGTGGCATGTTCGATCATTTCTTGGTAGGTAAATAAAGAATATTTATTTTGAAATTTATTTTATTAATAACTTGATATTATAAATTATTTATAGTGTTTATGATATCCCATTGAAGATATCATGTGTGACGATATCCACACGACATTCTTGGTGTCTATGCGTGATCATTTCCGTCAGTTTTAGCACAATTTGAGAAGAGCAACCATTAATAAAGTAAGAGTGACAGAATTTGATGAGTCGTGTAGAGCCCACCGACCAGAGTACATTTCATCTCACATTTGGGATGGATTATGTTTACACTGGCTGGGTGGTGGATTATTGATGAGATCTTTAGTGGGACGACAGAACCGGGGGAGACATGAGGTGACACATCGAGCTGGTAGTTGTACATTCAGTACACATAGAGTGCATTAGGAAAGTATATTTTTTAAAATATTTTATATAACATTAAATATAAAAAGATTATTTTAAATTTATGTAGACAGTTGAGCATCCCGATATTACAGTGTTCGAGGTTTATCAGATGATGTACAGTGATCAATCCAGTAGAGAGATTAGAGGTGATCTCCAAAGACAGATTGTGGTTAGAATTATTTTTTTCAGTTTAACAATTAACTGTATATAATATCTTCACCATTTTAATTTCAAATTCAAATTGAATGAGTCATATGTGGCTACGACCTCTCAAAAATAGGTTGTGAGTCAGTTCGAGAAGACTAAGAAGACATGTTCCCACCATTTCGATGAGGCGATATGGATACAGGCGACACAGTATGGCATTGAGAAGGGCTGAGTAGTCGATATCGTCTCTCATTTGACAACTGGTATTTATTATGGTACTTCTGCAGTATAGTAGTCCATCTCAAGATGAGCTCGTGGAGATACATCATCTTCTACCTCAAAGTATCAGTAGCCGTTACACACTCAGTCTGAGCTTATAGAGCGTTTGTAGAAGCAGCATGTAGAGATGTGTCGGCTATAGAAACAGTACCAACAACAACTTGAGTAGGAGATGCATCGAGGGTAGTAGCAACAGCAGCAGTAGAATCACGAGAAGATGGAGTACATTATCCATCTAACTCGTAGTTTAGGGATGGAGTTTCCTTCACTCTCTACTAAAACTCCTCCTCCTCCTCCAAAAGATGACCCCCTCGGTGATTTGTTATTTATGTTAAACACATTTGAATTTATGATTTATTGTAATATGACCTATTTTACAGTTTTGTTCTTTTATATTTGTACAAATATTACATAATTTAATTTTTTCTATAATTTATTTTTTATTAATAGTATAATATTTTTTTTAATATTCGTTTATTTTACTAATAATAATAACATTTTATGATTTTTTATATTTTTTTATTAAATATTGAGTATTGTAATAATTTTTTAATTTTTTATTATTCTAATAAAATTATTATTAATTTTTTTATTAATCATAATTTTATAAAATATATTTTTTAGTATAATATTTTTTAATATCTATTTATTTTACTATTAATAATTTTTTATTTTTTTATTTTTTTCTTAATATTAATATCATTTTTTCATTAATAATAATTTTATTAAATATTTTTTTATTATTTTTAGTATGTTCGATGAGACTTTTTGTGACGGGATCGCTTCGCAAATAATCAAAATATAATTTTATATTAATAGTATTTGCGATGGGAAGACGGGCCCATCACAAATACTATTTGTGACAGGCCCATCCCAAAAGGTTATTATATATATATATAATGTATATAATTGAAGGATTAGTTGCGACGAGGAACATCCCCATTGAAAATTGTATTTCAAAAGGTCCGTCGCAAAATGTTTATTTATATATATAATGTATATAATCGGAGGATTATTTGAGATGGGGCCCTTTCCTGTCGCTAATACTATTGTTTTCCATGGTCTCATCACAAAAAAGAATATTTTCGATGTTGTTTTCTACAATGGGCTATTTGCGACAGGGCCCCGTCGCTAATGCCTATTTGAGAAGGCATCCTGTCACAAATAGACCATCGCAAATACCTCTAATTCTAGTAGAGTATAGTTGTAACCAATTTTTATACTAAAACACTATGATGAATGTGGTAACCCAAATGATCTGTAGGTGAATGATGACCAACCCAATAAGAATGAATTCATTGATACACTACCCAATATGGATTTATTTATAATGATTTCCCCAAATCTATAGGACACTCCATCAATCCAATAATGATTATTACATTTGATCCCCCTATATTAAAAATGTAACAACATGGAAGGTATGTGTCACTTCCACACCTAGGTTCCTTAACATTGTTTATTTGAGCTTGGGGTAGTCAATAAAATTATTATTTTGGAGACAATAAGTGGGAGGACGAAATCATTAAATAGAACATGTTCAATGAATAGCTATCGATCCTGATTTTTCAACATTCTATATAGAACATCACAATCTTATTGTAGTTCATTAAGTACAGTGCAGCGTGCCTCCACCAAAATATTTTTGTTATATTCAAAAACCTCTAGGACCCCCACAAAAACTATGTAAAAGTCCTAAAATTATGATGGTTATCCATATGTAGTGAAAATTTATAGAAATTTTTGTACTCCTGATGTCTATAGACACTGAATCATATATGTATCCCCATAGTTTCCAATATACAGACATCGAGATCCTCACCCTGATTCTATGGATCATCTTAGAGGTAACCATTCATTTGAAAATTGTAGATTTTTATAGTAAACTACTCTCCAATTCCTCCCCAATTCATACGGGAAATACAATTTTCATGATAACTAACCAACTAATTGTGAATGTTCCTCTCCAACCACTGTCAATGTAGATAGTAAAAACCATGTTTTTTAAAATGGGTCAAATCCCGACCCAGTTTTAATTTTTTACTGGTTTCTGAGATATCTAGAAAATCTGGGTAGTTTCTAGAAATATCCAGACTACACATCATGTACTTTAAGTACACGTCGTGTTTGTGTTGGGTGAGTACCAGTCATGTGATCTCCAAGTACATGTCATGTACTAACTATGTAGAAGCTTCTTACTACATGACAAGTAGTTATAGACACGCAATGTTCCCTTAACCGTGTGAGGCCAAGTACATGTCGTTTGGTTCCTAGGTATAAATTTCCATCTACACGGCCTGTAGTTTTCCTTGACACGCCATGTACTCTTCATTCAGTGTAATGGATGATCCCTGGTCGTGTATTGTCTTTGTATGCGGTCCAAGTCGTGGGCCGAACTCCACTTAAGTCGGAGTACAGAAAAGTCATCTACATAGTGTGTAGTCTTAAAATACAAGCCATGTACTTTTTTTATTTGCTCATCTGAGATGTCGTCGTGTCTTATTTTCTGAACGTCCATCTTCTTCGTCTCTGGATGAACAGCTAGTCTAAAAAACACTGATAAACTCAAAACCTCATAGAATCATCATACGTTTTCCATTCTTCAATCTCTTGGTGGCAATGGGACGGCATCAGAAAGACTATCCCCACGCACCCTTCTTCGTCCATGATCCCTCACCTGTTTCTCTGTAGATTCCATCCTAACGGAATTGCCGAAATTTGATGGAAATGTAGATCTTCCGTGATCCAGACCGAATCAGAGGATGGAATCAAAGGAGTGTTATTGTACGAGTACGAGGTGGGTGGTGCTGACCTTATATCGTGTTTTCGTAGATTATTGTGGGGGTTGAAACCTTCAGACCTGACATCAGGTGTTGAGAGAAACCCTGATTATTTGTTTTTATTTATTTATCTGCATTGTGGGATGCCTCTAGTTATTTCTTGACCCTATTGTGATTGAGTGAGGTTGGGTGAGAGGTCATAGCTCGTTTGGGAATATTCGGTTGGGGTGTTGAAATGCGTATGTTTTGGACCAATATTTAAACTATTGAATTTAGACTACTTTTGATGTTGGATTAAACTGCTGTGTTTGAGTTGTGAAATCATGTTAGTAATTTGTTTAAGGAATTTAAGACCTTAGGGGATGGTATGGATTAACACAAGTTAGTGTAATTTGACTGTTTAGTAATTTCATGTTTAATGAGATGCTTCCAAGTATGAATATACAATGTGTGATATTGCATGTGTTTAACTGCTTGTTGTGTTGGGTGTGGCCCAGATATATTGTTGAGTTATGGGGATCACAACTTGGGGCTTTGGATCTGGTTACTTTGGGTGGTTGCTACCACGGGATTGGGCGTCATGGGCGTCATTTGAGGAAGTTGGATTGTCGGGTTGGGAATGGCTCGAGTTACTTTGATGGTGATGCCATCAGACTTGCACGATAGGTTCGTAGGGGCACGAGGTGTCAGATGTGTTGTGGCTTGGGGATATTCTGAGGTGATTACCACTCACCAGGTACTTTTTAGTAGTGTGAACAAAGATAGACTCTGAGATGAGGTTGTACAGCCACTCGCTGGGAAGAGGCCCCCAGTAAATATAGTTTGGTATTTTGGTTTGGGGGTGCTTTCCATAGGAATCCACGTGGAAGGTGAGGAGCCTTCGAGAGATAGATTTGTGGCCATCAAGTTGGAGGCAGATGCTCGCCGTGATTCGAGGGCAGACATCGCTGCCCCTCCGGTTATTATTTGAGGACACGTATCGTTGTTCCTATGGATGTTGTTCCATGGATATGTTGAGCATCCGAGATGGGTTACGATCATTGGGCATGCCTCCGGGATGTCATTACTTGAGACACAGGGTGTTAGGTGGCACGAGGTGTCGGGCTACAGACCAGAGATTCCGGCATTGGCCGAAGCAGGTGACACTTCCTGGTGGCTGCTGATTACCAGTGAAGTTTGTGTTTACTTTTGGGCATTGTACTGTTTACTGTTCTCCTTTTATAAGAATGTCTGCCTAAACACTTATATTTTATATGCATGTTTGGGTGGTATCGTAATGAGACACACCTCACACCCTACACGGGCTCTTTGGGACACATGTAGACTTTATAAAATTGCGTGCAGGTAAAGGGTTAGCCTCATAAGATGGAATTTAGTGCTTTTGGCATAGATATTGGTATGGACCTTGAGGTCATGGCTTGTTGGAGTTTCTTTGTTTAGTTTTCCCCTTTTGTATTAGCATGCTTAACTTATTGTGTATCAACTCTTGGTTAGCCAATGGTGCCATTATATAATGAGTTGTATGACATGATTTCGATTCATGCCTTGTTTGGTTAATGTAGTAGTTGCTTGTATTCTTCAGCATGTTGTTCTATTACATTCTGCTGTTGTCATTTCTATATTGCTTCCACTGATTTATTTTTATTTGATATGCTTCCGCTATGTGGGTCTGATTCGATTCTTCTGAGTCATTTATTTCCGCTGAATATTTTAGTTTTATACTCAAACCAGTACCATTTTATTCCTCCAAAAGGGTATAGCCTCCCCACTATACCTAATAAGACCCTCGCTGCAAGTCGGTAGCCTTTGGTGTTAAAGGGAGGTGAACCTAAGTTAGTGACACCCGACATGTTTGGCACTATTCGGGTGGCTGGGCGGGTCCAGGTCGTTACATAGATGTTATTAGGATAAAGCCTATATATCATTAGTGACATCCATATGATGATGTGGAAGATAGGTATTTAATACGAACCTTTGAATAGGTTAAAAATCATTTTTATCCTTTGGTACTTTCCCACAAATGTCATCAAAGATATATATTGTCCATGATGAGTCCCACTAAGGAAATGTCACCTACTTATCGATATCTCAACTAGAGAAAGAGAATTACTAAGCCCATCATCCCATCTATTTTCATTCTCAAAGATTAAATAGATGACATAATAGATTATTTTAATATAGAATATGGGGGTATACAAGAATCACCCATGTTCTCTTTAAATTTCAGTGCCTATAGTGATAAAATATTCAAGTGGACACCTCCCCTCCTCAATTCGAACAATTTCTCTTTCATGCACTGATCTCTAAGATCAGGGAAGGTGGTACCACTCACCAAATTAGTACAGTGGTCGGAGTATATTGAAAATGATATTGATATGTCCCACCTATCCAAACTGTGATGTATTTCATCCAACCTTTGAACCTTGATCACTTTTCCTCTAAAAAATTAGTCAGGGAAATGGATTTGTAACTACATACCCTCACCCTGCTGAGGGGATAAATCCTATCACTCCACAAATTGAGGCTCTATAGAAATAAAATTATTTAATATTGTGTATTGAGAAAATATATCTATATGGGTGGATCACATTCTTCCTCCTTTATAATTTGTTGATCGGAGAATCACCACATTCATTGGGATGTGTGAACCAACTACATGTGGCTCTGTGTGTACTAGCTAAAAGTGGCCCTGTGTGGACCATCAATAAGTGTATATGTGTGAACCATCTACAAGGATCGTTGTGTAGAACAACTACAAGTGGCATTATGTATAACATCTAAATGAGGCTCTATGTAGAACATCTAAAAGAATCTCTGTGTGAACCACCTATATGTAGCCCGGTGTAGACCAACTATAAGTGGAACTATGTTGAATAATTATAAGATGCCCTGTGTGGACTACAAATGATGGCATATGTGGGGAGTGACTCTGTGTGACCCGAGAGACCCTCAGTGGGGATTGGAAATGTGTGACCCAACAGACCAACGATACTCATCCAGGATGAGCACTTCAGTAATCCAAGGTGTCCATCATGACGACATTCAACAATTCTTTCCATACATTTGATTATACCTATGTGAGATGATATTACCATGGGCATATATTTTGTTCTGGTCTTCACCTTCTGTTTAGGGGTCTCTACTGAGTATTGTGTTACTCACCCCTCCACATGCTTCTCTCGTACATTTGGTGTCCCATGCTGGTGATTGGCACTTCAACGGAGACCTTGGTGGTCTAGGACAAGGTGGAGCTCAGTGAGACAAGATGAAAAGATTCTTTGACAGATACCTTGGTGGTCTAATACTAGGTGGTGATATGTGATACGGAACGGATGAGCGTACTTCCGTGTCTACAAGATGATACACTTCAACCACCCTTCATGTGGGATCTTGAGCAGACATACCATAGATTTAATGATTTACATTATATTTTGGGCTTGTATTATTGATCCTTTTAACTCTCAATATGTACAATAATCTCAGTATTTGTCTCAGGAAATGTTATGATTTACTTTGTGTTTACATTCCACAGTTTTAACATCATCCATATATTCAACTTTAATGGAAAATGCATTAAATTTTTGGGATATTCTTATTTTTTGGTTGTTTCTAACCCCTACCTATAGAAGTTGGGATCAGGGTAGTCCTGACACATGCCCTAGGGGAAAGGTTGTGAAAAAGTGGAATCAGAAGAGTTCTATTCTACTTGTGGAACTAAGAGCCCATAAATTGTGATGGGACAATATTGTTAAGTATTTCAAGTTGTTCATTCAGTTCAGGGAGTCTAGTGTTGGGGCAGTGGTGGATGTATCCATACAAAAAGTCCTTGTATTCTGTTTTCCTACGCAGTACATGAAAACACTGGTTTCATGTGTCTTGGAATTTTATCCCATTATATTTTTGAATTATATTCATCTCCCCCGGTATAGTAAATAAATATGGTTCTTCTTAACACCCATTAAATTTCCTCCACAGAGGAAACTAGCCACGATTCCAGTTTTTGACAAAGTGGATAGTCCATAGGGTGAGGAAGCTTCTGTTCACAGACCATTGTCCGAGATGGTACCGTCGAGTGTTGTCCCAACAATACTACCAGTCATCTGTTTGTAGTTACTACCAGTTCTACTGGTAGAGGATGACCATCGTATCATATCCTTACACAAGTTCTAGATATAGATACCAACACGGGTTCTGGGGGAGAGATAGATCCTGAGGTCATTGAGGATTGGATAGAAGCAATGATGTGTGTATTCCTCTTATTGAGGATGCTGCTTGGCTAGATTGTGGTATACGATTATAGGTGTTACTACCACAACCCCAATGTGGTCCTCACTTGGCTTGTGGATATAGAGGACATGGGTAGGAGAAACAAAATACAACAATCCTTACCCATATATCAGTTGATGTTTTGTGTTTTTTGTTCCCTACATTGGTTGAAGAATATGAGGACATATTTCCAGAGGATGTTCAATGACTTGCTCCTCAAAGTGAGGTAGACTTATGCATTTATCTGTAACCCATGATGGAATCAATATCTACACCTTCATATCGAATGGCTTCCATAGAGATTAGTTATTTGAGGGTACAGTTAGAGAACATGTAACGAAAGAGGTTCATAAGGCCAAATGTTTCAACTTGGGCATCCCTAGTGTTTTTTTCCATGAAGGCTATTAGAATCAGGAGGTTATTCATTGACTTCTGGCCTCTATACTAGTAGACCTTGAGATATTGTTTCCTATACCTAGGATTTATGGCCTCTTTGATCTCTGGTAGGGAGCGAGATGGTTCTCTAAGATAGACCCCTAATTAGGATATCACTAGCTTCGAGTAAAAGATGAGGAAATATTGAAGATGCCTTTAAAATTTCTATATGGACACTAAGAGTACATATTGATAGAATTTCACATGAAAAATACCCCAATAGTGATAATGGGACTTATAGGAAGGATTGTTCAGCCTCACATATACGGGTTTGTAGTGGTATTCATTAATGACATCATTGTGTATTTTGCGGTAGAGGAGGAGGATGGGATACACCTGAGGATGGTTCTCGACACACTCTAAGAGAAAAAAATTTACAAAAATCTCTCGAAGAGTGATTTATTGATACAAATGATCCATTTCATGGGACATGTCACATTAGAGGCAGGATTTACGGTGGATCCGGCTATGAGAGAGGTGGTGTATGCTTAGGAACCACGCTAGATCGTTCCCGAGGTGAAGAGATTTCTTGGATTAGCTGGATACTATCTGATGTTTTTATCTAACATATCTAGAGTGGAATCACACATAACATCATTAATGAAGAAGGGAGGTGCCTACTGGTGGACAAAAGGATTCTAGTATACCTTTTAGTAGCTAAGGCAGAGCTTGACATGTTCACCAATCATTTTGTTTCTAGAGGAGGGCTCCGACTACATGGTTTAAGGTGATGCATCAAGAACCCGACATTTTTGTGTCAATATTATTTGGAAAGAATTGATTCCTTATGGATAATTAAATTTGATAACACATGAATAGATCTATGAAACTCATAACATTTATTTGGCATGAGTTGTCTTCACACAAAATATGTGGCAACACAACCTTATGGGTGAACAATTACTCATATACTATGACCACAAAAGATTGATGATTATATTTTCTCAAAATGATATGTATTTGATAAAGAATCATTGGATATAATTCCTCCATTACTATGACTTTTAGATAGTATATAATCCTAGGATGCGGAACATTGTTAAAGATTGTCTCAGTGGGAGATCGAGTTCACAACTATTGAATGAGGACTCAACTAGTTGGCCTCTCTTAAGATATATTTTGGGGATTGTTTCCGAGGCTTTCGACGGGGCGCGCGCATCCATCTACAGAGGACGAGGACGCGCCGCATTGTTTCCCCGCATTCCCTCTTTCCAAAGGCGGGCGGCATTTGCTCCTCGTTTAGGGATGTTTTCTCCTTGATCAAAACGAGATGATGGGATGTCGGTTCTTCCTCCCCTGGATTTCCCCTAGGAACTCATCACCTAGTCCAAGTCTCCCTCATAGATTTAATACGTTTTTCATGAAAATCTTCCCAGTACCATGCATCTATGGATGTTAGTTAATTACACTGCTTCTGTCAGGACATTCCAAAGGGTCCGGTCAGGACAGAAACCTTTGGTCGGGGGAGTAGTCATGTCGAGGCATCAGTAGCGTATATGGATGCTAGGGAACTGGTGTGTCTATCTTTGTCCCTTGTCATGGGACTTCTCGAAGGAATGGAGGCTCGAGGCATCCCACATCGAGCGCGGGGAATTATATGTCGTAGACATATATCTGAGTTTTTCCTCAGCTTCCTGTGTTTAGCACAGGGATGTCGCAGGTTTAACGTCCACCAGAGACGATTCGGCCTGGTCAAAACACTAGCTGTAGTGAATCAACATGACGACGAATTTCCCTTGAAGGGATGCCGATATTAGGGCCAACCCATGGGTGGCTTCTTGAATGTTGTGAAGAGGAGAGGAACGACATGATCTCTCCGGGATATGACGATCTGGGTGAGAATCAGGGTGGATAATAGATGGATGAAGGAAGTGGAGGGGGAAATGCAATGGAACCATCGCAAGGGAAATGGTGAAGTTGGGCTTGAGCCTCGACGAGGCCTCATACGTCTCCCTGTGGTAGGGAATCAAAGTATGCATAGTTTGGGATGGTGCCGGTGGACAGATGCGAAGGTGGACCTTGGTCCGATGGGCGTTGTCAGCGAACCAACGTGAATGAGGAGGACCAGGGGGGTCCCAGTGGTGGTGGGATTGAACCTCATGGAGGCTTCCTACGTACCATGCCTTAGCATGGATCAAAGACCACGTAGTTCAGGTTGGTCACAACGACTTTCCCCTGGACTGGAATGCAGTTTAGCATCGTGCGGGACGAAGATGAACCCAGACATGAAGATGATCTCGAGGATCCACTTGTGGTGGGTGTCAGCAAACTGATGTGAAGAAGGGACCTTGGTCCGATGGGAGATGGGCTTGAGCCTCAGGGAGGCTTCCTACGTACCATGCCTTGATATGGATCAAAGGCCTCGTATTTCAAAGGGTTTCATTAGTGAACAGATGTGAAAGCAGACCCGGGGGTCCACTAGTGGTGGGCTTGAACCTCGTGTTGTCTTCCTATGTACCATGCCTTGACATGGATCAAAGACCTCGTAGTTCAAATGGGTGAGTCACAATGGCCGGCCGGCGGACTGGGGTGCAGTTTAATGGCATGCAGGATGTGGATGAATTCGACATGAATAAATGATGGACGGGCTTCAACCTTTGGGAGGATTCCTACATACCATTCATTAACATGGATCAAAGACCTCATAGTTAGGTGGGTTTCATTGGTGAACTGACGTGAATGTAGACCCGGGGGTCCACTAGTGGTGGGCTTGAACCTCGTGGAGGCTTCCTACATACCATGCCTTGTCATGGATCGAAGACCATGTAGTTCAAAATGGTCACAACGGCTTGACGCTGGACCGGAATGCAGTTTAACGTCATGCTGGACGAGGATGGGACCCGACGTGAAGAAATGACGGGTGGGCATGAGCCTCTATGAGGCTTCCTACAAACCATGTCTTGACATGGATCAATGTCCTCGTAGTTCAGGTGGGTGTGTAGTTTAATGTCATGCGGGACAAGGGGACACAGTTTAACGTCATGTTGGATGAGGTATTGTCATGGCCAATCATT
Source organism: Viscum album (assembly GCA_963277665.1). Lineage (NCBI taxonomy): Eukaryota > Viridiplantae > Streptophyta > Magnoliopsida > Santalales > Viscaceae > Viscum > Viscum album. The sequence goes on along the minus strand of OY728141.1, from coordinate 817,760,029 downwards.
ACTCTAAGCCCACGTGAGTCATGCTCGGTGTGAGAAACAAGAAGCAGCAAGGACCTGACGATCACGCCGTGAAGGGTGCGTCCGTGAGAAGCGAAGAGGGGCTTACGCGTTAGGCGGCCCATGGTGTTGGGACTTACTCCAGGATGGAGGCCCAAGGGAGACAAAGCGCAGCGAGAGAGGGATTTGGGATCGAAGAAAGGTGGAGCCTCATTTTCCCATCACGCCCACCGCTGGCCTTGGGGACTGAAGATTAAAGGAGGAGCATCGTTCCCCATCACATCCTTGGCTGGCTTTGGTGCCGAGGAAGTTAGGAGGAACGGGGGTGCTGCCTCTTGCAAGAAAGGTTAGGGGATTACACCGAGGTGTTTTCCCTTATCCCATGGACATACTCTACTCCGAGAAGGAGGATATCATCCCTTGTGGAGGGGGTGATCTTATTCCCGTGGAGACAAGTGGCTTAAAGAATGTCCGAGCTGGGGGGACCCTGCGTGTGGGGTATAGGGTCAGGTCACAGTTTAACGTCATGTGTTGAGGACGTGGTGCTTGGTAGTTTAACGTCCTGCAGCTCAGACGATGTGGGTTTACTCTTCACCCCTAGGACGTACATGATCGGTACCCTATGCTCCTTGGGGGAGGGAAGGTGCCGGTAAGGTCCTGGTCAAGGGGGGTCGTAGAGCGAACCATTGAGGGGTCCACGTTAGCATGGCTATGCGAAGAAGTGATAGCCATTAGTGTGCCTATGCGAAGAATCATTAGGCGAATCAATGCTACGGGTGATGTTGCCCGTGGGACATTGAAATCACATCGAGCAAACCTGGAGGGTCGCACTGGAAGAGGAATTTCCAAGAAGAGGAGGGTGCTCCACGAAGTGGAGTGCCTTGGCCTTATCATGGGGAAGAGGAGTGGATAGGGGGTGCTTTATAAAGTGGAAGAGTATTCATGGAGCACTACCCCAAGAAGCAGAGGTGCCTCATGAAGTAAGGGGCCGCGAGGCACTGTGCTTCGTGAAGTGAGGTGCCTTGGCCTTAGCATGGGGCAGAGGTGTGGATAGGGGGTGCTTTGCGAAGTGGAAGAATATTCACGGAGCATTTCCTCATGAAGCAAAGGTGCCTTGTGAAGCAATGGGCCGCAAGGCAGTGTGCTTCACGAAGAGAAGCGATCCTGCCTTAGCATGGGGATCACTAGTCCAAGATGGGTGTTTCGTGAAGCATAAATGCTCTGCGGCTACCCGGGTTCCCTTGGGAATCCCCCTCCTTCGCGAATGCCCTTGAGCATCATGAATGGCATCCCCCTTAGATAAGGGGCTCAAAACAAGACAAATCAAAGGCATCACGCGAAGTATAAGTACCTCGCGGAGCTCATGATTCCAGGGGCGAAGGGTGCTTCACGATTCTAAAATTGAGAAGGTGAAAGGTCGGATTGCCCGTCCTCGGGGGCTCAGGGGGAACCCAGTATTTATAGGCAAGGGGCGCCGCGAAGCAGAGCTCACACGGCGCGATGGGGTGGTGGTTGCTCCGCGGTAGGCTCGTGAACATCAGGCCGTTCGCGGATAAGTACCGCCTCCGGGGCTCTGCGGCGGGCACGCAAACGTCAGGTCGTTTGCGGAGAGGGACCGCCTACGGGGCTCCGTGGCGGGCCCATGAACGTCAGGCCATTCGCGAGGAGGTACCGCCTTCGGGGCTCCACGGTGGCCTCACGAACATTAGGCCGTTTGCAGAGAGGGACCGCCTCCAGGGCTCCGTGGGACCGCGATTCTTAGGGGTGCTTCGAGTCGGTGCTTCGAAAGGCAGCATTCGGGGATTCATTTTCACTCCTTCCTTTCATGCAATATTTTGGCACCAACAAATGACCCCCTAAGACTTGGATTCGTGGAGGGACGAAGTGTCAAAGTCTAAGGGAAAATTGCAAAAATTGTCAGCTGTTCGAGATGCGACTTCGCGAAGGGTGCCCGCGGTGCTGACGCAGCCACAGGGTCCGGACGCGCCGCGATGCTCCGCGTGGGCGGGGCGCGCCACGAAGCTCCAGGGTCGCCACCTATAAATAGGGGCCTGACCTCTTTTGTCTTCACACAATTTTCTTGTCCTTTTGTGATCTTGATTTCTCGAAGCTCCACGTACTCTGTGCCTGCTCTCTGTGAATCGAGCTTCGCGGCGAACCGCGGGTCTTCGGCTTTGTGACCGCGCCAAGCAAACTCCAGTTTGCTGGCCCAGGTCCAACTCTGCGACCCAGTTTCGCAACCAATCTTCGTGAGAGATCTTCGTGAGCCAGCTTCGTGACCCAGATTCACGATCTTTTCTGAAAAATTCTTATCCGAGTATAAGAACCGAAATGGCCCACAGAGAAGCTGTGTTGGGGGTGATTGTCGATGCCGCCCGGAGGGATGAGATGGCCAACCGTTTGGGCCTTGGGGAGATGGTTCGGAGCCACTCGGACCATGCTTCCTTGACAGACCTGCTATCAGAGGGTTAGAGGAACTATCCGCAGTGCAAGAAACTACCATTGTATGGATTCTGGCTGAGGGATGATGTCTTCATCCCTGAGGCGAGTAGGGATGAACCAGCTTGCTGGTTTAGGAGCACGGCATGTCAGCGCCAATGGTTCAGGGTGGCCGATGGTCATGCACGGGAGGACTTCACACCCATCACTTCCAACTGTCTCTACAACCATGTGAACAATATTGACGGGAAGCCACTGAAACTAGAAGCGACCCCTCCTCTGTACCGTACCATGCTGAAGGCAGCGTTGGAGGATCCGAAGAAGGGGTTGTCCGATGAGTGGGACCTTGGCCAGGGCAGAAACTTTACTGACGACTGGGCCTGGGCCTACTGGGTAGGCGCCTCATGCGAGGAGTTTGGGGTCGATCTGAGAAGAGTGGGTTTATATGAGGCGGCATGGGCCTCCCAATTCCATATTTACCAACCGAAACAACTGATGACAGAATTGCCGAGCATATGGTCGTCTAGGACCAATACTTTTGACCAACATCACGGGGAGGAGGGAATCAGCCTGTGGTATGTCCACCAAATTTCGGGGGTTCCGATCTTGGGGGTCATGTATGATGAGTTCCTCCCCATTATGAGCGATTGGGAGGACACAGAGAAAATGCCGCGACAGGCATTGGCACTGATGGCACTCGTCCCTGGAGAGTACAAGGAGGTAGTGAGGGATGTCCACATTAAGAAGTGGATCAAGCATTTAGTGAATTTCCCAGAAAATCGAGAGTTACCCCTGAGGCCTTGAACTTGTCCTATGGCGGCCCAACGGGGTAAGGAGCACTTGTACTGGCGAGTCATGGAGGACAACCAGTGGAGGACGTGGGGTTTCAGTGTCAGTAATGAACAATAGCCGATAGTTAGGCTGCCGGCATTCATTGCGGCTCTCATCTACAGTTGGATCCTACCAGTGAGGGACACCAGCATGGGGGTGCGACCCAGCTCATTTATCATGGCGTCCATGCTGGCCATGGGGCAGCGGGTCAATCTAGGGATTCCCATGCCCACCAAGCTGTACAGAATGTTGCGGAACATTAGCGAGGGCAAGAAGCCGCCAAGGATATGCGGGCCCTTCCACATCCTTTATGGGTGGGTTGTAGTGCACATCAGGGGAATCTATGAATATCCAAACCCAATCTCACCATCGGGATCAAACTTCCGCCCCTCCATCCTGAATGTGGTCGGGAGCTTCCCGTTCAAACTAACTGTGTTGATGGTGCTGAACCGGGTGTGGAGGGTGGATGAGTTTAATTTCCACCCCTTCCCATTGCTGAAGGGGATACTCACTGACGACAGGCATGGAACGGAAGAGCACCAGGCTTACCTCTTGGCCTTTCGAGGCGGATTTTTGGTGGCATGAGTGGATCGTGAACCGCTCTGCGAACCGCACACCCCGCATCGGTTTGCGACACAGTTCCGGTGCCTCCAGCAGATGACCCCACACGTCTACTAGGAGGTGCGTCATGAAGAGCACTCGTACGTGATGAGGCAGTTGTGGCTCATGTTTACACGGGAAGATGGGAAGATGCGGATTGCATTGCCTACATCCATCCCCGATTTCGGATTGGTGAGGGAGTGTGCCATTAGCTGGGAGGCTACTTACCCGTGGGAGATGCTAAAGCATCCAACTATTCGTGTTGGTGATGGTGGGCCTCCTCTATCCTGAGGTCGGGGTCGGAGGGCAACAAGGGCTTCTCACGGTGGCGGGGCTACCAGGACGGCGGGACCCGCACAGGCCGAGGGTGTGGTAGCAGTGGTGGATCCGGTGATTCTAGAAGTGCAAGGCCATCCGGAGGGGCGGCTACGGAGGGGATTTTGCAAGATATACACTCAGGCTCCAGGGAAGCGGCTGCGTCACATCGACATGGCAGAGGATGTCATATTCTCGGAGGCCTGGGACATTTGGGATGTCAACCGGAAATTCCTCAGTCCACCCGAGATGTGGGCTCTCCTAAATCGCCTCCGGATGAAGATATCGGGCATATGGCCAGTCCGGGCTGGTTTCATGGCATCCCCGGGGGAGGTAGAGTAATACTTGGACGAGCTGGAGGATTATGTTCACTCCAGTGGTGTCCCTTGCCCAACGACAGACCAGGTGAGGGTACTACTAGATCGGACGGTCCCCCCATAGTCGTTAGCTGCCGATCTCAGGGAGTGCTTCCCCCTATCAGAAGAATCAGAGGACTCCTCTCGGGAGGATAAGGCTAGAGGGGGGAGCCCGTTGGAGGAGGGTGAGGTCAGAGATCAAGGCTCAGATTCCGACGATTTCGCGGAGGCCCTCGAGGTAGCATTACGAACATCTTTCCTTATGGTCTATTATTGGGCCGTTATGGACTTCTCACTGATGTTTGAGCCATGCAGGAGGAACGCGTACGCAGGCCTCGTTCTCGCCCCTCAGCGTGTGATGACGCATGACCTTCAGAACCCGTGCCTATGGCTGTGTCCAGTTCCACGTCTGGTGGGACCAGAGCATCCGAGGGGGATCCTCTAGAATCCCTAGACCATCCCACAATATACGGAGGGCCACGCCTCGGGGTCCCGTCAGCGTCGACTCAAGGGCAGCACCAGGAGATCAATCTCTATAAGTTCCCTCTAGTGGATTCATTGTTGTCACATGTAGATGGCGCCAATTAACGTCTGTGTCCTTTTCTGCGGTACAGTTCTTCAATTTTCTTGGGCTGCTACGGCAAGGATGGTTGGGATATCGGGCGGAATCCCCCATAGGGGCATGCCGGTGATGGTGGAGATAATCCCCCCATCTCCCCGAGATACTACACACACTATCACTGAAGGGGCCACTAGCAGGGTCGTGCCTGAGGTTATTGATGTGGAGTCTGATGACGAGGACCAATCGGCCAACCAAAATCCCATCACGCCTTCTTCGACGCCAAATGTCTTGCCGGATTCAACACCAGATGTAGATCCTGCCGAGGACTTACTATGGGCGTATCTTGCGTACTAGACTTCCAATCGCGCAGACTGGGACGAAATGACCTTCGAAGAAGAGGACAGCAGCATAGCCCATCACCGGTCGTGGAAGCTGATAACACGCTTCATCAAAGACACCCCTCAAACGCTATGGGTGAATGAAATGGAAAGACTTCACTTGTGGCTGCGTGAACTGTGTGCTGGGGGAGTGGATGCCCAACAACCTAATGCGCTCGTCCGTGATCTCATGGCTGAGCAGATCCGGGAGTATGATCACGGGCTCAGCGTGGGTTGGCATCGGAGGAAGGTGACCAACATCAAGAAGCTCCATGAGGCTGAAAGCGAGGCCCAAAAGCTGCAGTCCTGGGCGGATGAGCACTCAGCCTCTCTTAGTGCACAATCTGAGCTGATCTCGCGGTTGAAGTCCCAACTGGCAGAGGAAGAGTAGAAAATGAGGTAGGCTTCTGGAAAGATGGCTTCCATTCAAGCTGAAGTAGAGAGGGCCAGAGCCAAGGCTGACGGATTGCACCCTACCGCTGTTGAGGAGGAGTGGGTGTTGGGTCGGCAACAACAAGTCATGGACGCCACAAGCCGAAGGGTGGCGGTGCTGCAATGTTCTTTTGACGCGGTCAACCCGTCCATGGGGGGAGTCGACCCCCGAGTACTGTAACAATTTACAAACCTTTCAATGGTACTTTTGCACATCAATTTTCTTTTTCCTTGAATACCGTAGCATGCGCGATTTACACTGTTTGCATTGGTTCATTACATCCCTATGATATTGGTGGGACGTCCGAAGACCATTCCCCATGCTCACGTGGGTCATGCCCGGTGTGAGAAACTGGAGATAATTGCCTCATCGTCCCACTCAACATGGGAGTGGGAAAAAAACCTCGGGCATCTAGGGTATGGAAAACCAATCCGGATTTCCGGATGGTGGGAGAGGCCTGGACGGAGAAAGAGGACCTTAGAATAGCCAAATTACCGTTTCTTTAGCATGCTCTTATGCACGAACGGTGCAATGCCAGGGGTGCTGAAACCGGTCCGAACAGAAGGAAATGGGAAGTGTGGATCGCAATACCCAAAATTCGGAACACTGTAGGGATGGTGTGACAATAAAGGGAAATCGTTAACCGTGGTGGAGAAACGATATCCTTACTGCGTTAGCCTGAAATGGGGACAAAAATGATGGTGTACCATTGACCATGTTCGAAACATAGGACTGTGTCACAAATGTTGTCGATCAATCCTTCGGGATGTTGGCCCAGGATAGTAGGCAGACCCTAGGTCGAGCATCCATACTGTTAGGGGGTCCTTCCAAAAATGACCAGTCTTCCGGGACGTTGGCCCTGGACGGTAGGTGAGCTGATAAGGCATGAGACCAGGCCGTTAGGGGGTCCCTTCAGACATTAAAGGGGATGAGGGTCCGAATAAGGGGCATGCAAAGTGTGGAATATGGAGTGATGGTTCTTCCGAACAGAATCCAACACTCATGTAATTACACCACCGTGGTGGGAGAACGCCATATGGGGGCATTGGTCTGATCATGGATCATTGCTCTGGCGAGGGGGTCTTTCGCTTCCCAAAGGGGTCTTAGGGCATTTTGAACTTGTTTAGGGAAAAATTGCAGTACATATTTCCCCCTGAGGGGTCAGGACTGAGGGCCGGAAATGGGGAGGAACAAGATTTTGCGATTCCTGGGGCTGGACCCTAGGTGAAATTCCTTGGTGTCTCTATGTATCCCATGAGTATGGGAATCAAGCCATACATAGTTCTGGAGGAACAGTGTAGTCATAGACCAACACTAGCAGGTGAAATACTCTCTGGTAAAGGCTCTGGTGCATCCCATGATTAACACGGGGCATCCTAAACTTGATCATGGTAGAACCACAGTTTAGTGTCATGCGTTGAGGACATATGGACTCCTATAGTTTAACGTCATATGAATGGATTTGGAGTGAAAGAGAAGAGCCCAGGGATCATATGGTGTGGTAGTTATGAAATCGACGTGAATGAGTACTTGGAGTCCAAATCACACCACATGCCCCCGGAGGAATCTCTCCAGGTCGAGGGACAAAGAGTGAGGATTAGCCTGGGCCCGAAGCAGAGCGGTCGGGCGTTCCTACGTACCCCATGAGGATAATAATCAATCCATTCATAGTTCTGAAATCGCATTTTAATGTCATGCGGGACGATGAGAAACCTGGCCGTGTTGGTACACATCCTGAAAAAACTACTAAGCCCACGTGAGTCATGCTCGGTGTGGGAAACAAGAATTAGTGGTGGGAATTTCCCAACATAGAAAGGGGCATGTTAGGGCAAAGGGACGCTCGGTGAATACTTCCCCAATGACACTAACACAATCATGTGGCGCACCTAGATGCGCGATGAGAAAGAACCAAGTATCATGGAATCCCACTTTAACATGAGGAAGTGGAAATGTGTGAATCATGGTGCTTGAAATTTAGATCATGATAATGGCGGCGTGATGATGGAGGATAACTGTTGACCATGGAAGAAACCCAGTATCCATATCGCGTTAGCCTAGAATGGGGACAAACAAATGAGGGTCGACTGTTGAACATGTTCGAAACACAGGACCATGTCACAAATGTTGTCAGAGATCCATAGGGACGTTGGACCGAAATGATTGGAGGGACCTTAGGTCCAACATCCATGGAGAACCCTTAATCCTAGTATCCATGTCGTCTGAAGGTCCTTTTGGATGTGGAATAGGATGAATATCCAAATAGAAATCTCACAAAACTTGGTCATGGGACGAGGGGAATGTCCCTATAAAAATAACACACATCGGGCTCTTTGTCGGAACACATCTGAATACGACAACGAGACGTATTGGATTGGGGGAGCAGATTCCTTTCCCATAGGGAGATCATAGTTTAGGGTCATAGAATTCAGACCATGGATGGGAGGAAACATATGAGGCACATGGTGGAGTAACTCAGACACCCGGCGTGAATGGGAATAGGTGGTGTGTACGGTGCGGTGAACAACCCGACGTGAATGAGAACATAATCTCATATCACACCGCACGAACCCCTTGGGAGAGGTTTTAGGTCAAGGGACCAAAAGCGAAAGTTAGGCTGGGCCTACGGGGAAGTGCCCGGGCGCTCCTACATATCTCATGAGGATGAGAATCAAGCCATATGTAGTTCTGAGGAGATCTTAGTTTATGTTCTTAGAGATCAGACCGTAAATGGGTTGGGGAGAAAGGGACACATGGCTAGGCGGTTACCAAACCCGATGTGAATGAAGACCTAAGCCTTACTTACCATGTGTTCTCTGGGGTAATGCTCGAGTCAAGGGACCGAACACGAAGGTTAGGCTGGGCCCACAGGGAAGTGCCCGGGTGCTCCTATGCATCTCATGAGGATGAGAATCAAGCCATATGTAGTTCTGAAGGGTGGCATGGTAAGGTACCAGTGCCAGGGAAAATGGCGAGTGTGGGCGTGGCCCTTGCACTAAAAGAAGCGGAATTTGATAAATCTTGTTTGTCCTTTAAGTTGAGTGTTTTTTTGTGAAGCAAAAAGCCTTGGGTAGAGATCCCTGGTGTCGCCACAATAATCAATCCGTGATAGTTGTTGACAAATGGCATGGCACGTGTCCAATACCCAACGTGATTTCCTCTACAACGAGGTCATCACAATGCAGTGCCGTTTTTCATCGTGTGGCCAGGACGATAATGTCACAGTTTTAGGGTCGTATGTTAGGACCAAGCATGCATTTTAACGTCATTCAACACAGACGTAGCAGAGACGATGCTAGGCAGGGAAGGTGTATGGTGTCGTGAGACATAATCGACGTGTATAAGGATTTGGAGTCCAAATCACACCACACAGTCCCGTAGTCAGGGTCCCAAAGACAGGACATTGAATTTAAGTTGGACCCAAAGACTGGAGGTCTTGGCATTCCTATGTACCCCATGAGGATGGGAATCAAGCCAGACATAGTTCTTGGGAGATCTTAGTTTAGGGTCTTCAGAGCTCGGACCAAGGGAGCCCCGAAGGACATCGTATTGCAGCTTTGTCCCCCTGATATGCAAAGGTGAACTGAGGGGTAGCGCCAAGAGTGTCGAGATTCCACCTGGAAATGATGGGGTGGAACATAATGTGAATCTTGTATCCAACATTCGAGGCCGGGAAGGGCAAGATTGACGACAAAGGATTACTGCTGACCATGTTTGCAACACAGCATCCTGTCGCATTAGCCTGAAATGGGGACAAACAAATGAGCATCGACCGCTGACCATGTTCGCAACACGGGATTTGTATCAATTTTTTGTCAGAGATCCATAGGGACGTTGGCCCGTAACGGTAGGAGAGCCCTTGGGCGTAGTATCCAGTCCGTTCTTGGGGGTCCCTTTGGGTATGAAAGATAATGAAAGCCCGAATGAAGGGAAACACAAATCATGACATGTGGAGGGAACTTGACCAAGTTGAATCTGACACTCTTATTCCTAGACCAGAGTACTCTTAACACATCGGCAAACCATTGCAAGGGGTTGAGGGACCCAACTTGAGGGCGGCCAAGAGATGGCAGATTCCTGGGAAAAGAGATCATAGTGCCAAAAACCCTGTATCATACCTTTATATCCCCCTCCTAGAGAGGGACAAGCCAAGGGGCCATGGTGACCGGGTGATCGGGATACCACTAAGTGGTGGGGTTGGACCTGAAGTCTATATTTTCAGGTAATCCTACGTATCCCATTATGATGGGAATCAAGCCACATGTAGTTCTGAAGGGTGCCTTTTAATGTCATGTAGTACAAGGAATAGGAGGGCTAACTCTTAGAACGGGGTGCGTGTGGTGCAACTATTGCAAACCCGACGTGAATGAGGACATAATCCTGCAGCACTCCACACAGTCCCGTAGTCGGGGTCCTGAGGGCAGGAAGAGAGAGGTGAATTAGCCGAACTTAATCTAGACCCAATGAAAGGAGGCCTGGGCATTCCTACGTATCCCATTAGGATGGGATTCAAGCTGAATATAATTCTGAGAGGATCTTAGATTATGGTCATAGAGCTCGGACCAATAATGGGTAGCACCTTTCCAGGTAAGCGCAGACCTCGACCCGGTCCCTAAGCCCAAATGAGCTAAACTCGGTGTGGGAAACAAGGGGGGAAGATCCTTATCGCAATAACCAAAACATCCAACTAGGGGGGGGGTCGGTGAAGAGCCCCGAAAGACGCCTTTGACACGAATTTGTTCCCCTTTCGCGCAGACGTTCACAGAGGAATGGTACCAAGAGTTTCGAAACTCCACATGGACATGACGATAATGGAGAAAGGATGTGAATCATGTGACCAACATTTTGGGCTTAATAGGGTTGGCGTGGCAAGGGAGGATAAACGTTAATCATGGCGGAAACACTGTCTCCATATTGCATTAGCCTGAAGTGGGAACAACAAACGAGCATCGACCGCTAACCGTATTCGCAACGTGGGATTTTTTATCGATTTGTTGTCCAAAACCCTCGGGGGTATTTGCCCGTAACGGTAGGAGAGCCCTTGGGTGTAGTATCCAGGTTGTTCTTAGGATCCCCTCGGGGTGTGAGAGATGATTGAATCCCAGTCAAGGAGAGGGTGAAGCATAGCTGTATCCACCCATGAAAGAGGCAAACATCTCCAGGAGGGACGTGCAGATGGGTCGAGGCACGCTCAATGTGAGTTGGGGAAAAAGTGTGCACCCTGTCATATGCCTTGACCCGAGGGGAAGATTTTGGCTTTTCGGCTGGGCCAACGGACGACATGTCCGGGCATTCCTACGTATCCCATTAGGATTGTAATCAAGCCATACGTAGTTCTTGAAGGCTATGCGGTTTAACGTCATGCAGTGAGGAAGTGGGAGAATAGAAGAACGGTAGTGGGCGCATGGTGAAACCCTTAAAATCGTTGTATGAGCAGGGCCGTATGAGTGGGGCTAAGAAAGCCTACTCCTCGCTATGCATGGACTCTCCAAGGAAACTATCCCTAGGATGGAATAGTGGGAGATAAGATCTTGGGGCTGGGCTCAAGATGAGGCATCCGAGTGTTCCTATGTATCCCATTATGATGGGAATCAAGCCACACGTAGTTCATGAAGTGCAGCTCAACGTTGTCCTGGACGAGAAATGTGTCTCAACTGGGTATATGTACCGTACCGTGGGTAACCCGATGTGAATGAGGATTTACACCACATCGTACAATCCCATAGGAGAGTCTGAGTCGACGAAGGCCAAGGGGACTGAAGTTGCGCATTGGCCAGGGAGGCCTGGCCGGCTTGTAGTTTAATGTATTGCAGTAAGGACTGGGGGAGATCATAGTTTAAGGTCATAGAGCTCGGACAATTTTGTAGTTTATCGTCCTGCAGGATGGTGGTGCAGTTTAACGACGTGCTGGACCATACAGTTTAGGGTCGTGCTGGTCCCGACAGGATCAGGAAAAGTATTTATTAAGGAACTTGGCATTGGTGGGAGGAGTTACGCGCTCACCATCCATGGTCACTAAGGTGTAAGCCCCGTTGGGGGTAAACCATATGGATAATATAAGGTCCTTCCCACTTGGGTTCTAGCTTGGGCGGTTTCCTACCGGGGATCATTGGCGCTCGAAGGGCTAGCACTAGGTCGCCCTGTAGAAATAAATGGAGGTGAACCTTCTTATTGAAGGCTCTTACTATCTTAGTCTGATGCCTTTCTAGATTGTGCAGGGCATGAAGCCGGTTCTCATCCAGTTCTTCTAATTTAGATAGACGGATTTCGGCCACCTCATCTGGCACCTACGGGTCATAGACTACAGTGCGTAATGATGGCAGCTGGATCTCAATGGGTTGGACGTCCTCAGCCCCATACACCAGGGAATATGGGGTTACCTGTGTAGAGTTGCGAGTCGTGGTCCGATAAGCCCATAGGGAATTGGGGAGCTTGTCCAGCCAACTTTTCTTGTTCTTACCAACCATCTTTTTCAAAATGTTAGAGAGGGTTTTGATTAACGCCCCGATCTGTCTGTTTGCCTGCGCGTGATAGAGGGAGGTGTGGTTTGAACGGATGTTGTAGTTTTCATACAATTTCTTCAGCTCAGCCACTCGGAAGTTCGTGTCGTTATCGGTGAGGACAGCGTGAGGGACCCCGAACCAGTGGATAATATTAGAGCTCACAAAGTTGACGATGGAATAGGCCTTGACCTCCTTGAGTGGAACTGCCTCTGTCCACTTGGAAAAGAAATCTGTAGCCGTCAGGATGGACCTACACTAGAGAGCTGTTGCCGGTGGATATGGTCCCACTACATCAAGTCCCCATACCGCAAACGGCCAAGAGTACTTGGTGGGGTGGAGAGGCTCTGGCAGCTAATGCAGGAAGTTGGCGTGAACATGGCACGCGTGGCATCACTTGGAATACCCGATACAATCGTGGATCAAAGAGGGCCAGAAGTATCCCAACCTCAAGATTTGATGGGACAATTTCAGCCCGGCCTGATGGGCACCACAGTAACCGGTGTGGACCTCCTGCATAACCTGAGGAATCTCTACTCCTTGAATGCAACGGAGGAGAACACCATCGAAGCTCTTCTTATAGAGGAACTGCTCAAGACTGGGACTGCTTTGGAGGGTAAATTGCAGCGCACGGTGTCGGATTCGCTCGCGCCCGGCCCAATCGTCTGGGAGGCAACCATTTTTGAGATACTCGATAAAAGGTGCACTCCAGTCGGGAGCATCCATTGCCACTATTTCTGGCAGACCCGGGACCCCTGACATAGCAGGTCTGGTAGTGAGATGACTTACCCGAAGGCCGTCATTGTCCTCTTGGGTAACAGGGGCAGTGAATCTCCGGTGTGCCACGTGTATGATCAAATCATTTTTCTCGGGTTCTGCGAGTGACGCAGCTAAGCCGACCAAAGCGTCAGCTCGACCGTTCTGTGACTGAGGGACATGGGTGATCTCTAGCCGAGAGGGGAACTGGGCCATTAGGTGGAGGGTGCGCTCTAGTTATGGCACAAGATCTGGCTTTCTAACGACATAATCACCATTGAACTGCTTGATTACCAGCTCAGAATCTCCTTTCACATGTAGATGGGGAACGTCGATCTCAAGGGCCAACTCGAGGCCAGTGATGAGAGCCTGATATTCTGCCTCATTATTGGTACAGCCTTCTGACAACAGGAACGAGTATGGCAGGATGACTTGCACCGGTGTAATGAAGACGATGCCCAGGCCCACTCTGTTGAGCTTAGGATCGTTGAGCCTCCTACTAGTAGGGCTCAGGGAGGCACCATTGAAGTAAATTTTCCAACAGTGGATGGCATGATCGACTGAGAAGATCGTCTAATCAGGAAAATCCAGGTCCGAGGACTGGTCCACAGAGGTTGGGTGGGAGGCTAAAAAGTCTGCCAATGCTTGTACCTTAATGGCCTTCTGAGATATGAACCTAATATGAAACTGCTGGAGAATCACTACCCACCACGCTAGTAGGCCAGTCAACATGGGGCGGTTAAGGATGTACATCAGTGGGTCTACCCAAGAGACCAATTGTACCTCATGGTTCTGTAGGTAGTGCCGCAAATTTTGTATCGCAAAGACGAGTGCAAGACAGCTCTTTTTGATAGGGAAATATCTGACCTCCGTATCGAGAAGCATGCGGCTGAGATAGTAGAGACTGTTCTCAGTACCCTCATTATTCTTCTAGGCGAGAAGTGCGCCGAGGGACTATTCTAGGGCGATCATGTAAAGGACCAGCGGCTTTCCAGAAACAGGTGGCATCAAAACCGGAGGTTGTAGCAGATACTACTTTAGATCCTCGAAGGCGGTCTGACACTCATCATCCCATTCGTAAGCAGCACCTTTCTTCATGAGCCGGGAAAATGGATTACACTTTCCAGCCAGATTCGTGATGAATCGGAGTGTATATGATATGTGTCCTTTAAGACCTCGAAGTTCCCAAATATTGCTCGAGGGAGGAATTTGGCTGATGGCCTTGATCTTCTCTGGGTCAATTTCAATGCCTCAGTATCTAACGACAAAGCCAAGAAACTTCCCAAAGGTGACCCCGAAGGCACACTTCAACAGGTTCATCTTCAAGTGATAGGAAAGGGGGAAACCGAACACTTTCTCAAGGTCTTTGAGATGTTCCTGGCACTTCCATGATTTGACCACTAGGTCATCTACGTAGCATTCCACCAGCGTCCTGATAATTGGCTTGAATATGCGATGCATGGCCCTCTGATAAGTGGCACATGCATTTTTCAAACTGAAGGGAATAACCTGGTAGTAAAAGGTTCCTTGGGGATCCCTTAAGGTAGTGGACTCCACGTCCTCGGGGGCCATTCAGATCTGGTTATACCCGTAATACCCATCCATGAAAGAGAGAGCTTGGAACCCAACTGTAGCGTCAATCAACAACTCAATCACTGGGAGGGGGAAGTCATCCTTTGGGCAGTGGTGGTTAAGGTTGCAATAGTCGATGCAGACTCTGATCTACCCATTCTTCTTCCTGACTGGCACAATGTTAGCAAGCCACTTAGGGTACTGGACTTTTTTAGTGAAGTTGGCTTTGATAAGCTTTTCAACATCGGCCTCAACCATAGCACCATGAGAAGTGTGCATCTTCCTGGAAGGCTTCTTGAATCCACGATGGTTTTCCGGGATGACCAGACGGTGAACGACTACTTGAGGATCTAGTCTTGGAATTTCACCGTAACTCCAGGAAAACACGTCACAATGGTGTTTGAGAAAGTCTACGTACAGCTATTTCTCCTCGGGAGACATGGCCGCGCTGATCAATGTAGGTCCTGGATCTGCCTCGCTACCGAGGTTCACTTGTACCAGTTCATCAACCGTGGTAGAGATTCCTTCCTCAAAATTGGTGGGAGCATCCTCCAAGTCTTCCTCTCCACCCCTGGGGGGATTTCCCGCAATAGGAGGTACTTCTGGGCTATCAAATCCTGAGGAGAAGCTTGTGCCGACTTGGGTAGTAGTGTTCATCATATCAGGAGGCTCGCTCGCCATTGAGACCATAGCAATGAAGGCAGTCGACCCTATCCCATCTGGCCTTCGGCCTAAGGGGCCACGTTTGATGATATCAAACCAGTGGTGATGCATCGGCCTGAGTCGGTTGATTCTAGCCCGGCGGAAGAGACACGTATAACGTACTGCTATTCTCATGAGCTTGACATCCCAATACCGCACAATGGTAGGCAGCTCTAGGATCACCTAAGCATGGTTGGTGTAGGAGAACGATGTGATTTTCTATCGTCTCTTGGACATGGGAGCATGCCCTACTTTCATACTCGAAATAACAAAACATTGCCCCATGTCGGGGGTTGTGGCCTCCAATCGGTGGATCAGGAGGATGTAGGCGTCATCCACGCTTGCCCAAGGATTACATGTGACTGGGGCTGGTTCATCCTCACTTACTAGGATTTGGTTATCCTTACTCCCGTAATAATCATCATCCTGATAGCGGGCCTTACCAGAGGCGAAAGGAGACGCATCACCTTGGAGCACACCTACTCGACCATTAAGGGAGTATTTGAGGCACTGGTGATACGATGAAGGGACTACTGTGTGAAGATGATGCCATGGCCTCTCCATCAACACGTTGTAGGCGGTGTCTTGAGAGACGTCCATGAAATCGGTACTGGCAATTAAGCCACCAAACTGAGTCTTCAGGTGGATCTTGCCGACTGAGGTTTGCTCGGTCCTATCGTATCCCTGGATTCTGGGATCAGAGGGAGTTAAATCATCTTCAGACAGACCCAGCTTTCGCATTGTCCGAGTCGGGATTAGGTTGATCCCAGAAACCATGTCAACAAGGCAGCGGCAGACTTCCACGCCATTGAAGTGGACCACGATGTACAGTGGGAGAATATGCCCCTGTATAGGATAGTCCTCATCTTCACCGGAGAACGAGATACCCTCCTGACATCCGGAATTCTCGATTGCCTTGGCATGGAAGGCTTCTGCGGCCGCCACCTCCGTCTTAAACTGGAGGGGGCTCCTTAGGGCTACGGAAAGTGCCTCGTGCATTTCAGATGATAGGCGAAGGGCCTCTAGGATAGAAAGCCTTGCTGGAATGTCGGCCAGGTGCTTCTAGACATCATACTTTCATGCCAAACGCGAGCCTCTGCTTACAAGAGGTCGTTCTGCAGTTGGATGCATAGAGGGTCCTACCGGTTTAACTGCCAGTTGGCTAGTGCTGGGTACATCCTTATGCCTACTAGTTGAAGCCTGGAGAGTAGTCGCCAGATTAGGATCAGACAGCAAAGACTGGCCCTTAGCTGGGCAAGACTGACTGTTATACGGACGAGGCATCTCTGCCTGATCTAATAGCACAAATGGCGGTGGAAGTAGAACTGAGGGCGTCAGTTGGGACAAAGCGTGCTTAGCTCTGTGTTGAGCTTGCTGTCTGGTTTCAGTCACGTGCACAGCCTGACTGAAAGTGTCCGCTGATATGCCTCAACGACCAGCTTGGTTGTGGTTCTACCGACGTTAACGTCGGCTGGAAACGTTAGGGGGGTTCTCCTGGCATTCCCCCACGTCGGGGGTTATATAGGGATTTACCAGCTCCACGGTGTTAACCGAAGCGTACCCCTGGATGTCGCTCGACGAGTCATCCACTACGAGGCAGATTCTGGGAGGAATACCCATTTCAGGGGGCATAAAGTCGCCAAGAGTGCGGGATGACGACGACACTGGCGGAGCACGTTGTTTCTTCTTGCGTCGTCACTGCTTGCCCTTTTGGGAAGAGGTCGACTGTGAAGGAGATGCAGAGGTACTGGCTTCTTCTTCTGAATGTTCCTGCTACTTCAAGCATGCCCGGATGATACCGTGTGCACGAGCGATGGTTTTTCGAGCCATCCAGTCATCGTATTTCTGGGACCCACGGCTGTGAACCTGTTTCTATTCGCCTTCGCTGCCACTTCCGTTCTCTGAACCTACAAAGACACCAGCTACCTGTGTTGGTGTCGGGCCCAACCTGACTATGTTGTTGTTGACCTGGTCTTGAATCCAGTCTTTAAACACATAGAATTGCTTGAGGGTGTTCCCCAGAATCAGATGATAAGGACAATAGTTGGGGTGGTCGATGAGATTTGCCTCTGCCTCCCTTCTGCACTTAGGCAGGAGCACAATCCCTTGCTTAAGAGCACTTTGGAAGTATCCAGGGACCTAATTTTTGTTGAACGAATATGTCTGGTGCCTTCTTTCTAGATAGGGGTCCCTAGGGGGCTGAACCTGATGAGGGACCAGAGGGGCATGTTGAGGAGGTGGCGCCTGATCGTCTCGCCTAGGTGGGGGTGGTGCATTGCGCAGGGGAACTTGTCGATTCTGAGGCAGTCGATGCTGGGCAGGAGCCTGCGCTTGAGGTGGAGGACCTCTACGGGGTTGCAGGGCTGGTGCTGTTGGCAGTAATTCCAGCTGTCTGGGGGATTCTATTTGGGCTACCGTGGTGGGTTCAGCTCTAGATGTCCTCCTAGATGGGATCATAGGGGGCAACGGACGCGCCTGACTAGCCTATTGCAGGGCCTCCTCAAGGCACTGAGCCTTATCTGAGAAGTCCCAGAACCCACCAGGGTAGTTCTGGGTAATCAGGGAAGGTACCAACTCCATTTTAATGTTCCCTACACACATCGTCAGTAATTTCTCTTGAGTCAGTGGCATATCGAGGGAGTAGGTAATCCCTTCCACCGAGCGATGAAATCTGCGACTCGCTCATCAGGCCTTTTCTTGCACTTGAAGAGGTCTGGAATGATGGTATTTCACATGGTGGAGCTTAACTGGTATAGAAACTGCTGGCAGAGATCCTCCCAACCGGTCACAGATCCGATAGGGAGCTGGCTGTACTAAACGAATATTGGACCTTCCAATGTCTTCCCGAAACACCGGAGCTTGGAGGCTTCTTGGTGGCCCGGAGTCCCCAGCATGGGGCCACACCTAGAGGGAAAGTGGTCCAAATGCTGCGGCGGGTCCCCTGTCCCTTTGAAGGGCGAGAAAGTGGGATTACAAAAACCCAGGGGTGTGGGCATATCATCCACCCACATGGGGTATGGCTTCCCATCCGGTGGGACTTCCACCTGCCACATTTCCAACGCTTCGAGGCGGGAGATGAGTTCCGCTATAAGATCATCCAGGTGGAGTTCCCTGTCTTGATGGGGATCCCTAATCACAAGTGCATTTCCAGGTTCTTCGACACGGTAGATAACTTCGGCGGCTCATGGAGCAACTGGCGGAATGACCTATGGGGCGACCAGGGGAACCTAGACTGGATTTTTCAGATTGCCCCTTCGTTCAGGAGGGTTTGGCTCACGCCCTCTTGCCGTAAGTTTCGGCTTCTGCAGGGTCTGTGGAAGTAGCCTGATCGGGGTTGCTCGGAGGCACCTCACTGAGGGGAAATTGTTCCTACACCTGTTGCCCCGGCTTGGGATTACCATAGTCGGGTCGCCGCTCTATAGCGCGCTCGTCCAAGAGTTCGTCAACCATCCTCTTCTACCAAGAATGCTGCTGGAATAATGTGGCCTTCTTGGGGTCTTCGTTCGTCTTTGGTACAGAGGCGGATGGGTTGGAGTGTTTGACAGTTCCGACATGCTCCTTACTCTTACCGGCATTTCGACTGAGTACCAGCGACTCGGTGGGTATAGGGAGGCCTAGAATGTTCCTCTGCTGACAGGTAACCCTCCCTGATGGGTCTAGCAGTGGCGGAATTCCCTTGGAGGGTATGTCCCCCTCAAGAAATTCAAACTCATCTTCCTTGTCCACTATGTCAGCCATGTGGACTGCGACCCCTCTCGAGGG
The DNA here is from genome assembly GCA_963277665.1 of Viscum album. Lineage (NCBI taxonomy): Eukaryota > Viridiplantae > Streptophyta > Magnoliopsida > Santalales > Viscaceae > Viscum > Viscum album. The sequence continues at coordinate 817,740,830 of OY728141.1, read as the reverse complement.
CATTTCCTCGATGTCGCATAACATATTGGGTTTCCGTCAGATAGGGCTGAAGAGGAGAGCGGCATAGTATCCCTAACCACGGACATGCACATGGGGGGTAGCTTCCCTGATGAATATGCGGAGTACTTTGTAACTCTGGATGCATTTTTGTTGATGGGTGCTCTGACTGTCACGACCCGACCTCGGGCCCGTGCCGTGACTACCCCAAGCCCACCTTCCATAGGCCAGGGGCTGGCGACTAGCACCAAGGCGTAAAATCCCGGTAAACAGGGAAGGCATTGCCTTTATAAGTAACAACCACCACAGAGTCAGCAAGCAGAAAGTAACTACCAAGTGTAGAAGAGTAAAGGGGGCCGGAATACAAGCCCAACTGAAAGTACAACTGAAAAGGGTAAAGAACAGCAACTGAAGAAAAGACGGCGGCCTCGTGTCGTCCACTGGCAATCCCACCTGAAGGGTGGGTACAGATAGCCTCCAGGCTCCTCGGGTCCCACGTCCGCTCCGAGTACGTCCCGCCCAGTGGTCCACCTCCAGGTACCGTCCTGCTCCACGCCCCAACCGTGATCAGCGCTGTCCGTCGTCTGCATCCAACACAACATGGTGCGGGCATAGCCCGTGCAGGGGTGAGTATAAGCTACTCAGTAAGGACCCCGAGACCCCCGAAGGTCTCCCGAAATCCACAAAGGATATAGCACAAAAGGAAGGTGCAATCACGAAGTAACATCTGACTCGACTTAGGTATATGCCCATAAATATACCTAAGTCCCCAATTCTAGCTCTGCTCACGAGCTCAAGAACAACTCAATTCACACAGGAAAGCAAGACTCAAATCCACAAAGGAGAGTAAACAGTAAATCCACATAGGATAGTTCAACACATTCCACAAAGGAGAGTAACATAAGATTCAGCTCAACCAGGTATACTTTTTCAGATGACGTCAAAGATGATCACTGATCCATCTAAGTCGTCGGACCCACGAAGGATCGATAGGTACTAACCCCCGCAAAAGACCCACACAGGATCGGGCTCACACAGAACCTGTAGGCAGTGGCTCTCACAGAACCGGTAGTAAGGACCCACACAGGATCGGGCCCACACAGGACCTGTAGCACTGATCCACGTAGGATCGCTGAGTGCAGTAGTCGACGCAGTCCACTGAGGATCTCTGCACAGTCGTCGCCGCAGTCCACGAAGGATCTCTGCTCTGTCGTCGTCGCAGTCCACGGAGGATCTCTGCTCTGTCGTCGAAGTCACAGCCAGCACTAGGGTTCCCGCACACAGCGAGCTCATTTAGGAGGGTCCGCTCCACAAGCCGAGAGGCTGATACATCAACTGACACGTAGTCCAAAGTTGATGTATCCAAAAGTTCCGTATCGACAACAGGATCTCAACGCAACAGACGGCGCGTCAATCGGACGCCCGGTCTGAGAGTTATTGGCATTTTCGTCCCAGGGGCCCGGTTGGTTTTTAGGGCAAAACCAACCCGACCGTACTCCGCCTGTGTCCGATCCTCGGGCGGAGTATGCCAAAAGTTCCGTCTCACTTAGAGGAAACTACCACAGCTGACGGTACGTCGATCGGACGTCCGTAGCTCAAGTTATGAGCGTTTCCGCTCCGAGGGCCCGGTTGGTTTCGTGTACGAACCAACCCGGCCGAACCCAATGTCTTCCAAAACCTTGAGTGTAATATACCGAAACGACCGTATCGATCCAAGGATCGCGTAGCCGCTGACGGTTCGTCAATCGGAGGTCCTAGGCCCAAGATATGGGCAAAAGACCGGAGAGTGCCCGAAAACGGGGGTTCTGGGCCCGGGGCGACCCGGCCCGAACCCCCCCTGGGGGTCGGCCGAACCGGGTCGACCCGACCCGGCCCGGCCGACCGGACCGGCCGGCTCGACCTCGGCCGAGCGGCCAAGGGGCGCCGCGGGTTTGACCCGCGGCTTAGGTGGAACGCGGCCCGTGCGGGCCCCGTGTTGGGTGGCCGGACCGCGGACGCGGTCCGGCAGTTCGCCGCCGCCGCGGCCGAGCCGTGGCGGATCCTCCGGCGGCGCGCCGGGCGCCGCCGCCCCCGGTCTCCGGCGCCGCCGCGCCGGCGACCCGCGCCGCCGCCCCCTTCCGCGGGCCGCCGGAGTTGCTCCGGTGGCCCGATTCCTCTCCCGTCTGCGCCGTTGCTCCTCCCGGGGGCCGATCTTCACTGCGGGATCAACGGATCGCCCTTGCCGCACGGTTCGTCATCGCTTGCCAAAACCGCACACGAAAAGGATCGGCGGAGGGTTGTCGGGTCTTGTTCGTTAGACCCGCACCCTCCGTGTTAGTCATAAACAACGGGAGAAAGGGGCTACAACAATTTTTAATCAAGATAAAAATTGTTCACTTCTTTTTCTTTTAAACGGCAATTCAATTTTTAATTAATTGAAAAAATATTCATGCCGGTTCTTTATTCAAAAAGAAATAAAAACACGGGAATGAATCATCAAGAATTAAATCCCTACCTTGTCGTCGTCGTCGGACGAGAGGTCGTCGCAGATTTGGTGATCGTCGCGGAAGAGACGCTCGTCGCACCGCGGGAAGGAGTCGCACCGACGATCTCCGGATCAAGATCAAACGGAATTAATTAATTTAAATCCGTTGATATCGAATTATAAAAAGGGAGAATTTAGAAGATTCGATTCTCACCTTTAACCGCCGTTCATAGGTTCGCCGCGGAAGAAGAAGCGCCGAAGAAGAAGAAGAAGGTCGCGGAAAAAGTTTGTCGACGTCGCGGATCACGGTGTGCGTCGTCGAATTTTGGTTCCGGCGTTCTTCGCGTTCTTCGCGTTCTTCGCGTTCTTCGCGTTCTTCGCGGGGAGGGTGGAGGCCCAGAGAATAAAGAGTAATCCTCCAAAATAGACACGTTGGTCTATTTTATTATTTTTCCAACAAACGCAAATGCGTAAGTAACGACCCATCAGTTCGTTGAATTAATTCAATGAACGAAACAGCCCATTTAATTCACGAAATAAACCGCTCAATTAAATGGTCTGTTAAGAATTTATGAAAACGCGTCGGTTGACTTTTCAGTTACTTTGACGGGTTTTCGCGGGTGCGTTACTTAGCGGAAGAAACGGCGGGGCTCGTGCGGGCCCCACCGCTCAAATATCCTACCAAGGGGTAGGGAATTTCCGGATAGCACCCTATCCACTTTAACTCAGTTCAAGTGGCTTCCAAGTGACTTCCAAGCGGCTTAAGTGAAATAAAATAAAGTTGTCGCACAACCTTTATTTTATTTCCGACTTAAAGCCCAAAATTTTAAAAACCATGGTTGAGCAAACGAAACTCCGGAAGAGGCGTTTCTAAGAAAATACCGGTGCTGGGATTTCATCGGTGCCCTCAGAATTCGATTCCGGGCACCGGTTCAAAAGATAGAAAACTCGCTCGTCCGTTCACTGAACGTACCTGAGCCAAACTTCGGAAATTGATTCCGGGCACACCGGGCCTCGGAATCAGGTGCCGTCTGAAGCTGCGCTCTTGTAAAATTCCAAAGAAAATTAAGAAAAAAAATTCCTTGAAATTTGCGGGTCTTTACATTACTCCCACCTCAGGGCTTTACGTCCCCGTAAAGATACATCAAAAACTAGGGGAACAAATGGGGGTACTGAGCACGCATCTGAGCCTCCCGCTCCCAAGTGCTCTCCTGGAGGTTCCCGTGCTACCATCTGACGCGCACAAGAGGAATCGACCGCCCACGTAGGACCCGCTCCTGTCGATCCTCGATCTCCACTGGGACCTCCGCAAAAGTCACCCCATCGTCCACATCCAGCTCCCCAAAGTAAATGATGTGCGTCGGGTCATGTACGTATCTCCTCAGCTGAGACACGTGGAAGACGTCGTCCACCCGGTGCAACTGAGGTGGTAGAGCCAGGCGATAAGCCACCTCTCCTATCCTGCTGAGGACCTGGAAAGGCCCGATGAAGCGTGGAGACAACTTTCCGCCTCGGCCAAATCTCCGTAAACCACGTCAAGGTGAGACAGACAAAAAGACGTGGTCGCCATCCTCGAACTCTAGTGGCCTCCGCCTCCTGTCAGCATATGACTTCTGCCAGCTCTGAGCTGTCCTCATCCTCTCCTGGATGATCTGGACCTTCTCTGTCGTGGCTCGGACCATCTCTGGTCCCACGAGTGCTGACTCCCCAGGGTCTGTCCAGCACAACGGTGATCTGTAGGGTCTGCCGTACAACGCCTCGTATGGTGCCATCCCGATGGTGGAGTGGTAGCTGTTGTTGTACGCGAACTCCACCAAGGGTAGGTGGTCCTCCCAGCTGCGACCAAAGTCGAGAACACATGCACGGAGCATGTCCTCGAGTGTCGTATGGTCCTCTCAGTCTGACCATCCGTCTGAGGGTGGAAGGCTGTGCTCAGATGGAGCCGCGTCCCGAACGCCTCCTGCAACCCCTTCCAAAGCCGGGAAGTGAAATGAGCATCTCGATCGGAGACGATAGACGATGGCACACCGTGAAGCCGTACGATCTCCTGGACGTAAAGACGTCCCAAGCTCTCCACTGAGCCCTGCTCTCTGATGGGTAAGAAGTGTGCCGACTTGGTGAGTCGGTCGACAATCACCCAAATGGAGTCGTGACCTCTGGAAGTGCGTGGAAGTCCAGTCACGAAGTCCATAGATATGCCGTCCCACTTCCACTCCGGGACCTCCAAGGGCTGTACCAAGCCTGCTGGTACCTGATGCTCTGCCTTCACCAGCTAGCAGGTGAGGCATCGTGAAACGAACTCTGCCACAACTTTCTTCATGCCCGGCCACCAGTGCTGTCGTCTGAGATCCTGGTACATCTTCGCCACTCCGGGATGCACCGCCAAGGGAGAAGTGTGAAACTCTCTCAGCACCTCCTCTCGTAAAGCGACTGGTACGAAGGTACGTCCTCTGAAAAGGATGTCGTGCTCTGCTCCAAGGGAGAAGCCATCAGGCGCCTGACCTGAGGATATCAGTGCACGACGGGTCTCACAGTCAGCGTCCCCACGCTGAGCCTCTCTGACCCGCTGTAGAAGTGGAGGAGAGACTGTGAGAGACTGAAGAAAGGCTGCTCCGTCTCTATCCACGAAGGATATCTGTAAGGAGGCTAGCTGCTCCGTCGCCTCCTCAAGTAGCTGAATGCCCGTCCTCCTGCTGAGGGCATCGGCTACCACGTTCCCCTTCCCAGGAGTATAGACTATCTCAAATCCATAGTCCTGGAGGAACTCAAGCCATCTCCGCTGTCTCAGGTTCAGGTCCTTCTGAGAGAAGATAATCCTGAGACTCTGGTGGTCAGAAAAGACTGTGAAGCGCTCGCCCATCAGATAGTGCCGCCAAGTCTTCAGAGCGAAGACCACTGCTGCTAACTCCAGGTCATGAGTGGCGTAGTTCTGCTCATGCGGCCTCAACTGACGTGATCCGTAGGCGATCACGGCCCTCTCCTGCATCAGGACGCACCCGAGTCCAGTCCCTGATGCATCGCAGTAAACTACGTATCCAACTCCCTCCTCAGGCAACCTCAAGATAGGTGTGCTGGTCAATCTCAGTCTCAGCTCCTGGAAGCTCTGCTGACATCTGTCTGACCACACAAAGGGTTTCCCCTTCTTTGTCAAGGCTGAGAGTGGTGCTGCAACTCTGGAGAAGTCTGGCACAAATCTCTGATAGTATCCGGCTAGGCCCAAGAAGCTCCGCACCTCCGTCACGCTCCTGGGTGGCTCCCAAGCTAGCACTGCCTCGATCTTCGCGGGATCCACTGCAACTCCCGCCTCAGAGATGACGTTCCCAAAGAAATGGACCTCACGTAACCAGAATTGTCATTTTGAGAGCTTGCCATAAAGCTGGTGCTCTCGGAGTGTGTCTAGCACAACTCGCAGGTGGTAGGCATTCTCCTCCTCAGTCGTCGAGTATACCAAAATGTCGTCAATGAAGACCACGACAAATCGGTCGAGGTATGGCTGGAAGATCATGTTCATGAGGCTCATGAACACTGCTGGAGCATTGGTTACGCCGAACGGCATAACCAAGAACTCATAATGGCCATACCGACACCTGAAGGCCGTCTTCTGCACGTCCTCGTCTCGAACTCTGACCTGATGATAGCCTGACCGGAGGTCTATCTTCGAGAACCACCGCGCTCCCTTGAGCTGATCGAAGAGGTCATCAATCCGTGGCAGCGGATACTTGTTCCTCACTGTCACCTGGTTCAGGCGACGATAGTCGACACACAGTCGCAAGCTCCCGTCCGCCTTCTTGGCGAACAATATCGGGGAAGCCCAGGGTGAAACACTGGGTCGGATAAACCCCTTGCTCTGCAAGTCCTCCAACTGTACCCGCATCTCTCAAAGCTCGGCGGGGGCCATCCGATATGCTGGAGTAGATATCAGGGCTGTCCCAGGGTACAAGTTGATGTAAAAGTCTACCTCTCTACGAGGAGGTAGCCCTGGAACGTCGTCGGGAAAGACGTCCACGTACTGGTCCACCACTGCAGGAAAAACTGGACTCCGCACGTCCACTGCTCCTAGGATGAGGCCAGCCAACTGATGAGAGATGGGCTGCACTCTCCTCCGCGGAAGTCCATCCTGTGCTGCAAAGGTTCCCTTCTCGCCGGTGAAGGTAAACATGCTCCCGTCGGTGCGAACACATCGCACATTGCGCCTAAAACAGTCGATCTGGGCATGAACCGTGGATAGCCAATCCATGCCCAAGATGACGTCGTAAGGCCTCGACGCCGCTACAAGGAGATCCCAGCCGAAGCTCTCGCCTCCTAGAGTAAGCTCACACTACCGGCACCAGTGCGTAATCGTCGAGTCTACTCCCGTAGGAGTCTCTAGCCGTAAGGATCGAGCCAACGGCTCAGTCGGAATCTCCAAGCTCCGAACAAGGGCAGAGGCTATGAAAGAGTGACTCTCTCCTGTGTCTATAAGTACTGCAGCAAGGGTGGAATAGACACAGATCGTACCTCGAATCATCTCTGGCATGTTGGGGTCGTAGGCCTCCACTTCCTGGAGCTGGGCCTGTCCCTGCCCACCAGCTCCCTGTGGTCAAGGTGGCCCTCCTGGTGGTGGTGGGGGTAGAGCTTGGAAGCGTCGCCCACCACACGCTGCTCGGCCAGCTCCTCTGCCTCGTCCGCCTCCTCCCTGCGGACCGCCACGGTCGACCCTCTGCCTCTGCCTGGGTGGCCCCTCCACCGTCTGCTGCTCCTCTGATCGGCGAGTCGGGCAGTCACGAGCCATGTGACCCTGCCCGCCGCAGGAGTAGCATAGCCTGCCTCTCGGAAGGCTGGCACTCCACTGTGTGCCCCGCACTGCTGAGCCGGTGTCCTGAGGCCGTCTGCGTGGGGGTCTGGTCTGCCTGGACCCAAGAGTCATCCGTCGGCTACCTGCTGTCGAAGACTCAGCTACCTGCCGCCCTGCGCTAGGTCTCGCCGCTGAAGAAGGCTCTTCCAGGAAGCTCTCGATCAGGAGGGCTCGCTCCAGTACTCCCGCCTGGGTCGGAATGCTGAGGGAGATCAGCGACGCCCGAATCTCCTGCCGCAAGCCCTGCTCGAAGGTCCGGGCCCGGAAGAAGGGGTCTCGTACCATGTCGGTCGAGTAGCGAGATAGGTCAGTGAACCTCGCCGCGTACTGAGCGACCATCATGCTGCCCTGGCGCAGCTGGAGAAGCTCCTGGATGCGCACCGCTCGGAGGGTGGCCGGGACGAACTCAGAGCGGAAGAGGCTCTCGAAGTCCGTCCAGATCATGGATGCCTCATCGTGAACCTGGAGCATCAAGCTCCACCATCGTCCTGCCGCCGCCTGCAGGAGGCTCTCCGCGAGAATCACCATGAGATCCGCTGGTGTCCTCACTAGCCTAAAGATCCGTACCACCGCCTCTAGCCAGTCCTCGGCGGCCTGGGGGTCCGTCTCACCGCGAAACCTGGGCGGTCGCTGGCTCTGAAACTCATGCAGTGCCCTGAGGCGACGTGCATCGTCAGCGTCTGGTACTGGTAGCATCGGTGGCTCGGCGGGTAAAGCTACCGCCGGTGCCACTGCTGGCAAAGGGCCCTGCACCGAGGCCTCGTCGCTCGGTGGGCTGCCGTCGCTCCCTACACTCAGAACCCTAGCTGGCTGTCGTCGCGGGGCCATCCTGAAAAGGAGAACAAGAGAACCACAGTCAGAACAATATACCTGGTGAGCTGGCACAAGTAATCACAAGGAAAACATGAGACTTTCATGAAGCAGATCAGTATACCCGGTGAGCTGACACAATTAATCACAAAGAAAACATGGAACCCACACGCAATCAATGTTTTCATGCATTAAGTCGGAAATCAGGAGTCAGGGTCCTGGTGTACGGATACGTCGGCCGCCGCACCAACACTGGGCTCCCTGAACTGATAACCACACTCAATACACTAAACACTATTGCTTCATATAGGAAGAAAAGACGATCAGAGTCTGCGGTAGAACCGACCGCCTCTGATACCAATTTGTCACGACCCGACCTCGGGCCCGTGCCGGGACTACCCCAAGCCCGCCTTCCATAGGCCAGGGGCTGGCGACTAGCACCAAGGCGTAAAATTCCGGTAAACAGGGAAGGCATTGCCTTTATAAGTAACAACCACCACAGAGTCAGCAAGCGGAAAGTAACTACCAAGTGCAGAAGAGTAAAGGGGGCCGGAATACAAGCCCAACTGAAAGTACAACTGAAAAGGGTAAAGAACAGCAACTGAAGAAAAGACGGCGGCCTCGTGTCGTCCACTGGCAATCCCACCTGAAGGGTGGGTACAGATAGCCTCCAGGCTCCTCGGGTCCCACGTCCGCTCCGATCACGTCCCGCCTAGTGGTCCACCTCCAGGTACCGTCCTGCTCCACGCACCAACCGTGATCAGCGCTGTCCGTCGTCTGCATCCAACACAACAAGGTGCGGGCATAGCCCGTGCAGGGGTGAGTATAAGCTATTCAGTAAGGACCCTGAGACCCCCGAAGGTCTCCCGAAATCCACAAAGGATATAGCACAAAAGGAAGGTGCAATCACGAAGTAACATCTGACTCGACTTAGGTATATGCCCATACATATACCTAAGTCCCCAATTCTAGCTCTGCTCACGAGCTCAAGAACAACTCAATCCACACAGGAAAGCAAGAATCAAATCCACAAAGGAGAGTAAACAGTAAATCCACATAGGATAGTTCAACACATTCCACAAAGGAGAGTAACATAAGATTCAGCTCAACCAGGTATACTTTTTCAGATGACGTCAAAGATGATCACTGATCCATCTAAGTCATCGGACCCACGAAAGATCGATAGGTACTAACCCCCGCAAAAGACCCACACAGGATCGGGCTCACACAGAACCTGTAGGCAGTGGCTCTCACAGAACCGGTAGTAAGGACCCACACAGGATCGGGCCCACACAGGACCTGTAGCACTGATCCACGTAGGATCGCTGAGTGCAGTAGTCGACGCAGTCCACTGAGGATCTCCGCACAGTCATCTCCGCAGTCCACGAAGGATCTCTGCTCTGTCGTCGTCGCAGTCCACGGAGGATCTCTGCTCTGTCGTCGAAGTCACAGCCAGCACTAGGGTTCCCGCACACAGCGAGCTCGTTTAGGAGGGTCCGCTCCACGAGCCGAGAGGATGATACATCAACTGACACGTAGTCCGAAGTTGATGTATCCAAAAGTTCCGTATCGACAACAGGATCTCAACGCAACAGACGGCGCGTCAATCGGACGCCCGGTCTGAGAGTTATTGGCATTTTCGTCCCAGGGGCCCGGTTGGTTTTTAGGGAAAAACCAACCCGACCGTACTCCGACTGTGTCTGATCCTCGGGCGGAGTATGCCAAAAGGTCCGTCTCACTTAGAGGAAACTACCACAGCTGACGGTACGTCGATCGGACGTCCGTAGCTCAAGTTATGAGCGTTTCCGCTCTGAGGGCCCGGTTGGTTTCGTGTACGAACCAACCCGGCCGAACCCAAAGTCTTCCGAAACCTTGAGTGTAATATACCAAAACGACCGTATCGATCCAAGGATCGCGTAGCCGCTGACGGTTCGTCAATCGGAGGTCCTAGTCCCATGATATGGGCAAAAGACCGGAGAGGGCCCGAAAACGGGGGTTCCGGGCCCGGGGCGACCCGGCCCGGCCCGGCCGACCGGACCGGCCGGCTCGACCTCGGCCGAGCGGCCAAGGGGCGCCGCGGGTTTGACCCGCGGCTTAGGTGGAACGCGGCCCGCGCGGCCCGCGTGTTGGGTGGCCGGACCGCGGACGCGGTCCGGCGGTTCGCCGCCGCCGCGGCCGAGCCGCGGCAGATCCTCCGGCGGCACGCCGGGCGCCGCCGCCCCCGGTCTCCGGTGGCCCGATTCCTCTCCCGTCTGCACCGTTGCTCCTCCCGGGGGCAGATCTTCACTGCGGGATCAACGGATCGCCCTTGCCGCACGGTTCGTCGTCGCTTGCCAAAACCGCACCCGAAAAGGATCGGCGGAGGGTTGTCGGGTCTTGTTCGTTAGACCCGCACCCTCCGCGTTAGTCATAAACAACGGGAGAAAGAGGCTACAACAATTTTTAATCAAGATAAAAATTGTTCACTTCTTTTTCTTTTAAACGCCAATTCAATTTTTAATTAATTGAAAAAATATTCATGCCGGTTCATTATTCAAAAAGAAATAAAAACACGGGAATGAATCATCAAGAATTAAATCCCTACCTTGTCGTCGTCGTCGGACGAGAGGTCGTCCCAGATTTGGTGATCGTCGCGGAAGAGACGCTCGTCGCACCGTGGGAAGGAGTCGCGCCGACGATCTCCGGATCAAGATCAAACGGATTTAATTAATTTAAATCCGTTGATATCGAATTATAAAAAGGGAGAATTTAGAAGATTCGATTCTCACCTTTAACCGCCGTTCGTAGGTTCGCCGCGAAAGAAGAAGCGCCGAAGAAGAAGAAGAAGGTCGCGGAAAAAGTTTGTCGACGTCGCGGATCACGGTGTGCGTCATCGAGTTTTGGTTCCGGCGTTATTCGCGTTCTTCGCGTTCTTCGCGTTCTTCACGTTCTTCGCGTTCTTCGCGGGGAGGGTGGAGGCCCAGAGAATAAAGAGTAATCCTCCAAAATAGACACGTTGGTCTATTTTATTATTTTGCCAACAAACGCAAATGCGTAAGTAACAACCCATCAGTTCGTTGAATTAATTCAATGAACGAAACAACCCATTTAATTCACGAAATAAACCGCTCAATTAAATGGTCTGTTAAGAATTTAAGAAAACACGTCGGTTGACATTTCAGTTAATTTGACGGGTTTTCGCGGGTGCGTTACTTAGCGGAAGAAACGGCGGGGCTCGTGCAGGCCCCACCGCACAAATATCCTACCAAGGGGTAGGGTATTTCCGGATAGAACCCTATCCGCTTTAACTCAGTTCAAGTGGCTTCCAAGTGACTTCCAAGCGGCTTAAGTGAAATAAAATAAAGTTGTCGCACAACCTTTATTTTATTTCCGACTTAAAGCCCAAAATTTTAAAAACCACGGTTGAGCAAACGCAACTCCGGAAGAGGCGTTTCTAAGCAAATACCGGCGCTGCGATTTCATCGGTGCCCTCAGAATTCGATTCCGGGCACCGGTTCAAAAGATAGAAAAACCCGCTCGTCCGTTCACTGAACGTACCCAAGCCAAACTTCGGAAATTGATTCCGGGCACACCAGGCCTCGGAATCAGGTGCCGTATGAAGCTGCGCTCTTGTAAAATTCCAAAGAAAATTAAGAAAAAAATTTCCTTGAAATTTGCGGGTCTTTACACTGACGGCCTAGTGACTCAGGATGCTGGGCCAGAGGGAGTGCAGCCAAATCGATCAGGCAGCATTGCTCGCCGATTTCCTCAAAGTGATCTCGACTTTTGGGGTACATCACCTGCTCATAACGACGGCGGAAGTGTGTTTCCCATAAGATTAGGCAAAAGCACCCCACTTCATCTGGGGTAAGGAACTCTAGTGCGTGGAAGTTCGGTGCCGCCGTCAGACAGAACATCTCCTGAAAGTGATCCACTGCGAGAATGCTCTAGAAGCTCCTGGGTTCGGACTCGGGATCTGGCCCTGTATTTCCCCACTCATCAAACGGAGGCGTCTGAGGGACCGGTTGCGGTACTGAGGTGGACCGCTGGGATAGTAAACATGGTGGTGGAGAATATAGCGAATGGGCTGACTGACCGCCGAATTCTGGGCCATCCTCTGAAGAGTGAGGTGACCTGACCACGATATCACGATACGATGTGAGGATAGCCATAGCTTCAGGTGCAGGAGTCGCGGTCACCGGTGATGGGTTACGCTATTTCTCTGTCGTCGTTGGTCCCCAAAACAGCTCCCCGTGATCTCTAGTAGAGGTAGAGAGCGCTTCTGGTGACAACGGTGGCGACTGCAGAGTCGGGACCTGCGGAATTTCCATGATTTCTTCCTCTAGGATGTACCTATGGAGGGAGGCAGGAATCCGATGGACCTCACATTCCGGGAGAATGAGGTTGACGCGCCTGGTTCCTGCCCCAGTTCTTGACATGGAGGAGCGGGGAGAAGGTTCCATCGCTGAGTCGCATTATGCTACAGAATCCGAGAAACGGGTAGGTTTGATCTCCACCCGGGCCTTCGCAAGACTCTTCTTGTGGTGGGGACGACCCGCTCTTCTACCCCGAGGTGGCTCTTCGGGACAAGGTTGATTCTCAATATGTAGTGTTGGGGCGACACTGGTGCATTGGCGGAGAGGGCCCCCGCTCGAGGTGGTCAGGGTGTGAGGGGCACCAGGGAAAATGTCGAAGGGTACATGGGGAGGACCTCCATGGATGGTGCGGGAAGAGCCAGGCTGACCTTCACTTCTCAAGTTGTCGGGGCGACGATGAACTTTTCTAGTTGGAGAGAGGACATAGGGAGGACCCCTACATTGAAGAAGGACTGGATGGATAGTGCCTTCAAATCGGTGGTTGGGGGTAGGAGGAGGGACCCCATAACCTGTATAATGGGCGCGGGAGAGGTTTCCACGCCTAGAATCACTGCCGCTGAGTGGGTATTCCTTCTGGATGGGGGTAGCCTGAGGCATACCTCCGTGACAAGCTTTGGAGCAGGGAAAGCCCACGCTCTGTGGAACGGTGATACAGAGAGGACCTTCGTATGGAGTGAAGTTATCACGGATTGGTTCGCGGTAATCATCGCTCGGGCTTGCGACCCCGAGAGTCAACCCAGCCTACCCGTGGGGCGGCTGAGGCCTCGATCTCGTTCGGGTGAAGGGGTGCCCCTGCTCAGTGTATGAAGGAACTCCATGATGCACGTTGGCGGTGGCTTGGGCCACATTAGCTGTTGACGTCAACACACCTTGATGAGCATCCTCAGCTCGGGCCCGGCGCTGACGCCGGGTTAGACGGGCTAGTGCAGGTGGTGTAGGGGCGTAGCCTACCTGCTCTTCTAGCAAAGCTGTTCGGCGGCGCTGATGCATCCAGGTGGGATAACTTGTTGGAGCCCCTAACTTGGGACTCTGAACGGGCCGAGCTGAACATTACCCGTCTCATCAGCATAAGGAGAGGAGTCGTTGAGGCGTTCCAAGGATAGGCTTCTGAAATGATTGAACGTTGGTGTGGGGAGTAGGGGCTCCCTGCACGGCATGTTAGGGTGGCGTTGACGGTGGGGCCAGGATGCCTCCAGGTCCAGGCGGGCCATATCTCGAGTTGGGATGACCCCTTCCTCCTCGTACATGCGTACAAGGTTGTTGATCACCCTCCGTTGGATGATCTCTGATGGGGAGAGGGGACGTGGGCGCCCCATATTCACGGATATAGAGGCCTTCGTGACAGCAGCAGAGCCATGTGGGGTGGCTGTGCCGGTATTTCCCCTACCCCTGCGTAGGCGAGCAGGCGGTGATCGCGTCTCCATAGCAGCAACCTAGTTCTTGGGAAACAGAGAGATCATCTCATCAACACTGTGAGGAAAAGGGTTGACAACCAGTACCCCAGCGTCATTCCATTCTCTATATCTGTAAGAAGGATCCATGTCAAATTGTTGCAGAACGGAATGCACCACGTTCTACTGCCCCAATTTCCGGTGAGATTCACGCCATGCCCGCCATTTTCCTGGCAGGACCTGGTGATGGATATCTGGATCCGGTGACACGTCAATCTACTGGTGTATCGAACGCTGCTAATCTACACATTGAGGAGAAGACCTTCACGTCGGGTTCACCATTTCTGTTTCCGACGCTTTCGCCGAGGTGCGCGCATCCGTCTGTGGCGGACGAGGACGCACCCCATTGTTTCCCCACATTCCCGCTTTCCAAAGATGGGTGACATTTACTCCTTGTTCAGGGACGTTTTCTCCTTGATCGAAACAAGATGATGGGATGTCAGTTCTTCCTCCAATGGATTCCTCCTCGAAACTCATCACCTAGTCTGGGTCTCCCTCATAGATTTAATATGTTGTTCGTGAAACTCTTCCCAGTACCATGTTTCCATGGACGTCGGTTAATTACACGGCTTCTGTCGGAACATTCCAAAGGGTCCAGTCAGGGCAGCAACCTTCGGTCGGGGGAGTAGTCATATCGAGGCATCAGTAGCGTGTCTGGATGCTGGGGAACTGGCATGTCGGTCTTTTGTCCGTTGTCATGGGACTTCTCAAGGGCATGGAGGCCAGATGCAGCCCACATCGAGTGCGGGGAATTATATGTCGTAGACATGTATCTGAGGTTTTCCCCAGCTTCCTGTGTTTAACACAGGGTATGTCGCAGGTTTAACATCCAGCAGAGATGGTTCGGCCTTGTCAAAACACTAGCTGTAGTGAATCAACATGATTTTAATTTCCCTTGAAGGGAGAAATATCGGGGCCAACCCATGGGTGGCTTCTTGAACGTTGTGAAGAGGAGCGGAACGACATGATCTTGCCGGGATATGATGATCTGGGTGAGAATCAGGGTGGATAATAGATGGCTGAATGAAGTGGATGGGGGAATGCAATGGGACCATTGCAAGGGCGATGGTGAAGTTGGTCTTGAGCCTCAACAAGGCCTCCTACGTATCCCCGTGGTAGGGAATCAAAGTCTGCGTAGTTCGGGATGGTGCCGGTTGACCGACTCGAATGTGGACCTTGGTCCAATGGGCATTGTTAGTGAACCGACGTGAATGAGGAGGACCAGGGGGTCCCAGTGGTGGTGGTATTGAACATCGTGGAGGCTTCCTACGTACCATGCCTTAGCACGGATCAAATACCACATAGTTCAAGTTGGACACAATGACATGCTGCTGGACCGGAATGCCATTTAGCGTCGTGCGGGACGAAGATGAACCCTTACGTGAAGATGATCCTGGGGGTCCACTTGTGATGGGTGTTGGCGAACCAATGTGAAGAAGGGACCTTGGTCCGATGGGAGATGGGCTTGAGCCTCAGGGAGGATTCCTACGTACCATGCATTGACATGGATCAAAGACCCCGTAGTTCATAGGGTTTCATCGGTGAACAGACGTGAAAGTAGACCCAGGGGTCCACTATTGGTGGGATTGAACCTCATGGAGGCTTCCTACGTACATTACTTGACAAGGATCAAAGACCTCGTAGTTCAAAAGGGTGAGTCACAACGGCTTGCCGTCGGACTGGGGTGCAGTTTAACGTCATGCAGGACGAGGATGAATTTGACGTGAATAAATGATGGGTCGGCTTGAACCTCTGGGAGGATTCCTACAAACCATTCCTTGACATAGATCAAAGACCTCGTAGTTCGGAGGGTTTCATCGGTGAACCGACGTGAATGTAGACCCAGGGGTCCACTAGTGGTGGGCTTGAACCTCGT
Organism: Viscum album; assembly: GCA_963277665.1. Classification (NCBI taxonomy): domain Eukaryota; kingdom Viridiplantae; phylum Streptophyta; class Magnoliopsida; order Santalales; family Viscaceae; genus Viscum; species Viscum album. The sequence goes on along the minus strand of OY728141.1, from coordinate 817,725,043 downwards.
AGAGGCTTCCTACATATCATGCCTTGACATGGATCAAAGACAACGTAGTTCAAAATGGTCACAACGGCTTGCCGCTGGACCATAATGTAGTTTAACATCATGCTAGACGAGCATGGGACCCGACGTGAAGAAATGACGGGTGGGCTTGAACCTCTGGGAGGCTTCCTACGTACCATGCCTTGACACGGATCAAAGACCTCATATTTCAGGTGGGTTTGTAGTTTAATGTCATGCGGGACAAGGGGACATAGTTTAACGTCATGTTGGATGAGGTATTTTCATGGCCAATGCTTACTCTAATCCCACGTGAGTCATTCTCAGTGTGAAAAATAAGAGGCACCAAGGACTTGACGATCACGCTGCGAAGGGTGCGTCTGTGAGAATCGAATAGGGGATTATGCTTTAGGTGGCCCATGGTGCTAGGACTTATTCCAGGAGGGAGGCCTGAGGGTGAAAAAGCGTAGCAGGAGAGGGATTTGGGACCGAAGAAAGGAGGAGCCTCGTTCCCCATCACGCCCTCCGCTGGCTTTGGGGGCCAAAGATGAAAGGAGGAGCTCTGTTCCCCATCACGTCCTTGGATTTCTTTGGTGTTGAGGAAGTGAGGCGGAACGGGGGTGATGCCTCTTGCAAGAAAGGATTGGGGCATACACCGAGGTGTTTTCCCTTCTCCCATGGACATACTTTACTCAGAGAGGGAGGATATCATCCCTTATGGAGGGGGTGATCCCATTCCCGTGGAGATGAGTGGCGTAATGAATGTCTGAGCTGGGGGGACCCTGCGTGTGGGGTACATGGTCAGGTCACAGTTTAACATCATGTGTTGAGGACGTGGTGCTTAGAAGTTTAACGTCCAGCCGCTTGAATGAGGTGGGTTTACTCTTCACCCCTAGGACTTACATGACTGGTACCCTTTGCTCCTTGGGGGAGGGAAGGTACCTGTAAGGCTATGGTCAAGGGGTGTCGTAGAGCGAACCATCATGGGGTCCATGTTATCGTGGATATGCGAAGAAGCGATTTCCGTTAGCGTGCCTTTGTATAGAAGCATTGGGAGAAGCAATGCTATGGGTGATGTTACCCATGGGACATTGAAATCACATCATGCAAACCTGGAGGGTCGCATGGGAAGAGGAATTTCCAAGCAGAGGAGTGTGCTTCACAAATTGGAGTGCCTTGGCCTTACCATGGGGCACTGCCTCATAAAGCACTGGCTCGCGAAGCAGAGGTGCCTCATGAATTAAGGGGATACGAGGCAGTGTGCTTCGTGATGTGAAGTGCCTTGGCCTTAGCATGGTGCAGAGGTGTGGATAGGTGGTGCTTCGTGAAGTGGAAGAGTATTCGTGGAGCACTTCCTCGTGAAGTAGAGGTGCCTCGTGATGCAAGGGGCCGCAAGGCAGTGTGCTTCGTGAGGTGAAGTGATCCTGCCTTAGAATGGGGATCACTAGTCCAGGATGGGTGTTTCGCGAAGCATAAACTCTCCGCAGCTGCCGGGGTTCCCTTGGGAATCCCCCTCCTTCGTGAATGCCCTTGAGCTTCACGAAGGGAAACCCCCTTGGAAGAGGGGTTCAAAACGAGACAAAGCGAAGGCGTCACGCGAAGTAGAAGTACCTCATGGAGCTCATGATTCCAGGGGCGAAGGGTGCTTCGCGATTCGGGAATTGAGATGCCGAAAGGTCGGATTGTCCATCCTCGGGGGCTCAGGGGTAACCCAGTATTTATAGGGAAGGGGCATCGCGAAGCAGAACTCACGCGGCGCGAAGGGGCGGTGGTTGCTCCACGGCGGTCTCGTGAATGTCAGGCCATTCGTGGAGAGGTACCACCTCTGGGGGTCCACGGTGGGCTCACAAATGTCAGGACGTTCGCGGAGAGGGATCGCCTCCGGGGCTCCATAGCGGGCTCCTGAACGTCAGGCCATTCGCGGAGAGGTACCGCCTCCGGGGCTTCATGGCGGGCTCACGAACGTTAGGCCGTTCGCAGAGAGGGACCGCCTCCAGGGCTCCGTGGAGGGCTCGTGAACATCAGGCCGTTCGCGGAGAGGGACCGCCTCCGGGGCTCCGCGTGACTACGATGCTTAGGGGTTCTTCACGTCGGTGCTTCGCGAGGCAGCGTTCAGGGATTCTTTTTCGCTCCTTCCTTTCGTGCATTATTGTGGTGCCAACAGGGATATATATGAGGTACTTTTTATTCATTCGATGGTAGTTTCCATTCCACTATTATATAGGTCCTGGGCGGAAAACCTCAGAGTTGTGAGCTATGAGGAAAAATGTGGCCAAATGTCTATAAGGTTTGTCCTTGATGGAAATTTGAATGGTGGGGATCATGCCATCCTTTCCAGAGGACTCACTATAGTACTAGTGGTGTTGCGGAAAGATGTATTTAGTGATTTCTATACACCCCATTGGTGGTACATGAAGATGTGGTGACGATGTACCCTGACCTACGATGTCAATACTAGTGGCGAGGGATAAAGAAGGCATTAATAGAGTCTGTATCGAGATGCCTCACTTTTCTAAAAGTAAAGGCTAATCATCATTTTATAGTAGGTTGGACATAACTCATTAAGGTACCAAAGTTGAATTGGGATGGAATATAGATGAAATTTATGGAAGGATTACCTTGTATATCCAGTGGACACAATACCAACAAGGTGATCATAAACTGAATCAGAAAGTAGGCCCACTTCGTACGCATTTGAGAACATGCCTTAGTAGGGAGCTTCAGACGAGTCTATTGGAATGTGATTTCTTGATTCCCTGAAATCCAATCTACAATATCCTCAGATCATGATGCATGATTTACACCCCAATTGTGTAAGGGATTATAGGAGAAATTTTGGACTCATCTACATTTGAGCATTGACTTTTTCACCCACAGACAAATGGTCAGACCAAGCGTACTATATAGACATTGGAGGACATGCCATCTGCTTGTGTTTTTGATAATGGTCATAGTTGATAGGACCACATACCAATGATTTAGTTTTCATACAATAAACTATACCACTCCACCATAAGTATGGCACCGTTTAAGGCACATTATAGATGACAAGGTAGGCCACCGATATGCTAGACTATCCCAGGGGAGTCAGCACTCATGTGTCCAAAGATGGTTTAGTCTACCACTAAGAAGGTGCATGTCATCCGAGTATGGATCATGACAACACAGACCCATCAAATTTTTTATGCTTATAGGACGTGGATAGCCTTGATGTTTGTTGAGGGTGACCACATATACCTACTGGTCACTCCTCCACAAGGGATATTGATAATTTTCCATGGAGGCAAGTTATCTCTAAGGTTTATTATACCTTTCTTGAAACTACATAGAGTGGGTGAGGTGGCATAAATCTTCACTCTATGCCCACAATAAGATTCGGTTCATGATGTCTTCCACATATCCTAGAAAAAGAGATATATGAATGACAGTTCTCATACCATCAATCATGGTGAGCTCAAGAATGATGTTGGTGTGACATTCATGGAGTACCCAGTAGAGATAGAGGATCGACAGGAGAGGATCATTCATGGATGGTCGATTCCTCTGGTGTGTGTTCATTGGAAGAAAGGTAATCTCTAGGAGAGAATGTTGTAGTGGGTGGATCAGATTAATGCTCAGTACCCCCATTTGTTTTATTATCTATAGTTTTGTCTTATGAGGATGTAAATCCGTAATGGGGGAGTGAAATAATAACCGAGAATTCAATGAAATATTATCTTTAAAATTAAAGGGGATTATTTCAATGTCAGGAAATTTGATGGAATTCTGTTTAGAGGCCGGAGTGACCGCAATTATCCGTCATAAAGTGTTACATTTTAAAATGAATGGATGTGAATTTTTCTTGAGAAAGATGAATAACTATTCGAATATTTCCCAAATTGAAATTTAAGGGCACTCTTACTTTCAGGATGGCGGGTTTATTCATGGTGCAACTTCTGTTTAGTCATTGTTGGCCTCCAATGAAAAAACCTAAAAATTCTATAGATGTAAATAAAATAATTAAATTAAATTATTTTATTTTACATCCTTATAAATTATATATTGTAAATCAGATTCAAAATCAGATAGTATCTTTGAGTTCATGAGGGTATGAATCTCAAATGCGAAGCCTATCATTGGCCAGTATAGGACTATTGTGAAGGATTGGTTTTTAGACATAACGATTAATATAACAATTTAAATAAAACATATTTTATTTTAGAATATAAATAACTCACAAACAGTATATCTAATAAAAAATTTGAGACCATCGTTGAGTGGGGACCGCATGCAAGAAAACGGGGGACTGACCTCAACCGGTCCTGTGGCTGCACAGGCTAGGCACCTCTTAGAATTCGGGCCGGAGTGCCAGCCCACACAACGGGTTGGACCCGCAACCCTATAGTCCATATTAGATCCGGAACTGGTCGGGCAGCGGACCCGAATCAGGACCGGTCGGGTTGGACCGGACCTAACTGATCCCTTTTTTGAAAAATGGTCATAACAAACAAATAGTATGCCTGATGGAGGAGCCTTTTGTTGTGTTTGACCCCTCATGAAAAGGATGTTCTTTTGATATGTCATTAAGGATGTAATGAAAGATTATATTTTATGAATAGAATGAGGAGTGGATTCAAATGGAATGAAGCACACTACATAGAGGATTCATATATCTGGTTGTGGCCTAGAGACGAGTAACGAGTGTGTCAAAGTGAACATGTAGGACACGATGATAAGTTGTCATATGTGGACTATCTATAAGTGGCCATGTGTTGACCAACTACAAGTGGCTCTATGTGAAATAGTTACAAGCGGAACTGTGTGAGCTAGCATGAATAGTCCATGTGAGGAGAATCTACAAGCGGATTAGTATAAACCTGTTACAAGAGACTCTACGTGAACTAGCTGCAGGAGCCAATGTGTGAACTAGATATAAGATGCTCTATGTGGACCAACAATAAGCACCCATATGTGGACCGACTATAATCAGCCCTATGTGGTCCAGCTATGATGGCATAAGTAGGGAAAGACTTTTTGGGACCTGATGGTCCCATGGTGGGGAGCGGATCTGTGGGACCCAGTAGACCAACAATACTCACCAGGGATGAGTACCTGAATAATCCAAGGAGTTCACTGTGAAATAGTTAGTCTTTCTTTATATACATAAGATTATACATTGATGAGTAAGAAATTACATGTTCATATCTTCTTTTGTTGTTCTTCCATTATGTTTTGGAGTCCCTATAATGTATTGTGTTACTCACCCCTTCACAAGTTGTGCCCATATGTGTCATGTCTCATGAAGGTGTCTGACGCTTCAACGGATACCTTGCAGGTCCAGGACTAGGTGGTACATATTGATATAGGATGAACATACATAATTTTATTTCTACAGGAAGCTAACCTTCCCATACCCTTCATGTGGGGTCTCTAGTAGATGGACAATGGTAGTAATAATTTTCTTTTTGGATTTGAAGTTGTACTCTATCCCCTTTGTACTTTCAATTTTTTTTTTACTATCAGTAATTTTCTTAAGGACAGTTACGGTTCAAATTGTGTTTACTTTCTACTATTTGAGCTTTTTACGTGTGTAAAGGTTTAATGTAAAATTTCATCCCTTTTTAGGATATCTTTATTTTGAGCTAGTTTCTAGACCCTATCCTATGGGATGCGGGCTTGGGGTAGTCACAGTGCATGGCATGGGGGACATGCTGTGACATTATATGAGTTTTACACATAATTTTACTGTTCATGAATAATATTTTTAGATTCAATGCCTGATATAATAATATGAATGAACTCATAGTTCTAGAAATTAGCAGGTCTATTACAACCATTGCATTAGATTTCATATATTTAGTCATCTTTATCATGATATATGGGTGTAGATGTTCATGGCTCCGAAATCTACTTGAGGTCTCCATAATAGGCAAATTCTTCTTTATTAATTCATAAATTATGGTAATGTCAGATGGTATATAGCTCAAACCTATCATTAGAGGAGTAAAATTCCAATCGATCAAATTATTGATCATTGTAGCATGAATCATTTGATATATCTCCCCTTCAATATAAGCCTAATAGAGCAGTTTTTAGGATTCCATTACCATTTCTTATTCCAAAACCAACATAACTAATTCAAAATATATTTATAGGATAAGTAAAATTCCCCCACAGAGAGTCACTTTTTGGCATATCCTACTTAATAACCTTCTTCCTGAACTGGGGAAAATAAAACATACAAAAGGGTGTGCTCAAATTCTAAATAAGGGTAAAAAAAGAAATAATAATCATATCATATTCATAAGAACATAACATTTTGAATATCATAACCTGCAAAAGAGATCATAATATCATATCATGGGATAAATCATAGTAGTGTAATGTAATCCCAATGATTATAACATATAACATGAAACATTGTGGAATACACAAATAATCATATAAAATTATTTCATATTTGTCAAGACTCATTGAAATGACTATCTTAGTTGAAAAAGTCCATTTCTGAAATGAGTTTACTCAATGTTCTAGTCCTATATAACTGAATCGGATTAACGTTCTGTTCCAGCCATGTATATCTCATGAGATATAAATCATTACCCAATGCATTAGAGAGAGATATAGGTCCCATCCATTTCATAATGAAACCATTATTATGTGTTCCACAAAATCATAAATCGTACATCATAGCATAACCCATGTAATAATAATGAGATTCTTAAACATTGTGACATCATAAAACAATTCATATAAGATAATGGACTACATAGAAATTATTCCATCACAACATAATCAAATCAATGTAATAATGGGGACAGAAACAGAACCCTATATTATCTTATATAGAAAATAATTTTGATAAAACACTTGATCTCCATTCTTGAGGAAAATATCCTTTCTACATAAAAAACATTTTTCCTTTCTTAACATGTCATAATATTTTAAACTTAAAGAAGTTAATAAAAAGTAAACATGTAAATTTGTAAAGGAAGCTTCATGGAAATAATCTTCTATGGAATCATAGAAATCCATTCATGCCGTATAAGTTAAAAAAACATTCTTCTCGTACTTTTTCCAAAAAAGTCATAAAGTATCTCGTACTAAAAATGAAAAAATAATCCTTTCATATCTTTTACTAAAAATTCACCAATTGGTAAAATTGGATTTAAACGATTGTATAGGGATAGAAAAAATATTAAATATTGGGGAAACATGGGTGTGGATGATAAATATTCCCTAATAAATTCTAAAGTATAAACAATCTTGGATAAAAATCGGATTGCGATATTTTCCCTTACCTTAGGTCTGATATGCTTTGTACGTATCCGATCCTATTCTTCTTTGACGCACCTCTTCTTAACCTCCACTTAGGGCACTAAAGTTGGTCTTTGAAGAAGACTAGGACCTCTAGTATGTTTCTAGGAAAGTAGAGAAGAGAAATTGGCAGGGTTTGTCCAAACCTGAAGGCTCAAAGTTGTGTGAGGAGGAGAGGGAGGATGTTCCCTTTTATAAGGGAGGAGAGGGGAACCATTGGAATTATAAGAAATATTAATTTATAATAAATTTCATCCCCACTTAAAAAACTCAAAAAATGACTCCAATCCAGATATTAGAAGGTATAGGGTTGTAATCTCATCGACCAATAACATTTAGACAAGTTGGGAATTTATTTTAAACAATATCAACTTGATTTATCATTATATAATCTATTTAATTTTATTTGTGGTAATAATAGTCTACATTTTAAATCATTTTTAATAATTAATTATATATTTCTAATTGTCAATAATGGTATAGATTATTACATTGTCGACCATATAAATTTTAATTTATAATTTTTAAATATTTTTTGGATTTTTAACCAATTTTATAATACATAATTTTTCTAAAATAACTATAGTGTCAATTTTGACACTATTCATTTATTTCAATTTAAATAAAATATACATAGAAGAAATGATCAAAATAGAAGATTTAATAGAATCATAACATTTCATATTTATCTATAAAATTAGGGGATCACATTAAATAGTTCATATAATATTTATTTTAATACTTTTAAAATCATTTATTTTGTAATTCAATCAATAAAATAATTTCAACATCACTATTTTGTAATAATTAATGATAATTATTTAATACCTAAAAATTATAAATATATTCACATGATATAGATAATTTTATTATCTTTCTAGAGTCTATTAATGTTGGAAGTTTCATGAAGTTTATCACCAAATTAAAATTATTAAACATACAAGATTCAAGAGAGTGACATGCTGTCATGTTCTTTGGTTTTAATAATAATTAAATTATTTTAATGGTAAAAAGTCGATAATATGAATTTATTCCGACCCTTAGGTGATAAGGGTTTACTTTTAGTCATCCAATTGGATTTTGGCAGGTGTTAGAGTAATTTTATATTCTTATTTTTACCCTTAATTACCCGATTTACCATTAACTACAGTAAATAAACATTACCGTAGTTACTATTCATAATATCAAAAAAATGTAACCTATTAACATAATTTGGAAACACTGAATCCAAATATAGAATCCATTTTTCAAAATTAAAAAACTATATTTAAAGATGGTGCACGATCAGAAGGCGACAATAATACATTTTTTGAAAAATAATTATTTTACCTGAAAAATTTAGTTTGGTCACATACCATGTTCTAGAAAATGTGTAAGATGAATAATAATGTTATAAAACTCAAAATGTAGTTAGCACTATTCATAACAGCTAGTCCATAATAATATTATAACAATATATCGTTGTTTAGTTAAACTAGATATTGCGTACAACACACGCCATCGAGGAAGGTTCCTCTTGCATAAAATGCAAGCCCGGATAGTGTTGTGTGTAGTGAAAGATTTCATTGATATTGCGTATAACATAAGTCATAAAAAAATTATTTCTCAAAAAATATTAGGGTGTAACATTCTACCCCCCTTAAAATTAATTTCTCCCTCGAAATTCATCACTTTGTAACAAACAGATGAGGATTCCTCTCCATAATCATATCCTCAAGCTCCCATGTAGCTTCTTCTAATTAGTGGTTCCTCCATAAAACATTCACCAAGCGAGTGGTCTTGTTCTGTAGAACTATTTCTCTACGATCCACAATCACAATAGACTATTCTTCATAAGAATATACTTTCTCCAGTGGTACAACTTCTGAACTTAGTACATGTGATAGATCGGGTATATACTTTCTCAGGAGAAATTCATGGAACACATCGTGAACTTGAGAGAGATTCGGTGGAAGTTCCAATCGGTAAGCTACCGTGCCAACATGATCATGTATTTCAAAAGGACCGATATACCTAGGTCTCAACTTCCCCTTCATTCCAATTATCATTACTCTCTTCCAAGGAGATACTCATGAGAACACTTTATCACCAACTTCAATCTCTAGGTCTTTTCTTCGGTAGTTAGCATTACTTTTTTGTCGACTGTGAACTGCTCTTATGTGTTGATGAATAGATTGGACCTTTTATTCCATCTCATCAACAAGATCAGGTCCTAATATCTTTCTTTCCCCAATGTCATCCCAACAAGTTGGAGTTCGTAATTTCAGTCCGTAGAGAGCTTCATAAGGAGCCATCTTAATACTGGAGTGTAAGCTATTATTATAAGAAAATTCTAACAATGGTAGGTGTTGATCCCGACTACCTTTGAAATCCATAGAGCAAGGTCTTAACATTTCTTCTAGAGTTTGAATTGTTCACTTAGACTGACCATCTATCTGAGGATGATATGTACTGCTGAAACTCAACTCTGTATCTAGAGTATGTTGAAGACTTCTCCAGAACATCGAGGTAAACCTCAGATCCTGATCAGATATAATGGAAAGTGGTACTCCATGAAATCCTACCACTTCATTTTCATATAACCTGGCATGCTGATCTAGAGATAAATCATCTCTAATAGCAATGAAGTGTGCCGACTTTGTAAGACAATCAACTATGACCCAGATAGCTTTATTGCCTTTGGATGTTTTTGGAAGTCTAGTGACAAAGACCATAGTGATGTTTTCCCATTTCCATTCAGGTATGGGTAATGGTTGTAACATCCCCTTAGGCTTCTATCTCTGAACATTAACTTGAATAAAAACCAAGCATCGAGAGATATATTCAGTAACATCTTTTTTCATGCCATCCCACCAAAAGTACTCTTTCAGGTCCCTATACATTTGCGTGCTTCCAGGATGAATAGAGAATGAAGAACTATGAGCCTCATCCAGTATTTCCATCATTAATTCTGAGATGGGAGGAACACAAACCTTATTCCCAAACCTTATTATTTCATCCCAATCAATGTGAAATTCAGGATCATTTCTCACCTTCTTTTGTAACTCTACATCTTCTTTATGTGCCTCTTTAACATTCATATGTATAGATGGTTGAACATTCATTTTAGGAAGATAATATTTTTCACCTTACATTATAATTCCATGATCTATCCTTTGTAAATCCATAAATATTGGATCTTTTGTGATCTGCATCATGTATAATCTAGAATGGTCTTGTCGACTTAATGCATCTGCCACCTTGATTTTATTCCTAGGGTGATAATGAATTGAGCAGTCGTAATCCTTAATCAACTCCAACCATCTTATTTGTCACATATTCAGCACCTTTTGTGTTAAAATATACTTTAAACTATTATGATCAGTATATATATCACACCTTCCACCATAAATGTAATGCCTCCAAATCATTAATGGAAAGATAACTACAGCTAACTCCAAATCACGAGTTGATTAATTTTGCTCAGGGATTTTCAAATGTCATGAGGTATAAGCTATTACAATATCATTTTGTATGATAACACACCCCAATACCTTCTTGGATGCATCACTATAGATCAAAAACCTTTCTCCACTAGAAGGTAGTGTGAGCACAAGTGAACTGGATAACCTACGTTTTAACTCCTTGAAATCTTCTTCACACTCCTCCGTCCAAACAAAATTTACTCCTTTTTGTGTCAACAAGGTGTGTGGATTAGATAACCTTGAGAAATATTTCACAAAACGTCGATAATATCTATCCAAGCCAAGAAAACTTTGAATCTCAGTTACTGTTTTTGGTCTCGACTATAATCTGATATCATCTGTTTTTGCTGGATCCACAAATATCCCCTCTTTTGAGATTATGTGACCCAACAATGAATCATTTTGAAGCCAAAATTAATACTTGGTAAATTTGGCATAATGAATCTTCTTTCTTATGGTCTTGAATATAATTCTCAAGTGATCTTCATGTTCTTCATTATTATTTTAATAGACAAGAATATCTTCTATAAAGACTACCACAAACTGATCAAGACAGTCTATAAAGACTCTATTCATTATATCCATGAAGATAGTAGGGGCATTAGTAAGACCAAATGGCATCAATATAAATTCATAGTGTCCATACCTTGTACAGAAAGCCATATTTTGTATATCCGCCCTTTTGACCCTTAATTGATGATACCCTGAATGAATATCAATCTTGGAAAAGTATTGAGATCCACGTAGTTGGTCAAATTAGTCATCAATGCTTGGGAGAGGGTATTTTTTCTTGATAGTGATCTTGTTAAGTTCTCGATAATCAATGCAGAGTCTCATTGATCCATATTTCTTCTTAACAAACAGAACAGGTGCTCCCCAAGGTGATGCACTTGGGCGTATGAATAATTTATCATGATTCTCTTGGAGTTGCTTCTTAAATTCCTGCAACTCAATTGGGGCCATCCTATAAGGTGTCTTTGAAATAGTCATAACACCTTGTATGAGTTCTATTGAAAACTCAACTTCACAATTTGGTGGAAGACCTGGCAATTTCTTTGGAAAAACATCATCAAACTCCCCTACAATGGGCATATTATTAATCATGTGTTTCTCACCAACCATTTGCGATAAATAACATTAATTTATTGGAATCAAGACCCATAAGATGGAAGAAATTTTGATTGGAGGTTATATTCATCCTTGCATCGATAGATGATCATAGATTGATCGGGAATATTAATTGTGATTTCCCTTATTTGGAAATTGATATGTGCTACGTATAAAGAAATCCAATGAGGGCCATAAACCACATCAAATTCCATAGTAGGAAAGATCATATGATTTATAGGAAACAGTTTCCCAAAAACATCAATCAGAGAAGAATTGTAAACTTTTGATGTGGTCGTTGTGCCATTAGAAGTTGTCACAGCTTACTCAACATCTAATTGTTGAGGTAATATGGCGATACCCTTAGAAAATTATTCATAAATAAACAAGTGGATGGATCCAGAATCAAATAAAACATTTGCAACTTTATAGTGGATGGTAAGTGTACCTTTTACCACTTCATTATCGTACTCCACGTCGCTGATTGTAATTGCATGTGACTTTCCTTTGTCTTTGGCCTTAAGAGTTTGGTTACATCGATCATCATCAACAACCCTTGGATTTGGGCATTGATTGGCATAATTCACCATCTCCTTACACTTGAAACATTGAAGTGTTAGAGGTGCATTCTATGTATCCCATTTTTTGTTCACATCATTAGACATATTCTTTCCTTTATTTCGACATTCAATTGTCCTATTACCTACTTTTCCACACTTAAAACATTTTCTTGTCCCTTTAGGACAATTCCCTCCTTGTTTCTTTCCCCAATTTGACAATAAAGGAAAAATATTCGTCTTTTCAGTGTGGTCTCTATATTTTCCTTTGAATTCCATTTTCTTCTTCATATAAAAAACATATGATAAATGGGTTACTCTAATCTCTATCTCAACCATGAGAGCACATCGAAAAATTTCCTGATATTTATTGAAGTCCCTTATGGCTAATGCCCTTATAAGACTTGATTTTAAGCCTCTAAAGAATTGATTCATCTTACTCTCAGGTTGGATAATAATTCCAGAAGCGTACCTTGCAAGTCTTGTAAAATTTTCATTGTAGGTACCAACGGATTCATCATCCTTTTGCCTCAGTTCAAGAAACTCCTTCTCTATCTTTGTTAGAAGAATAAGAGTGAAGCACTTATTGAAATTTACGTTTTTGAACTCATCCCAATTCATGGACTCAATTTCATTCCTTTTCCTCATATTAATGATAAGATTCTACCATTTATCAGCTTTACCTTCCAAACGATACATTACTAAGATGAATTTGACATGTTCAGAACATTGTATAACTGAAAATATATTTTCAGTGGTACTAATCCATTGTTCAACCACTAATGGATTAGAAGACCCACTGAATGAAGGTGGACGCTACCTCATGAAGGATTCAACCAAATATTTCTTCTTCTTTTTCTCATTTGGAAATCCTGTAGGTTTCATAGCTTGAGAATGTTGTGTGAGCATGGCTACAAGATTATTCATTCCAGCTCCCAAAATTTTTGGTTGCTCAGGGGGAAAATAAGTGCATTGTCTGTCGCATTTATCATTAACACGGTTGCTTCGGGTTCCATACATTGACTAAAAACAAGATTCATAGTGTGAGAAACACTAATTAAAATAGGAAAAACACATAATTAGTAATAACATTTCACACATTAGGGCTTATAAAAGGTTATTCATGGCCATTTCTAAAATACTAAGATTATGTTCTAATCATAGACATATCCTTAGTGTTCTTACTAAGGCTTTCACATCCTAGTTTCCTAAGGTTGACTATACTTTTCCTTTGATACCAACTATAATGACCCATAATTTAGATACATGGTTATTACTTAAGAATTGAATCACACTTATTAGAAAATATAAAAAAACCCATGGTAGGATAGGTATAGTGTCTTTAGAAACTTGGAATCATAATCAACTTGTTCATAAATCATCTACATTTTCTCCTGCTTATTTCATCATATATAGAGTCCCTTTTTGGCATATTCTACTTAATATTCTTCTTACTAACCTAGGGAAAAGAAAACATACAAAAGGGTGATCTAAAATTCTCATTAAGGGTAAACAAAATAAATATCCATCATATCATATTCCTAAGAACATAACATTTGAAATATCTTAACCAGAAAAAGAGATCATAATATCATAACATGTGATAAATTATAAAAGTGAAATTTAATCCCTATGATCATAACATATAACAATAAACATTGTGGCATACACATATAATCAAATAATTTCATTTCTTATTAGTCAAGACTCATTTCCAAGACTATCTTAGTTGACAAAGTCTATTTCTGAACTATGTTCACACCTCATTTCAGTCCTGTATCACTGAACCGGATTAACTTGTCTGTCCAGACATGTCTATCTCATGGGATATAAATCTTTACCCAATGCATTGGAGGGAGATATAGGTCCCACCAATCTCATAATGAAACCATTCTTATGTGTGCCACAAAATCATTAATCATACATCATAGCATAACCCATTTAATAAAAATGGGAATCTTAATCCTCGTGACATAATAAAAAAAATTATATAAGATAAAGGACTTCATAAAAAAAATTCCATCACAAAATAATCAAAATAAATGTAATAATATGGATAGAAACAGAACACTATATTATCATAGATGGAAAATAATTTTGATAAAACACTAGAACTCCATTCTTGAGGAAAATATACTTTCTACTTCAAAATCATTTTTCCTGTCTTAATATGTTGTAACATTTTTAACTAAAAGAAGTTAATGAAAAATATACATGAAAATTTATAAAAGAAGATTCATGGAAATACTGTTCTATGGAATCATAAAAGTCCATTAATTTCGTATATGTTAAAAAAAATCTTCTCGTACTTTGGCTGAAAAAGTCAAAAAGTATCTCATACTGAAAATGACCAAAGATTCCTTTCATATCTTTTACTAAAAATTCACCAATAGGTAAAATTGGATTTAAACAATTATAGGAGGATAGAAATAATATTAAATATTTAGGAAACATGGATGTGGATGATAAATATTCTACAGTATATTATAATGTATAAACAACCTCAGATAAAAATGAGATTATAGGATTTTCCCTTACCTTAGGTCTGATATGCTTCGTACATATCTAAACCTCCTCTTCTTTGACACGCCTCTTCTTAATCTCCTGTTAGGGCACTGATGTTGGTATTTAAAGAAGACCAGGACCTCTAGTATATTTCTAGGGAAGTGGTGAAGGGAAATTGGCAAGGGTTGGCTGAGCTTGAAGGCTCAATGTGGTGTGAGAAGGAGAGCGAGGATGTGCCTTTTTATAAGGGAGTAGAGGGGCACCTTTGGAATTATAAGAAATATTAATTTATAATAAATTACATCCCCACTTAAAAACATCAAAAAATGACTCATATATGATGATTATATGAGATAGGGTTGTAATCTCATCAACCAAGAAAATTTAGACATGTTGGGAATTTATTTTAATCATTCTCCACTTGATTTATCCTTATATAATATATTTAGTTTTATTTGTGGTAATAATATTCTACATTTTAAATCATTATAAATAATTAATTATATGTTTTTAATTGTACATAATTTTAAAATTTCTTACATTTTCGACCATATATATTTTAATTTATAATTTTTTAAATTTTTTGTTATTTTTAAACAATTTTATAATATGTAATTTCAATAAAATAACAATACTGTAAATTTTGACTCTATACATTTATTTGAATTTAAATAAAATATACACAGAATATATGTTCAAACTAAAAGATTTAATAGATTAATAACATGTCATATTTATCTAGAAAATTAGTAGAGAACATTAAATAGTTCATATAATATTTATTTTAATACTTTTAAAATCATTTATTTGATAATTCAATCAATAAAATAATTTCAACATCACTATAGTGTCATAATTAATGATAATTATTTAATCCCTAAAAATTATAAAAAAAATTAAATGATGTATATAATTTTATTATCTTTCTGGAGACTATTTATGTTCGAAGTTTCATGAAGTTTATCACTAAATTTAAATTATTATACATATAAGATTTAAGAGAGTGACATGTTTTCACTTTCTTTGGTATTAATAATAATTAAATTATTATAATGATCGAAATTCCATAAAATGAAATTATTCTTACCCTTAGGTGATAAGAGTTGACTTTTAGTCATCCAATTTAATTTTGGAAGGTGTTAGGGTAATTTTATAATCTTATTTTGACCCTTAATTACCCGAATTACCTTTAACTCCAGTAAATAAAAATTACCATAGTTACTATTCATAATATCAAAAAAAGGAACCTATTAACATAATTTGGAACCACTGAATCCAATATTGAATCCATTTTTCAAAATTCAAAACACAGAAGTTGCAGTAATTAATTTAAAAATTAATCCCTTTGTTACGAAAACGGGTTTTAAAAGTTAAAACATTTCCAAAGATTGAAATGTTTTTACCTATTAATTCAATGTAAAATTAATAGTAATGACATAGATTATATTAAATTGTAAAAATATATTCTATTCACACGTTAAAAAAATTTAATAATATAATTTAACCATATAAATTATTGCAATTAAAAAAGTTGTTTTTAATTAAAATATAGCGTGTTTTTTACTATTCATTAAAATACGGATGTTTTCAGAATAATATGAAAAATTTATCCAATGTAAATTTGTATATCCTGATTCTAAAAAAGAATTTTATTTTGTCAAATTGAACTTATAAACATGTAAAAAACTAGATTTAATGTTGATGCGCCATCAAAAGGCGCCAAAACTGCAATTTTTGCAAAATATTTATTTTACCCAAAAAATTTATTTTGTTCACATACCATGTTTTAGAAAATGTGTAAGATGAATAATATTGTTATAAAATTAAAAATGTAGTTAATATTATTCAAAACAGCTAGTCCATAATAATATTATAACAATATATCGTTGTTTAGTGAAACTCAATATTGCATACAACACATGCTATCGAGGAAGGTGTCTCTTGCGTATAACGCAATCCAAGCAAGTGTAGTGTGCAGTGAAAGATTCCTTTGTTGTTGAGTATAAAATAATAGATAAAAAATATATTTCTCATAAAATATCTGGGTGTTACAATATAACTACCATAAAAACAAAAAGATCATAACTATATATGATAATAGCATAAACTGGTTGGGAATATTAAAATCTAGATATATTGTTGTATTCTCGATAAATATTTTTTTGATGTGGCCTACATTCTTGATGAAAGGAAATGAATCACACCATGATTAATATTATACCAACATAATATATCTTAATTCCTTTTCAACCCTAATATATAGTGAATCATCCAATGGTTTGGAGACATTATCCTCTATAAGGATTAGTGAATTGATAGGATGACATCTGACATGCCTCCATGTATGAGAACATATGAATTTGCTGACAAAATTTACAATCATAGTCAGAATTCCAATATTCTGAATGGCTTGATGCAAACCAATAAGACATACCCAAATCTCCATCATCAACAGGTCTCACATCATACATTAATAGTAGGAACATTTGACTAGAATGAACCATAAAACATAAATCATTATCTTATAATATGACTTGGTGAGAGAGAGCTCATAAATTTTTTCGATACAAATAAAAAATATCTTGGGGTCAACCAATCCAACCATTGCACAAGAATTAAACACCAAGTAAGAGTAGAGGAATCTGTCTAGAGAATTTAAAGGGGGGTTGTTTCCTAAGTGATCCCATAGAGATAATTGATGAAGGTCATATGTTATGATTAATTTCATCATGGATAATGGTTGTAGCGAGAATCATTTTCCAAACATGTAGACATTCAAACACAGGGTGATCTTAGAAAAATATAGACCAATGTAAAAATTAGAGAAATTTGTGGGAACCATATGATAAAATGAAGGTAATATAGTAAAGGGACCACCCTCCCCCCCATAGAGGGGGTTGGGGTATAAAGTCCAACAAATAAAATTTGATATATGATTGGTTTTATATGTTTGGGAATCAACCAATTTCCAATCCGAGACATCGAGTGGCCTGTATGGCTATAAGTGATTTTAATCAATGTAATAGTATAATTTTAGTCAAAAATTTGTGTAACATACTTCGATCGAGAAAAATAAAATTTTATTTCAATAATAAATTATCTAAATTATCAATTTTTAATTATGACACCTCAGGATCAACAATGTGTCTATCTGACTTAAAGTGTGTTTGATATTTCTAAAAGTGTTTTTTCATTTCAAAGTGTTATTTATGTCCAAAAAACACACCATAAACTGAAAAAAATATCATATTAACTTGAGATTGTTTTTGAAAAATGATTTATTATACATTTATAAAATATAAAAATCTATAGTAATAAAATACAATACATTGTTTGTCTGATATGAAATAATGTGCATGTTCTCAAAATTAAAAATTCATTTGAATCTAAAAAATTAGTCACATTATAAAATTAAATTAGTCATTTTTTATTCACTTAATTCATTATGATAAATTTTTATTAATTACTATTGATATGTATCAATTATCCACACCAAAATCTGATACACAGTGTGGGTGATATAGTAAAAATTCTATGTTTTCATTTGAATATATCATTTAAACCAGAACATGTTTTGTACCAAAAAAACTAAGAAAACTTGTTTTTATTTTCATTATACATTAGATAAACCATTTTTATGCCTTTTTTATTTTTATAAATTATATGCATGTTAATATTAATAATATTGTGTCTGGTGAGTCACAATGTGTGTGTTTTTACTATAAACATGTAATTTTAGTCTAAAACATTAACCCCACAGTCAAAAATGAGAAATAATTATTAAATATACTTAATACATTATGCATTTGATCTGTTAATTATTTTTTATGTATAGGTAATACCAAACATAAATATGATGCAAAATGGTTCTTTTTTATCTTGAAGTGCATGTTTTTATTTGAACATTTCATTTTTGTTCAAAATATGCACAACATATTCAAAAATAATTAAATACACTATTATTATATGAAAATGTTTTAAAATGAGTTTATATTCACTTTTAAGGAATAGGAATCAACTATCCATCAATATTTCTAGTTACAGGGCCATAATGGTTTAAATTTGGTGTTCTATGTAATGTAAAATTTTAGTCTAAAATTCACGACACCTAATAAAAACCACAAAACAAACTCAAATTCCTAAAAACATGAGGAAAATGATCCAATTTTCATTTATCACATATATTAATCTCTTAATGATCATTCCAACACATAGGGTGAATGAATAACTCAAAGTGAAAATTTTTATTTAAAAGTGTCATTTTAGTACAAAACCCACGTCACACACTCTAAATGATGAAAAAACACTAAAATTGTATTTATAATTTATGAAAATGATTTCTGATTTATTCTTTACAGGTAAGAGTCAATATCACGTCAATCCATTATACGACATCACTATTAAGTCTTATTGTTCTTATTTTAAGTATAGAAGTGTAATTTTTATCTAAAACATGTGTCACATTCTCAAAACATTGAAAAAAGCTCACATTTCATTTATAATTAAATCCAATTATCCAATATTCATTTTTTGAGGTGATGGAATCTACTCCATAATGATACTATTCATTGATAATGGCAATAGTCAATGTTTATTTATTTTATAAAATTGTCATTTTAGTCTAACGCCTCCATCAAAGACACAAAATCATTAAAAAAATATAAACTAGTTTTTAACTCATAAAATTGATAAATAATATAGTTTTTACAGGTTTGAATTGAACAGAGAACAATCTAACTCATAGTGTACCCAAAATGATTTTAGGTTCATGTTTTCATTATAAAAGACCAATTTTAGACTAAAATAAGAATCTCAAACTAATAAATAATAAAATATTCATGAAACAACTTGATACAATATTAAAATGAAACATTATTAATTTTTTATCATCAGGAATAAACCACACATAAATCCATCACATGACATGTGTAATAGGACTTAATGTGCATGTGCTCGTTTAAAAGTGCAATTTTTTTAAATATGGGCATCACACACTCAAAACTGAGAAAAATATGGATTTTATTAAATCATTTAGTAAAAATACTTGTGATTAACTTTTTATCATTTGTAATAATTATGAAATGTTTTTTACCCATGGGGTGATTAGTGTGGCTCGAAGTTGATGTTTTCATTATAACAGTTCCATTTTATTCTAAATCATTCTTCAAAAAATCAAAAACAAAAAAAGGTGGATAAACATTACAATTATGGTAAATTTATCCAATTTTTAAAGGGAACATGTTAGAATCAATTTTAAAACAATTTCATATGTGTTTTGGTATATAAAACATAATTTGTTTGTTTTCATTTAATATTTTTATTTTAATAGAAATCACATGTCATATAAAAAAATTGGAAAACAAGTACTCATATTATCAAGATTTTTTATTATAATGATTTGTGATTCATTTATTATTTTATGAAATCCATATAATATCAATCCTAGAAAATTCATGGATTCTATGGCTCAATGTACATGTTTTCTATATATAAGTGTTATTGTAATCTAAAATACACATCAAATACTAAAAATTGATCAATCATTATCATAATGACTTGACACATTAAGAATATAATCTCTTGTTTATTTATGATGTGTTGGAATAAAATTTACACCAATATGACTCATTATGTGGCTAATATAACTGAAATTGCATGTTTTCCATTAAATGTGTCATTTTAATTTAAGAAAGTCATCAAATTATCAAAAATAAGAAAAATACTTTTTTGGATTTTTTTTATATGAAAATAATATTTTATTTTTTCAAGAATGTAGGATTAAAATTGACATCAATATGAAACAAAGTGTGGCGGATAGTCTGAAAGGTCACATTTTTAGTAAAAAGTGTCATCTATTTCAAAAATGCATGAAACATACTGAAAACATGAAAAAATTCCATTATTTACCTGATACATTAGAAATGTTATCCAATGTTCGTTTTTTCATTTTTTGAATTAACAAGATAATAATATGAAATACAGTGTTGTCTATATAACATATATTTTGTTTTGTGAAAAGTGTTTTTCAGTAAAAAATATGCATCAAAGACTTTAAACTAAGTTAATGGTCTCAAATTTTCCTTATCCTTCATAAATATTATGTATGATTCATTTTTATATGTAGATTAAAATAACATGCCATTTTAAAAGATGGTATGTTATGTATGCATCAAATATCATAGTTTTAGAATAAAAGAATAATTTTACTCTAAAATTCTTCTCACATTGTCCAAAAAGATAAAACTTATATATATAATTTCATAATAATTTGGGAAAAGTTTCATTATTCATATGTGAAATATAAAAATTACTAAAAATTAATAACATAAATGTAATGGCTGATAAGACTCGATATGACTGTTTTCATTCAAAAATCAATAGTTTACCCAAATATGAGTTTCAATCACATAAATTGATTTAAACATAATAATATTATCATTATAAATAAGTACAATGATTTTTGACTCATTTATTTAAATATAATAATTAATCGAATATCAATCTGATGTAAAATGACACCGATATAGATAAATTTACATCTTTTCAATAAAAAAGATTCATTTTAGTCAATAATGCATGCTATATTTTCAAAACCATGAATCAATGCATACATTTTTGTGATTATTTAATAAAATGATTCATTTTAAATTTTATGTGTATAAATAATTTATAAATGAATATAAGATGGGGTGCGGCTCGTATAACTAAAATTGAATGTTCTCTTTTGCAAGTTTAATTTTAGTCCAAAATTTATAAATAACCAAAAAAACTAATAAAACAAAATTGTATTGCCTTGATATTTATGAAGAAAACATATATGTTTAATTTGTTTCAAATTGGATTCATCCAAACATTAATCCCATACACATTGTAACAAGTGGGTCCAAGGGGAATGATTTCAGTATAAAATCATCATTTCAGTTTAATTCATACATTACAAACTAAAAACAACGCAAATTCACTAGTGTTGTCTTGTAGGATTTTGGAAAAAATCTATTATTCAATTTTGAAAAATAAAAATCATCCAAACATCAATTTGACACATGATGTAATCAATCAAAATATTATTAGCGGAATTTTCCTTCTTATAATTCTGTTATATAGAAGAAATCACAATAACATAATGTATTGAACACAATAAAACATTATAAATTAAGAATTAATTTAATAAGAGGTATTTATCGAAATTAATGAACAAATATTGATGTAATAGTAACATGACTATTTGAATAGTAACATGACTATTTGAATAGTAATTTGACCATTATGAAGAGTAATAATTCCAATAGAATATTAATCTAACCTTTGAATGGGTAAGTAATTATTAGTTATCTTATGGATTCAAATATAATATATTTATATCATGGAATAACTAATTAACAATTATAAATATACTAAATTATGTGTTGGTATTTTTAAAAAATGTAAAATATTATCTATAATTTAATACATTATATTACATTTTCAATGATTTGTTTTCAAAAAAATTATAGATTAATATTATTTTCATGGGATTAAAAGATTAATTTTTGGGTCCGTAACTAACTTTTTATGTTCCATAAAATCATTTTTAGTTTCAAAATTAGTATTTTATGAATAAATGGGGATATTAATTTTAAAATAATATATCATATTTATAATTTTTTTTAAAAAAATTGAGTACAATTTATAAAAATACACATTGATAAACGGTTATAGTGGGTTGTTTGAATTTCTCAAAAATAGTTGAATTTTTGTGAATAGTGAAATACATTAATTTACAAAATTTAATATTATTAGAATATATATAATTTTTTTGTCATGGTCGAATAATCGATAATTTAATTTGTCATTATATCAAACTTACATGCTCTAGTAACTTTTTTTAGTTACAAGAATCAATACTTTTGATAGTCTTGAGCTAAAATAATAAAATAATGAATAAAATAATAAAAAACACCCCTCTCCTAGAACTATAAATACCACCCATCACCACCTCTTATCCTCACAACATATAATCCTGAGAGATTGATAATATACTAAATAATTACTATTTTCAACCTCTTACCTATGTTATGGTCTTGGTGGTCTAACCAAAATAACATTTCTAAGTCCCATAAGGAAAACCATTCTCTCTCCTTCTCATTCAATTTTATAAATTTATTATCCTTTCCTCATTTTCATTCCCAAAGTTACATGATTTATCAACTATCATATGTGTGTGTGTGTGTGTATATATATAATTTATTAGTATTTTTTAATAGAGAATACAACTTCAATTATATTCTCTCCCATTTTTTTCTTAGATGAAAACCTTGTCCGAGATGTGTCTATCAACCCCATTTATGGACGATGATTTTTAATTTTTTTGTATGTCATTAAATGATGGTCATAAAAACATTATAATTGTTAAAAAACATTTTAAAATATACATTATAATTTTTATTGTGTTCAATAATAATTATATACACATAATATTAATTAATAAAAAACTAGTCTGTGATGGTCAGAAAAATGAAAAAATAATCTATAATTTTTTTATTAGTTGTTTTATAATTAATTTTCCTAATATTTAGATTGTATTTTATATAAGAATTTTTAACCTTATATATGTTCATTCATACCAAATAATTTAAATTCTGGTTAAGTATTCCAATTTTACAAGTTCTTTCATGCAAGTATATAAGTGAACCAATCATGAAAACAAAAGAAACAAACACTCCCAAAACTGAAATTGAATCATATAACTACTAGAAAGGTCATAAATGAACTTAATAAAATTATAATAAATATATAAAATATATAATATGTTCTGAATTAAATTATTAATGACTCTAATTTATTATCTAGGCCAATAAGTGCAAGTGTAGAAAACATTCAAGCATAAAGTATGGGATTCCCTCCAAACAAGCAATTTTACATTAGCTAATGCTTACACCATTTACCACAATTTAATTT
This sequence comes from Viscum album, assembly GCA_963277665.1. Lineage (NCBI taxonomy): Eukaryota > Viridiplantae > Streptophyta > Magnoliopsida > Santalales > Viscaceae > Viscum > Viscum album. Next base: position 817,701,183 of record OY728141.1, on the reverse strand, counting down.
ATAAATATAATTATGTACTCATCCTATATTTTGGGTGTATATTAAAATCAAATTTATCTTTCACAATTATTATTTCATTGATGCAGAAATACATGTTTTATAAGGTTCTCTTTTTCAATTCCTCCCGACATGCAAGACCGATTCGATTGAACATCCAAATTTATTTTCCATTTTAATGCAGACACTATAATATTTTTTAATCCAACAATTTCATTCTAAAATCAGTCATTTATGAATAAAAAACCCTAGGTTATTTTTTATGAAAACAATTATACCATTGAAAACATTATAAACTTTTTGATATTTTCTCTTTAACTTCACTCAAGTTTATCTCTTATAATGTTTATTGGACACTACTTTTTGAATATATTCACATTATTTGGACATATTTTATCATTATATATTATTATTTACCTTTATTAATGTACTAGTACTATTTTCATCTAATATTTCATTTAAATAATTATGATAATCCCTTGAGTTATGACTTATTGACTGCATATTTCATCTGAGAGGGTTATGTATACTTCCCTTTTACTTATCTGTAATATAATATTTCTTTAAATATACATAATTATTGTATCATGGGTATGATTATATTTTAATATTTATATCATTTGTACATACAGTTTTTTATTTGAATGTTTTTTTAATAGGGGAAATATTGGTAAATCAATATTTTATACTCAATATGGATATTTGTATCATTCATTTTGGTCATAAATGAAATCTAAGTATGAAAATTTTATTTATATTATAGTGATGATTGGGGACAAATTATAGATATCGCCTTGATGCATTGATATATCTCTTGAGTTAATGAAGTTGGTGAAAACTCCTTTTCTGTTTGTTTCCAAGAAGAATAATATGGGTTTGTACCCAAAAAATTAAACATTCCAAAGATATAATGGTTAATAATCTAGACACATGACATATAATGATTAATCATTTTCATAATTCGTTATTTAGTTATTACATTCCACGATAATTTTACTATGAATAAATATATGGATAAATTTCTTTTAGGAGTCCATATATGGAACATGTTTTTTAGTTTTTTACCTATCCATAATGATTATTCCTTATTGTAATTGCTACTATTATTATTGATTCTTTTTACCCTTTCTGAGAATTTTATCTCAACCTTTTATTTTTTATATACCCCCGTTATGTTGATTTAATCATTGAATATGTGTCATGGAAGAAAGTTGTTTTTCTTCATTATGTTATATGTTTAATTACCAATGTAATAAGGGAAAAATATATGTCTATATTTCATGAAGACTACTAAATTGGCCAATCCATGTTGTAGTGATTCCATGATTATATTCCATTGAAATAAATGGTTCAGCAACTACATGAAACTAGGGTTGTGGTTGATAAACAAGATGTTTCTGAGATGTCTCAATGTTTTTGTTTCCATTTAAATGTGTCATTTTAGTTAAAACTGTGTGTCATAGATTAATACATTAGAATATCTGATCAATTTTTCTCAAAAATTTTGTAAAATCATAAGTGAATAATTTTTTATGTTTATGACTCAACCTCATGTCAATATGTATCATGGTGTGGTCTATAAGGGATAATTATTGTGTTTTAAATATAAAAGTTTCATTATATACTAAATAGAACATCAAAAACTCATAACCAAGGGAACACAATATAATTTACATTATACATGAAGGAAAAGATTTTTTTTCATTTTTTATGTGTATGAATAAATCACAAATTAATATTAAACACAATGTTGTAGGGATTACTAAATGAAAATTATTCTATTTAAAAGAGTCATTTTATTCCATAATAGTAGTAAGAGACTCAAATATGATCATGAAAACATTTGTTTTCAGAATTTATTATGAAATTGATCTATGATTCATTTGTGATGTGTTTAAATAAACCGTATAATAATTTGACCAACGATGTGGGTGGTATGACTCAATGTGAGTTTTTTTAGTATGATAGTGTCATATTAGTCTAAAATGATAATCATATTCTTAGAACCTTTTATATGTTCAAGTATTTCCCAATTAATTTAGGATAGTGATACACTTATCAGTTTCGGTGTGTATAAATCATCCTAACTTCTACTAAACTAATTTTATGGTTGGTAAGAGTAAAATATTGTGTTTTTATTTTAAAGTGTAATTTTAGACTAAAATGTGTGTCACACGCTCAAAACTGAGTAAACACACTCATAATGTATTAATACAATAGGGAAAAAATTGATTAATTTGTGACTTGCATGAAATAACTACATATAATTCAAATTTTAATTTATCAGGAACTATTTTACATTAATATTATAGATAATTTTTATTTTTTTAATTTATTATTCCTATAATATGATTTTATTTATTATATGTACAAAATATTTACAAGATTTAATAGGTTATTATATAATATATACTTTAATTGATTTATTGAATATATCTTTTAATTAAATTTTACATCAATGTGATATCATTGTACATGAATTATTTAGTGCAATATTTAAATTAAATATATGGTACAATGTAAATTAAAATTTTATTTCATATCTAAATTAATATTTTAACCATTTTTAGTAGGTTTTCTGTAGTTTATAAAATTATATTGAGTTCTATGTATATATCTACTTAGATTTATCCCTCAGTGGATTTATCATCATAATTTTTAGAAAAGATAAAGTCTCACTTTAAATGTAATAATATATGTGTGGATAAATGCTCCATTATTATCCATTAAAACAAATTGATATAAATCCAATTTATCAATACATATTTAGTGCAGACAAAATGGTACTTTAACAGTCTGTTTCATTTTGATGATAAAATCTCTTGAATTTTATTATCCCTAAGAACAATAGTGATTTTTATCAATTATAATTCCAATTTTCGACAGTGATAAAGGGTTTTTATATAGTACTGAAACATTGAAAATATATTAAAATATTTTGACTTCGGAGAAGAAAAAATGATTAGTATGTTATAAATATATAATTCTAATTAAATAACAAAATAATACTAATTTGAAATTACATATCCTAATGCTTGTGGAATTAATTGTGTATTATAACAGACATAATTCAAACGTAGGATTTTTATCTATATTCGGTGGTCAATGTTATTCAAGTCGAATATAAATATTTATTGCTCATATAAATCAAACACAAAATTTTTTCATTTTATGTAGAATATAAACACCCAATCCTCACATTATACATTCATATATATATTAATTTTTAGAGGTGGATTTTTGTCAATTTGGATGACCATGGAGTCCCCTATAAAAAATATAAAAATTAATGATAGAAGAAACAATGAGAAATCCCAATTTAAAAATTGTATTTTTATATCATCATTTCTATAACATAAACATTGCTTTTAACAAATAGTCACACAATACAATGAATCACTAGATATGCGACTTAAAAATGGGAATATAAATATCATATTTTTTGAGTTTTAATTAAATTCTTGAACTAACATTCTCTATAAATGATACCCTTATATAATATCATTCTTAATACAATTATTCAAAAATTATTAATGTGCAAAAATAAGGATGTTGATGTTAAACATGCCATAGTGGTAATCATACGTGTGAAAATAAAAAAAATGTAAATGTGTTGAAAATGAGCAGATTGTTATATTAATGTCATATAATAAAGTCAAGCCAAAAGAAATATATATAATAAATCATCATATACATAATATGGAATTACATAAAATGTTACATGATATAAAAGTATTCTGGAAAAAATAGAAAATTAATATTTTCAGTTAGTGTGTAGAGAATCAATTTTAGAATATGCAATAAAAAAATACCATGAAAACATTATGTGTAAAATCATTCATGACCATGCATTATGAACAAACAAAATAATTTCTATTCATTAAATATGTTTGAAAAACAATCACACAATTGACATTGCGAACAGACTCATACATTTCCATGTAGTGTAACATTATTGTATATAGATTCAATAACAATGTATTGGAGGGTGATGTGTAGACCCGTAATTCAATCATCAATACATATGACATTTACACAAGGTCAATTATTTATAATATAATAATGATCCTGTGGGATTAAAATTTGTTTCTTTTCATTTCCAAATGGAATCACATGAAATAAAATTCATAAATCAATCAATAATTATAAAAAATAAAGTGTTATAAATTTAATGTTCATCTAATGATATTAAGAACAAATCTTCATAAATACATATCAAATAAAAAGATATTGTTTATGGTATTTACCTTGAATAAATCAATGGTATATTGTTTAATAATTTATTCTATTAGTTAATATATATATATATATGATAATGTAGTTTAATTCCATTTAATCAAAGAAGTAAAAAGGGGTATCCATAGAGAAATGCATTTTATTCAAAAAAAGTCCCATACACCGGGGATGATTTGTTCAGATTGGATGTGATGGATGTTTACATAGGTTTATATCTCAAGAATGTGTATATAAGAATAAAAAAATAGAATCAATGGAGAAATGAATAATATTTTTTGAAAAAAACCCGAATATCAACATAAAAAGATATAAAAATATACATTTAATTAAGAATAAATATTAAATCATGAATTCATAAAATTATGTGAGACGAATTTTATTTTAATTATTAGTATAACCTGGAAAGGAATATTCAAAAAGGTTAAAATAATAAATTTTGAAAAATCTATTCATGAAAAATATGTTAAAAAATGTTTTTTCCAATTTCCATTTCGAAAGATGATGAAAAATGATTTTTTGAAGACCCATTTTCATAAAGACATTTAGAATATTTTTTTTGGATTATTTGAAAAATTAAATCATAATAATATAATATTAATAATGGAAACGAGTTAGAATGTATTATTAAATGATAAAATATATTTATGAAAAAAATTGTTATATTATTTACAAATTTCTTTTATTGAATCAAACATCATAAATGGTGTAATAAATATACCTTTAAAATTCATAATTATTTATATTAAAATAAAAAAATCAATTCATATTAAAATTTTAAATTATTAATGTTTTACATTTAATAGATTAAATAACATGGATATTGAAGAAAATGGGTCATTATAAAGGATAAAATTATTAATAACAACATAGTAATATTGAATTGTACAATGTAAATAAATAGAAAATCAAATAATTTAGAGAATAATTTTACCAATTTTAAAAAGTAAATATCAGATTGAAAAGATTAATTGAAGGAATATTTAATATTATATGATCATATTAAATATAGGTTATGATCGTTGGAAAAAAGAATTTAAGTTGAGTAAATCCTTATGTATTTGAAATCTTTTGCATAAAAAATTGTTGAAATGAATAACATGAAATTGTTATTTAAATCACTTGAATTTCATAAGGTATATTTTTAAAATATGTAAATGTATATTTATACAAAAAAATTATACCATGCTTTGAAAATGAAATACGTCTAAATTAATGATTACTGACCAGAGACCCATTATACTACATTCTTCTTAGTTGAACACACTCGAACATCTTATATAAAAAAAATAACCATCATAATTAATTATATAAGAAATTTATTTAAATATAATATCATTTATACAACCTAACTATAAATATTTACCCTATATGCACTTTTTAGATATAGTTTATTTTCTTCATTGCTTGTTAATAATTTTTATTTTTTACATATGATTTGAAATGTTTATATGAATCCCCATTCATTGAAATTAATAAAATCATTCTTCTATTATGCAAGGTACTATAATATATTTTTTATAATATTTTCTATTTTTATAATCTCATTTTAAAATATATTTATTTATGATTTTTGAAAATAGCATCACTGATGAGCTTGTTCTTTAAATTTTTTTGGAATGATTGTTTATTATGTTATGATGGGTTTATTATTAATGTAATTTTTCTAAAAATAATAAACCATAAATTATTTAATTATAATATATTTTTATATATTGATATATGATATAAATTTATTGTATTGTTCATGTAGGAGGTCAAATCGATCCAAAAAAGAACATGTTATAATCGAAGGGAGGGTATGGTTAAAAATGTGAATAATTTACCATTATATCATAATTAAAGTAGTATAATTATATTATTTAGAAGTGTTTATGGAATAAAAATATATTTAAAAAATATAAAGAAAATTAAATATGAAATAGATGTAAAATAGAAATATATATATTTGTGGAGGCGGTAGTCCACACATACACATGAATGGATGATTAATTTTTCAAAGGATACAAGTAAAGTAAAAATTATGTTATAATTAAAAAATCACATTTATGTTATAATATCATGTTTATAAATTAAAATACAATGTTCAATCATCCATGATAGGTGGTTAAGAAAAATAGAACATGACGTTCATGTAGGTTGTAGTATGAACATAGATATGATGATGTTTTTATTTTTGAAATGAAATTTTGTGGAAGGTAGGTGATACATTATCCATCAAAATAAAATAATATTATGAAAATAAATATGATTTCATAATTATATATTTTTAAAGATATTTCTAGAGTAGAATGATCGATAAGGACAAATATTGGTGTGTGATTAGTACTTATGTTGAGCATTTGAACATTTTTGGGGGTAAATTAATGGAAATGAATGACTTGTGACAATTTAATGAAACAAGAGGCTTATGTAAATGTATTTTTTCACATTTCTATGTAACATGATCATATTTTATGGATGAATTTTTATTTTTATAGAGCCTCTGAAGGTCTATATGAGCGGTTCTTTTATAAGTGGGAGGAGTGACATTTTTTTAACAGTATAAATTATAATTTTGTAAATCAAGGAATATGGATCCAACAGTGGAACATAATGAGTAATATAAAATATTTTTTCAATTAAATTCTTAAAAATTAATTTTCATAAATATTCGTAACATTTTCTATGACTTCTATCCATTTTTATACCCTTTTTACCATTACTTACATATAATCTGATAACAAATTTTGACCAATGTAATTTATTTGATATACATAAAGATAAAAATAATCGTATTAATAAATTTGTACCCAATTATTAAAATTAAAATATATTGTTATAAAATAATTTTTAATGGGAGATAAAAATTAATATTTAATATTAGTGCACATTAAGGATAAAAATATGTTTTTTTGAAATATATTATTTTAAGCATAAGATATCAAATTAGTAAAAAAATGTTCAATGTTTATATATACAATTATATTAATTTTTTTCCTATTATAAAAATATTATTATATGTGTCTTTAAAATCTTCAAAACTATAATTTCACCATGATAATTATTAATTAATAAAAAAACTTTTAAAATAGTTTTTATTAGAATAATTGATTTCTAATGTCTTAAAATGATGATGATTAAATATGATATACTGTTGTAAAATTCATAATTTTATCCTTAAATAAATATTTTTTTGGGAATTATTTTATATGATATTAATTCACACACACCTCACGATACAATCAAAAATGCGAGATTTTTTTTAAAAAAATTTCTTTTCACTATCTACCTAAACAATTATATATTTCATAAAATTCTGAAAAAATAACATAGAGAATTTATTAAATATTTAATCCTAAAATAATGTTCCTAATATAAAAAATATATTTAAAAGGTGATAATAATTATTTTTAATATATGAAAAAATAATGCTGAAAAATATTTTTTGAATATATTTGTTTGTAAAAAGAACATAAAATTATTAATATTACTCTAAAAATAATAACTATAAAATGAATTTTAATTTATTTTCTCATATATATTGTTAATAATTTTAACTAATATCATTCTTTATTACAAGGAAATTTTTTTAAATAAAAATAGACAATATTTATAGAAAACCATTTTTTTGGAGAGTTTCAGTTATTACATTAAATGATCATAAATATGAACTGTTATAATTATTAATTTACTGTATAAAACTTAATTTTCTTTATATACTAACAAGAAACAATTTATTCAATTTATATAATGTCATTTTTTTAAACATATTTTAGATGTATATGTTATTTTTAATTATGATGTTCATTATTATTGTAATATATATTATATATATTTCTTATGAATAACACTAAACATTATTATTCCAAATGTATACATTTACATGAAATTATAATATTCTCAAAAAACAAATTTCCAATGACCATATTTTCAACAAATATATATATATATATCTATATATATAATGGTCAAATTTCATTCTCATATAGAATTACTAAATTATTCAGTTATTTTATACTCAAATCCCATGAAACAATTATAGTTTCATGTTTTAGATTATTCATAAATTATTATATTTTAATGGTATTCATCCTCTTTATTGGATTCTTATGGTTATTGGTCATCCCAATGTTTAAAAAAACTAAATTTTGTAGTATATTTATCTTTAAATAAATTTTATGGGTTTAATAGCTTAATTTGTACACATCACTATTCTTAAAATTAACCAAATTATATTAAAATATAGACAATAAATTAGTTACATGAATAAAAATTATAAATTTATGAGAAATATCTATAAATAAATAAATAAATATATATATAATGAAAATATTTTAAATAATTTATAATAAATAACCGATAAACTTTTAGTAAAATAATTTTTTTCCTCTAAACAATCCAAACGTAAAAATATTATTAAAGAGGCCAAGAGTCCTATTGGATAACGTGGGACTAATGTATCTTAACCTAAGAGAATCTATTCTTACATGATAAAAACACCGTAGGGGGTGGGTTTCCATGCTAGAAAAGGATATAAATAAACTATCTTCAGTGGCCCTTGAATCATGAAATGTAGCATCTTAGATCCATTTATTCTTTATGTGGAGATATTCCATACCATTGTGAATAACAGTCTTGAACATATGAATGTTTTATGAAATGGACCATATAATAGAGATATAATCTTGGAAATAGTTGTGGATGAAAGAATAGTATATTTACAATGAGGCAAACATAAGGATTTTATAATGAAATATCTCAACCCCATTTAGCTTGGTGTAAGAGTCTTTGAGGAGGGACGTTCAACATCTATAGAAGGCAGTAACATAAACAAAAATAAATCCCATGGGGTAATGAAAATCCCCCCACATGAACCCATGATTTCATGAACTATCTATGTTGAGAATTAGCCCACTATAAGGGGGATTCAAACTTACCCATCATCCATGTGGAAGTGACCACTGAATTGAATTGAATCATATCCTTTCATTCATGATCATTAGTAATGAAGGGGAGTACCACCAACTTCTCTAGATAATATCCTGGTTACCCACTAGGATTATATTCTTGACCGCTAGAGAACTCCTTGTGAGGGGGATTCTTCACGGAGATCCTTCATCCTTTTATTCTAAATGCACAAACAACTATATTAAAACAGAATTTCCCTTACTTTAAACTCATGGTTGATTATACCAACACAATGGAAAATGATATAGAGAATGTATTCACTTGTTAAATATTTCAAATTTATCCCAAGGAACTAAAAAATGATGTTAAATATTGCATACTCCCACTATTCATCAAGTAATATTTATGTTTTTTTCATTAATGGGTTTTATCTATAGAGAAACATAGATTGATGTATTTTACAATTATGAATTACCCTTTTCACAGATATATATAATGGTAATATATTTTCATTAATAGTAAATTATACATATTACAGATTTACACACAATATATAAGGCCACCCCATCCCTTTCGTTCTTATTTGCATACATCACATGGTTATACTTATTATCTGAAAATATTTTCAATGAGGATCCAAGAAATAAACATTTCTCATTGCCAATTTTCATCATGATATTGACTAAAAATCATGTTACTATTAATTAATGCTATATTGAAGGAAAATTAAATGTTTTATTACTTTTAGAACTGTTATGTTAGGATTTTTTGTACATATAAATTTTGACATAACTAACTCCCCATCGTGATTCAAAAATTTAATCCTCTATGCCTAACAGTCCATTGCGAATATTATTGGGAGACTGAGATGTTATATTGAAATACATTCCATAAAATATATACTCCCTAAATTTCAATTCCTTGGACATGCCCATATATTACCTTGATGAACACGTCCTAATGTAACTAGTCTTCCAAAACCTCCCACACCATATTATCTTGAAAACAATTCATTATGTGCATGAAACTCCTCAGTTTAAAACATCCATCATGCACTGCATCAGAAAGAATGTCCCATGAATCCTAATATTTTTCATTGTAAAAATGAACATCCAAAATAAGGTAAGACCTTATATTTGTTATATTACATAGTAATTCCTTGTGAAACATAATAAAAGTCAAAACATGCATTTGAAAAGATGTGAGAACAATGTGGACAGGGGTGATTCTATATTTGAATGAGATGAATTGATTCATTCAATTTTTGGTTTGGTTATACATTCTTCTAACCTTTCCCTTAAATGATAGATACAAAATCTACCAGATGAGGTCAAAGCTCCAAGGTGATCAATGGAGAAACACCAACTCTGAACTCCCAGGATGGTTTTGGTAATTCTATCATGGCTCTATAAGAATAATTTTGAAATAAAAACACTAACCTTCACAGGGTTTATGGGATGAACAAAATATATGAAAGAATCTTTTTGAACCACGATTGATCCTCAAATGGATTATCTACTGTAATTAATATTGAAGATATTATCAAGTGTAAAATGTAGGTGGGATATTCTAATTAATTTATGCCTAATCCAGAATTGATGAATGCAACCATTTTAATTCACATAGAAATGTTTCAACAGAGTGTATCATTAACCAAAATGAACACACTGTTCAATAATGGGGACCACTAACTTATCCCTCATTCCAATGTAAATAAGAAAAATTTCTAAAAAAAATTAAACGATATCCAAGAGGAGATTTATAATATAATAACATAACAATTCCCCCAATAAGAGAATATTATTCAAGGAATCACATTGAGAATAAAAATATACTCTTACATACCATATGTTTTTTCTATATAAAATTTGAGGTCAATGTTGGAACGATGATTTTTTATTTTCAAATTTCCAACCATTTAATTACATAAGCCTATATCACTATAGTAGGACCATACATTAATAAATCCATTTTGCTCCTTAGAAACCATGTAATAGTAGAAACTGCGAGCCTTCAGATGATTATTTTGGAAAACAATTTTTTATGGGAAATTATACATTCTAATTTTTCTATACTTATTTAGTAAATAAGGATTTCTCAAATTTATATTGAGTATTATGGAAGTATAACATGATAAAAAATTTATACCCCCACCACCAAAACTTTTTAGAACATCATCTACGAGATTACAATACATGGGATCCCAAACAGTCAAATATAAAAATCCTGAGAAGCAATCAGGAGTGGGAGATCAATATAGGTTTTTACATGTGAAAATTTTCCATAAACCCATCTATTATATAATATTCACTAAAAAAGACAATAGGATCAATCACCACATGTAGGATAGTGTAAACAAGATATGCATGGACCCTTAGATAAATATCCAGTATATAAGGGTTAGATCTTATTATTAGTGTTTATAAATGGGAATTGGCCATAGCTCCCACCACCTCAAGATCAATATTGAAAGATCTTTCCCCAATGAGGATATTCAGGATACTGGATCACATTATCCCTATAATAATATATGTTCTAAAATGTGAAAATTTTGTCTCCTATCATTTTTTATATGCAACAACCAACCCAAGAAATCGATGATTATTTAAATATGATCAATTTATCATGGAAGTTCATTTTACCTGTATGATTAGGGATAATTAAATTTTATAATAAACCAATATAAATTTATTGAACTCCAATAATATATTTAAAAATTCTTAGTAATTAATAACATTGTTTTTAATTATGCATTTTTATTCATCACAAATATGATTTCTTCAAAAAATGATTTTTCTTTATTTTCATGGAAAAACATTTATATTTAATTCCTATAAAATATAAAAAAATTGTTTGATAAAATTAAATTAAATATTTAAATCATCATATCATAACTAAATTATGGTGAAATGTTTGATTATTTGGTAAATATTAATATATATCTGAATATTGAATAGTTGCACGACCCGTCCCCAGGGGCCCATACTGTGACTACCCCAAGCCATCCTTCCATAGGATAGGGGTTGTTGACGAGCACCTAAGGTGTATTCCCAAAAACCAGGAAGGCATTGCCTTTTTAACCTGTAACACACATAACTAATCACACAAAAAGATATGAACTCAAGTAATCTAAACAGTAAACAGATTGAGTACAGTAAGTAAAAGGGGCCAGAATACAAGCCTAACTAGATAGTACACAGAAAAATGTAATGTACAAGATGACTGATAGGTGAAAAGCATCTATTGGATCATCCCCCATTAATTCAAACTGAATGGTAGGTACAGTTCACGAACTTTCGTCACTGTGGTTGACCTCGTCTAACGTCCACCTCTGAGCCACCTCCAGTCCTGGTACTCTCGTCCTCAGTCAGCGTTTTCCTTCGTCTGCACCAAACACAATAGGGTTCATGCATGCCTGTGTAGGGGTGGGTATAACATTACCAAGTAGGGACTCCAAGACCCTCAAGGTCTCACAAAATCTACCAAGGATTAACCACAAAACATGAAATCAACTGGAAACCATACTTAGGTATATGCCCATACATATACCTATGTTATCGAGTATACTCATCTCAATCATGAGGAAACACAATGTCCATCTCAAAATACCCAAATCACAACTGTTCCATAAAGGTAGGAACACCACGAAGGTAAGTAACTTACATGTATGCCACATTAATGAATACCACAAAGGTATTACCACAATGTAAAGTACCGCACACGTACGGAATTAGCTCACAGTAGGTATATTTCTTAGGTACAATTATAGAGATGATTTGATGTATCTACTAAATCATTTTACTCTATTAAGAGGTTATGTTGCTATCCCACACAAGATCTCTTAGTGATGACCCACAGAGGATCATTCGGTTGTCACCCACAAAGGATCTCTTGGTGATGACTCACATAGGATCGATCGGTGCTGACCCACACAGGATCACAAGGTGTTGACCCACACATAATCGCTCTTCATTCTTCATGCCATAGCCAGATACTGGGTTCCTGCACTAGGATTTCTTGTCTCCAGGGTGTCTAATCTTCAATCCACTGAAAGATACTCCAAATTCCACAAAGTCTCATGAAGAGGTATATCAATGTACCTTCACGTCATATAGGGTCTCAACGAAATTGACAGTTCATCAATCATACACCATGTTTCTGAGTTATTAACATTTTCGTTCCGAGGAACTGATTGGATTCATGCTTGATCCAACCTGACCATACTACAACATTATCCAAATCTCTAGTAGGGTATACACAAAGGGAACTTCATGTTCCAAGGTTTGTAGAACTGCTGATGGTTCGTCAAATAGATGGTCGGTGCCAAAGTTATGTCTAAAATTGCATAAATGGGTCAACGTGTGTCCGTTCATGGGTCTCACCCAGTTGAATTGACTCGGTCCGACCCGGCCTTGTCATACCTAATTTGGGTCGACCCATCCCGACCCAATGGGTCCGGCCCTACCCGTGCTGGGACACCCAGCCCGTGCTAGGCAGTTCAGCCCTCGTTGAGCGGTGTGGGGTGTCATGGTGGCCGCTATAGATGCAGAGACCATGAGAGATACGGAGGCCATGAGGGGGCCTACAGGGGAAACAGGGTGGCACAACATGCTGTGGGGCGGTGCGGTAGGTCATGGGTCAGCGAGGCTGCGGGGCGCCGCGGAAGGCTGCAGGGCAGCACGGAGGCTGTGTGGCCTCCGAGAGGCCGCGTGAAGCGGAATGCCGCAGGGCGCGAAGGTCGGCGAGAAATGGGTACCGCGGTCAGTAGAGCGCTAAACGGTGTGGAGGCCTTGGGGTGGCGGGGAGATTTGCATTTGATAGTGTCTGGCTTGAACGACTGCCCTTCGTTCGCCACCTTCTCTGCAGTTCGCGAGTTCGACCAATGACAGCTGCTGACACTAGTCACGGAAACCATCATGTTGATCACACAAAAGAACCACAATATTTTTAGAGTGGTTAGACCATGTTTATTTGGCCTGTACCCTCTGGTTTAGGGTTATAGGATATGGATCAAGGAAGATGATTCAATGTGAGAGGTAATTTAACAATGATAAAATTAAAAAACACCCCTACCTCGTCCGTTTGTTATCGTCGATGAGGAGGGAAGGACGATCATCCATTGAAGACATACCACATTGGAGGATGTCCTGAGGGAGAATTCAAGTCATTCATCAGTGTTCTTCATTGAAGGATGTATCAAGTAATAATTCTATGTCGTGCATCGGAGATCTTCCTTGGAGAATCTTTCATAGTTGGAGAAGTTCTTCATTAGAGAAGAGTAATTCTACTAAAATATCTCTCCTACTCCTTTACCAAAAACCATCCCCCAATCCACCCAAAAATGAATTAGCCAACATTATATAATATATTGGAATTATTTAAAAATAGTTTAATTAATTATTTGAGTTCAAATAATTAATTAAAGGAGGTGGCACCATTAAAGTGGGGGGGGGGTGAGTTTAAGAATCTTCCCCACATTTAGTAGCGAGTTCAAGGGTTTTTTAGTCTCAGGTGGTCCCCAACACCATAACCACTTGTGGAAGGTTTAGTTAAGGTGGTCCCCATCTACATTAACCTTCATGGGAGGCTTAGATCTGGTGGTCCCTACCTCTAATTCCTTCCACATGGGAGGTTGCAACAAAAATAAAAGAAAATAAAAGTTTTTTTTTATTTTATATATGTTACCATGGAAATCCCAAATTTTTTCTTTCACTGTTGACCTACTGGGGTCAACAGGAAGGTCACTTTAAGAGAATAATGGCACTACGAGTTCAATGGTTCCCGAATTTTTCAATTTTGAGCACCGGTTCAAAAGTTACAAAAACTCGCTCACACGTTTACGAAACCTACCCAAAATAATGTTCCAAATTTCATTCAGGTCACATCGGGCTTCAAAATCACGCGCTTTCAATTTTCACAGATATTTAGAATTTCCATTTAATTAAAAAAAACATTTACATGGAATTTCTGGGACTTTAAATTCTCCTCACCCCAAGGTATTACGTCCTCATATGCCACAACTCAAAACTAGGAAAACAAGCGGGGGAACTGAGCATGAATATGATCCTAGGGCTCCCATGTGCTCTCTTAGAGGTTCTTGTGTTTCCAATGAATGCGCCCCAGAGGTATTGACAACCCACAAAGGACCTTCTCTTATCAATCCCCAACCTCTAATGGAACCTCTGTAAATGAAGCCCCATTGTCGACATCCAGCACGCCGTGGTCGATGACGTGAGATGGGTCATGCACGTATCTCCTTAGATAGGATGCGTAGATGACTTCATGAACGTGATGTGACTAAAGTGGAAGAGAAAAGATGTAAGACACATCTCTTACTCTATTAAGGACCTGAAAGGGTCCGATTAACCTTAGAGATAACTTTTCTCCTTGTCCAAATCTATACAAACCTCGTCGAGGTGAGACCCGTAGAAAGATTTGGTCAACATCATCGAACTACAGTGGTATCCATCTCTTGTGGGAATATGACTTTTGCCTAATCTTGGCAGTCTCCATCTACTCCTGGATGATCTACACCTTCTCTATGGTAGCTTTCACCATCTTTGGTCTCACTAGTACTGACTCCCTTCGGTCAATCCAGCACAAAGGTGATCTGCAAGGTCGCCCGTACAACACCACAAAAGGTACAATCACAGTGGTGGAGTGATAGCTGTTGTTGTACGAGAACTCCACCAAAGGAAAGTGATCCACCCAGCTGTGACTGATTTTGAGGATGCATGCACGCATCATGTCCTCGAGGGTCTGAATGGTCCGATCAGTCTGGCCATTCATCTGAGGATGGAAGGAGGTGCTCAAATGAAGCTGTTGTCCCGAATGCCTCCTACAAACCCTTCTATTACTAGACAGTAAAACATGCATCATAATCAGAGACAATCGTCGAGTGTACTCCATGTAACTGAACAATCTCCGGAACATAGAGGAGTCTCAAGCTCACTACTGGTCCCTTCTCTCAAATCTGTATGAAGTGGGGCAATTTGGTGATTCTGTGGACGATCCCTGAAATCAATTAATGACCCCTTGATGTACGTGGAAGTCCTGTCATGAATTCCATGAATATCTGAACCCACATCCACTCTAAGACCTCCAAAGGCGGAACCAAGCCTGCTGGTACCTAATGCGCTACCTTCACATTCTTACACATGAGCCAATCTAAAACTACTTTTTTCATTCCTGGCCACCAGTTCGATCATTAGAGATCCTGGTACATCTTCGCCACTTCTAGATGTACTGCTAGAGGGGACGTGTGGTACTCCCTCATCTCTTCTCTTGACGCAACAATGGTATGATGATGCATCCTCTGAAGAGGATGATGTGCTCCCCACCTTAAGAAAATCCATCATGGGCCTGCCCTATGGATATCTGAGAACATCAAGCCTCACAGTCATCATCCCCACGTTTCTCCTCCCTAACTCACTGATGAGGTGGGGGAGTGATGGTAAGAGACTAAAGAAAAGATGCTCCTTCCTGATCCATAAAGGATATCTGTAAAGTGGCCAGCTGCTTCATCACTACACCTTGAATTTGTATACCAGAACTCATGTTTAGTGCATTGGATAAAACGTTCCCATTACCATGATTATTGACTATCCAAAAGTCAAATTCCGTGAGGAACTCAAGAAATCATCGATGCCCCAGGTTCATGTCCTTCTTAGAAATGATATACCTAAAACTATTGTGATTTTATTACATTGTAAAACTGTATCCCATAATTTTTTGTCACCACATATTCAAGGAGAATACCACCGCTGCTAACGATAGGTCATGTGTAGTGTAATTCTGCTCATTTTTTCTTAGTTATTGAGAACCATATACCATAATTACTCGATCCTACATCAGGACACATCCGAGTCTGATCCTTGATTTGTTATAGTAGACTACGTACCCTATTCCTTCATTTGGAAGCCTCGAGATGGGGGCACTAGTAATCCTCTACCTCATCTCTTGAATACCATACTGGAATCTCTCCGACCACATGAAGTGTTTCCTCTTCTTCATCAACACTGAATGTGGTGATACAACTCTGGAGAAATCTGGCACAAATCTCTGGTAGTATTCAGCCAATCCCAGGAAACTTTGTATCTCTGTCACACTCATTGGTGGATCCCAAGAATGTACCGCCTCAATCATCACTGGATCCACAGTAACTACCACCACTGATATGACATGTCCCAGAATGGGAACCACTCTGATCCATAAATGGGTATTCGAGAGCTTACCATAATGCTGGTCCACTCAGAGTGTGTCCAGAACTATATGAAAATGTTAGGCATGCTCCTCCTCAGTAGTCGAGTAGATCAGAATGTCATGGATGAAGAATAATACAAAGCGATCAGGGTATGACTAAAAGATCCTATTAATGAGTACCATGAACATAGATGGAGCATTGGTTACACCTAATGGCATAAAAAAGAACTCGTAGTGGCCATGCCAACACCTGAAAGCCATCTTCTGCACATCCCTGTCCCGTAATCTGAGCTGGTGATAACATGATCTTTGGAATATCCCCAAAAACGACCTTTCCCCCTTCAAATGATAAAAGTGGTCATCAATCCATGGATGTGGGTACCTTTTTTTCATGGTTACCAGGTTTAGGCATCGATAGTGAACACAAAGTCTCAAACTCCCCTATGCCTTCTTGGAGATCAATATCGGGGCTGGCCAAGGAGAATCATTGGGCTGAATGAATCCCTTCCCCTACAAGTCCTCAAGCAGTACCTGTAGCTCAAAAATCTCCACAGGAGCCATCTAATATGCTAGTGTAGATATCAGTGTCATCCCAGGGTATAGTTCAATGTAAAATTCCACCTCTCTATGAGGAGGTTGACTCGAAACATCATCAAGGATGACATCCCCGTACTGGTCCACCACTACAGGATAACTCATAATCTCCACATCAACTACTCCGAGGGTAAATCTAGACAACTGATGATTGACTGGCTACACTCTCCTTCGATTATATCCATCATGTGCTGCAAAGGATCCCTTATATCCAGTCAAGGTAATCCTAGTCTCATCAATGTGGACACACTGAACTTTGCACATAATACAATAAATCTTAACATGGTTTGTAGATAAGTAGTCCATACCCAAGATGACGTTGTAAGGACTCGATGCCGCTACTAATAGATCCCATCCAAAGTAATCACCACCTAGAGTAAGCACACACTGCTGGAACTAGTTCCTAATTGTCGAATCCACTCACGTCGAAATCTCTAGCCTTAAGGATCGAGCCAAAATATCCATCAGAATCTCTAAGCTCCGAACGAGGGAAGTGGAAATAAATTAATGATAGGAACATGTGTCTATAATTACTGCAGCTATGGTGAAGTAGACACAGATCATACCTCATATCATCTCTTGAGTGCCACTGTCATATGCCTCATCTTCCTGCAGCTGAGCACTCCCATGTCCTCATGCGCCCTGTGGTTGGGGTTGAAAACCTGGTGGTTGTAGTGGTAACATCTCAAATCATCGCCCACCATTAGCTACATGACCAGGTCCTCTACCACGTCCACCTACTCCCTGCAGAATTCCGCGATCGTACCTATGTCTCTACCTGGGCGTTCCTTCGACCATTTGCTAATAATCCATACGGTGGGTCGGATAGTTATGAGCCTTGTGACCCTGCCCACTGCAAGCCTTACATAGCCCACTCTAGGCATGAATGGCTCTAACTCAGGGGCCCCATACAACTGACCCTGAATCCTTTGGGCATCCACCTATAGTTCTGGACCTCTTGGACCTCTGTGACATCTATCTGCTACCAGCTACAGAAGACTCCTCTATGTGATGTCCAGTGGTGGGTCTCACTACTGGTGACTGCTCATAAAAAACTCTCCACTAAGAAGGCTCTCTCTGACACCCCCACCTCTGTTGGGATGCTGAGTGAGATCATCGAAGCCCTAATCTCCCACCGGAGTACCTACTCAATGGTCCGAGCCCGGATGAATGGGTCCTACACAGTATTAGTGGAGTAGCATGGGAGGTCAGTGAACCTTGCTGAGTACTAAGATACAATCATGTTTCACTACTGTAGGTGAAGAAGATTCTAAATGCACACTGCATGAAGATTCGGTGAGATAAAAAATACCCAAAACATGCTCTCTTAGTCTTCCCATAAAAGCGTGACCTTATCGTGAACCTGGAGCATCAAGCTCCACCATCTATTTGTTGCTGCTTGTAGAAGGCTGGTGGTAAGGATCCCCATGAGATCAGATGGTGTCCCTACCAGTCGAATGACTCTCACCACAACCTCCAGCCAATTTTTAGTAGCCTGTGGGTCCATCTTTCCCCTAAACCTAGGTAACCTCTTGCGCTAGAACTCATTCAATGCGTTCAAGCGGCATGCACCCTATACTAATGGGTTGTTGGAATCAGTGGCATAATGGGTAATTGAACTATTGGTGCCTCCGCTAGTTCCTATACTTGAAACGGTCCCATCACCGAATCCTCATCGCTCGATGGGATATCAGTTCATACTCTATCTGGAACCCTAGCTGGCTTTCTATGTGGACGCATATGAAAAAAACAGGTGCACGACGGTCAATAAGTTATAACTGGTGAGCAGACTCAAAGAGATCACAATAAAAACTCTTCAAAACACACACACAATTAGTGTTTTCATGCAGATGTCATAAATCAGACGTCAAGGTCCTGGTGTTTGGATATGACATCTACCACACCAACACGGGATTCCTTAAACTGATATCCACACACACTACACATAACAATATTTCCATTAAAAATACCAGAGTCATATGTTCTATGGTAGAACCGACTCCTCTGATACCAATTTTCCATGACCCGTCACTAGGGGCCTATGTCGTGACTCCCCCAAGCCCGCCATCCCTAGGCTAGGAGCTGGCGACTAGCACCTAAGGCATATTCCATAAAACAGGGAAGTCATTGCCTTTTTAGCCTGACACACATATAAAAAAGCACACAACAAGATATGAACTCAAGTAAACTGAATAGTAAACAGAGTTAGTACAGTAAGTAAAATGGGCTAAAATACAATACCAACTGGATAGAACCTGAAAAAATGGAATGTAAAAGACTACTGATAGGTGAAAAGTAGCTCCTATATCATCCACTATGAATTCTACCTGAAGGGTAGGTACAGCTCATGAACGGTCATATCTACGGTTCTCCTAATCTAACATCGACCTTAGACCCACCTCTAGTCCTGGTAATCTCATCCTCAGTTAGTGTTGTTTATCATCTACACCAAACACAACAGGGTACATGCATAGCCCATGCTGGGTTGAGTATAACGATAATCAGTTGGGATGTCGAGAACCTCAAGGTCACACAAAATCCACCAAGGATAAAAAACATAGTTTGAAATCAACTTGAAATCCCACATAAGTATATTCCCATACATATACCTATGTTATAAAGTATACCCACCTTAATCATGAGGAAACACAGAGTCCAACTCAAAACCCCAAAGCTCAACTGTTCCATAATAGATGGAACACCATGATGGAAAATTTCACACAGGTACACCACCCATAAGAATACCACAAAGGTCTTACCATAAAAGAAAAGTACCACATAGGTATGGACTCAGCTCACACTAGGTATTTCTTAGGTATAGTTGTAGAGATGATTAGATTTAACTATTGAATCATCTGACTCAGTAAGGAGGCTCTATTGCTGACCCATGCAGGATCGCTTGATGATCACTCAAATAGAATCACTATGTGCTGACCGACATAGGATCGCTAGGTACTGACCCACACACAATCTCTAGGGGAAGACCCACACAGGATCACTCGGTGCTGACCAAAATAGGATCTCTATGTGATGACCCACACTGGATCACTCTTCATTCTTCACATCACAACCAGCTACTTGGTTCCTTCAACAGGCTTTCCTGTCTCCAGGGGGTACACTCCTCAAGCCACCAGTTGATACTCAAACTGCCACTTAGTATCGTGTAGATGTATCTCAATGGACTGACATGTCATTTGGGTCTCAACGCAATAGACGGTGTGTCAATCAGATGCCCAGTCTGTGAGTTATTATCCTTTTAGTCCCAAGGGCCCGGTTGGATTCATGCTCAATCCAAACTGACTGTACTCCAACATTATGCCAAAATCTGGTAGGGTATACTCAAAGGGACAATCTTGATCCATTTTTTCTAGCACCGCAGATGGTTCAAGAAATGAATGTTTGGTGCCAATGTTATGTCCAAAGGAGCTTAAATGGGTCGAAGTTGGTTCAGGTTCGGTCTGACCCGGTATGACTAACCCGGCCCAACCCGGCCTGGGCCAACCTAATTTGGGTCGACCGGGACGGACCCGCTGAGTCTGTCTCGGCCAACGCTGGGAAGCCTAGCATGCACTAGCCAGTTTGTCTTGGCGGCTCTGCATGGGCGGCACGGGGAGGTGCGGAGGTTTCGAGATCAGCTAAGGCTGCGACTGGGGCCCCGGGGGCCGCTGGTGGCCGAGGGGAGGAACAGAGGCTGCGGGGCGGCGAGGCGAAGTGCCTTCACCGGTGGTCGGCATGAACATCCTCCCTTCATTCATCACCTTCGTCGTGGTTCTCGAGTTCCACCAGTTCTAACCGCTGACACCGATCACCGACACCATCACGAAGATCACAAAAAAATCCACAAGGCTTCTAGAGGGGTCAGAAATATTTTTTTGGACCATACCCTTCGCATTAGGGCAGTGGCATATGATTCATGGAAAATGATTCAATGTAAAGGGAATTTAATAATGATAAAATTAAAACAATCCCCTACCTTTTTCATTTTTTGACGTCATTGGGGAGGGAAGGACGGTCGTTGATTGAAGACGTCCCACATTGGAGGATGTCCCGAGGATGAAGCCAAGTCATGCATCGACGTTCTTCATTGGAGGATGTACCAAGGAAGAACTCGAATTTGTGCATCGACATTCTTCATTGGATGAGCATTCATTGTTGGAGAAGTTCTTCATTATGGAAATTTAATTCTCCCTAAAGCTCTCTCCTTCTACTTTGCCAAGAACCTTCCCCCAATCCACCCAAAAATTATTTAGTCAACAATATAGAATATGTTGGAATAATTTCAAATTGGTTTAATTAACTAATTGAGTTGGTATAAATAATTTAAGGGAGAGGCTATATTAATGTGTGAACAGTTTAAGTGGCTTCACCTCATTTAAGAGTGAGTTCAATGGGGTTTTTGTCTCGGGTGGTCCCCACTACCATAACCTCTCATGGGAGGTTCAGTTCTGGTGGTCCCCACCTCTATAACCTCTCATCGGTGGACTAGTTTTAGTGGTCCCTACCTCTTACACCTTTCACATGGTAGGTTTCAACAAAAATGAAATATAATAAATGTTTTTTTTATTTTATTTCTATTTCCATGAAAAATCAAAAATTTTATCTTTCACCCTCGACCTAATATGGTCATGGTGAAGGTCTCCTTAAGCGAATACGGGCTTTGTTTGTTCAATGACGCCCTCAGATTTCAATTTCGAGCACTGGTTCACATTTTTGAAAAACCGTTTCACACGTTTACTGAACATACCCGAAATAGTGTTCCGAATTTCATTCTGGGCACTCTGGGACATTGAATCACACACCGTTAATTTTCAAATACTTGTAAAATTCACTTTTAGTTAAACTAAATTACATTGAATTTTTAGGTATTTTAAAAAATAACCATATTTTAATACTGTTATATATTTTGATAAAATAATTAATCTATAAATCCCTATATTATTTTAAATTCATTTCAATGTAAAAAAAATAAATATTTAATCATATTTGATAAAATTAATTACATATAAATCATCATTATACTTCATGTTACAGTAATATTATTTTTAGTCTTGAAAAAATATCTATCTAAAAACTGTTTTACATTACATAATGTTTCTCCTTTTTAAGTAAATAAAAATAATCCCTAATGTGGAATTATTTAAATTAAATATATCAATCATATATATATAATTAAGAATATTAATTTATATAAAAAATATTAATAGTTATAGTGCAAATGTAAAATTAAATTTCTGGGAAATATTCATTTCTCAGAAAAAACCACATTCCATCACACTTCAAGGATTTATTTTAAATTATTCAACATTTTTGAATTAATTTCGATATAATTAATATCATATTTTTAATGTTAATAACTAATATTAGATAGAAACTTTGACATATTTTTTTAGATAATATGAAAAGTAACTATAGTAAATATTTTTACCATAAAAAACAAAAATATGATAATTAGTGTGAAAATAATTTATCATTTAGTAGAAAAAAGTATCCATTATTGGATAAATTTTACATTTTAATTTTTGAATAAAAATGATTAAATATTTTTTTACCTTAAAAATGATTAAGAATTTTTTCTAGTAAAAATTAGATTTTGATATGAAAAATCCAAATTTTAAATTTGTGTAATACGAAATGTCAATTAAGACTTCATAATTTGATAAATTAATGGATTTTAAAAATAATAAATTTTTATAAAAATATGAATAGTAAATAAATATATTCATATATAAATTATAATATAATTTTAATGAAGTGAAATGTATTTTTTAGAATTATTTGAAATCATTTTTTCAGAAAAAATTCAATATTTCGGTATAAATGAATATTCATTTCTTAAAAGTAAAAATTAAAATATTTTGAAAAAGATTCGGAAAATATGAATGTAATTTTTTTAATCAGAACATCCAAATTATTCATTCGTGACATTTTTTTAATTTTCTTAGCCAATTGAATTTTTTTGTATAAATAAAATATGGTATAAATATACAGTGTGTATTATAGCATCATTATGAGCTAAAAGTGATAAGATTAATTATATAAAAGGTATCCCTGGAAAAATTTATGTTTACCATTTAAAATAGTTTGATTTTTTTTATATTTTACTAATTTTTGAAGCCATTATGAATCATGAAAAACCCATGTTATATTTTTAATGTTTTAAAATCATTTCATTAAAAACATGACTCCCTTAGACATAACTGAGGTAAATATTTATATTATTTTATACCATGGATATATTAAATAACGTAATAAACTATTATTTTTTTGAAACCATGTTCAGAAACGTTTTGATGAACTATAGTTTTATTTACATTATTAAATAGAGTCCAAAACATATGTTTAGGAAATACTATAGAACTCCACTCTCTTTTTCTATAATAACCCACCAAATATTCCATTAATATTCACACAAAAAGATTTAATTATATCATTATTATAATATAACCTATATAGAATCCTTTTGAGTTTCCAATAAGAACCTATGAATCTCTTTCTGAAGCCTTTGGAATCAACCTCTCAAGGTATGTGACATCTCTCTATTATATCGAATTCAAGAACCCACATTACATGTAGCCATTTTTATTGTCAATTGGTTATGTTTTCATCAATTTATCCTGATAAATAGACATTCCAATTCATTATATAATAATTATATATCATATACCCCTTATAATGATATCAGTTAACTATGTCGTTATTATGTTGAAATTTAGTAAGGGATGTCTCTCTATTCTTTTCAATTAAATAAAGTACTTTGTGTTTGAAATTTTGAATCTAAAATGCTAATGTTATCATGAAATTATAAATATAAATATCACGTCCAATTTATAAATTAATTATAATAGATCAATTATCTCCTCTTATTCTATAATTAACCCATTTTGTAAAAATTACGAAATTCAGGAAGGGACCATCCACTATTCTTTTCAATTCACGAACCTATATTGTATTTATCCTTTTTAATCTCAAGTGGTTATATTTTTAAGACTTTGAAAATACCCCAACACCATACTATTGGTTTCCGAATAATTATTTATCATTCAACCCCTCTAATTATAGCATTTACCTAATCCACTATAATTAGAAAATTTAGTAAGGGATCTCTCTCTCTATCTTCTTTTAAATTCAAGTACCTACATTATATTTATAATTTTGAATATCAATTGGAAATGTTGTCATAAATTTTCAAATATTCCTATAATATCAATTTATAACCAATTTTTTTTATAAATTACCCACTATTGTTTATCATTTACAGATTCTATTATGTTTCATAAATTTAGTAAGACAGATCCCTCTATTCTTCTCTATTAAAAGCCCTACTCTTTATATTTCCATTTAAATCTCATTTGGTTTTGGTTTCATGAAATTATAAAGAAAAAAATATTGTGAAATTTATATTAGAGTAATTATATAAAATTTATCCCTTGTCATTATTAAAATTACCCAATCCACTGTTATGTTGAAATCTAGTAAGGGACCTCCGTATATTTTTTAAACTCAATCACCTTCATTGTATTTTTCATTTTGAATAAATAAAATTTAATTACATTATAAATTTACATATACTGTACATTTTCTCTGATAAAAATGAGTTATTATTTATCCCCTCTCATTATAACATTTACCTAAGCTGTTACAATTATTAAATTTAATAAGGAACTGCTCTCAATAATTTTCTATTGAATCAAAATCATTGTAATTAGCCTTTTCAATGTCACATAGTTTTGTTTTCATGAATTTCTATATATTCATATATTTTCCAATTTATCTTATAATAAATATATAAAATTTTTACCCTCACATTATATCATTTACCAATGTCGTTACTATGATGAAATTTATTAATGGATCCTTTAATACCCATTAGTCAAGAATTTTCATCATTTTATAACTTTTATTTCCCATTCCTATGGTTGGGATATGTTTTTCCCACAACCCACATACTATAAACTAGATGTATAATTATGTGTGACCATATTCACTCATTAAATAATTTAATATACCTTTACATACTATTGTTATTCTACCAAAATTTCATAGTGATTTTTCCATGCTAATCAATTTTATTGTGTATAACATCAAAATTTACACCCGAGGGTACTAACCTAGATATACCTATACTTATATGATTGGGTGTCCCACATATTCATTCCATATTCAATGATAATATAATTAACTATTATGAAATATGATCTGATTATGAATGATCTATGTGGCACACATATGCATGTACATGTTTTGAATGTGATGGATGCAGTTGAAATTTATAGTCATCCAATGCATTGGATAATCTTTTAGCCAAATGAAGAATCATGTATGGGATGATGGAGTGTACCTAATACATCATGGGACATTTTATAGCATGTTTTTATGTCTTTTATGATATCCCTATACATTGTTTGATGTGTTTATATTTATAGTTTTCTCTATATTTCTCATGTTTAGTTTATGTTTCCATGGCATGTCATGCCTAATTGTTCATGTTTATCGTTCACACACATTTTATGTCCAATGGAAATTCCAATTTTCCATTATGTAATACTTTATTTACGTTTTTAATTGTTTATTCGGTAAATTGGATTTATATCTTGCCCATTTATTATGTATTTCTTGAGGTTATCCTGTACATGTTTAAAAGTTATGGAATTTTAAAAAAATGTTAAAGAAGTTTTCAATAATATTTACCTATATAATAAGTTGTTTTGTTATGTACCTAATTACTAAAATTAATTATAATTATTGTACTTTTGGGATTTAATAATTGTATTACAATATAATAAATCATCAATTACTGTGTAATAATGTCAGGGGTTGGCATAGTTGGTAATAGTGGAAAGTCTAGTTTTTCTGGGATTAGGATTAGAATACTCTTGAAAAATCCATAAAGATGATAATAATTTTATTAAAACATTCAAATGATTTTTAAATTATATATTAAATGGTTTCCAAGAAAATATATCCATATCTGGAAAATAAAAGTGGATGTTGCTCTAGAATAGATTTACATAGGGGTAAAAACTTTGAAAAGACCATGTTAAACTAAATTTGATGATGAACAACTGAATGACAAATGGCATTACTATACACCGTTTCACCACTCCCATGGGATATTCTTTGATAAATCAAAAAGGAAATTACAATGTTTTATAAATGGAATAAAATTTTATATAATAGTATATGTTATGAAATAGTTCATGTATAACATATATTGAATCCTAGGAATTTATATGTTAAAGAATATATGAAATTTATTTGTTATTACTTTTATGTTAATGGTGTAACATTTATGTTCAAAATATTCTAAATGTACACATAACAAATTTAATCCATTTATTATAGTCAAAGGAATGAAAAAAGAGAAATTTGATGAACAATAATGTGAGGGGAATGTGAAGAATTTCCAAATATGAAGCTAAATATAATGTCAAATCAAGTAATGAATTTTGTAATTATGATTATACAACTATAAAAAATCACATTTAAAAATTGGATCATAGTCTAATGAAAAAATACATCAATTAATAGGATGAGGTTGTCATAATAAAGATCCTCTAATAATGTTGATAATGGAAAAAAAATTTAATTTATTGAATGTTAAAAATGTGGAAGGAAGAACCAAGGAAAATGCCACTAAAGAACTCTAATGATTATCAAGCATGGATGCATATATCATAAATTTTCTAATTACAATAAAAAATAATCTTTTGATCGAAGGGAATATATTAAATTCTTTAGCGCCCATTTTTATTCAATGTTTTTTTTTGCGAATATGCGAATTATCATATTAAATTCCCAAATTCAAGGTTTAAATAATTGACTAAATAAAAAGTTATTATATATTAATTGTTAAAGTGTAGTGACTAATGTGTTTGTATGAGAATTATGTTATAAAATTTGTACATTTGTTAAATAATGTGTAATGTTACTGATAACATATACAATTGATTTACTGATAGGGTGGTATTTCGAAAAACACAATATTAAGTGTTTGATAATACAACATATGTGTCTGATGTTGTACAAAACCTAAAGAATATTGGGATGATTTGTATAAAGTTATTATTATATTTAAAATCATTAATATAATATTTAAAGTTTTATGTGATCGGTTTTTAGATTGATTAATAATATTTTGGTAAATATGTAAGAAGGTGAAATATTTTTTCTCATTTTTTGTTGTTAATGATATTTTAGGTGACTTTTTTTGTTGAGTTATATATATCCATTAGAATGAATATAAAAAATTATTTGAGAACAATACCATGCTATCTATATAAACATATTTTGAATTTTATGAGACATATTTTAGGGTTAAAAAATTCATTATTGTTGATATTATTTGTGTTTTTTTCGATATACGTGTAATTATTAGGAAATGATATTTGATAATTCTTGGGGGGGTTTAGTTTTGGAGACTAATTTCACATAGTTTATTCATTTTTAATATTACTTTAGAATATAATAACCAATCAATATTTAGTAAATAATAGTGAAATGTCATGTTATAATTTAGTGGATTATGTTACATGTTTAAAGCTGGTTCTTGGGCATCAATAAAAAAAATTATTCATGAGGATTCATGATTTAAAAAAAAGATGATATTATAGTAAACATTTATTAAAGGATTAAATTATAGTTTTCATGAATGTATATTTCCTTATTTCACTAGTATAGATGTTATAGCAATTCGTTAAATATTGTAAATAATCTTGAAAAAAAGTCTATAATGTTACAATCATTACAGATGAATTGATGAACTTTTTACCCATCAAAATTTTCGGATTTTAGGTCATTGACTTTCTCATGATCATGTTACCAGTCACACTATATTAGTTCATTGGTGTTTTTTCCTTCATATTCTATAATTTCATATCCCAGTTATTTTTTCCTATATTGGATTCTAGTTATTTGATTCCCATAATGATTCCCATTTTTAATGTGAACATTTTATTAACCATTTAATGATATGGGTTTTCAATAATGATATTTTAATGTGTAATATAATTTCATACCGATATAATGTTAAAATTATGAGGTTATAATTTATTAAATGTTAGAATAATTTAATTTCATACCTTATTAAAAGTCAGAATTATGTCTAATAGTAGATGTGAAACAGAACATCAAACCCAAACAAATCAAGATTATATAAATATGACCATTTTAATATAGCCATTAATTTTTTAGATATGAATCTGATTTAATAATTTAATATAAATATATATATATTTCATACTAAAAATAAATTTTTTAATACATAATTAGTATATACTCACTAAATTATTTTAAATTTCATTTTACTCTCAAAAAAATTTATTTCAAAAATGATTTTTTATTTATTTTTGAGAAATCATATTATAATTAGTATATATATAATTATGAAATTTATTTGAAAATATATTCATCATTTTTTAATTAGAATATCAAAATTAATATATGGTGAAATTCTGGAATTGTTTAGAAAATATTGATTATTTAATGAATAGGGAAGAAACCTATTTTGTAAAAACTTTTATTTTTTGATAAATAATATAATTTCGAATAAATTTTATTTTATTAAATTATTTAAATGAAACATATTGATTATGGACTTATATATAGTCAAATTAATTACATTGAAAACATCTTTATTCCTTATTTTTGAATATGTCTATTAATAAGCTTCAAAAGACATTTTTTAAACTGTTTTAAAATGCATAATGTTTATACTATATAATTATCACAAAATAAACCCTAATTATGAGTTAATTAAATATAAATATAAATATATTATATCTATTTATATTAATTATAATTCGTATGGAATATATTACTATTTATAGAGTTAATGCATGATATTATTTTCCTTGAAAAATGAATTTTTTAGGAAACCCTCTTTACATCAAACATGTATGATTTATTTTAAATTCATCATTCAATGATTATATATTTTGATAAATTTTATTCCATATTTTGAATAATAAAAAAATAATAGGTAATAAGTTCAAATTTAATTTATGGGAAAAAATAAAAAGTAACTATATTAAATATTTATTTCCACAGTAAATGGAAAATAGGTTAATTTGGAGTGATAAAAATTTAAGAATGGAAACATTAAAAGTAACCATAATAGTATAAATAGTTTTAATTTAATATTAATATAATAATTATTATAATTTTTGTTATTTATAAATAAATATGAAATTATTTTGATAAAAAATAGAGTTTGATATCAAAAACTAAAAATTATATTGTCATGTAGACCTAAATTTCAATTAAGCCATTTATTTTTGATTAATTACTGAATTTTTAAAATAAATAAAATTTTTATACAATAATACTATCAATAAATATTTAATAAATTTAAAAGATAATATAATTTTTATAATGTCATATTTAATTGATATAGTTGTTCGGAAACTGTTATTTATAAAAATTATCATTTTTAAATAAATGTAAATTTTTTCTTCAAATTGAAAAATAAAATATTTATTATTTTCTGGATAAAATGAATATTTATTTTGCAATCAGTGTTTTAAGATTATCCAACAGTCAACTTTTCCTAATTTTCAAGAATCATTGAATTTTGTGGTAGGAATGAAACACAATA
The DNA here is from genome assembly GCA_963277665.1 of Viscum album. Lineage (NCBI taxonomy): Eukaryota > Viridiplantae > Streptophyta > Magnoliopsida > Santalales > Viscaceae > Viscum > Viscum album. The sequence goes on along the minus strand of OY728141.1, from coordinate 817,670,675 downwards.
TAAAAATATGGTGTGAATTATGACATCATAATGACCATAAAGTGATATAATATATTATAGAAAGTATAAATAAGACAAATATAAAAAATTCCCCCTTATAATTATTGTATTTTGACGTTTTATGATTTTTTTATAAATTGTTTCTGATTTCTGCAAAATCTATATTAAATATTAATGTATTAAAATCATTTATTTATAAACATGACTAACTAATAAATCAGTAAGTGTATTATTTAATTGGTTTCATCCCATTTCCTTAAAAAATAGACCAAGTACGCTTATCATTTGGATTACATGATAAAAATAATAATGTGACAGTTTGTGGTTTTTATTTCATTATTATATAGATTCCCAAAACTATGGTTGATAAATAATAATGAAATCCTCTCTCAATTTATATATAAAACGACAAAATGTCTCTATAAACATACCATAAAAACCATATATAATTTTTATAATATTACATCCCCTCTTAATAGTCCTCCAAATGTTCTCCAAATGTAGCATCCTAGAAAGTATAAGATTACATTAATTTAATAAATTCTTAATTAAATCTTTTAATTTTTTTTCATTTATCCTAACTATTATATATTTTATGTTCATATCTAATTATACATAATATATATCAAATAATGGTCTTAGTTTGTATTTGATATTGTGTTATTCTTTGGTTTTATTTATAAAAATTAGACTACATGTTATGCACAAAATCTAGAAGCATGAGTTTAGGGAATTATAATTGGATTCAAAACAATAGTCTAGAAAACATTAGAGCTTAGTGTAGTATTTTTATGAAAACAAAATCATTGAAAAATAATTTTTTTAATATAATTATGTATTCATAGAAATTCTAGTTTTTTCTAATTCTATGGGTGGAAATTCATAATTTCAAAAAGTCTGAAGAAGGAATTACAGGGGAATGATTCATTTCAACAGCCAAATAATTATAATTGTTGTGAGTTTTTCTAAATTAATAATTAAAAGATTTAATTTATAGTTTAAAAAAACTAAAAAATGATTTATGAGGAAATTTATTAAAATAAATATTAAAAAACAATTTGTTAAAAAAAATATATAAATGTTATAACCCGATGTCAATAATTAAATTAATAAAATGTTAATAAACAGTAAATAACATTAATAAAATTAGTTAAAATATTTAATCATTAATAAATAATTTTTTATAAAGATTAAATTTAGAAAAATAATTTAATAAGTATTTTATATTAGTGATAAATAATATTATATAATAACTATTTGACATATAAATTATTAATATAATTATATATAATATCTAATACTAGGTTTAGAAAAAATTTAAATGATACAATATCTCTATTTATATAAAATTTAAAACTAGGAATATTTAAATATATAACTATGATAAAAATTATAATATATAATATATCAATATGAAAGAAAATTAAAACATGAATATATATGAATATAAAATTTTGAATTTTTGGAATCCATTTAATATTTTAAAGAATTTAAATTTCCATCCACATGTCAATTCCATGAAATGTCATTGTACTTGTCACCCTCTCCTTCAATTCTGCATAATCACCCCCAAAGCCCATGTGAATCCCCTACCCCCAAACTAATGCCCCCTGAAAATTCTTTCCTTCCCCTCCCGATTTCCAATCTCCCTCCTAGAATCCCATATTTCCCACCAGATCATTGACTCCCCTTCTCCTCCACTGCCTTCAAAATCACCTCTTCCTCCACCCTTGCCTATTACCCCACCTCCGCTGATGCCAACACAACTTTGTATTGATATCCAACTCCTCTATCGAATCCCCTCTTCGCTAATGCAATCAATTTGTAACCAAAATAAGCCTAAGTAAAATTATCCTTGTTTCTTTATTATTATCTGATGTATGATCATTTATTTCCTTGGAATATTATTATGAAAATGATCATTCCTTCTAGAAGAATCATTCCTTTCAAGGACAATATTGGTATTTTCCATGCTTGTTCATTCTTCATGGAGAACCCCTGATGTTGTTTTAATCTACCTACTATCATTTTTGACTTCAAACTGAAGTAACCTAAATCGAATCATAATAGACCCTGAAAAGTGATAATACCTACACATCCAAGGTTTTATTTTTCTAATTTTTGATTTCTTAGTCAATGTTTTTCTTTGTTCATGTATTCACATTGATTTATAAAAATTAACATACAGATTATCTACACATGATGGATTTCCCCATAACCCTCTGGTCAGGTATCCACTCTAGTTTTATTCATTCAATGGTTTATATGTGATGATTTTAATTGTTTTTTATCACTAGAAACTATTTAATTTTATGGAATTGGTAATGTTTTTAATTTATATCTATTGATGTTTGTATTGAATGTGTGAAAGGGGGTTGTAGGTCAGTATTTCTATGGATAAAAATTCTTGAATGTTCCTCATCATTGAGTTCCATTATATTAACTGACTCATTTAGTAATGATATTGACTATTATTTTTATTTTATCACATTTATTGGGAGATTCGATGTTCTAGATTTTATCATCATGGGTATATACCATAAATATATTGTCTGGCAACAATATGAAAAAAAATAAAGTGACTAGAATTCATTTTTCATTCGGATACATTCACATAACAAATATTTTCTTATATTCAATCTCATTTCTATATAATATAAATATATTGACACTAAACATAAATAATTATATTCAATTTTAAAATTCATCATTATTTTAAATAAAAAAACACAAAAAAATGACATTTTTTTCACAACATTTATCATCTTCTTATGTATCATCTTCACCAACTCTGATGTTATAATACTCAATATATCTTTTCCAGAAGAATGTCTACAATATAGTAATCTGTTGCAAATGAGTGAATTTCAATTTCTTATTCTATAAAAAAATATTGGAATTTTTAAATCCATATGGTTGCTATAAACATTTTACATGCATAGTAAATGTTATAATTTAATTATTATATATATATATATGAACACTGCATATGAGAACATTAATTAAAAATTCCATGTACAATTTATGATAAACTAGTTTTTTATAGAGGTTCTCTTTGACCACCAGAATCATCATAGGCTTTCACTCCCACTGAAAAATAGATTAAAATAACAACAAATAGACTTGTGATCTTTACTAATGTTCCATTAAATCCACACAACCCCAATTAATAGAATCTATATCAACATAACTATAATAAAATTCTTATTTCATGTAACAACATACCATGATTTCATTCCATTATTTTGTGATTCAATTTCTATTAGATATTACATTAAAATCGAGTTTGATGCCCTTATTTAATTAATTGGTATAATTTCCTCTGTATCATTTGTGGGTTTTTAAAACATTGCTTCATGGTGTAAGTGTTTTCTGGTTTTTTCCAGTATTATCTTTTCTAGAGGATTTTTTTTTCAGAACATTGTTAAATTGAAATTATAATAGTCTATTATACACTCATCAGTGGATTTCCAATATATTCATATTTCTTTCACATTAAGTTTGTTTCCAGTACATGAATTTTCATTTACATTTTCAATCTATTATAATATAAAGAAGAAATATATTTATTCTTGTACCTTTATTTAGTATATATTATAATTTTTTACATAATATTCTTTCTTTATTATAATGGATTATACATTAACAATTTAAAATATAATTATTGTGAATTACTCCATTACATTCTAGATCTAGTAAATTTTTTTCCATATGCATTTATCATATTATCAGTATTTATCATATCCTAGCATGAAGATAATCCTAACTACATCATTTCCACCTGGAAAATTGTATCATAGTGATTTGATACTAATAGTTGTGTTCAATTTTCTCCTTAATATTTCAAAGATAATATTTCAATCTTGAAATACATTGTATATTGTAAACATTGTTCATGAACAATGAAAATTACCAATTAATGATGATATTTTATATTTATACAGATTATGCATTTCCATGATTATAATGAACGGTAGCAACAACCCCTAAATTACATTATCATTGTTATATCAGGTTACCTAGATTTTTCATTATTTTTTGGAGTTTTTTTTATATTCCATTATATATGAATCCCAAGATTGAATACCTTATTTTATTTATTGGTTTAATTTCCTCACAATCATTCATGGGTTTCTATAAGATCTCTTTGTTGTTTCTCGTGTTTTTAGGTTTGTTTCATTTTTTTATTCTCCACAGTTATTTACTTTTTAATTTAAATAAAATATTAAATTAACATTCCAAATGTCTATTATATACTCAGTAGTGAATTTCCAAAATTTCATTTTACCTATAGATTATGTGTGTTTCAAGTACATGCTTTTTCATTTCTATTATCGAACCCTTATAATTATTATAAAACCATACAATTACTATTGTATATAATTTCTCAAATTAATAATCATTTAAACATTTACTACATTATTTTCCTTATTAGGTTATACGTAAAAAAATATGTGAAGCTATATTTATTATGAAATTCTATAACACTGTGATCTCCTATTAATATGTGTGATCCATTTTCTCTTTTATGAAAAAAAAAGTCATATTGTAATTTTGAAATTCATTAGATGTTGTAAAAATTGTATATACACACTAAAAAATCCTATTTAATGATTATATTTTCAATATTATCATAATTCATAAGATAACTACAAATATATCTTGTGTATACACAATATATTGATATTTTTGTGATTTTAGGAGGTTCACATTGACTACTGGCATCATCATAGTCCAACTATAATGATGAAAAATAGATCACCCCATCTTTAAACGACCTTGTGATATATGACATTGTTCCTTGAATCTTGGAATGACCCTGACTCCTATGAACTACTACAACAGATCCTAAATGACATTATTATTTTATGTATCATGTTATAGGGATTTTATGTCTATTTATTCCACATTTTGTCTTAGAATGATTTATTTTTCCTAATATCTTCTATGTAAACAAATATAAACGTATTTATTTTATTTTACTACATTACATTCTATAAGTATTCCATTTTATAACACTGTATGTATTTCTCATCTTCACAGGTATCAACTTCTCCTATTGTTATGCTATAAGATTAATTTTGTATTTTCCTCGTAAAATTCTGTAACCTAGTGATCTAATACAAATAGGTGCATTACATTTTCTCCATTGAATCAAAAAAACATATTACAATTTTCATATCCAATGGACATTGTAAACATTTAATATTCACACTAAATATTCCAATTTAATGATTTTAATTTCTATATATTCCCATTGAATATGAACACTACATATACATATTCCATGTACAATGAAAATTTGTAATATAACCACACAATATATAAATTTTTTAATATTATGTCTATGTTTTTCTATTTATTATACAATAATCAAGACATGTCAAACAAGGAAATTAAGATTGATATTTTTTAATTCTTTTTCAAATTTGATAATTAATGTTTGGGAAAATGACATTTGTGGTACAAAACTCATTAATTCCTATTAAGTACCCAGAGATTTATAAACAATCCCAGAAAAAATAATGTATTGATATTCATTGAATCATGTTTTGGTCTTCTATTGATATTTTTATATCGTTCATTTATAATTAACGATAAGGTCTAGTTTGGTTTGTTTTTTGATTTAAAATGTTACCTAAATGTAAAATATTGAATTGGTGGAAATAATTGTGTTTGATGTTAGTAATGAATCCATCTTAGAAGATTATACATCAGCCGTAGAAATTTATTTGGGGCGGAGAACCCTATGTGTCTTGCATTATACATCAAATTTAATGAATTGTATTGAAGGATTGATGCATGTTTTCATATATGAATAGTTATTTTTTTACAAATTAATGATCATGAATAGAAAACTCAATCGAATAATTTTTCCATTTTTTTGACTAAATTAAATAGGACATTTAAAAATAAATATACATCTATAACTTTTAATTTTTACAAAATTACCTATGTGCTTTCATATATCAGAATTAGTGGGACTGACAATATTTAAATTCCAAGGCTAACACTACAACATTAACTAATTCATTCCTAAAGATAACTATTTAATGTTTTCATGTAATTTTTATTTCTGCAATTAAACTTTCACCCTTCATTCTTTCTGATGTTTTTCTAGATTATGCTTTCTTTATTATTCTATGTAAGATCATCTAAAAAAGAAATAAATAGGGTTATTAGATTTGGTCAACCAATTGATGACTCTTACATGTAAGCAATTGATATGTTTTGATTGTTTCTATTTATTACCCCTAATAAACTATTTTTATATTAGAAATCACAATTATCTATATTTTGTAAAAAATTAATCTCCACAAACCAAATGAAGTGATTTTTATAAACTGTAACTAATTTCTTTTGGAAGTACTTATTAATGAATCTCTATTAAAAACCGACAATGAATCATGGAAGGCCATCTATTCCCTTTTGAATGTTGATAAAATCATGATTAATCATGTACTTTTCCTAAATTTTTAATGATTATGTGTAAATTCCACAACATGATTTTTGGAAAAGTATATAATCACTAATGTTCATTATATTATTTAAAATCCAATCTATTATTTATATATATTGTAGAAAAAATATACATTACAATGAACCCATGCGTGTCATTGGAAATAATTCCAAAAAAAATTCTAATAAATAAAGGTATGTTTTTCTTGGCCCAATTACATTATTCCTTGGATTATATTTGAATGTTATCATTAATTATAATTTTTGTCTTCTATACTTGATTGTTCATAATATTTTTCAATAATGCATTATATTAAATAAAAATTGAATCCATATAATTTATTCAATTGATTAATGAATTTAAATAAATCATCTTCAAATAATTTATATTTAAGAGGTAAAAATATCATCATTTTAATCCATTTTTAGCATCTTATTTTCCCACTTACTTTGTGCCTGTGTTTTAGTTCAATAGTAATCATATTCTTGACGACAATTTATTTTAAAATTTTTCTTATTTATCATACTTATATATTATATATATTTATTATCTATTCATATATGTTCTCTCTCATTTTGTTATATATATATATTTTTATAATCTTAATATATATTCTAAATATTTATTCCAATACATACATATGTACCTACAAACACACACACACACACCTACCTATACATACATACATAATATATATATATATATATATATATATATATATTACATATATTCTTAATATATATATATATATATTAGAAAGTTTTCTATTAGGTATATTTCTTCAACATGATTTTCACCCACTTTTCAAAAAGGAGATGGATTATGTATTTATTTGTTTCCTTAAATTAATATATTGATCGATCATCATCTGTTTCATAGGTATATATATATTTTCAATATTTATCTTTTATGTACATTCAATCAACATGATTTAAATTCAATATTCTAAAATGAGTTCAATTCTGTATTGATTGGTTTCAATAAATTTAAATCTGGAATCATCATCATATATTCTTAGAGAAACCATTTCATGAAGTACTGGACCCCACATAAAAAAATTAAAAAATGAAACACCTCCATATAACACACCCATTATTTTTATATTATAAATTCCTCTTAGATAACTACCTTGTCCTCTAAGATATCATTATAATTGAAAAATTATTAAGACATCCTCATATGATTGTTAATTTCAAAAAAAAAATTATAATTTTTTATCTTCAAGAGGGTAATTTTGGATACAACTGTTGGAGACATCAATGGTTGTTTTATTAATTATCTTATTATTTCTATATCTATTTTTGAATCTCAGGTAAACATATTTCTTATTTTAAGTACATAGTTATGTCATACATCATGTAACCTGGTGATTTATCATCAAAACCAATCCTAAACATAAAGTTTTAATGGTTTTTGATGTTATATTACAAAATTGATTATTTTACCTCATATAAAAAAAGATTTAGGGTTCACACCTACTTTGACTTCGTTGGTGGTTTTTGTATCTTATTACTTGGATGTCATAATTGGAAATGTAAATGGTGTTTTCTAATTATAATTTCAGATATACCATGATTTAATGATTCTATTAGTTATTTGGGACCATATACATGGTATATTGAGATTTATTAGTATCATAGATATGTAAAGAATGTGATAGAGTTCTTTCAAGACATTCTTTGGAAACACTGGGTTCACTTACTCTTATAGTGAAATTTTGATATCGGTGAAAATATTAGTCATAGAGTAAATACTCTACTATTTTTCACCATGATTTCTTCATATTGATCAGTTCATGTATGGGGTTAGAACTCCCTTGATGCTGATGATGTGCGGGTCCCCCATACTATAGTCGATGTCGGTACTCCTCAACATGATGGGACGTGAGACCATCGCCTATAGAAGTCGATAATAATTCATTAGATAGGGTTATAGTATTCCAATATTTATGCATTCCTTGATTTAATTTATATAAACATATATACGTTAAATCACATTTATAGTTTTATTGAATGATTCTAGTTATTTTCATTGAAATCACTTACACTTATATACATAAATTATCAATACAATGATTTAATTTATATAAACATGGGCACATAAATACACATCAGTAGAAATATGTAATGATTTGTCCAAAATTTACCAGTATTCAATCAATTTCCATGTGTTATGAGGCCCAATCCCTTCATTTCTTCTTCCAATATCATCCCACTCTCCCAATGAGTGACACAAATTCAATAGATCGTTAGCATAATATTCTGATCACCTTTATGGATATTTTTAATTAAATCATCATGTGATGGAAATTCATTGGTTGGGTACTCGTTTCAAATTATAGTTATGATAATTTTGAAATATAAGGTATTACCAAATATTTAAATATAGAAAAATTATAAGGAATTATTAAATTTGTTTGAATCTAAAATTAAAAGATGAATAATCTCATATTATATAATTTTATTTTCAGGACCCATCCTCAGGGCCCATGACGTGACTACCCCAAGCCTGCCTTCCATAGGCCAGGAGCTGGCGACTAGCACCAATGGTGTAAATCCCGAAAAAATGGAAGTCATTGCCTATATATAAGTAAACAAACACAATAGATTACCCAAGCTGAAGTAAACCCTAAGTAAACTGATTACAAAAGTAAGTGCTGGAAAGTAAATGGGCCGGCATAAAAACCCAACATAAAGTACAGTACAACAGAGAAAGAAAGTACAATAGCTGAAATGTAATGCAGCAACCACCACGTCGTCCTCCGCAATTCCCACCTGATGGGTGGGTACAAATAGTCTCATCAGCTCCTCGGGTCCGCGCGTCCTCTCATAGTACATCCCGCCAAGTGTTCCACCCCCAGGTATCGTGCCGCTCCAGAAGACTCCACCTCGATCAGTGCTGTCTGTCGTTTGCATCAAACACAACATAGTGCTAGCATAGCCCGTGCAAGGGTGAATATACGATACTCAGTAGGGACCCTGAGACTGCGGAAGGACTCCCAGAATCCAAAAATAAATAAACAACAAATGGATAATACATACACGAAGTATCAACCAACACTACTTACGTATATGCCCAAACATATACCCAAGTCATCAATTCCAGTTTGGCTCCAACTCCCGAACCCAAATACAACCCAGTCCACACAGGAAAGCACAACCCAGTCTACACAGGAATGCAAGTCAATCATATCGATGATAATGATTGAACGTCAAGACATAGTGCACATAGGTATACTAATCACTAAGAGGGGTGGATATGATTGTTGTATCCTCTGAATCATCTTTCCTGCTAAACCCACGTAGGATCCAAGTATGGAAGTCGTCACTGTCGAACCCACGTAGGATCCTAGTACTGTAACCATCGTTGTAGAACCCACGTAGGATCAAAGTACAGTCTCCATCGCTGCCGAACCCATGGAGGATCCATGTACAGTCATCCTCGCTGCCGAACCCACAGGGGATCAAAGTACAGTCGTCATCATCGTCGCTGTCGCAACCAGCTCTAGGGTTCCCACACACAACACGCTCGATTTTGGGACAGTCCGCTCCACGAGCCTAGGGGGTCGATACGTCAACTGTCACAAAGTATAGAGTTGATGTATCCTAAAGTTATGTCTCGTCAATAGGAACTCAAAGCAACAGACGGCGCGTCAATCAGACGTCCGGTCTGAGATATATAGGCTTTTTCGTTCTCGGGGCCCGGTTGGAAATACACAAGTTTCTAACCCAGAAGATATCTATTGTTGACCAAAACTCACTTTGAGTATCAAAAAAGGAACGTCTTGTCAAAAGAGTCCTAGTGCCGCAGACGGCGCATCGATCAGACACATGGTATTTATGTTATTCCCGTTTAAATGAAATATGGGCCTGGTCCATTAAGCTCGACGAGCTGACGTATCGGGTCAATTCATTCTTGGTGGGTCCGGCTTGGCAAAGGGGTCGGGCCAGCCCGGTGAGTCCCGTGGCCCGGACCAAGGGGTGCAGCCCGGCCCGAAGTGGCGCGGCGCGGCCCGAAGGGGCTCGGCCTGGCCCGGTGGGGCGTGTCCCGGCCCGACCCGGTGTGGCCCGACTCGAGCCTGCCCAGTGCGACCCGGCTGGGCTTGGACTGGTGCGGCCTGGCTCAGCTCAGCCCGGTGCGGCCCTTCTCGTCTCAGCCTCTCGTGGCCCGGCTGGCCGAGCGACCAGGTCGAAGCCGAGCGGGTTCTTGGGGGGCAGTCTTCCGCACCGGTGGCGACAGGCCGCACCGCCTTTCCCCGAACTGGCTAGCTAGACTAGCCAGTCTTCTGCACACGCAGCCCATACGGGCGGGCCATCGTTCTTCCAGCGCGGTTCCCTCCTGGTGCCGCGGTCTTGCACCGCCCGACTGGCAGACGGGACGACCGGTCCTCTAGCGCGGCACCCTCCTGGCGTCGCATCTCCTCTTCACCCAGCCGGCCGACGGGCCAACCAGTTCTTCCACCAAAGCGGCCCATGTAGCAGGCCACGGTTCTTCCCACACAACCGGTGTGACGACACCAGTTCCCTTTGCCACATTCCCAGCATGGTGCGACTGCTTCGTGTTTCCTCCACCATTAATTTCCAATTCTAAAATAATAAACGAGAACGGAAGAGGGTTATCGGGATGTGTTCGTTTAGCTCGCACCTTCCATGTAAAACGATAGAAATCGACAATATTTTACATGTATTTCCAACAATAACAGGGTATGTGAACATCCACTTTCAAGATTAAACCCCTACCTTGAAATGAAGATCGCGGTTGTCACGTACCGCAGATGATGGCGTCCTTTCTGTTGTTTTCGGTGTGCACCCTAAGGAAATGACGTATCTTCTTTTATCATAGAGATAAGAAGATGATTGCCCATTATTGGAGAGCTCCCATGTCGGTGTTCCCTCCCTTTTCGCGAAGGAATAAGTGGATGGAGAAACTGCGGTTGCTGAGTCGTTCTTCTTTGAAAAGGTGATGTCCTTCGTGGGAGGATGAAATTCTTCAAAATAAAAACTAAAGTTCTCCCCAAATCCTCCTCACACAATAAATCTAACACCAAAATTAAATATTCTTCTCCGTATTTTATTTTACTTTTCCATTCATTCAAATTAACAAAAAATTCAATAACATAATTCAATTAATTGATCAGGTTCAATTAATTAATTTTGTGTGTGTGGGAATGAATTAAAGTGGGGGAGTGGGGAGAGGAGGAGTTACCGAAAAAAATTAAGGGGGGGGGGGGGTTACCAACATTAATAAAAGAAGATTAATGGGGGATTTAAGGGCTTATAGGGAATGTGAAGGGTTGAGGCTCATGTGGGCCCCACCTCACAATTTTCCTCTCATGGGTGTTTTGGTTGTTAGTGGGTCCACCCTAACTCCCCCCATGTAAGATAAAAACAACATTAAATAAAAGTATAAAATTTTCCCACAATTTTATTCACTTCTTATTTAATCCACTTTTTAACATCTCCTCTCGAGAAAACAAATCTATGGTAACGGTCCATTTAAGCAATTACCGTCGTTGCGAGTTCATTGGTGCCATCAGATTTTAATTTCGAGCACCGGTTCACAAGATAGAAAAACCCGCTAATTCGTTTACTGATTGTACCCGAGCTAAACATTAGAATATTATTTCAGGCACACCAGACCTCTGAATCAGGTGCCTTCAGAAACTGTGTACTCATAGAATCCCATAGAATTTATGAAAAAAATTTCCTTGAAATTTCCAAGTATATACATTAATCCCTCTTGAGGGATTTATGTCTCTGTAAAGCTACAATAAAAACTAAAGAAATAAAAGTGCGTATTGTGCATGCATCTGAGCCACCCCCTCCCATGTTCTCTCTTAGAGGTTATCGTGCTACCACCTGATGCAAAATATATGAATCGACTGTCCATGTAGGACCCACTCATATCAATCCTTGATCTCCACCGGGACCTCCGCAAAAGTTGCCCCATCATTGATATCCAGCTCGCTGTGGTCGAGGATATGTGTCGGGTCGTGCACGTATCTCCTCAGGTGAGATACGTGGAAGAAGTCGTGCACTCGGTGCAACATAGATGGAAGATCCAGGCGATAAGACACATCGCCTATCCGACTCAGTACATGGAATGGTCCGATGAAGCATGAAGATAACTTTCTTCCTCGGCCATATCTCTGTAATCCACGTCGAGGTGGGACCCATAAGAAAACGTGGTGGCCATCCTCGATCTCCTGTGGTCTCCGCCTCCTATCATCATATGACTTCTGTCTTCTCTGTGAAGTTCTAATCTGCTTATGGATGATCTGCACCTTCTCCGTCGTAGCCTGGACCATCTCTTGTCCTACCAGTGTTGACTCTCCAGGGTCAGTCCTGCATAGAGGTGATCTGCATGGTCTATCGTACAATGCCTCGTATGGTTCCATCCCGATGGTGGAGTGGTAGTTGTTGTTGTACGCAAACTCCACCAACGGTAGGTGATCCTCCCCGCTACGACCAAAGTCGAGGACACATGCATGGAACATGTCCTCAAGAGTCTGAATGGTCCTCTCCATCTGGCCATCCGTCTGAGGGTGAAAGGCAGTGCTTAGGCATAGCTGCGTACCAAAAGCCTCCTTCTACCCCTTCCAATTATGGTATGTAAAGCGAGCATCTCAATCGAAGACGATAGATGATGACACACCATGTAGTCATACGATCTCCTTAACGTAGAGGTGTCCCAAGCTCTCTACTTAGTCGTACTATTTGATAGGTAGGAAATGGTCCGACATGGTGAGTAGGTCTATGATCTCCCAAATAGAGTCCTGTCCTCTAGAAGTACGTGGGAGTCCCATAATAAAATCCATTGATATCCTGTCCCACTTCTACTCTGGGACCCCTAGGGGATGCACCATCCCTGCTGGAACCTGGTGGTCCGCCTCCACCTACTGACAGGTGAGGCATTGAGAAACGAATTCTACCATATCCTTCTTCATACTCGGCCACCATTACTATTGTCTGAGATCTTGGTAAATCTACACAACTCCTGGATGTACCTCCAAAGGGGATGTGTGAAACTCCCTCAACACCTCCTCCTGTAATGAAACTGGTACCATGGTATGTCCCATGAAGAGGATGACGTGCTCTCCTCCTATATAAAATCTATCAGGTGCCAGCCCTGAGGAAATATGAGCATGTCGTGCCTCACAATAAACGTCCCCACGCTATGCCTCTCTGACCCGCTGATGTACTAAAGGAGTGACAGTGAGCGACTGCAGAAAGGCTGATCCATCCTAATCCCTGAAGGATATCTACAACGCGGCTAACTGCTCTGTCTCCTCTCCAACTATCTGAATGCCCGATCTCCTACTGAGAGAATAAGATATTATGTTCCCCTTCCCAGGAGTACAGACTATCTCAAAGTCATATTCCTGGAGGAACTCGATCCATCATCACTGTCTCAGGTTCAGGTCCTTCTGTGAGAAGATGTTCCTGAGACTCTGGTGGTCAGAATAGACTTTAATGCACTCGCCATTAGATAGTGCATCTACATCTTCAAAGAGAATACCACTACTACTAACTCCAGGTCATGGGTAGTGTAGTTCTGCTCGTGCTCCCTCAACTATCGTGAACCTCAGGCGATCACTGCCTGCTTCTGCATCAGGACACACCTGTGTCCGGTCCCTAATGCATCGCAGTAAACTACGTATCCTACGCCATCCTCTGGTAGCCTCAAGATGGGTGCACTGGTAAGTCTCTGCCTCAGCTTTTGGAAGCTCTACTAATATCTATATGACCACATGAAGGGTTTCACCTTCTTCGTCAAAGCTAAAAGTGGTGCTGCAACTCTGGAGAAGTCTCGAACAAATCTGTAATAGTACCCAGCTAGACCTAGGAAACTCCGCACCTCTGTCACACTCCTCGGTGGCTCCCAAGAAAGTACTGCCTCGATCTTCCAGGGATCCATAAGAACTCCTACCTTAGAGATGACATTCCTAAACAAGTGGACCTCTTGAATCCAGAACTGACACTTCGAGAGCTTTCCACAAAGCTGGTTCTCTTAGAGTGTGTCTAGTACAACCAACAAGTGGTAGGTGTGCTCCTCCTCAGTAGTCGAGTAAATCAATATGTCGTCAATGAAGACTACGACAGATCGATCGAGGTAGGGATGGAAGATCATATTCAGGAGACTCCTGAACACTTTTGGAGAATTTTTTACTCCCAATGGCATAACCAAAAACTCATAGTGGCCACATCGACACTGGATGGCCATCTTCTACACATACTCGTCTCGAACTCTGAGCTGATGATTACATGACCTGAGGCCTATCTTCAAGAACCATCGTTCCCCCTTGAGCTGATCAAAGAGGTCGTCTATCCTCAAGAGTGGATACTTATTCATTACGATCACCTGATTTAGGAGATGGTAATTGACAGATAGTCGTAAGCGCCCATTCGCCCTATTGACGAATAAAATCGGAGAAGCCCAGGGTGAAACACTAGGTCGGATGAATCCCTTGCCCTGCAAGTCCTCCATTTGTACCCGCATCTCTCGAAGCTCAGCGGGTGCCATCCGATCTGATGGAGTAGATATCGGGGATGTCCTAGGGTACGGGTCAATATAGATTTCTACCACTCTATGAGGAGGTAGTCCGAGAAAGTCATCAGGGAAAATGTCCGCAAACTGATCCACCACAATAGCAAAACTCTGACTCCGCACATCAACCGCTCTGAGAATGAGACTAGCCAACTGATCTATGATCGGCTGCCCTCTCCTCTACGTTAGTCCATCCTACACTACAATGACTCCCTTCTCGCCAGTGAAGGTGAACCTGCTTCCATCTTGCGGACACACCGCACTTTGTGCCTAAAACAGTCATTCTGAGCATGGACTGTCAATAACCAATCCATGCCCAATATGACATTTGAAGGCCTCGACGCAACTACAAGAAGATCCCAACCGATGATCTCACCTTCTAGAGTAAGCTCACACTACCAGCACCAGTACGCAATCATAAATTTTACTCCCGTAGGATTCTAAAGCCGTAAGGATCAAGCCAACATCTCTGTCGGAATCTCTGATCTTCTAACAAGGGAACCATTAATAAAAGAATGACTCACTCATATAAGAACTGAATCAAGGGTGGAGTAGACACAGATAGTACCTCGAATCATCTCAGGTGTGCCTTGGTCGTTACCCTCCACTGCCTGAAGCTGAGCCTGCCTCTGTCCACCAGCTCCCTGTGGTTGGGGTGGACCTCCTGGTGGTGGTGGTGGTAGTCTCAAAGCGTCTCCCACCACCGGCTGCTCAGCCAGCTCCTCTGCCTCGTCAGCATGCTCCTTGCAGACCGCCACGGTGGAACCTCTTCCTCAACTTGTGTGGTCCCTCAATCGTCTGCTGCTCCTCTGCATGTTGGGTTGGGTAGTCACGAGCCATGTGTCCCTGCCCACCGCATGCATAGCACTACGAGCCTCTCGTATGACTGTCTCAGCTGTGTGTTCCCCGCACCTCTGAAGCAGTATCGTGAGGTCGCCCACCTGATGTCCTGGTTCACATGGACCTCTGTGACATATGTCTACTACCGACTGCAGAAGACTCCGCTACGTGTCGCCCTGCGGTAGGCCTTGCTACTGGTGTTGGCTCACCAAGGATGCTCTCTAAAAGAAGGGCTCGATCCAGTACTCCTGACTGCGTCAGAATTTTTAGGGAGATCATCGAAGACCCGATCTCATGCCTCAGTACAAGTTCAAAGGTCCAACCCTGGAAGAATGGGTTCTGTACCATCTCTGTGGAGTTGCGAGAGAGTTCGGTAAATCTCACATAGTACTGGGCTACAGTCATGCTACCCTGACGCATCTGTAGTAACTCCTGAATGTGCATCGTATGGTGTGTGGATGGAAAAAACTCCCAGAAGAAGAGGCTCTCGAAGTCATTCTAAAGCAGTGATGCCTCATTGTGAACTTGAAGCATCAAGCTCCATTATCAACCTGCAGCTACGTGCAGGAGACTCATGGTAAGGATTCCCATAATATCAGCTGGTGTCCATACCATTCTGAAGACTCTAACAACAGCCTCCAGCCAATCCTCGGCTTCCTGAGGATCTGTCTCTCCGTGGAATCTTAGCGGCCTCTGTCACTGAAACTTGTGCATCGCACTCAGGTGATGTGCACTCTTTTCTGTTGAGGCTAGTGGTATTGGTTGCCCAGCGGGTAGAGGTACCGTTGATGCCTCCGCTGTAATGGGGCCATGCACCGAGGCCTCGTCGCTCGGTTGGCTGCCATCTCGGATGTAATTGCCAACCCTAAGTGGATGCCATCATGGGGCCATCTAGAATAGAATTAGGTGCACCAAGGTTAATACAGTATACCTGGTGAGATGAAACAAAGTAATCACAAAGAGAACTTTTGTAACACTCATGCAATCAATGATTTACTGCAATGAGTCAGAAATCAGAAGACATGGTCCTGGTGTATGGATACATTGGCTACCGCCCCAACACTAGACTCCCTGGATAGATAACCACACTCAATATGCTTAACACTGTTGCTTCATAGAAATATAATATCAGAGTCCTGATTTATGTGATAGAATCGACTCCTCTGATACCAATTTGTCACGACCCGTCCTCGAGGCCCATGTCGTGACTACCCCTAGCCCGCCTTCCAAAGTGCAGGGGATGGCGACTAGCACCAAAGGAGTAAATTATGATAAAATGGAAGGAATTTCCTTTATATAAGTAAAAAAATACAATAGAGTATGCAAGTTGAGGTAAACACTAAGTAAACTGAGTACAAAATTTTGTGCTGGATTGTAAATGGGCCAGTATACAGACCCAACTGAATATACAGTACAACTAAGAAAAAAGTACAACAGCTGAAAAGTAAAGCAGTAACCACCAAGTCGTCCTCTGGAATTCCCACCTGAAGGGTGGGTACAGATAGTCTCGTCGGCTCCTAGGGTCCGGACGTCCGCTCTGAGTATGTCCCGCCAAGTGATCCACCTCCAGGTACTATCCCGCTCCACAAAACTCTGCCTCAATCGGTGTTGTCTGTCGTCTACATCCAACATGACGTAGTGCGGTTATAAGTCGTGCAGTGGTATGTATATGATACTCAGTAAGGACCCCGAGAATCCCGAAGGTCTCCCAGAATCCACAAAGGAATAAAACACAAAGGATTAATATAATCACGATGTATCAACCAACACTACTTAGGTATTTTCCCATACATATACCTAAGTCATCATTTCCAGTTCGGCTCCAACTCCCTAGCCCAAATACAACCCAGTCCACACAGGAAATCACAATCCAGTCCACACAGGAAATCAAGTCAATCATATCGATGATAATGATTGAAAGTCAAGACTCAGCTTAAACAGGTATACTACTCACGTAGAGGGGTGGAGATGATAGATGTAGCCTCTGATTCATCTTCCCTACTGAACCCATGTAGGATCCAAGTATAGAAGTGGTCGCTGCCGAACCCACGTAGGATCCTAGTATAATAACCATCGCTATCGAAACCACATAGGATCCAAGTACAGTCATCATCTCTACCGAACCCACAGAGGATCCATGTACATTCGTCCTCACTGCCGAACCCACGAAGGATCCAAGTACAGTCATCATCGTCGTCGCAGTCGCAACCAGCTCTAGGGTTCCCGCACATAGAACACTTGATTCTGAGAGGTTCCACTCTACGAGCCAAGGGGTTCGATACATCAACTGTCACAAAGTCTAGAGTTTATGTATCCAAAATTTCCATCTCATCAATAAGAATTCAACGAAATAGACAGTGCGTCAATCGGATGTCCGGTCAGAGAGATATAGGCTTCTCCGTTCCAGGGGCCCAATTGGAAATACACTCATTTCTAACATGGACGATTTCCATAGTCGACCAAAACTAACTTAGAGTATCGTAAAAGGACTATCTCATCGATATAGTCCCACATCCGCAGATGGCACATTGATCGGACGTGCGGTCTTTATGTTATTCCTATTTAAGTGAAATACAGGTTCGGGTCGTTAAGCTCGACAGGATCGGGTCAATTCGGTTTTGGTGGGTCCGACCCGGTAATGGGGTCATACCGGCCTGGTGAGCCACAAAGCCTAGCCCGAGGGGCATGGCCCGGTGCGGCCCGGCTCGGCCCGACCCGGCGCGGCCCAGCGGGGCTCATCCCAACGTGGCCCGGCTCGGCTCAGCCTGGCGCGACCCAGCTCAGCTTGGCCTGGCCGAAGCTCAGCAGGTTCCAAGGGGGGAGGGCGGTCATCCGCATTGGCGACGCCAACCTTCCCCGAACAGACCTTTTAGACCGGTCGGTCTTCTTCGCATGCGGCCTGCACAGGCAGGCTGCATTTCTTCTAGCGCGGCGCCCTCCTGGCGCCACGAGTCCTCCTCCCCCGGCAGGCGTTCTTCCACTGAAGCCTCTCATGTAGTGGGCCGCGGTTCATCCTTCACAACGGGCGTGACAATGCCAGTTCCTTTCTCCACGTTCCAATCATGTTGAGACGGTGCCGTATTTCCTCCACCATTAGATTCCAATTCTAACATAATAAATGAAATCGACAGAGGGTTGTCATGGCGTGTTCTTTCTTCCCGCACCCTCCACTTAAAAAGATAGAAATAGGCAATATTTAACAACTATTTACACCTAGAACGGGGTACGTAAACATCCACATTCAAGATTAAACTCTTACCACATAAAGAAGTTCATGGTTGTCAAGTGCCACAGATGATGGCGTCCTTTCCATTGTTTTCATTGTGCACCCAAGGAAATGATGTCTCCACTTTTATCACAGAGAGAAGAATATGATTGCCTATTAGGGAGCTCCCACATCGGTGTTCCCTCCCTTGTCGTGGAGGAAGAAGTGGATGGAGAAACCAGGGTCGCCGAGTCGTTCTTCGTTGAAAAGGTTGTGACCTTTGTGGCAGGATGAAATTCATCAAAATAAAAACTAAAGTTCACCCCAAATCCTCCACACACAATAATTCTTACTCCAAAATAAAATAAGATTCTCCTTATTTTATTTTACTTTTCCATGCATTTGAATTTACAAAAAATTCAAACACTTAATTCAATTAATTGATGAGGTTCAATTAATTAATTAAGTGTGTGTTGGCATGAATTAAAGTGGGGGAGTGGGGAGAGGAGGAGTTACCTAAATAAATTCAAGGGGGGTTGGCAACATTAATCAAAGGAGATTAATGGGTGGTTTTAGGGATTTTAGGGAATGTGATGTGTTGGGGATCATATTGGCCCCACCTCACATTTATGCTCTCATGGGTTATTAGGTTTTTAGTGGGTCCCACCCTAACTCCCCCATATATGATAAGAACTACTTTAAATAAATGAATATAAGTGTCCCACAATCTTATTCACTTCTTATTTAATCCACATTTTTTAAACATCTCCTCCCGAGAAAATGCATCTCCGGTAAAGGTCTCCTTAAGCAATTACTGGCATTGCGAATTCATTGGTGCCCTCAGATTTCAATTCCAAGAACCGGTTCAAAAGATAGAAAAACCTACATGTTTTTTACTGAATGTATCCTGAGATAAACTTCATAAAATTATTCCGGGCACACTGGGCCTCAGAATCAGGTGCCGTCAGAAACTGCGTACTCGTAAAATACCAAATAATTTAAGAACAAAATTTCCTTGAAATTTTCGTGTCTATAAATTTATAGTTAATTGAATATGACAATGAATATATTAATTATTTAATTTATGATATAATGTCTAAAATATGAGAATATAAATAAACTAGTTAACTAAAAAATGAATAATAAATATGTAAAATAATAATGAAACTAAATACGTATAAGGATGTCTCTATTAGGAAAATTATTGAAGGGAACATTTGTCAAAGGAACTAAGTAGAGGAGTTTATCATTATAGGGTGAGGATAATAACTCAATCTTATGGATCACAGAAAACCAAGAGAGACTGAGATAGGCACCACGCACTGAAAAAGGTAATCAATGGGCTTCATTTTTTTCATCTAGAAAGGAGTACAAATACTGTGTTCAGCTACAGTTGGGGAATTAAATCATTAAATGACTTTGATCTTAGATAGAGCTATCATTATCATCCTCTTGTTCTTCAATTTGAAAATATTCTAGGTTGATGTGCTTTATTTATTACTATTAGTACAAATCTATTAAATTCATTTTTTTCATATCATTATACTTTCCCTCTTTAATCATTTTGGGCTAAGTAGCATGTTCACTTTTCATTGATTTATTATTCCCTCAATAATTTGTTCATCATTACCCTTCATTTTATTTTATTAAGAGCATTGATCTAATAATTATTAAACATTGTCATCTATTGGTCAATAATATCAGATAACATTTACCTTTGTCGTATTGTTTTTTATAATGTATTAATCACACAAACATCCAGCAAATTGAATCGATTTTGAAATTTTCTGAATGATGATGATTCTTTAAATTAGGTTTGATAGTCTATTTTTATAAACATGATAATTTTCATATCTTTATAATGTTTCCTCCACAATTCAATTTATATCTTCATTAAGTGATATCATTAATCCCCTCACATTATAATAATTAACTAATCCATTATTATGAGGAAATTTTTTAAGGGACCTCTCTCTCTTCACTTAAATTCAAGAAAATAAATTGTATTTGACCTTTTTAATATCAATTGGGATTCATTTAATGAAATAATATAGATAAAAATATTCTAAAATTGATTTATTGGTAAAGAGAGATGATTTACCCCCTCTCATTATAGAATTTATCTAAGCCATTACTTCGCTAAAATTTAGTAAGGGGGCACCATCTCTTATTTATAATTCAAGCACCTAATTTGAATTTATCTCATTGAATCCTAATTGATTATGTTTTTATGCATTAAAAGACCACTATATTTTCAAATTTAATTCTTAATAATGAGACATCATTTATTCCATCTCATTATAGTATTTACCTAAGACATTACAATGTTGAAATATACTAGGGGATTAATCTCTCTTATTTTCAAATTAAGAACCTATGTTATATTTTTCTATTTGGATCTCAAATTGTTACTCTTTCAAAAAATTATTAATATCTCCATTCTATATAATTATTTTACAAATAATTATAGATCATTTATCACCTCTAATTATATCATTTACCTAAGATGTTACTATACCGAAATTTATTAAGAGACATATATGATTTGTTTTGAATTCAAGAATATTAATTGTATATATAGTTTTTAATCTCAACAGGTTATTTTAACATGAATTTATAAAAAAAATTCCCTATAAAAAAATTGTAAACAATTATAGATCATTAATACTATATAATTATAGTATATACATAATCCATTACTATGCGAAAATTTAGTAAGGTACCTCTTAATATTTCTTTTTCAATTAAACGACATTATTTTTTATTATCCTATTGAATATAAATTGGTTATGTTCTCATGACATATTACAGATATGTATATTATCCAATTTAATAACTAATATTTTTAGATCATTTATACCCTCACATTACAGAATAAAACTATGTAGTTACTATGTCGAAAATTGTTAAATGATAAATTTCATATCCTTTTTATTAATGATTATTCTCCATTTTCTATATTATATTTAAAATTAAAAATTATTGTATATGTTTTTAAAAATACATATTAATATACATATTATTTTTAAATAATTATAAACCCATATCCCTCCCATTAATCAAATTTTTTAACCACTATGTTCTTTCGTTATGATGCCGAAATTTCCCTGTGATTTTACCATGCCAAACCATTGTTACGTGAATACCATCACAAATATCCACTCATGGTTATTCACCTAGGAATATATATAATCATTTTATTTTGTAAATACATGTATATATCCCACATTTCATGAATGCTTAATTAAATTTACTGAAATATTAACCTCTGTTAAATGATCTATGTGGAAGACTTATGTATGTGTATGTTATGAAACTAATAGGTTCTACTGGTATTATATTGTGCTCTAATGTTTTGGGTAATGATATATTCAATTTAGAATTTATGTTCGTTATTTGGGATTATTCCAAATCCATAATGGTACTTACCAAAATGGTATATTTTCATGGAGGTTATCCATGACCTATTTTTTATGTCATGTATAAACTTGATTCCATATTTCCCATGCCTACTTTATGTTTCCATCACATATAATGACTTATTATCTAGGTCAATGATTTTAACACCTTTTATGACCCGTGTAAAGTACTGATGTCAATCATGTAATACATTATTTACGTAAATCATTTCTTATTTCTATACATGGATTCATAGCTCACCCCTTATTATATATGTCCACATATTAGCCTGTGCGTTTTTAAAAGATATAGAAATTTTTAAGGTTATTAGAGACGTTTTCGGTAATAATTTTATAATCCATGTATCATTATTTAATGTAAATTATTATAGAAATTCCCAATGAATAATGATATTTTGAGTTGTTTAATGTGTAATCTTATGTAGTAAATCATTTATTAATGTGTAATTAATACTATATTTTTCATATTCAACTTATGAATTCCTTAAAATATGTGGTTCTCTTTCAATTTTTTAAGAGACATAACTCTTGAATATTCATGATCTATGATTTGTTATTGTACAAGAATATTTTTTAGATTGTTTAATTTTTAGAGTATAACCTTAAAGATGTTATCATCCGAACAATCTTCAAGCTTGGCCTCATCTTTGTCAATATCCACATTTGAGGAATCATGATAATGGGTGTGGGATGGTTGGTTGTCATTATATGATTGCAGATCTCTATTTATTCTTTTTAGATATTAATGAAATAAACCCCAAAAAAAATTCTGCAAAAGATTTTTACATAACATGAAAACAACATGGTGATAGATATAAAGAGATATACACAAATTAGAGAGATCATATTGAAAATTACTAAATTTCTAGACACTAGAGTAATGGTGTTTATGGAGTGAATATAATGGGAACAAAAAATATTTGACACCCATACATTCTGGGAGGAGTATATGGATTAGTGGTTAGAAATGTCACAGTTAAGGTTGCACCAGGTAAAGCTAATTCCATTTTTTTGTTCCACCAAGTGTATTTAATAAAGGAAAAAACATGTCCAGTAGACCATTGTGGGATGAGAAGGAAGAAAATTTATATTTAATATTCCAGGGGAAAACCAATCAACCATTATCCTACAAATAATCCATGATAATTTATAAATCACCTCCAATGATCCAATACGAGTCCCATATATTGAATGGTATATAGTCTTACCACAAAGAATAACTATCCAATATATTACAGAAATAATAATTAAATGACATGAAGAAAATGTGGGATCCATAAAAATCATTTTAGTGATATATATGTAAGATGCATCATCCTTATATAATGTAATGTATCTTTTTATAATGTTTGTATATGATAATTTGAGGTCTGACTATGCATAAAGTTATATAAACCATCTTATGAGTTAAAATTGTAAGTGATTATTATGTTAAATAGAATCTGGTAGGGACAATATAGGGTCAATATTATTGTGATACTCATAGGAAATAAAATTAGCACACACCCATGCAGTCTAACCAATGTATTTAAAAATATTAAGGAAATCCTCATAGGAGGAGACACTTGGCTTTGGAACCTATCATTAAAGAGATTTTGTTAGTGGTAAAAGTAAGGATAAGTTGTTATTTGAAAGAGATCTAGTAGGAACACCACTATTAGGACCAGTGAAATAAATGATCGTCTGAACTAGATTGTTAAAATCTGGTAGAGTAAAAGAGCAGTCTAATAACACACTATAACCATTTTTATGGTTGTAGGTCAACACCCAGATGAACCCAGTTCAATGGACATTAGACCAGAATGATAAATAAGTGGTTGTTCAACCTCCATACCGAATATAAGATCACTTGTAAGATTATATTTGGGTGGAAAATAGAAACTATATGTAATGAATGAAGTCATCCTTTGAATATGGAGATATATTTCCATTCAAGTCTCACCTTGACAATAAAGGATCATTGGAATGAAGATACAACTTTTGATGGGGAGAAAAAAGCAGTGGAGGGGGGTGAGTGAAATTAAGTACCACCATCCCTTCAATAGATATTGAAACCAACAAAGCCATGACAATAAGAACATCACCCTTTAGACAAAGATAGATAAGGTCTAGATTATATCTAGCCTCAATGTGATGATCCTTGAAACTGATGGCCTTATTTCTGAAATCTAATATTGTGTGTGTTTTATGATGGGATAATATAAAGAAATTGATATGATAGGAATAAAAAATGATTTTACACCATGTCATGGTCTCCCCATTCAAAAAAAATATGTCCACTACAATGGGTTGGGAGATATCAATTTCAATTCACAAAAATTTGATGACGGCATCTGGTTAATATATAGTGTGATAATTTTCACCCAAAAAATGACCTAATAGAATCAATAATTCCCCATTAAAATAAAATATTGTGAAAGTGTAAGGGGATACATAGAATATTGAGTCAATCAACATCATTTTGAGGGTCATAAATTGAATGGACTTCCATTATTGATCTGATGAGGTAGATATACTACATGTTGGATGATCTTGAGTCTAGGGACTAATAATTCATGAAATATCACATGAAGGAAAGAAACATGTGTAAGGGTTTATAATTCCCCACATAAACCATACACATTAATGAAAACAATAAGGACAAATTGAAATCATTGAAAATTGTAAGTGTAGTTTTTCTATGTTCAACCTAGCCACCAAACTCCACCTATAAAAGTCCAGCACCTCCTCAAAATCTCATCCCTAAAAATCAACATTCAGAGAGCCCTCCACGGAGTCCAATAGAAGATCCTCAAAAATAACATCATTTATATATGTTAGAGATTATAGGTAAAATGGTATTTAATGTATTAACCAAATATATGAGATAAGGGTTACCCATAAAATCCATTCTATAGTGTTGATGGGATGGACCCTATGAGAGGACTGAGAATCATTCTATATAAAAAGAAGATAATGAAGGTAGCATAAGAGCTATATTTTTGTGGGAGTCTCTCCCTTTTCAAACCTAGGAAAAATAAAAATGTGGAAGAATTTTTAAATAAATGTTTTCATGTGAGAAATGTTCTCTTCAGATCATAGAAGATTCCTTTTTTAGAAGTAATTTTATGGATCCAAAATATTTTTTCTTCAAAAATACATTTTATTAAAAAATATTTATTATTTCGTTTTGTTCTTGGATATTATAAATAATTAATTCTATATTTTGAAATATAATGTTAGTAATCTGGTCAAATAATTTTAACCCTTAAGTCATAATTTTTTGGATAATTTTTTAGATTGTTTTGAAAATTTTGATTTCTGAGTGAATAGTTAAAATTTAACATTTTTTATAAATTATTATAAAATTTCATTAAATCAAGAAACAAAAACATTAATATATATTTTTAAAAATGTTTTATTGTAACATAATAAGACTTATATTAATCAAAATCCAATAAATTCTATATGAATAAAAGATATATTTTATTATTGAAATAGATCATTTTGAGACTTAAAAACACAATTTTGTAATAACTATTTATCATTTCATTTTCTAAAAACATATTAAATTTTCTTTCAAAAAATTAATTCAATAGATTAATGAAAATTGGATTTCATATTTTTAATAATGATGTCCATTTATGTAAAATAAGACACTTTATTTTTGAAATTATTAATAAAAACCATGGTAAATATTTATTACTTTGGTATGGGTAAAACTAATAAATTGGGGATAAAACAATGACATAAGGTCTCAAAAAACCCAAAATTAGATTTAATTTACTTTCTACAAAATAACTTGAAAACTGATATCTATAATTCAAATATATGTCATTTTTTCATTTATTTTATATTATCATTTATATTGTTTTAAGAAAACAATTAAAAAATTTCACTCTATTTTATTTAAAATATTTCATTGCTTATCATAACAATAAAATTTTTTGAATATCAGTTATAACTAGCTATTTTATGATGAATACTTCATTTTTTTGAATTATTTTATTTAAAATTTTTCATGATGAATTTATAAATATAAATTATTATGAAACGTTGATATTTTTCATGTGAATGCATTAAAAAACATGATAATTGAATTATCAAAAACTAAAATTATTTTATTACAAATGAAATATGTTATTATAAAAAATTCTATGTAATTATACTATATAAATGATAGTACATGTGTTTATATTCTAGACCCATTGATTCTTTTTGTCTCAAAACATGAATAATATAAATAGTCCTAAAATAAAATTAATTATATTTATTGATAAATAATGTGTTGTTAAAATATTAAACAACCAAAAATATCCTTATAGGGGGAAATTATTATTTTAAATGGTTTGAATTTTATTTCATTAACATTTTTTATCCACTTTTCATCATAAATGTAAATTTATAAGCCTTAAGATCTATTTTTTTATCATTGCTACGGTTAATAAGGGTTAATTAGGGGTTAAACCAAAATATAATGTTCAAAATGAGACATAAAAATGAATAAATTTTTTTGTTTGAATAAATTCATTCATTATAATATCTTAAATTCGTGATTACTTCCATTTGAGTCCACTTTACTTGATTATGATAGTTATTATTTTTAATCTTTTAAGTTATTCCATTTGTGTCAATTCCATAAATTATAAAAGGGAAAAACGTGTCTTACTAAATTCACATTAAATGATAAATTAATATTAGTAAATCCATAAAAAAACTCTCCATAGATTTATTCCCTTAATTATTGATGACTTTGTGATTCTATAAGACCATCCAATGAAAGAAAATGGTGTGTGTGGAAGGATGTCTCTCTTTGGAAATGTAATCGTCTTACCCAATTTATTAATATTTTATGTTTATATATGATATTTATGTGGTAATTATCATCCTAAAATTAAATTATCTTTCCTTACTCTTTACCTTTAATTTTTTTTGAGAATGATAATGTGTCTATTGTGTATGTGTGGACTGCCACCTCCAAGAAGCGATATGATTCATTTTTTATTTCTTCGTTAAATTTATTGTAATAAGGATATATTAAATAAATATATATAATATTTCTGATATAATAATTACTTTAGAATGGTTATTTAATATTTAGCTTAATTTTTTCATCCATAGAAATGTATAAACATCACTATTGCATATGTATGGACTACTGTCCGCATTACACATTGTAATTTATTTTTCATTACCACTTTTTATAAATGACTATAATAGTCTATATATTTAAAAGATATGATAACTAAATATATATTACAATTATTAATTAATGAAATCATGAACAAGGTGTATGTACTGACACTATTAAACCATAACATAGAAGGAAAACAGAACTATTTTCACCCAAATGAACATATTAGTGAAGAAATTGTTGATAAAAGTATAATTGGTAACTATAAAGGAATGATAAATTGTTTTTTATGTATGAATATTTTTATATATTGTATTTATAATAAAACTATATGTATTTTATAGGATATTTTAATTCTCATGTAATAATAAGAGTCTTAGGGTAATGTTATCTCGAACCACTTTTTCTTTCTATGAGACATTTCTAATACTCATCACTTGATTATTTCCTATAAAGAAAATGATACCAATTAAATTAGATATATCATGAATAACTATAAATTAATGTAAATTAATATATACTTTGAATTTATTTTTTTCATAAGTGTTGTGATTCAAAAGTTACCAAATCAATATGGGTTAATGTAACAATCTCATTTTCTTTCAGGGTTTTCTATGATAAATTTCATTGATGGGGATTATATGGATTATATAACTTATATACTTTATAATGTTTAAAAATATGTTTAGTATGATAATTTTAATCTATTAGTACCATTTCCCACTATTCCTTAATTAAATTGATTGAGATATTGTTTTTGATGAAAAAACATCATTTCCTCTAATTGATAAAACATTTCTCCTACATCCATGTCCATTAAAAAAAATTTAGAGATATTTTTTCATATACATGAAATATTATAAAAAATTAATCCTCATTTATGTTAAATTAATTAATATTGTTTTGAAAGGAATCATTTGAAATAACTGTTTTCCATTAAATTCATTTATTTTTTTTAGAAAACTGTGAATATAATATTATCATTTTTTGTAAGCACTATGAAAATATTTTACCACTATCCAATATATTATGTTATTTAATGACTCCATTAAAAATTTCCATGGTTATTTTAAAATACAATAAAATAATTTATTATTCCCTGATATTTTAATTTAAATTTTCTCGAAACAAAAAGATTTTTTAATTTTTTTTAGTTTTGTTTGAATGATATTTTAAAGGTATTTTCAACTTTATCAACATTATTTATGGACTATTATGCTTTACATGGGATATGATCTAATGCTAATCCGGATTTATTTCTCTATATTGATTTTGATGATGTTGATTTAATTTTTATTTTGTGAAAAACATTTATTTATCCTGGGATAACAATGTTACGATTAAATTATTAGGAACCATTTTTATTTCCAATGGGTTAGGCAATGATGAAATAATGGAATGTTTATAAATCTTGTATGAGGCTAGGGAATTCAGCTGAGGTATGACAAAGGGGACATCTTCCTTGGTTGAGGGAGAACCTCCTTAAAGGGAAATCAGTTCTGGTGGACACGGCTAAAGATACCCGATTGGAGGCTAAGATGGTTCCTGATTTGAGATCGCTTAGGATTGTTGACAGAGCAAGGTGCGATGGTGGGTCTAGTTCAACTTTTAATGGTATTCCATGTGGGTCTTATAAGGTGTACTTTGAGAACATTAGTCTTGATCTTGGATCTTCGGGGGGTAAGAGGCTTAACTTGATGGATTATAGAAGTTTTCACAAGTCAAGGTAGGAGGCTGAAATATCCACTAGCACTTTTGGTAGTGAGAGTGTAGGGAAAGAGCAGGACGGGGGGAATTTGGTTTCTGTGAATGTGGTTTTCTTGGTTAGTGATAAAGTGCCTAGTGGACTGGACCCTTTGCCCCCACCTTTTCTTTCTTTGAGTAACAGGTTTGATGTCTTGTCTGATGGGTTGATGGCCGAGGGTCTGGAAGAGTCTGACCATACTAGAGTGATTGATGGTGAGGAGGATCCAGCGAGGCAACCACTTGAAGGCTCAAAAGATGCACCTGTTGGAGACATGGGACATCTAGATTGTCAGCCGGTTGAAACATGCGGGGAGATTACCAGTGAGGTTGCACGAGAGGGTCAGATAGTGGAGGTTACTCTGGCTGGAGGCAGGGGGCTTATTTTTGTTGGTTTTCCAGTGGAAGACAACAACATTGTGGTCAAGAGTTCTAGAAGGTCAGAAACAGATAAGAGTCTGGATCCATAGGTTGGCGGTGGTGAGAAGGAGGCTGCTACGGCGGCTGTGAAAAATGTGTCTCTATAGGGGGAATACCTTCCATTGATGGAGCTTAATACTCCCGATCAACGTATGGAGAAAAATGATGGGGGTATTGGATCAGGTTTAGGGGATCAAATCGGTAATGGAAATGGAATATCTGGGGGAGGTAAAGAAAATGTGAGTGGCCCAGTTGGTCGTTATTTTAGTGAAGATGGTCAAGGCGGGAAGCAACCTCTTGATACAGTTGAAGGGCCTGTTATGACTACACCAAGAAGACGACCAAGAAGAGATTATTCTTATCTCCCACGGCCGATGCGAACTAGGTCCACCTCTAAGGGGAATAGTCATTTGATCGTGGCTGTTAGGAAGGGATGATTGATCAAGGGGACACTACCAGATCAATCAACACTAAAACATATCTGATGTTGGGTACAATGTGCAAGCTACTAGTTGTCACTAAAATAGGAATCAACTTTAGCTACTGGTGAAGTTGAATCCAGCATGGGTTGTAGATATGACTATGGGTTTTATGATGGGTAATTCTGTGTTTGATGGTTTGTCAAGTTTTTTTTTCCTTGTATGAGTTTGTGTTTGTATGCTTGGTCAACGATTCCCATAAACCGGATTTTGATAATCAAAAAAATAATTTGCAGCAATGAGTTTCAGTCTTTGGTTGGATACTTTTTCCATCCAACGAAATGGACTTTTTTAATGTGAATTGAGTAAATAGAGATACTCATGATAATGAGATGTGAAATGAAATGATTAATTTTACATGAAAAATTATAAGATGGAGTTGTAGTTGGTTATTGAAATTTTTTATTTAATATTTTGGTGACATTTATATTATGACAAAGAAAAATTAGCTACTTATGGGTAAAAAGATATCCTTCTTAGATTATAATTTTTTTATGAATTTCAAAACATTATCTCATTGGGGGAAAATGAATGACAATAACAATTTTTGTTACAAATAGAGTGCTTTATATATATTTTCATTTGTGTAGATTCATAAATAATCCAAAAAGATATGTACTATTGCAAATAAAAATCTATTTATTTCTTTTAATTTGTTTAGGTTCACAAATTATCCTATAACTGAAGTAGTAGATGTTTTTATGGAGTTTGGGAAAGATTTACAAAAAATATGATGCATTCTAGATGAAAAATGTGTTGAATTTATTTCATAATGATTAATTTTATTATATAAAAAATATTCAATCTTAGTAAGGATCTGGAGCGAGATTGTAGTCATTCGAAAAATTATTAAATTAATTCTAGAGATACGTTGTTTTATACATAAGTATAGAAACATTATCTATCTTATACATGTGATTAAATAAGGTTATGCACACTCTTCTTGATATTAAATAAAAAATCCATGCTCAATTAAAGTGAGACATAATGTGAATATATGTTTTGTTAAATTATACAATTATAATTGAATGATTCATTGGAAAAGGAAAATGTCTATTAATGTTTTATGAGATAAATCCACGAGTATGATGAAATACAATAGATTATTTCAATAAATTACTAAATCATTTAAGAATAAATTTACTGAGAATAGATTATACATAAAAAAATATAATTCACGATATCTGTGATATTAACTCACTAAACATGTATGCCTTGTAATATCAATCACATTACCCATAATGATGTGTCATAATAATTTGGATCTTCGATTATCTATTTAAGAATGAACAAAATATCACATCATATAGAACTATTATAGTAAAAATTTCATATAAAATTGAATGAAAACATTGTTTTCCATATATGAATAAATACCACTAAAAATTTGTGAACATTAGTGATAATATCATGTTGTGTAAAATATCTTCATAATTAATTCATATATTCTTGGTTGATTTTTTTAATTAATTTTATGGTGTTATTTTTATATTTTCATTTTGAAATCCTGCAGAATAATTCTATATCAAAATTCGATTACATAAAATATTAATCTACATTGAAATTTAAATAATGATGTAAATGTTTATTTAAATGGAGATTAATAAGAATATTTATGTGATTTTTTTACGGAAATTAATTAATGATTTCTATAATATTTAATATTGTTGAATTTAGAATGAAAAAAAATTGGGATGCATTGAATAGATGAATTAATAGGGAATGTTTGAATCAAAAAAAATTAAATGATTAATTTTTTTTTATTTTCATATAAAATTTCATGAATATTTTAATAGATATATAATTTGTAATGACTCAGCTCGGGTTCCACACACTGGTCCTCAAAACCAGTTTGTCACAAGGCCAGAACCATTCCACCCCATACAGTAGTGGATTTCGACTAGTAGAGAGTGTCTAATATCGATTGATGGTAGACTATACCCTCTTTTATGAGAGTAATTCACAAGTAGAAAATATGAAATAATATTATGTTTTTATTGTTTAATTCATACTTGAATTCCCAAGTTACCAATCAAACCTCACACAATTAAATGGGCATGTTACTATTCCTCAATTCACACTTGAATTCCAATGCTATCATTTATACCTCACATAAAAAAATGACCACTTTCCCATTCCTCAATTCAGATTTAAATGGCCATATTACAATTCATCAACACATAATTAATTCAACAATATATTATCCACATCGATTTCATTAATTATTAAACAATTATTCAATAATACTTATCCCATTAAGTTATTCATAAACTAATTATTAATATCAATCCTAATAATTAATTGGAAAATAAATTAATCTTTTTGTTCTTATTACTAATTCAATAATTGCATATTAACATCATTCAATTATTTAAAAAAACAATCTGTTAACCAAATCATTTTTAGTAGTTAAATTATAATTTTACTAACCCAATAAAAAAATTAATTAAATAACAATTTATTATTCACATAAATTCCACTAGTTAATTAAAATTTTACTAATTTCATGAATAAAATTAATTAATTAAACATTCAATTAATCTCATAAATAATTTCAATTAATTAAAAAATTATTTTTCACTTCAATTCCTATTGTTAATTTTATAATTAACTAATCACATCATTCCATTTACTCAATTCATCAATTAAATAACCACGTCGATAAAATTAATTATGTCCAAAATTAATTTATCACATCAATAACATTAAATAAATCAATAATTAATTAATAATCAAAATTCCATTACTTTATTTAAAAATTAACCAATTACATCTATAATATTAATTATTTCAAAAATTAATTAAACACATGAATTCCCTTAGTATATTCAACAAATATATAATCACATCTGTAACATTAATTAATATAACATTTAGAAAATTACAATAATCTATTTAGTTAATTAATCAATTAACTAAAAGAATCAATAACATTAATTAATACAACAAAGGAAAAAAAAATTAAACACATTAATTATATAAAAAATTAATTATTCAATTTCATAATATTGCATTAATAAAGAAAGTACCATTTGTTAATAATCCAATTTATTAATTTATATAAATTTTATTAATTAATTACTCCTTTAATTAATCACATATAAACACTTAAATTAATTTCCTTATAAATTTTTCATGTCAAATGCATTTTTTAATTCCATAATTAATTAATATTATTTAGTACCTTCAAATAATTAACCAATTAATTGTTCTCATAACCTCTTTTAATTAATTCCACATTTAATTAATCAATTTTTAAATAACAAAATATCCCATAATTAATTAATTATTTATTTATTTAGGATCCACAGTCCCAATAACCACATAAATAATTTATTGATTAATTTTTTCATTGCATTAAATTAAATATCTTTATTCATTTATTAATATATTTTCCCATCATAATAAATTCAATATCTGTAATTAATTTTCTAATTAATTGTTTTATCCCAATTATTTAAATATCCACGATTAATGCATCAATTGATTTTTCTAACTCAATAAACTCAACATCCACAATTAATTCATCAATTTATTGTTCCAACTCAATCAATTCAACATCTCACAATTATTTCAATGAATAATTATTAATTCACAATACGATATTCAGATGATGAACTGAAAGATTAATTATCCTCAAATCCGAATATAATATATAGATAATTTACTCAATAATTAATTATACACAAATACAAATTTAATATTATGATAATTAGATCATACTTTAATTATCCTCAAATCCCAATTCAATATTTATAATAACTCATTAATTAATTCCATAGTTTATTATTCAATTCCCAATTCTCAATATCAGTCAATTAATTCAAAAATTAAATAGAAAATAGAATAATATCAATATTGCATAATTAATTCAATAAATAGTTGGACATATATTATAATATCAATATTCATAATTTCAAAATTCTATTAATTAATTAATTCAATATGATTATTAATTCAATCAATAACAAAATTTCTATAGAAATAATATAAAATATGAAATTACATATACGTAATTAAAATCAATAATTTTGGATTTGAATTATATACCACCTACCACAATTAGTTGATAATTCTTGTCAATAGTATAATCCCCAATTTCAACGGTATAACTACATTAAACAAGATATAGAACATAATCCCCCAATCAAGATATAACATTTTGAATTCCATAATTTTATATCTTGATCCACAATCATAGATCTAGATCAAACCAATATAGGGAATGACAACCCTACAATGTATGGGAGAATAATGGGAAAACAAATTAAAACCACACATGATGATATATTATGATTGGGGGTGTAAATATTATAGATTTTACATTCGATTTGATGAGAATATAGGTTGAGATGGGTTGGAATCTATATATGAACATTTGTAATCATGTATGAGACCATAGGGTAAAACTAGGTCTGATTAGGGGTTATTATGGGGTGGGGGTCAGTTTTTTTTTAAATCATGATAATTGTATCCCGCGTTGGGTTTTTTGGGAAGAGGTGTTTTGTTACCCATAATCGTACACCTTAGCTGTAAACCGATTCTAGGGGTGGTGCATGGTTTTATCTTTTTAGAAGCATGGTTGGACAAACCATGACCTAGCCATGAAAATCCACTATGCATAAGGGGAAACTATTTTTTGGGATGGTTTAAATGGGTTGGACAAATCGTGTGCCAACCTTGCACATTCCCACTTCCCTACAAAAATTAAATTTCTCATACAATAAGACCCCAAACATAAACACAACAAAATTAATTAATTGACATAAAAATTGAACCTATAAATGACTCCAATAAATCCCCAGAAAGGCCTTTGTTTTAAAATCTCCACACCTTATAATAATTTTTCCTCCAGTTGTACTCCTAAGAATCAATTATAATATGAATAAAATATATCGACCCACTATGGACTCGTTTCTTGTTATTTGTCCCCTTTTCTTCTTAAAAGCTTCCATCATGCCAGAATACATGAAAAATAATCATGTTCTATCCCTGCAACAATTTCTCATTGCGATCCAACACACATATCATATTTTCCATAAAGAACACCTTGGTTTCAAGCTCATATTCTACAACATACCTAACTAGTTTCCCAGGTTACTAAGCCCAATAACCACAAGAACAACATTCCAAATTAGCACATAGAATTTCCATAAAAGGCTATAGGAATTTATGTACATCCACCACCTCAATTGACCACCTAGAAATTAATCTTGGAATTCAAACAGGCAACATACAGGTTCTTCAATGGAATACTAAGTCCACAAATTCCATCCCTTGGTCTTGATCAAAACACGTAATACTAACACATTACTCCCCACCATTTGACCTTCATTAAAATCCATTTTTGAAGAATCTTAAGACCAAATCCCATGGATAAGTCACATGATATACCATAAAACATAGATGTGGATTTTAAACCATCCACACGACAATAAAAAAATATCAACCACCACCTATTCCCAGCTCCTAACTACAGAACCCACAATATTCGTTGATCTCCTATGAATATTGAGAACCTATTTTGTAATCTATCGATGGTGTATCTCCCACCATCTAGATTCACATGATCCTCAGGGTATTGAAAACCTCTATGAGGACCCATATTAATCCAAAACATGTTTAGGTAGCATGTTGACATTCCATGTCTTTCTCAGCGTACTAGGGATGATGTTATGGTTATGGTCATGGTCATCACAAATTAGCAGTATTCTAAAATATCATCAGTAATACCCACCAAATATTCTCCATCACTGATGTTACATCTCTCAATAGAAACTCCGTAGTATATCAGAATTCTCATGTTTCCCTTCCCACCAACAACTCACCACACTGGTCCAAAACTATATGGTTCCTATCACAACCTACTACTGAGAAATCAAACTAGGGAATTCTAACCACCGAAACCACCCTCATCTAGGGAATAACCATTACAATGGAATCTAATTTCAGAACATTTACATAGATATCAAGATGTATTTACATAATACCATAACAAATATTTGACACTTTTTCTATCCACATGGTCAAAACCTTGAAGATATAACAACCATAAACCATCAAACATCAAGGTTATGGATAGAAAAGGATAAACTCATTCTCACTATTCTTTTTTCTCAACATAAACCCATATATTATCATTATGAATCACTTTTGACTCATTTTAAATTACACATTATGAATATTTTTAAATTCAATTTAACGTGAAATGAAAAGAAGATCAAGATTAACAATATACCAAAAAACTATTTTCCCATGCATGATCAGTTATTTCATGTCAAAAAATAATCCTGAATTCCTTGATTAAGGCATGAAAACTCAACCAACATTCTATGTTGGTCCATGAATCAAATATCATAAATCTAGAATCAATAATCACATCACACCCTATGTGCAATAACAAAGGTTAAATAACATCCATTTGTAAAAATAAACAACAATAACAACAATCTCACCATAGGTACTTGGGTTGTCCGATATAAATGGGGTAGCTACTACCAAGTACAAGGTCAAAACCAATGACCGAATCTTCCTAGTGTCTTGTATATCACTCTAAATAGTAATAAATAACAAAAGAAAAAAATTACAATATGATTACAATTAGAAAAATCAGAACCATGGTGACAGACACTGGTTCCCCGGACAAGTAAGTCACATGACCTCAAGCGTTCTACCCTATTCTAGAGGATACCGACTAATATCAAGGGTTCTAATACATATCATGGGGAGATTATACCAACTTTTATTAGAGTAATACTTCTAAAAAAAGAAACAATGTCAAATTAATATAATCATATCAAAAAAATCTCAATATCTCAATATAACTAAAACATGAAAAATAATATAAAAACTAAACAATAGATATCACATGATAATGTATGTTCCACTGTTTCAAAATGAGATTCCAAAATCAAAAACACTAACAACTCTGAAGTGGTCCCTCAAAAAATGTCTTCCTTTCTAATCAATGATCTATCAGAATCATCCATCTAACAAAGGTCCTTTTCATTTATCTTTTCATGAAACCATGAAATCTATTTGGGTACCGATCGAGCATCTCAAGTAGGGGGTGTGTACATCATAGTCGGCCACCACCAACAGAGTCAAAAACAATATCCAATCAAATAATAGTTTATACAATTGTATAAATAATAAATAACAATACATAAATTATCATTTATAACAATATTAATTATACATTACATAACCTCATAAAACCTCAGGTTCCCACGGACAACCATATCTCAATACATTCTTTGTCCCTTTTTGTAGTCTAAACTGATCCCAAATGATATCATATTATAGAATTATATTATTAACATTCATTAATTAAAACAATTGAATGACCATGTTATCATTACTTAATTCATACATGAATTCCCATATTACTATTTATACAACACATAATAGAATGAATATATTCTGATTCATTAATCCATACTTGAGTTCCCATATTAATCTTTACACCTCAAAAAAATTCAATGAACATCTTATCATTCCGAAATTCATAATTTCATTTCGATGTTACCATTATTACAACACACAATTGAATGACCATATTCCCATTCCTCAATTCAGACTTGAATTCTTATGTTACTATTCATTAGAACATAATTAATTCATCAATTTATTATACACAATAATTTAATACTAATTAAATAATTAGTTAATCATACAAATCCCATTAATTAATTAACTAATTAGTTAAACCAATCAATCCCATTAATTAATTCGATAATTAATTATTCATCTTAATATCACTACTAATTCAAAACAATCCTATTCACATCATTCAATTAGTTAATTTAGTAATTAAATAAACACATCAATTCAATTATCAAATTCAATAGTAAATTCATCACATAAATAATAGTAATTAATTCCACAATTAATTAATCACATAATCTTAAATAGTTATTTTTATAATTAACTAATCACATGAGTAAAATTAATTAGTTAAACATATAATTAATCACGTTGATAAAATTAATAAATTCAAAAACTAATTAACAAATTGAATTAATTTAAAATTTTACCAATCAAATAAATCCCATTAGTTAATTCAATAATAAAATAATCATCTCAATTCCTTTTGTTAGTAAAACAGTTAGCTAATCACATCAATAACATTAATTAATTAAAAAATTCCTTAAACACGTCTATTTCAATAGTTAATTAAATAATTAACTAATCACATCAGTAAGACTAATAAATTCAAAAATCCAATAATCACATCACTCCCATTAGTTAATTCAATATTTATCTAATGACATTACTAACATTAATTAATTAAAAAATAAATTAATCACATCAACCCCGTTATTTAATTAAATAAATAATTAATCTAATTCGTTCAATTTCTTTAACATTAAAATCCCCATTAATTATTTCACCAATAAATTAATCCAAATAAACCCTATTAATTAATTTAATAATTAATTTATCACATTTAATCCCATAAATAAATTTCAGAATATATTTTTTACATAAAATACATTAATTAAATTAATATTTAATTAATAAAATTATATAACATTAATATTTTACAGATTAAATTTTCTCTTCAACTGTATTTAATAATTGCACTACTAATAAATCAATTTACAATCACAAAATATCACATAATTAATTCATCAATTTAATATTAAAGCTTTTCAATCCCAATAAATTGATAATTAACTAATCAATTAATTATTCTGAATCAATCCATTCAATATAGGAATTAATTTATCAATTAATTTTTCAATATCAATTAGTTCAATATCCTAAACTAATTCACTAATTATTTATTACAAATCAATCATTTCATTATCCCCAATTAATTACATAATTAATTCTTCCAACCCAATCAGTTCATTATCCACAATTAATTCATCAATTGATTGTTCCATGTAAATCAATTTAATATCCCATTACAAATTCTAAATTTAATTATTCAATTCAAAAATATATATTCTAATAACTAAGTCTACAATTAATTATCCCCAAATTTCAATTCAATATTATGATAATTACATCAAAACATAATTATCCACAAATAGGAATTAAATAATTACATTATCTCAACAATTAATTCAAAAATAAATAATCAAATTCTCAATTATCAATATCTTATTATTAAATAAATAATTAATTATCGAATCCAACAATATCGATTTCTCATAATTAATTCATCTATTAATTATTCAACGTCTAGAATCTCAATATTCTTAATTTTTCTATTATCTCAGTTAATTTATACACACAATTGATTAATTCAACAAGGAAATAAATTACTAATATCAAATAGAAACATTACAGTGGCAATCTCTTAATTGAAAACATGTATTTTCAATTTGAATTATATACAACCTACCTCAGTTCATTGACAATGCCCATCAATAGATAAATCCCCAATTTCAACGGAATGATGACATATGGCAAGATTCAGATCGTATTCCAAATATCAAGATGGAATTGTATGGATTACAGAAATTTAGATCTGGAAACACAATAATAGATTGAGATCCAACTAAAAAATAGATCTGAAACCCTAAAATAGAAGTGATATATATGATAAAATGAAAGGAAACCACAGGATTTGAGATCCTCTTAACGTAAGGGGTGCATATCCTCATTCTACCCTCATATTTTTCGAGAACGGGTGTCGTGAATGCATTAAATCTTTGTCAAATCCTCCGAAATAGAGAAATAATCATTAGGGTCAAACTTGTGCCGATTATTGGTTATTATTTGAGGGGAAATTTGAAAACAAATGTCTGTGTTAATTAAATCCCACACATTGTTTCCTGTGCTGATGTTCATGGTTTCCTACAATAGAAAATTGATATATTAATAGAGAACCATTTTAGATTTGGTCCCATCACAAATGAACAGTTGTAGAAAAATGTGTTGCTACTATTTTTTTTGTGATGGGACCCCATTATGGTGCAAGTCATTTATCCAAGTTTAAAAAATGTTTTTATGACGGGATCAATATTAGACTAAAAAAAGAAAAATAAATAAATAATATTAATAAATAAATTTTATATTTATCATATTTTATAAAATTGGTTAAATAAAAATAATAAAATTAATGATAATTCCAAAACATAATAAAATATAATAATATAAAAAAAATATTAAAATATTTTTTAATATAATAAATAATTATTAAATAAAATAGATAATACTTGAATCAATATAAAAAATAAAAAATTATAAATAAAAAATAAAAAAAAATTATAAAATAAGAAAATATAAGAAATTATGATAATAAAATCATATTCCAAAAAATATAAAACCCACTATATAGAAATGTAAATATATGATTTAATAAAACATTTAAAACAATTACATTCTAATTTTTATCAGAAAAATATATAAATCACATATGGGGATGATAATTTGGAGGATTTAGAGGAGTTGGTGGAGAGAACTCCATCCCTGAACTATGAAACCTATTTCAAATTGTACTCTATCGTCTGCTCATACAGGTACTACTACCATTGAAACATTTCCTCATGTTTCAACCTTTTTTGTCGATGGATCTTTTTATGATGCTTAATCATGGTACCCATATTCTCACCATGTTCATAGAGCTACTTAATATACTTCACAGTAGATGATGTTGACTCTCCACGAGCACCTATTAAGCTACACAACAACATAAAATTGATACAACAATAACTATCACATGTTAATCTAGAGATAAGACCAAAACCCCAGTCTTTCTCGAAGGAATAAAAATTTTCATGCATCCATGTTGCATTATCAAATCCTATTACACTGATGTTCTGATCCTTGTTCTTGTCCTGACCCTCATCCTATGTCTAAGATGTCGTGACCTTATAGAACTCCATCAATTGAAATTTAAAATTATTTTTTTTAAAATATTATTTTTAGTTAATTTTTTATCTCATTAATAAATTATACTGACCACAATATGAGGTTGGTGGTCACCACTAGTCACTATAGTGATTGGATTGTTGTACATCCTCTTAGAAATTTCAAACCATATAATATCAAGTTTATCAACTTCAAATATGTGTATAAAATAACAGTTTACATTTAATGTTATATAAATAATTAAAAAAAGTATTTACAAAATTTTTTCAATGTGTATTGAATATACACCATCTAGCTCGATGCATCACCTCATATTTCCCCATTGTCTATCAACCTAATGATGATATCCTCTAAAAATTATCTCCCATTAAATATGAACTCAACCCATCCAAAATATAATAAAATAAGTAATCTGGTTGGTCAGCCTAGTAAGAATGATCAAATTCAATGACTCCTTCATTCCGTTTTGTTGTCCAACACAGATTGAGAAACAATTTACAGTGCCAGGTTCCATAGGCTG
Organism: Viscum album; assembly: GCA_963277665.1. Taxonomy (NCBI): domain Eukaryota; kingdom Viridiplantae; phylum Streptophyta; class Magnoliopsida; order Santalales; family Viscaceae; genus Viscum; species Viscum album. Next base: position 817,629,102 of record OY728141.1, on the reverse strand, counting down.
AATACCGTGAGGGGGGGGGGGTGAATAATAATATAGAAGATTAAATTTACTACCCCTTAATAATTATTTTCATAGTAAAAAAACACACTTCTATCTTTATCTCATGCCAATGCTTGAATATAAGTTAAATCATCTATTGGACGGATTGATTTTACATAGTTCACCCTCAGTAGAATATGTGCATGGGGAATACAATGATTCTTTGAAAATGTGAGAAATCCACTAGATTTTAATTGTAAATTACGTGGTTTGGGCAAGATCAGTTTTATACTCATGAATACATCATTTATAGGATTTTGGGTTTTCTCTCAAAATTCTAAGGGGCCACTCTCTTTGTCTCTTTCTATAGCTCATTACTGGTAGAAAGGTCCACCTTCTTCATCATCTGTAGGTCACTTCTCTTGGAAGGGATTCACTCGGATTTTATGGATTTTTAAGTAGTTTAATTTTATGAAATAATATATATTATAATGTATATTGATGATATATTAAATTCTCTTTTTCTCCCATACAATAAATCCGCTTTTCGGTTTACTGTTAGGTTAGTGTAAAAAGAATTGGAAGACTATTTTAGTGGTTTAGAATGTTTCTATGAGCCCTTGACAAACCACCTTGTTTCATCTAGGAACTATGTAGTGGGTATGCCTAATGGATCACCTATCCTCCGTGATCTGCCTCTACTTCCATGAACAATACTCTATAAATGGATTTTATATTCTTCCCCAAACCGCATCCCTTGTCCATATACTACCTATGCTACCATGACCTGCCCCGCCATCTGCATAATTTCATCACATCCACATACCACCTTCAGACAACTCTTCCATTGTTGGAATAAGTGCTTCACAAAATCCCTGTAAAAAACTACTTCTTCAAAATGCTTCACCCTTTATGGAATCACTTATCTGCTAACCACTTATCTGATACAGACTCCCCGTAAACTATTTCAAACATAGGAAAATGTCTTCTTACTAAATAAATGTACCCTAATGAAAATCATACTCAATATAAACTTAGGATTAGCCGTTCTTATATAGGAAAATAGATTTAAAAATTATATTAATCCAAATTTTCTCAAATATTTGATATGGTATATCCTCCACCACATAAAAGGAATAGGTAACGAACTATCATTCCAAATGTAGTCTATAAACCACCATTCATCTATCACATCTTCCGATTTTTTAGACTAATTATCATCTCATTTCTACCATTTACACCCTTTTCAACTCCATTAACCACCTCATATTTTTCCAACAACATGCCATCCTTTGAGAGGTTATGGATTATATGTAGTTTCCCCCTTCCAAAAAACCATTTTTATTCCAAATAACTATTTTTCCTTGTTAACCATTTCATGATGGCAGTCATCGAACCGTGAATCAAAATCCCCAAAATGTTCATTTTACAACCATTCATTGATTGTGTACTACACTACATGGTCAGTGAACTATTATCTCCTTTTCCAAAATCCACACTTTTCCAATCATACTCATTCACGGTCATCTGGGTTTTCTAATAAACACAACAACACGCAAAAAATATGAATAGGACACAGTAAGGGGGTTTTTCACAATAGAAGGCAACACTCAGACATACAGATTAACTCAAATTAATCCTTGTTATCACTATTTATTACTCATTACCATTAATTATTAATAATTAACACTAATATTCTTTAATTACTAATAATTATTATTAATTACAGATAATTTTTACAAATTACAAGTAATTTTTTAAATTATTTCAAATTATTACTAATTATTGTTAATTGTTAGGAATTACTACTGAATAACACAAATGTATACAACAAAATTTTATTTTATAACATGTTTTTACTTATTAGATCTATTTTTAATAGATATATTTATTGGTTTGTCATTTTTAACTAATAACTATAAATTATTTTAACTGCAACTATTTTTTACTAATTACCATTAATTATTAATAATTATCATTAATTTTTTTTACAAAAATACCACTAATTTTTTATAATTACCAATAATTTTTTATAATTACTATTAATTTTATTATGTACTACTAATTAATAACAATTAATGGTAATTACCAATTTTTATTATTAATTTTTATTAGATTACAATATTGTTTTAGAAATTATCTCTAATATTTAATAAATATATTTATTTGTCCATAATTTTTTCTAATTACTACTATTTTATATTTATTAACACTATTTTCTAAAAATTATTTTTAGCTTTCACTAATTACATCTATTTCAACTAATTACCGTTAATTATTACAAAATTAACACTAATTTTTTCTAATTACCAATATTTTTCACTAATTACAAATAATTATTTCTAATTACTGCTAAATGTTAATATTTATTGATAATAACAACTTATTATTTCTAATTCTTATTATTTTATAACAGTTTTATACTAAGTTCTGTTAATTTTTACTAATTACCACAAATTACCACATATTATTGTTAATTATATATAATTACAACTAATTAACAGGTATTATTACTAATTATTTTTTAGATTATAACACTTTTTTCAAATTAAAGGTAATTTTTAATAATTAAATTGATTTATCATTAATTGTTACTACTTAATGATAATTAATACTAATACTCATTATTTATTGTTAAATTCTATTAATTTTTTCTACTTACCATTTATTTTTAATAATTTCTACAAATTATTACTAATTACTGAAAATTATTAGTAATTACAATTAAATGTTTTTTACTAATTCTAAATACCATTTATTATTACTAGTTTTTATTAATTTGTAATTTTCCTCCTAGTTACCACTAATATTTACCTTCAATTTTTATTCATTTCCATTAATTAATACTAATTAATGATAATCAAAACTAATTACCACAAATATTTACTAATTACTCCTCACTACCACTTATTATTAATAATTTTTATTTATTTATAGTGTTTTTAAAAATTATTTGTAATATTTAATAATTAGACTAATTTATCGAAAATGATTTCTAATTAACTCTAATTAATACTAATTACAACTATTTATTACTAATTTGAACTATTTTTTTATTTTTACTACTTGTTATAAATTACCTGTAATTACATATATTTATCGCTAATTGATACTAGATACTTATATTTTCCAAATATTATTACTAAATTTTATAAATGAATAATTATTATTTTAAATTACTACTAATTTTTAATAATTATATCGATTTATCTAAATTTTTCTTATAATTAATACAATGTTTACTCATTAACATTAATTATTACTAATTACTACCCATTGATGTTATTTACTACGAATTAAAACTAATTTTAAAAAACTAAAAATATTTATTTTTTTATTAAAAATGATACCGGTAAATAATAAAAAATATTTCTAATATAAATGAACTACTGATAATTATATATAATTTATTCTTATGATAAATAATTAATTCCAATTATAAATTATTACTTATAATTAACTCTATTTACAACTATTTATTAACAATGAAATCCTAAAATTTTAATAGAAATAAAAATAAAATTTAAAACATTACATAAATACCTCCAAAAGAATGATTTTGTGTGCTGTAAACTTCAAAATTTCAATACATATTAAAAAATTACTTCTACTTTTAGAAGAAGGGGAATATTGATGAAAGTAGTAATTAATTGGTGGATAGAGAGAAAAAATTCAAGGGGGGTGTATATATTGGTTACATTAGTAGTGACAAGACAATTTTTTATGGGATCCGTGAAAAATAGTGCTCAAAAATAATAATTGAGGTGGTAATAAAAAACAAATTACGATAGGGAACTTCACAAATACTCACCTACTGATAGAGTATTTTCGATGATATTAATTCCCCCATCACAATTATCTTTTCTTGATGAAGTGTAGACGCATCATGAATTAAGTCATGTCACAAATACTTCTTCCAATTATTTGGTAGGATGGTGCACCAATAGTATTTGCGATAGGATTAGAATCCATTAACAAATAGTACCCCAGAAGAATTTTTTTCTCTTAGTCGTAGAGCCTGTTTCCAATAACCTATTAAAAAATTTCATTTTCTCATAATGTCCCTAAAGCATTCCCTTAATCCATGATTATCTTTTAGGGGTGGGGGTTCCTAGTTACTCATTTTAGGATGCAAAATTTAACAACATTTGTGCCATCCATAAAAATCCCCTCTTCCTATGTTGGAACGGTTTTCTAAGCTAGTGTGCATAGTTTGGGAAAGCCAAGCACCAACCATTCACTTTCCTACTTCCTTCCAAAATTTAAAATTTTACCCCAAAAAATCCTTAACTAATAACCCAATATAGTACTCATAACAATGAAAGAGCCACTTTTAAATGAGCCTAATACATCCCAATAAATTATTTGGGATTAACAAACATGAAAAAAAACTTATGTAGATTTTATTTGTGAATTTTTTTGAAAAAATACATGATATTTAATTGGATGCTTACCATATGATATTTTTATTCTTAAATAGAAGAGTTGTTTCCATTTTAAGTGGTGGAAAATATTTGTTTGACAGAGGAGTATTTAATGAATAGTATAGAAATTATTAATATGATATTTATTTGAGGAATATATTTAACATACATATGGTAGGGATAATTAATCCTTTGTTTAAAATTAATGTAAATATAAGAGATATATTTCTTATAAAATCAAATTATTGGGTCTCATGGCCTAATGATTAAATCTAAAAAGTAATATATTAATGTTTATTATGAATGTTTAAGAAAAATTGTGCGATATATTTCCATAACTACTTAAGAAAAAAAAATAAACATACTTATATTATATTTTTTAAAGATAAGAATAATGGAACTATGAATTTGTGAAATATCCATCCAATTTAAGAACAATGTAGAAATAGTTTTATAGAAACATTTTGCTGCCTGAGGAATTGATGATGCAGTGTAACCAAGATAATTCAAACATGGGATTATTTTCATCATTAATGGTAAGTTACTTCTACATTATTATGCAAGATAAATAGTTAATAATTTCATATATAAGACACTGTCAACTATAATTGGAAGTAAATGATAATTATATATCATCTATATGAAGGACCTGATTTCATTAGGCTTTTAAGAGGGGGAGTTCAGTGGTTATAGACATCTGCAGAGCATTAATTCAAATATTAGGATACTGTGATCTTCCATCGTATATGTTAACTATTATGTGACCCTATTATAAGTAAATTTACTTAGTCTTCCAAAATCTATTTCCTGATCGATAAAAAGTGGTAGTGACCATAATATCTATAGTGCATCATTTTTAAATTATTATAATTGAAATACAACTTATAATAGAGTTACCACTACAAAAAATATAAATCCTCTAAAAATTAGTAAATGAGATTCTTTTATACTAGTATATATTCATGTATACTCTCCTTGGATTATCACTAAGGTTGATATAGTTAAATTACTTTTGTTGTTGTTATATTCATTCGAACATATTTTTTCATGATATTTTGTGTGACTATCTTTGAGATTTTTTTATATTGGACATATGTTTTACAATTATAATATTAGATATTAACATTCTTTATACTTCAAGGAAAATATTTCTTAATTTATTATGTATCTTGATTCACCCACCCCCACCTAGTGTTCATATAGTCTTAATGGTCCTAATATTATTTCAATAATAATCTAATTTTTTTCTCTATTTAATTATATAAATTGTGAAACTAAAAAAAAATTGGTATGACATTATGAATATAAATAATCATGTAAAATCGCTTATGGTGATGACCAATATTAGGCCACTATGCTACACTTTTCATGTAGTATTAAAACTATACTAATAATTTATCTAAGATAAATTAATTAGGTAATTTAGTAGCATGAAGAGTATATTGAATGATAAATTATCAGAGTGATATCGATGATTATTAATAACTCAAAAAATATTTAACATAACCTCTCATGCTCCATAATATTTGGGTTCAACTATGCACCCTTTTTCCCCTCCTCATTCTAGACTAAATAATCATTGGAGTTCTCACTGGAATATATGGTTAACTATATCAATGTTTACTCATCCCCTTATTCTCATATGAGGAATCTATATTTAAAAATACCACCTAGATCATTATGTGGAAATTTGTTTTGTGGTGGGATCATGGCTTAAATTTATATTTACATTATTTTGATCATATCATAAATTTAAACATTACAATAACATCATGAGGTTCCAGAAAATGTTCACAAAAATTTACTTTATTATTGTTATATATGTATGATTGTTGTGTCATCATCAAATATAATAGCTCATTAATTTCCCATAGCCTGGGTCATTTCCCTGTATACTCTGCAAATATTATTTAATGTTCTATAATTTGGAATGGCTTATTTTTTTCAAAAAAACTACCCCAAACAAAAATACTCATTGTCCATAATAATGAAATTATAATCTCATTGGATATACCATATTACATCATATAGAAACTACATTGCCTCATTTGTATTAGATGAGTATTGATTCTAACATCCGAGTAAATGACTCAGTATTATTAAAATAATCTATACTTAATATTTTTCTCCCTAGTGTGGTTATTCAACCCACAATATATCACAATTATTATTTTTTAATTAATGAAATCTCATTAGATTCTAACTTATTTGTGGTATGTTTTGGAATTATGTAACAAAACCACCTCTAAAATAGTTGAATTATTTAAAATAATAATCTAGGATCATTTTGATCCTAAATTGGATTTTTTATGGATTTTTATGTAAAAACACCTATTATGAAAATATAAGAAACAAATTAAAATGCTTGAACTATCATCCTAAAATCAAAAAAAAAATTAAATAAATAATAAATATATGTTCATTAACTCACATGTTTTTTGTCTCAACAATGTTAATATAAGGATGATAATTTAGAAGTATACCTTAGGATATTTACTCCGTAGTTAGTACCTCAACCAATATAATTCATGTATTTCATGGGAGGGTCCCCTTATCAACTAATGGGGTTCTAGTAAATTCTTCTCATAGATAAAAATTAACATACATGAAGATATATTTTCATAAGATTAAAAATACATTACCTACCCTAGTAGGAAGTATCATGTATGGTTTCGTATTATATCAGTTATTCTTAACATTGAATTTTTGAATTAAAACATATTTATTTGGGATTATATTTCCATTGAACCTCATCGGATGATTCTTGATCAGAGACAGAGCAATATTTTGGGGAAAATAACCTAATGTTCTGGTATGTATGTTTATTTTTATTAACGGATTCCATATTTAGATATGTTAAATTTGATTACCATGGTTTTTTTGTGATTTTATAAGGCATCATAGGTGGTACATGAAAATCAATTGAATTTGGGAAAAATCTATTCCCAAGACAGTTACATGTCATGTATATGTAGCACGACATGTAACTTCCACCATACACATGTCATAAACTTGTTCATGATGTGAATCAGTTACACATCATGAACATAATTAATTCTATGTAAATTTTGGTTGGGATAAATATTAACTAGTGTTAACGAGTTTTAAGTATTAAAGACAAATGATAAATTACACTATATGAAAGTATTACAAGACCATTATTACTTTTACCCTATTGATTTATGTCTTTTGTGTATAGAATTCATCCATTCCATCAAAGTTTCCCCTATCCCCTCTACCATATGACAATCTTGAAGAAATTTTGCATCCTCCTCTTCCATTCCAATCATCCCAATTATGCATCAGATCACCAGTGAGTATCTTTTCCTAGTTTTTCCCCACTCTTGAGTTGATTTAATTTTTAGTTGTAGAATGTCTTGACTATGTTTCTTTTGGTATTTTGACCTTCACAAGGGTTGATCTAATTTTTCCTTTGAATATTATGCATCTTGTCTATTTTTTTACTTTTCTATTAGATGTATTTATAAATTTCCATTTAAATGGAGAGGTTCTAATCCTATGATTTGAATAATTTTCAAGTATATTTAATTTTTTGATTGAGACAATATATCATTTTATTTAATCATTTAAATAATGAATTCAATTATTCCTTTACGCTATTTGATCCAATTCATAGAAACATTGATTATGGATTCTCGTTGGGTGAGATAATCCTTGGATTAATTTTAAAAATGAATAATGTATTAATTTTTGTTTAGAAGGTCATAATATTGAAGGTTATTTAGTTATATAAAATAACATTGGTAGTAGAATATGGTCTATTGATATTGTTTTTGATAAATTGATATATATATATATATATGAAATGTATAATTGAAATAATAATAATAGTTTTTGGAATTTATAGTTGAACGATATGATGTGATATTGTGATATCATTATTTCTAAGACATGTGTGGTGATTCATGTTGTAATTATGAAATTGAGTGGCCTATTCCCATTCCCATACTTTAATTCTTATATTGAGAAATATTTTATCATTAACATGTAGTAATTATTATACATAGCATGCTATGACCACTCTCATGTTGTAAGGATTATATTGAGGGGGATCTTCTTACTACAATGATGTAAATATAATATTGATGAGGATCTTCCTTGTCCCATGTTAAATTTATTATATAGCTGGCCTAGACCAGATATGATTAATTTTATTGCAATGAATGTATAGATATAGATGAACTGGTTGTGCTACAAGCTCATAGAAATACTACACATGGGGTTTTAGACTAAGGTATTTTGAGTTTATCATTGTCTTGTGATTCATTTATTTTTATTTCTCTTAATTTTACATTAGATTCATTTCATAAAGTCATTATTGGGTTTTTAGAATTATATTATTTGGTTCTAAATTTTTTTCCCAGATGTCTGATTTCTGGTTTCCTATATTTTTCTATTATATTGATTTTTTATATTTTTTGGTAAATTAAATCTCTATATAATATGGTATTGTCTTCCATAATACTAATCGAATCCAAACTATTATTAGAAAACCTCTTGTATACGAGGAGGTGTGTTTTAGGTCTTGTGACCGACATAATTCATCCATATCAATGAGTCTATGATCGTGGTAAATTAGAATCACATCAGTTATCTATCCACAATTCTATCAATTAACGGTGTCTAGTGTTTTTCCAAACATTTAGCAGCCTGTATACATTAATAATTATGTAATACCATTATGAATTTATCATTGAGGAATATTTCAAATATCATATAATATTAATCATGACCAAATGAATCATCTTTATGAAATGTATCAAATGTGAAACCATCCATGAGATTTCATTTTAACCTATGCAACATCATATCATATATCATAATATGTATTCATATCATATAATAAAACTCAAAGGTTACATGCATTATGAAAATACCAATATCATTTTTATTTTCTATTATGACAAGAATATTGTGTATTATGATACATATGAAATCATATAATGTTATTATTATATTTTAGTTCATATCTCACAAATAACCATGATATTTAAATTCTCGTAAGGATGTTATCTAAAGAATCCAAGCTCTTTTTGAATCCATCTAAACCCTATTGGATTTGATTTAGGAAATTTTATTTATTTATGTTGTAAAACATTATTTGAAAATAAATTCTTATTTTAATTGAAATCAATGTGACCTACGATACATTGAAATATTGAAAAAATAAATTCATTCATGAATTCCTATATTTAAGTATTATTCTTCCACTAACACAACTTAATTACTACTAATGAAACAGATGGATTGAGGAGGATTTTTTATAACATAATCATATCTATATATAAGCTGATCTAACATAATATATATCATATACATCATATCTGTAATTATGTAATCCCTTTTTCTATGAAATAGAGTCACCACTAAATATGGAAAATGGATATTTAGTATAGGAAATTGCATCACTTTTTTATTCTATTAATGATTGGTACCACTGAATGATTACATAACATTTAAACCAATATAATAGGTAATCACATCATAGTTCACTTATCTAAAAATTTCCATGATTTTTATTAATTCCATAATTAAAGTCCAGATTTTTCTTATACATGTTGGAAAAATTCTTGCAACGTAATATCAATTGATAACATCAATAATTTCATATCCAACCACCCCATATTAGATCGGATTTAAGGATAAAGAGTGAATGGTATAAATGTGAAATGGTTCAAAGTCTATGTATATTTTCCATATTAGGTAATAAGTGTTTGATCATAGGGATTCACGATAACAATATTAACAATTGTATGAAATTTTTGATGTACTTCCAGAATTCAATCTAGATAATAAGCCTCAAATTATTATCTCTAAAGTATAACCTATATCATATAGGATATATCTATTCTTAATGATTTTTAAATATTACCACAATCAATAATATACTATAACAATCATTGTATAGTGTAAACTAAAATTCATACTTTATTGGGTTTTCTCATTTCAATATTCATGTTTCGTAAACACAAAAAATAGGTCACGATAATAAAATAAGATTTCATTTATTATAAAATCATGAAACAATTTACAATAATTAAATAAAATATACAATGAATTTAATACCAAGATAATCCATAAGACCCCTAATATTCTTCTGTATCAATAGATTCATTAATGGATTGACCACATTATCTTATAAAACAACCTAAAAATATTTAAATCACTGAATTATTTATTTATCATGATTTATATTATTTTGAAAATATATTTATGGTATAATAGTGAGACTGGGATTCCTTATTATGATAAATATTTTCATTATTATCGTAGTGTGGCTCAATTTCTCCCTCAATTAATGACACCACCATATGTTCTCTAATAAAATTCCCGATCAAAACATATTCTTTTATAACATATAAGGTAACAATGTAATCTACTTCAATTGGAAAGTACTCTATATTTTCTGGATATTAAAAACCTCAAACTAATGGATCAATCATTAAGATAATACCTAAACCCAAATTCAGATATCATATAATATTTAAAATTTCAAAACCAGAATCTATTTAATCCCTAGCCATGGGAACTTCTACACCAAAATATACATGGAACACATCCATAATTAATATAAAGTATAAAGGGATATTATTTATAGAAAAAAAGACTCTCCACTGATGAATGTATTTTTACCAAATCATAAGAAACATTATTATGAATTGAAAACATTGTATACATTACATAACACATGGTGGAAATAAATGGGATTGTGTCTTTAGATTCCCAATATTTAGAATAATTATATATCTTACTACGATTAATACAATGGAAAACATAAATGAACCCCTTCCTAGAGTTCTACATATTAGAATACTTGATCAGCTTACCTTATATGTCCTTTGACTCTATTAAAAAAATCATTCTGATCTATGAAGTACTAAAAATAATATGATGCATCATCTAACCCTCTTATATACACAATAATCATTTTTGTTAATTATAAAACATAATTATTTGATTGTATGATCAAAATATTTATTCCTACCATAATAATGTTTCATTAATCCTTTAATGGAATGAGAAAACATATTAACCTTGTTAGCCTCATTTGGAAATGCAGAAACATCAGGTTATATTTAATACATTACTTAAAATAAATTTAAATTATTGAAAGATGATTTCAAATCTATTTGAAATAGCATACAATCAAAATTATATTTTAGGGTAATATAAATATATTGACTTTATAATAACAACTAGAAAAGATAGGATAGTACAAAAAACTACTATTATTTATTGAAAACAATAAAATAGTACTTATTAATATACAATACATCATTATATAAAAATTAAACTTTTAAAAAATAATATAAATTAAAGCTTGTTGGAAATTTTAATGAAAATAATATGTAGCATGTTTTGTTTAGATTAGAAATATTAAAATTAAAAAAATCACAAATAATCTATTTAAATGTCAAATTACACCACATGTGACCAACATCTCATAATTTGTTTTCAAAATTTGTAATTAAAACTAAAAACACAATATTTAATGAAAATTTTTCTAGAAATAAAATATATCATAATGTTTATTTAATATATTTTGATTGATGTATATTTCTATATATTTGTTATATTTATAGATCTCCTACTACTATGTTATAATATTTTTGAGGGGTATTACACAGTATGAATGAACTATTTATATTTGCATTTTACATAAGAGTAAAAATAAAACAACTCAACTCATCAATTTTATTCATTCTTCGGTGAAATGATATTATCTCTAACCAAAGACAACATATAATAGGTATGTGCTCATGATTTGAACTGATTCAGAATATCAATAATCTTGGTGGACATAACATATATCAACCATCAATAAAAACATCACAAATTAAAAAGATAACTAGAAAAATAGACATTATATATATAATAAAAATAATGGTATATAATTTATTATGGAGAAATAAAACACAAATGCATAATCATGTGAAAAAATACAAGAAAAATATACATATGAAATGTCTCTAAAATTAAAAAACACGAGTCACTCTAGAACTCATCCTCATTGTGAGTACTCCTACATCGATACATTGGGAAAAAAGACACTACCACAGTCACAAATCACCATTTTCTATTATATATCACTATGTAACCATGTTTCATCACCAATGAATATATATGAGATCAGCTTATATCATGATCATACATGAACATGTTTTTTCAACTAAACAAACACTGCATGAGTAGAAATAATTCCCATCTATAAAACTATTATGACACTATAAACATAAAAAGACTGTTAGAAGAAATATGTATACTCAAGACCAATGTCTGGGATGGAAACTAATAGGTTGAAAGAAAATATATTCCATGTATTCTCAATAATAAGAAGTCTTAGGGACATAGAGAATACTTCTCCATCTCATCACTAAAAAATTATAGATCTCGCCTTATGAGAATCTTAAAATGATCAGTGATACCAAATTTTCAACTATGTATAAAATAAATTTCCAATCTATACATTATATCATAATGACAATTATGTTGTTCCGTAAGAGTCACAATCCATGATACAGTTGAACCATTCAAGCTCTCTCATATCCATCTTGCTATTGGAAATTGTAGAAGAAATTATCCTTAATAAATTATATGTGTCTTCTAATTGGTTATTGTACCTTATCTCACAATACCAATGATATAATTTTAACATTCTATAAACACTTAGGAGAGAAACACCTTTCCTGTGAATATACCCCATATATGTTATTACAAAAACCTACATTCAGAATAACCCAAGTACATTGTAAATGAGAGGATTTGAAACATTAGAAGGGGTCCCTCTCCACATATTCCAAATATATTAGAAATAAAAACATAAATATATAAATATAAACCAAAGAAACCACGAAATTCATAGGATATACATGGAAACTTAATGAGGGACAAAAATAACGTTAGAAGACACCTCATTCATGGAAGTATTGAACCCATATAAAAGGTAATCACAACTTATAGGAAGAACCCTTAGTTGATTTTATGTTTAAAAATATCTAGAGTTATTGGTGGAATTTATCCTTACAAGAATAGATAGATTACTGAATATGTGCTGATTTTGAGGACAATAGAACTAAGTAGGTTTTGGGAGTATAAATATCTAGGATGGGAAATTACATACTTGTTCCCTAACACAAGATTCCACCAAGAGAGTATGAACCATAAGAACACATTAAATTTCATGACCAAAACCCTATAACAACCCTCATAGAGAAAAATATATAAATAATCATATCATTAAACAAAAATTAACTCAAATTTAAGAGATGATCACTTATACTGTGAATTTATGGGGAAATTTTAGGGCATGATAACTAATTTTTTTAAACTGACATTTTTGATAAAATCTAAAAAATCAGGTACATAGGCAAAGGATAGAAACGTGAATGGACCTTAGGATTCACACATTGTAGACATGGGTCTATAATTGTATCCTTGTTCCAATTACTATCACTATTTACCTACAAGGTATAGCTAGGTGGATTAACCGAAAACACAAATAGGATACCTGATTTGCCTAGCCCCTGCATTGTGTTTGGATTGATACCCGCCCTCACCATCAGACATAGTCGTGTCAAGCTAACATCAAGGAATGTTTTCTATAAATGATGACCATATGTTTAAAAATATTGTTTTTTAAATATATTATTTGTAAGGCCCTGTATTATTAATAATTTATCACTAGACTACATGAGGATAATATCTCTATTAGAGAATCAAAGGTAACATTGGTATTTTATTATGTACTCAATTTGGTTAAATTTATCATTTAACATATGGGGGGTCCTTAAGAAAATTTGGTTTGTATCAACTGATAAAATTAGGGACACTACACAAAAAAACCTCTTTCTTTCCCAATTGCTTCATCAATGAACAACCAATCCATCAAATGTAAAACAACGTTACTAAAAGTGTTAATTATTTATATTTTAATTTATAATATATCTAAATAATTTGTAAGTTTATGAAAAATACGGTATCTTTATTTAATTTCTAGATTGAGAAAACCCTTTTATAAATAAACTCTTAAATATAAGAAAAATAAATCTAGGAAAGCAGGTTTGTGTATTCATGGGTGGAATCAAAATATTAAAATTAATTTGAATGAGTATTAAGGGAAAATATTAAATGAATTCAATATGAATCATAATAGATAAAATATTGTAAAAAAATTAGGTTTAATGGTGATTTATGTGTTTTAATAAGGACTTGATAATGATTTTCCAAATTGTGAAATATCTACGTGTACAGTATAGATAAAGTGTTCTTGTGTACTATATTTGTTATATAATTATTTGAATATTTCCTTAATTTGATATTATATTGAATTTTTAAATTACACACAGAGATATATATATATATATATATATATATATAATTTTTTTAGTGAATAAAAATTTGTAGTATATTTTATTTAATTTAATGAATAAAATATACATTTGTAATTAAATGTTAAATACAAAATATATTTTAATTTAATATTCATAGAATATTTTCAATTGAAATCATTATCAATTATTAAATAGATAATTTAATAATATATATATATATATATATTCATTTTTAATATATATCATATTTTTAAATAATAAAATCTGTTATGATGTTTCACTAGATATGAAATTTTTATACATGTGCCCACTAGATAGAAAGATGATATTGGACCAGTTAATAATTGATCCCTTGGAATACACATTATAGGTCATTTAGTAACACATTTAATGAATCTATAATATTGACCAATTATATTTCCTTATGGAGTGATGTACTTGAGGGTAATCATGATAAAAAATATTTTAATAGAAACTACAATTCCCATTAGTGTCATTGATTTAAATTCAGTATCCCCTCAACCATTAGTAAGAATTCATATGTGTCACCATTGATAATTCAGTCGAGGTGGGTAAAACTACCTCATACTATAAATTGTATTATATAGGAGTTCTATATCACATAGGGTGTAATTATATTCCACCATAATGTCAAAGGGTACCGATCATATGTTCCCAATATTATCCCCCAAACCAACCACCATGATGGAAAACCCTGGGAAACTGAAACACAAGACCTCCCCATGTCCCCACATGGATGTAACTATAAGGCCCTACCCCTAGGGTGTATATGGAAATTCATAAGGATAATATTCTAAAACCATAGGATCAAGTTCATCTTGTTATTTGAATTATAGATATAAATTAAATATCTTTTAGTATAGTCATCCAAAACAATCGATGAGAGTCATATATTTGTATTATTTAGGTTCATGATATGTTTTTTATCATACTGAATCACATTTTGATGATACAACACTATTAATATTTCGGGCTTTCAGTTGATTCATATAAATCATGATGTTATATTTTTTCACAATCAGGTTATAAGATTTAGAATTGATTATTGATACTCAAGCGGAGTTTTTTGGTCTATTTATTACATGATATAGATTATAAAGAAAAATATAGTATTTCAGTAAAGTTTTCTTTTGAATCATTGGTTCATCTAAAATCATATTCTATTCAATATTACAAAATTTGTGTTTCATGATTTTTCAATATTTTGAAGTCCAATTTAATGTTTAAAGTTCCTATATTAAGATGAATCAGTCTAGGGATAAAAAATTATGCAAGTTATTTTTCAAATAATTCTTGAATGATGACACATATAGTTTTGAAGAGCATATCATATGTGATAATAGATTTGAAATGATTTTTTAGGTTGAATAGAAGCATTTTCTATTTGGAGACAAATTTAAGGAAATTTGAATCACTGGATAAATCAAACTAACATGTTTATTTTTTCAATATTAACAATATCTCTATGGAGACGTAATTATAAATATTATAATGTGTTTTGTAATGTACAATACCAATTCATTGTGACTATTTATTTATTAATTTGTTTGGTTTCTATTGTCCCTTATTCATGAAATTTTGTTCAAATTGATGTTTTTCACATTTTAATCTTTCTCTATAGTTTATATTACAATTATCATTTATTAATAGGTACATATCGCATTTATATATGTCAAAAATTCAAAAGGATTTTTTCAAAAATCGATGAGATATATTTTTTATGAATCTAGAAAGTCTCAATAAATATTTATGGAGGCATATAATTACTTTTGTATAAAAATAATAAATTACTAGACCATGAAAACTAGATAAGAAAAAAGGTTCCATTATTATCTATAATAAAACAATTACTGAATATCTAGACAATAAAGTTGAAATATTAAAGTGAGTAAATATACAATCACTTCATAATAGTGTATTAACTTTTATAATTTCAGTTATATTGGTATCATTTTATTTTTTGAAGTAGATAAGTTAGAGTATAATATTGAAAATAAAGATAAATTGATTAATCTAGAGAAATTTAGATATTAAATGTTGATATTAATAGGTTAAATTTATTTCTATAATATTAAATATATTCAAGAAGAATATTATTATTTCAAAAAATTATAAAAATAATAATTTGAAATAGGGTCCTTTAAAACATTTTATTGGGCTATAAACATCAACAAGTATACTCAAAATCAAGTCGTGCCCCAAGTATGAGTATGGACTTATGACTTGAGTTCTATTTTTGGAAACCAAAAATTCTCGACTGAATTGATTCTTATATTATTATCCCATTAAATATGGATGATCATAGTACAAAAGGGGAACGAAGTTATTATTTTAGAATTTTACTTGAGGCCAATACTGGTTTCATGTTTCCGGTTAATATATTTTTCATCTCTAGTAGATCAATGATAGATATTGTAAATAAATATGAGTATATCCCATAGTTAAATAATATATTTGGTATAATGTGAAATTATATCTCTAATTTGAGAGTACTTATCAAATCATAAAAACATATGAAAAATATAAAATAGAATTGAATGATGTGGGAAATGGAAATTAATGAAAAGGATCATATTGAAAAAAATAATTGGACTGCATAAAATGAATGGAATAAATAAAAAAGGATGTTGAAAAGTAAGAGGCTTAAAATTCAAATGAATCATCAAAAATAAAAAAATAACATCATAAATTGATTCTACCGTTATGTAAAAAAATAAAGGAATAAAAACATTTTTTGAGGTAATCTCGTGATGATTTTGACAAAATTACTAATTTAAAAATTATCGGAAAATGTTGGAAAATATTGTGGAAAATAATTACGTTGAAATAAAGTGATGATACAAATGAAAAAACTGATAAATAATTGACACACAACAATGATAGCTAAATTATTTATTATGATACAAGAAAAGTAAAAATATATTTTCTCTTGGACGACAATATAGATAAAACACAATATCAATGTTGTAGGAACATTTTAATAAACATGTGGATCTAATATTATGTGGGGATATGAAGTAAAATTTTAAAATAAATTATAAGGAAATATATAATGATTTATAGATTCGTTCTCAGAGTAAATATTTTGGATAAAAAGGAATAATTTTTTGAGAGTGGTTCATGTAACAAACTAAAAGTGGATATGGAATGAAGGGTCAATGCAAAAAGGAAATAGAAGATAAATATTCAAAAAAATTTATAGTATTAATAAACTTATAGGGGGTATAACATAGTTATAAACTAAAACTACATAATGGTTGAATATGCATATGAGTGATAAATAATACAAAAAAATAGAGACAATTAAAAAACATCTATTAGAATGTGCATGATTATAAACCGAAGGAAAAATTGGGAAATAGTTTTCTAAATGAAATCATAGAGTAGAATTATTAGGGTTTATATAACAATTTCATAGAAAAAACACTAAGAAGTATTATTATTGACAATACACCTAATTGTTTTTGAATAACTAGACCCATGTGTTTATATGATAATACATAGAAAAGATATCTTAAAAAATTTGTTCATAGTTTTCTCAGTATCAACAATACTCTAGTGGTAGGGGATCCATAGGTTCAATACTAATAATTTGGTTTTGTATATAGAAACAATAAAAATAAGGGATTAGTATATTATTGAATGTTTTGAATCAATAGGCCAATATAATTTCTGTTATTTTACGATTAAATAATATGTATTCTAACAACCCAATAAATTAGTGAATACTATTTCTGTAAATAAATAGAATTCAGATTAGCTTTTTTGACCTAAAATAGATATCAAAAAATAAATCCATGTTATTTTAATAAAATAATAAAATATTATTTTAGTATTATAGAAATTAATTTTGTTCGTATAAATCGATATAACCACCCTAGGAAAACTACACACAAAGGTATATTAAAACATGAATCATTTCTTATACTCGAATATAAAATTATTTTCAATATTTTTATTTTTATATTAAAATTAATTCAAAACAAATTTAAAACAAGAGTTTGATAAAATTAGGATAATTTATCATCCACTAAAAAATTTACCCTAAATTATTTTTTGGTATTATCCAAAATAAATATTTTTCAGTAAGATATTTGAAAAATATCATCTTACCAATACTGCAATTTTTAAAAAATTAACTTCAAAAATTTGTGACATAGTAGTAAAAAAATTATTATAAAACAATATATTTATGGAGAAAACTAATTCATTTAAAATTACTAAGAAGAATTTATAAAACCAATGTTTAATTCTTTGGAAACATAAATAACGTTTTACTCCAAAGACAATTTTATAATCATATTAATGAATCTAATTTTTAATATATGAGGAAATTAAATAAAAAATAAAGTATTAAATATTTTAGATAATTGTTTCCATATTATTTTCTATAGTTGATTCAATTTTTTTGGATTGAAATTTTGATTACTAATATTTAATGTTGACAACCATGATAGTGAGGAATATGAAATCTTTAAATAATAATTTTATTCATTTTCTATATGTATTATTTTAGAAATTAAAATAATATTTTTTCATAATTTATTTTATATGATTTATAAAAATTTAAAAATAAAAGTATCACTCATTTAAAGTGTAATTAATGTTATATAATATTATGAATTGATGACGATGAAAAAACTATTTTTCGTCAAATAATTAAATATATATGTTTAAAAATTTTGAATTTAAAAGTTAATTTAATAATAAATTAAAATTGAAATTTATTATATTGAGGTTAATCCTATTTAGAACAAAAAAATTTAGTATTAAGTGTCACTATAATGTTTTTATCAAATCTCATATTCTTGGGAGAAAATTAGATAACATGGTAAAATCTAAAATTTACTAATGTAAAACTATAGTGGTGAAAATAATTAATCATGTTTAAATCATTTTTGAAATAAAATTTTGAGGACATGGAGACCATATAACTCTCCATGGTTCATTATTATTGTCATTTGGAGCCATTGGCCATTGAATAGTGTAATGTAATCATTGAAAAAGTTATGAATTATTATGAAAACACTATTTTCTACAAATATAATTGTTTATCAGTTCCACCACATTTATTCATCAATTATAATTTATTATTCCAGATAAAAATATAAAATAGTTTCTCATTAACCATATCCCCCTATCCAAGAATCCTATTTCCTTCCAAAATACAATTAATTGGATCCTTAAGTTGATACTTAAGGTGGAATCCAATAAAAGATTGAATGTTATCAACCGAGCTGACATAATTCATTAATTATCTAAAATATCTTATATATATTATCAATGAATGTATTACAATATAATTATTTTTAATATACTTATAATTTATTATGATAATTGAATATAACTTTTCTACCTACCCTGAAATGATTTAAAATAGGAAGACATCATCACGCGTACATGTGATCTTCTGAATCAAAGAATAATGTGAATTATTTTTCATAAAATACATGCATTGATGATTATATTATTAAATATCAAATACAAGTATCATATTTATAAAAATATATATGTTATAAAATTATAAATCATTCGATATATTTTTCCCGATATATGGAAAATAAATGTTTTACCCATTAATACAGACAGACTACTGCATCAACAAAAGTGATTTATTTTTTCACTCCAGTCATTTAATGTTTATATAAATATATAATATGATGAAAAACAACTTAAATAACATCTAAAAAATATTATTTCATTATAATATAAATATATATATATATATATTGTTCCAATGAAATCACTTTATCAGTCATACTAAACAATAATTTTTTTTTCTTTTTTTGGATCGGTTTAACCACCTACATGAAAACACAATATTTATCTATCATGGATGAAAAAAATAAAAAATAATAGTAATATCGGAAAATAATACGTAAATAATTATTTTTTTGTGAAACTCTAATGTTTATATCTAACAAATTATTAATATATCACACATTATTTGTGAAAATTTCAATAACAAGCCAATCACAGAACACATCATCACGAATTATAACCAACATTGACATGAAATTATATTTTAACATTATAAATAATTAAAAAACGTATTTTATAGAATCTATAACTATATCATAATGATTAAGTATGAATATTTATTCATTAATCAAATCTATGAGTGAGAAAGTAGTACTAAACAAACAGTCAAATATAATAACATCTAATGATGAAAATAAAAAATAACTAGGTAATATCTATTTAATAAATGAATTAAAATGATGTTTATAAAAGGTAATATCATTGAATATTTTTCAAAACTAAATATTAAAGTTAGTTTTTTGATTATACATTATATTCTTGTTCTTTTATTGAGTATAATATTAAAGGTAAGGGGTTCATTGCCTCAATCTTCATTCTTTTTGACTTATGCCATATCCACACTTTTCCTATCATTTTTAGAGCATATATATTCATTGGAAATATAATGACCATTATTTTAATGAAAATAAAAGTGATTATGGGCCAATTGAATGTTATATCATTCCAGGTATTTTTGTTCAAGGGTAACTATTTCTATAAGGTCTTTTCAATGAATCTTCACATCTCTCAATTTTAAAATTAGAATATAAAGAATATTACACTATTCTGTGTATTATTTTTATTTCTTGATTAATTATAGGTCTCTATTCGATAAAATCCATCGACCTGTTTTTTTTTTGTGTCCTAGGGGTTATAGGATCATGCAACCATCAGACTCCCTCAGAGCAAAACATATCATTTTTAGGTCCACATTGAATGTTGATTTGATCCTTGCCTGGTCAGTTTCACCGATCTTCTCCAATGGTTCTCAATTTATCCTCTCTAAATGGTCATAAAATATTAATATGAGGTTTGATTCTCCATTCAATGTAATTTGGATAAGTTTTCCTCACCTTGTTATTCATTTTCAAAATCTATTTATTCAACATTTGATAGCCAACCCTATGGGGTGTTAGGTATGTTATTATAATAATCCTATGGATGTTTTTTATCTCATTTCACTGTTGATCTGTGTGGTTATCTATGTAACAATGACATATGTGGAGTATTTCTAGGTGTATGTTGGTAAGAAGTTAAGTTATAAAAATTGGTTGTATTTGAGTTTTGGATTTATTTTGGTTCTATGTGAAATTTTATGGGGAACAAACCTAAGGTCTACAGGAATAGGAATTAGAAGGATTTCAATTTAATTGGACACCGATCGGTGTAGTCCCATATTGGTATGCATGTTAAAAGTGGTAGGGGTTGAATGATGAATGTATTTTGTCTTCTATAAAGAAATATGTATCATGTTATATTCATACCCTCAAGAATGCTGAGATTTAGAATTCTCATGTAGATACCCAGGTTTAGAAGAAGCAACCTAAGCCGGTTCAATATGATCAAAAGATGATGGATGACTTCAGTAGATTACAAGATTATATTAATGAACTAAATCCTCTAATGGAAGTTTTTCATTAGTACAATACATTGGGGTTAGGTGGTTTCATTGACACTGACGATAATACTCACTCTTGGACAAAAATGGAGGCAGATGAAACTAAATCTATGATGGAAAAGGCTTCATGTACATTTCATAAAACTCACTCAAAGATAGATATAGGTTCTCTTTTTAGTGAAGTGGAAGGTAACATCAATGAGGATCCTATAATTAATCCATTGGGAGAATCAGATGGAGAGGTGTTGTGGCTAGGGTGTGGCATTAGGACAAGTCATAGTATGATTATCGATTCCATTATGCTGGGTAATAAATTTAATTATTGTAGATTGGTGAAATAGATCATGAGCTTCAAAATTATCTGTATATGCCTTCAGATGATGGGAATAATGTCGTTGGGGGGATGTCTAGTGAACAATAATCAAAGGAGGAGGTTTTGGAATATAAGTCTCTGTGCATGGGGAGAATCAGAAGGTGGAAGGGAATCTCTAATGAGAGGGAAAATTACAACCTTTTCCACCTCTAATGGAGAGACAATCAAAAAATATGTTTAATGTTGTGTAGGCTGATAGTGATTCCATCTTCCAATAGTGGAAGTTGGTTGATTTTCTTGAGCAATCATTGGAATTGCAAATGAGCTCAGAAGGAGTGGTTGATCATGATCAGTTATATAATTATACTATAGAAGAAGCTTCTATATTAATGGGGAGTAAATTGGGGGTGGATTTCAATGAGGAGATAGATACCAAGATAGACAATAAGAACCTGATTCTTGATGGGGGATTCAATAGTGGGATAATAAGAATTTAAGAGTGCATCTTTTCCTCGGACATGTCGGACTTTATTTTTGAATTCTTTCTAATGGATGAACATGATACTCATGTAACCAACACCTCTTTGAATTTTTTAGGGATTCTAAATCTGGTAGGAATAAATTTTTCATTAATGGGTCTACAATTTAATTTTGTGGTTGAACACGTGGTTTCAAAGATTTTATTTAATAATGTTTGAATAATTAAATTTTAATTTTGAGTCAGTCAAGAATATGTTATTTTGATATAATAAAACTTCTATATTTGGATGGATTATGAAATGTTATATTTATTTTTTCATAAAACCCATAACTTTTACATGTTCTAATTAACTAATGATGGAATAATAAATGTTTGTTTATGGTTTTTAGATTATTTATGTATGGTATTGCATTATGTGATTGTTGGGTCCGATATATCCTTCCAATGCATTGGGTAATGTTTTTTTCTCATGAGATAATGGAAAACTAATCATTATAACTTAATATAGGAATGTAAATAAATAATTAAGGTAATATTTTATAATTATAATTTTATATTATTTTTTTACAAAAATTTATATAGTGTTCTATAAAAAGTTTTTTTTTCAATTTTCTATTTTTCTACAATCACTCACACTAGGTATTTAAAATATTTTTTTCCAATTTTTTTCATTTTTATATATTCATGTATATATAAAATAAACAATTTTTTAATTCATAATTAAAATTATTTATGTAATTAGAATAAATTTCTAAAAATTGATCCAAGGGGTTCATTTTATAGGGGAAGGGAACATTACATATCTTAAAGATTATGATTTAGAGATTTAGTTTCACCTTTCTGAATATATTATAATAAAAAATTTATTTATGGTATAATGTTTAATAATGAAATGAAACACAAACATACACACTATGGGTTAGGAAAGATCAAACCTATCCCATCGCCACTATTATTATCTCAAAACCAAGCATGCATATTAATATTGGGGCTGAAGTCCCCATGGGCTTGAAATCCATGTACATGTCCCTAAGGCCTTGAACTGCATCAGTGTGGGACAAGTTCCTCCCCACTCTATTGCATGAAGATGATATCCTCTTCATTCTTACATCACCCTCAATTTAATATCCCAAAACTAATTCTAAAATTAATTATTCAATTCACAAATAGATATTCTAATAACTAAGTCAACAATTAATTATCCCCAAATTTCAATTCAATATTATGATAATTATCTCATGACTTAATTATCCCCAAATACCAATTAAATAATCATAATATCTCAAAAAAAATTCAAAAATAAATAATTAAATTCTCAATTCTCAATATCTCATAATTTATTAAATAAGTAATTATCTAATCCAACAATATCAATATCTCATAATTAATTCATCAATTAATTATTCAGTGTCTAAAATCTCAATATTCCAAATTTTTCTATTATCTCATTTAATTTGTACACCAAATTGATTAATTCAATAAGGTACTTAATTACTAAAATATGATATAAAAATTACAGTGGAAATCACTTAATTGAAAACAAGAATTTTCTATTTGAATTATATACCACCAACCTCAGTTCATTGAAAATGCCCATCAATAGTTAAATCCCAAATTTCAATGGAATGATGACATATAACATGATTTAGATTGTATTCCCAAAATAAAGATGGAACAGTAAGGATTACATAAATTTAGATCTCAATCGACAATCCTAGATCGAGATCCAACCAAAAAATAGAACAGAAAACCTAAAACAGAAGTGATATGTATGATAAAACGAATGTAAACCACGAGATTTAAGATCCTCTTAACATAAGGGGTGAATATCCTCGATCCAACCTTCTATTGATCAATAACTGGTGTCCTGAAGGCATTTAATCTTTCTCACATCCTCCAAAATCGAGAATTAAACATTAGGGTGAAACTTGGGCCTATTATTTGTTATAATTTGGGGGGAAATTTGAAAACAAAATTCAATGTTAATTAAATCCCACACATTGGTTCCAGATTCGATGCACATGGTTTCGCACAATAGCAAATTGATGTATTTAAGAAGAACCATTTTAAATTGTGTCCCATCACAGATGACTTTATGTAGAAAAATGCGTTTCTACAAGTTTTTTTGTGATGACATCCCTTCTTGCTACATGTAGTTAATGCAGTTTTAAAAAAATCCTATTTGGAGAGGATCAATATTAGTCTAAAGAAAACATAAATAAATATGTAGTATTAATAAATAAATTTCATATTTATCATATTTTATAAAATTGGTAAAATAAAAATAAAAAAAAATATTATTATTTTAAAACATAATATAAAATAAAAAAATAAAAAAAATTTGAAAACTTTTACTAAAATAATAAATAATTATTAAATAAAACACATAGTACTCGAATCAATATATAAAATAAAAAAAATAATTAAGAAATAATAAATAAAATAATAAAATTAGAATATATAATAAATTATGATAACAAAAACATATTCCCAACAATATAAAACTCACTATATAGAAATATAAATATATGATTTAGTAAAACAATTAAAAAAATTACATTCAAATTTTTATCAGAAAAATATATAAATCACTCATAGAGATGATCAATTGTTGGAGTTAGAGGAGTTAGTGGAGGGAACACCATCCCTAATCCATGAATAATATGTCAAATGTAGTCCATCGTCAGCTCGTACAACTACTACAACCATTGAAAATTTACCTCTGGTTGCAACCTTTTTGGTCGACTGATCTTTTTATGATGCCTATTCTTGGTCCCCATATGCTCACCATGTTCATAGAGCTACTTCTTATACTACATAGTATATGATGATGACTCTCCACAAGCTACTCTTATGCTACACGAAAACATAGCGGTGATAAAACAATAACTATCACACATCAATCTAGAGATAATACCAACACCTCAGTGTTTCTCAATGGAATACTGATTTCCATGCATCCAGGCTGCATCATTAAATCCTATTACACTAAATTTCTGATCCTCAGTCACGGTCTGACCCTCATCCTGTGTCTAAGATGTTGTGGTCTCATAGTACTCATTCAATTGAAATTTAAAATTATTGTTTTTAAAATATCATTTTTAGTTAATTTTTAATCTCATTAATAAATTATACTGACCACAATATGAGGGTGGTGATCACCTCTAGTCACTATAGTGATAGGGTAATTTTACATCCTCTTAGAAATTTCAAACTCTGCAATATCAATTTTTTCATCATCAAATATGAGTATAAAATAACATTTTACATTTAATTTTATATAAATAATTAAAAGAAGTTTTTACAATATTATTTCGATGCGTATTGAATGTACAACATCTAGCTCGATGCATCACCTTATATCTCCCCTGATTCTGTCGACCTAATGATGATATCCTCTGAAGATTATCTCCCATAAAATATGAACTCTATCTATCCAAAATATAATATGAGAAGTATTATGTTTGGTCGGTCTAGTAAGAATGATCAAAATCAATGACTCCTTCATTTTGTTTTGTTGTCTACCATAGATTGAGAAACAATTTACATTGTTAGGTTCCATTGGATGAATATTGCGATGGGGGTGGGGGTGAATCAAAATATGGTAGATTAAAATTACTACCCCTTTAGATCTATTTTCATAGTAAAAAACACACTTCTCTATTTATCCCGTGCCAATGCACGAACATAAGTTAAATCATCCATGGGATATAGTGATTTTACATGGTTCACCATCAGTAGACTATGTCCATGGGGAATACAATGATTCTGTGAAAATGTAATATATCCAGTAGATTTTAAATTTAAATTATGTGGTTTGGGAAAGATTGATTCTATGATCATAAATACATCCTTTATAGGATTTTTTATTTTCTCACTAAATTCCAATGGGTCAAACTCTATGTCTCTTTCTATGGATTAGTTCTAGTGGAAAGGTCCACCTGCTTCATCTTCTGTAGGTCACGTATCTTAGAAGTGATCCACCCAAAGTGTATGTAATTTTAGGTCTTTTAATTTTAGGAAATAATACTATTAGGTTAGTGAAAATTTTATTTGAAAACTATCATTGTGGTTTAGAATGTTTCTGTGATTCCTCCACAAACCAGCTTGTTTTATAAAGGAACTATGTAGTGGGTATGATTCATGGATCACCAATCCTCGAGGACCTGTATCTACGTCCATGAACTATACTATGTTAATTGATTTCATATGCTACCAAAAAGCACATCCCATGTCTGTATACTACCTATGCTACCGCGACCCACCCCACCATCTGCATAATTTCTGCACATCCATATACCACCTTCGGACGACTCTTCCATTGTTGGATTCAATTCCTCACAAAATCCATTCAAATAACTACTTCTTCGAACTACTTCACCCATTATGGAATCAATTACCTGCTAACAACTTATCTGATGCGGACTCCCCGTGAACTCTTTCAAACATAGGAAAATTTATTCCAAGAGAAAATACGTTCCCTAATGAAAATCACACTCAATATAAGGATAAGATTAGCTGTTCTTATATAGTAAAATAATTTTTAAAAATCTTCTAATAGTGAATTTCTCAAATATTTGATATGGTACTACCATAACCACATACAATTCATAGGTCATGAAGTATCCATCCCAATGTAGTCTATGTACCATCATTCATCCATCACATCGGCCGATTCTGCAGACCAATCATCGTCTCATTTCTACCATTTACACCCTTTTCAACTCCATTAATCACCTCCTCGTTTTTTCCAACAACAAGCCATCCTATGAGCAGTTATGAATTCAATGTAGTGTCAGCCTTCCAAAAAACCATTTTTATTCCAAAAAACTATTTTCTCTATGTCAACCATTTCATGTCGGCAGTCGTCAAACTGTGCATCAAAATCCCCAAAATTTTCATTTTACAAACATTCATTGATTGTGTTCTATCCTATATGGTCAATGAACTATTATTACCTTTTCCAAAATGCTCACTTTTCCAACCATACTCCTTCACAGTCATCTGGAGATTCCAATAAACACAACGACATGAAAAACACATGAATAAGACACATTTAAGGGTTTTTCCCAATAGAAGGAAACACTTAGACATACAGATTACCTAAAATTAATCCACATTATCACTATTTATTTATCATTACCATTAATTGTAAATAATGAACACTAATATTCAATAATTACTAATTATTATTACTAATTACCAATAATTTTTACAAATTACAAGTAATTTATTTAATTATTTCAAATTTTTACTAATTATCGCTAATCGTTACGAATTAATACTAAATACCACATATGTATTCAACACAATATTATTTTATAACATGTTTTTACTAATTATATATATTATAATAGATATATTTATTGGTTTCTCATTTTTAACTAATAACTATAAATTATTTTCATTGCATCTATTTTTTACTAATTACCATTAATTATTATCAATTATCATTAATTTTGTTTTACAAAAATACCACTAATTTTTTCTAATTAACATTAATTTTTACTAATTACTATTAATTTTATTAAGTTATACTAATTACTTACAATTAATTCTAATTTCCAATTTTTATTATAAACTTTTATTAGATTAGAATATTGTTTTACTAATTATCCTGAATTTTTAATACATATATTGATTTGTCCTTAATTTTTACTAATTACTACTATTTTATAATAATTAACACTATTTTATAAAAAATATCCTTATCATTCACTAATTACAGCTATTTTTACTAATTACCATTAATTATTACAAAAATAACACTAATTTTTACTAATTACCCCCTTGTTTCTCTAATTACCAATAATTATTTCTAATTACTGCTAATTGTTAATATTTACTTCTAATAACCACTTATTATTTCTACTTTTTATTATTTTATAACGATTTTATACTAATTACTGCTAATTTTTACTAATTACCACAAATTACCACATATTATTGCTAATTATATATAATTACTACTAATTAATACGTATTATTAGTAATTCTTTTTAGTTTATAATAATTTTCTCAAATTAAAGATAATTTTTAATAACTACATTTATTTATCATTAATTGTTACTAATTAATGATAATTAATACTAATTCTCATAATTTATTATTAAATTCTATTAATTTTTTCAACTTACCATTAATTTTTAATAATTACTGCAAATTATTACTAATTACTATAAATTATTAGTAATTACTACTAATTGTTTTTTACTAAGGCTAAATACAATTTATTACTACTAGTTTTTATTAATTTATAATTTTTCTTACTAGTTACCACTAATAGTTACCACTAATATTTAATATTTAAAATGATTGATTGGTAATTGTTACTAATTAAAGCTTATTAATACTAATTACCTCTAATTATTATTTCATTTCCATTAATTAATACTAATAATTGATATTCAAAACTAATTACCCAAAATATTTACTAATTAATCTTCATTACAACTTATTAATTTTTTTTTATTTATAAGGTTTTTAAAAATTATTGCTAATTTTTAATAATTATACTATTTTAGCGAAAATGATTTCTAATGACCTCTAATTAATACTAATTACAGTTATTTGTTACAAATTTAAACTATTTTTTATTAATTTTAACTACATGATACCAATTACTAGTAATTACCTATAATTATAGCTAATTGAGACTAGATACTTCTATTTTCCAATTGTTATTAATATTTTTTATTAATGAAAATTTTTTATTCAAATTACAATGAATTTTTAATAATTATGTTTATTTATATAAAAAAATTTAATTAATATTGTTTTTACTCATTACCATTCATTATTACTAATTACTTCACAATGATTATATTTACTACAAAATAAATCTAATTTCAAAAAATTAAAACTATTTATTTTTTAATTAAAAACGATACTGGTAACTAATAAAAATAGTTCTAATATAAATGAACTACTGATAATTATATATAATTTGTTCTAATGATAAATAATTAATTCTAACTACAAATTATTACTTATAATTAACTGTAATTTCAACTATTTATAAACATTAAAATCCTAAAATTTTAATATAAATAAAAATTAAATTTAAAACATTACTTAAATACCACCAAAATAAAGATTTTGTGTGATGTATTCTTCAATATTTCATTCACTATAAAAAAAATTACTTCTACTTGTCAAAGAATGGGAATATTGAAGAAAGGAGTAATGAATTGGTGGATAGAGAGAACAAATTCATGGTTAGTATATATAGGTTACATTAGTAGTGACGAGACAATATTTTATGGGATCTATGACAAATAGTGCCGAGAATAAATTTTTGAGGTGGTAGTAAAAACATTATGACAGGGACATTCAAAAATACTCACCTACTAATAGATTATTTTCGACGATATCAATTTCCCAATCACAATTATATTTTCTTGAAGAAGTGTAGATGCATCATGAACCAAGTCATGTTGCAAATACTTCTACCCATTTTTTGGTAGGATGGTGCAACAATAGTATTTGCGATAGGATTAGAATCCATTCACAAATAGTATCCCAGAAGAATCTTTTTCTGTCAGTCGTAGAGCCCGTTGCAAATAACCTATCGAAAAATTTCATTTTCTTGTAGTGTCCCTAAAGCATTCCCCTAATCCACGATTACCTACTAGTGGTGGGGGTGCACAGTAACTCCTTTTAGGATGCACAATTTCACAACATTTGTGCCATCCATAAAAATCCCCTCAAATTAGGTTGGCACAATTTTCTAGGCTACGGTGCACAGTTTGGGAAAGCAATTCACCAACCATTCACTTTCCCACTTCCTTCCAGAATTTATAATTTTACCCCAAAAACTCCCATACTAATAACCCAAAATAGCACTCAACAGACGAAAAATCCACTTTTAAATCAGCCTAAAACATCCCAATATGTTGTTTTGTTTTTACATAATTGAATAATAAATTATTTAGATTTTATTTGTGAATTTGATGGGAAAAATAATGGATATTTAATTGGACACTTACCTAATGATTTTAATATCTTAAAATAGAACAGTTTTCTTCCATTTTATGTGGTGGAATATATTGGTTTGTCAAAGGAGTTTTTAATGAATATTATAGAAATTATTAATATGATTTTGTTTCTAGGAATATATTTTATATACTTATGGTAGGGATAATGAATCCTTTGATTAAAATTAATATAAATATAAGAGATATATTTATTATTAAATCATATTATTTCGTCTCATGGCTTGATGATTAAATCTAGAATGAAATATATTAAGGTTTATAATGAATGTTTAAGAAAAGTTGTGTGACATATTTCCATAACTACGTCATAAAATAAAAATAAAAATAATCATACTAGAGATTCTAGTTTCTAACGATAAGAATAATGGAACTATGAATTTGTGAAAAAATCCTTCCAATTGAAGAACAATGTAGAAATAGTTTTATAGAATCATTTTTCAGCTCGAGGAATTGATGATGCAGTATTACCGAGATAATTCAAACATGGGATTATTTTCATTATTAATGGTTAGTTATTGCTATATTATTATGCACGATAAATAGTTAATAATTTCATATATAATACACTCTCAAATGTAATTAGATGTAAATAATAAATATACATCGTCTATATAGGGGAACTAATTTCATTAGGCTTTAAAGTGGGGGAGTTCAATGGTTATAGACATCAGTAGAGCATTAATTCAAATATTATGATCCTATGATCTTCAATTGTATATGTAAACTATTATGTGACCCACTTATAAATAAATTTAGTGAGTCTTCCTAAATGTAATTTCTGGTCTATAAAAATTGGTAGTGACCATAATATCTATAATGCATCATTTTTAAATAATTGTAATGGAAATAAAACTTATAATAGAGTTACCATTGCAAAAAATATAAATCCATTAAAAATAAGTATTATAGATTTTTTATACTTTTATATATTCATGTATACTCTTTTTGGAATATCCCTTAAGGTGATACTATTAAATTACTATTGTTCTTGTTCTATTCATTCGAACATATTTTTTCTTGATATTTTGTGTGATTTTATTTGAGATTTTTTTTAGATTGGACATATGTTTTACAATTAGACAATTAGATATTAATATTCATTATACATAAAGGAAGATATTTCTTAATTTATTATGCACCTAGATTCACCCACCCCCACTCAGGGTTCATATATTTATCATGGTACTAATATTATTTCACTAATAACCTAATTATTTTTCTCTATGTAATTATATAATTTGTGAAACTAAAAAACAATTCGTATGACATTATAAATATAAATAATCTTGTGGAATCACTTATAGTGACAACTAATTTTAGGCCACTATGAAACACTTTTCATGTAAGATTAAAATTAGACTAATAAATCATTTAGGAAAAAATCATTAGGTAATGTATTATCATGAAGAGTATATTGAAAGATAAATTATCAGAATGATCTCAATGTGTGTAAAAAGTCACAAAAAATATTTAACATAACCTCTCACGTTCCATTAGATTCAGGGTTAACTATGCACCCTTTTCCCCACCTCATTCTTGACTAAACAATCACTGGAGTTCTCACTGGAATATATGGTTAACTATATCAATTTTTCCCCATCCCATTATTCTCAGATGAGGAAACTCTATTAAAAGATACCAACCAGATCATTATATAGAAATATGTTTATTTGTGGCGGCATCATGGGTTAACTTTTTATTTAGATTATTTTAATCATATCATGAATTTAAATAATACAATATCATCATGAGGATCCATAAAATGTTCATAAACATTTACATTATTATAGTTATATTGGTATGATTATTATGTAATCATCAAATACAATAGCTCATAATTTCACACATCCTGGGTCATTTTCTGGTATAATCTACAAATATTATTTAATGTTCTATAAAATGGAATGGATTATTTTTTCAAAAACAATTATCCCTAAAAAAATACTCACAGTCCATAATCATGAAATGATAATCTCATTGAGTATACCCTATTATTTCATATAGAAACATCATTGTCTCATTTTTATTAGATGAGGATTAATTCTAACATCCATGTTTATGACTCAGCATTATTCAACTAATATATATTTAATATGTTTCTCACTAGTGGGCTTATTCAAGCCACAATATATCATTATTTTTTTCAATTAATGAAATCCTATTAGATTCCTACTTATTTGTGGTATTTTTTGGAATAATGTACCAAAATCACACCCAAAATAACTGAATTATATATCATAATAATCTAGGAACATATTGATCCTAAATTGGATTTTTCTTATTATAGGTTTTTTTTTAAAAACACGTATTATGAAAATATAAGAAACCCAATTCAATTCTGGGACTATTATCATAAAATCAACATAAAATATAAATAAATAATAAATATGTATTCCTAAACTCCCGAGTTTTCTATCTCAATGTTGTTAATATAATGATGATAATTAAGAAGTATACCTCAGGATATTTATTCCATAGTTAATACCTCAACAAATATAATTCATGTATTTCATGGTAGGGTCCCCATAACTGCTAATGGTGTTCTAGTAAATTCATCTCAAAGATAAAAAATAACATATATGAAGATATATTTTCCTAAGATTAAAAATACATTACCTACCCTAGTAGTAAGTATCATGAATGGTTTCATATTATATCAGTTACACTTCAATTTGAATTTTTGAATTAAAACATATTTCATTGGGAATCTATTTCCTTTGAACCTCGTCAGATGATTCTTGTTCGGAGAGAGAGTAATATTTTGGGGAAAATAACCTAATGTTTTGGTATGTATGTTTATTTTAATTAATGGATTCCATGTTTAAAAATGTTAAATGGGATTACCTAGGTTTTATGTGATTTTATAAGGCATCCTAGGTGGTATATGAAAATCAATTGAATTTTGGAAAAATCTATTACCAAGACATTTACATGCCATGTATATGTTGCACAACATGTAACTTCAACTATACAAATATTTTGAACTAGTTCATGATGTGAATTGGTTAAACATCATGAAACTAATTCATTCTATGTAAATTTTATTTGGGATAAATATTAGCTAGAGTTAACGTGTTTTCAGTATAAAAGACAAATGATAACTTACACTATATGAAAGTATTACATGACCCTAATTCCTATTACCCTATTGATTTATGTCTTTTGTGTATATAATTCATTCATTCCATCACATTCATCCCTCTCAACTCTTCCATATGAAAATCTTGACGAAATTTTTGATCCCACTCTTTCATTCCAATCATCCCAAGTATAGATCTGATCCCCAGTGAGTATCTTTTCATTGTTTTCCCCCTCTCTTGAGTTGTTCTCATTTGTAGTGGTGTAATGTCTTGAATATGTTTGTTTTTATTATTTTGACCTTCACCTGGGTTGATCTAATTTGTACATGTAATCTTATTTATCTTATTTATTTTTTTACTTTTATATTGGATGTATTTCTAAATTTCCATTTAAAGGAAGAGGCTCTAATCCTATGATTTGAATAATTTTCATGTATATTCAATTTTTTGAATGAGACAATATATCATTTTATTTAATCATTTAAATAATTAATTAGAGTATTCCTTGACACTATTTGATGCAATTCATAGAAACATTGATTATGGATTCCCGTTGGGTGAGAGAAACCTTGGATTAATTTTAAAATTGTATAATGGATTAAAGTGTGTCTATAAAGACATAATATTGAAGGTTATTTAGTAATATAAAATAACATTGGTAGTATAATATGGTCTATTAACATTGTATTTGATAAATTGATATATATATGAAATGTATAATTTAAATATTAATATTAATTTTTGGAATTAACAATTTAAATATATGATGTGATACTGTGATATCGTTATTTTTAAGACATGTGTTGTGATTAATGTTGTAATTATGATATGGAGTGGCCTCTTCAAATTCTCATACTGTAATACTGATATTGAGAAATATTTTATCAGTTATATGTAGAAATTATTATATATAGCATGCTATGACCACTCTCATGTTGTAATGATTATATTGAGGGGGATCTTCTTAGTAAAACAATGTAATTATAATATTGATGAGTATCTTCCTAGTCCCATGATGAATTTATTATATAGTTGTCTAAGACCAGATATGTTTTTTAAGGAATGTATAGATATGGCTGGTCTGGTTGTGCAACAGACTTAGAGACATTCTATCATGGGGCCGATGTAGGATGATTTATGTATTTTATTTTACAATTAATTAATTCACGTGTTTATCAATTTATTTTATGTAGTTTCATAAATATTGTTTTTTAGATATTTTTCTGTTGAAATATGTATTTTTACTGTCTCCCTACTCAAGTAGTTATTTGGTACCATGGTAGATTACATGGATTCTTATTTCGAAAATCGATAGAGACCTTTATTATGATTGTCACTAACAAGTTGGGTGGATTTTGGAGACATGACTCACATGGGGTTCTGGACTAAGGTATTTTGAGTTCATCATTGTCATGTGATTCATTTATTTTTATTCTCTCAATTTTACATTAGATTCAATTCATCAAATAATTATTGGGTATTTAGTATTATATTTTTTGGTTCTAAAATTATTCCCCGATGTATGATTTTTAGTTTCTTCTATTTTTCTATTATATTAATTTTTTTATATTTTTTTGTTAAATTATATCTATATACAATACGTTATTTTGTCCCATAATACTAATCAAATCCCAACAACTATTAGGAAACCTCTTGGGTAGGAGGAGGTGTGTGTTAGGTCTTGTAACAGACATAATTCATCCATATCAGAGAGTCTATGATTGTGGGAAATTAGAATCACATCAGTTATATAGCCACAATTCAATAAATTAAAGATGTTTAGTGTTTTCCAAACATTTAGCAGCCTGTATACATAAATAATTATGTAATCCTATTATAATTTTATTATTGATGAAAATTTCAAATATCATATAATATTAATCATTACCAAAATGAATCATCTTTATGAAATGAAAAAAATGTGAAACCATCCATGAGATTTCATTTAAACTTATACAACGTCATATCATATATCATAATGTTCATTCATATCATATAATAAAACTCAAGAGTTACATGCATTATGAAAATACCAATATCATTTTTATTTTATATAATCACATGAATATTGTGGATTATGATACATATGAAATCATATAATGTTATGATTATATTTTAGTTTATATCTAGAAAATAGCCTTTCTATTTAAATGCTCATAAGGATGTTATCTAAAGCATCCCAACTATTTTTGACTCCATATAAACTCTATTGGATTTGATTTATCTAATTTTATTTATTTAGGTTGTGAAACATTATTTGATAATAAATTATTATCACTACTAATGTAACAGATGGATTCAGAACGATTTCTTATAACATACTCATATCTATATATAAGAGGATCTACTATAATATGTATCATATACGTCATATCTGTAATTATGTAATCACTTTTTCTATGAAATCAAGTGACCACTAAATATGAAAAATGGATATTTAGTACAAGAAAATGCATCACTTTTTATTCTCCTAGAATATTGGTACCGCTTAATGATTACATAAAATTTAAACCAATATAATAGGCAATCACATCATAGTTCACTTCTCTAAAAATTTCCCTGATTTTTAATAATAACACAATTAATGTCCAGAATTTTTTTTATACATGTAGGAAAATTTCGTGCAAAGTAATATCAATTACTATCATCGTCAATTTCATATCCAACCACCCCATATTAGATCAACTTTTGGGATAAAGAATGAATTGTATAAATGTTAAATGGTTCACAGTATATGTATATTTTCTATATAAGGTAATAAGTGTTTGATCATATGGATTTCCCGATAACAATATTAACAATTGTATGAAATTTTAGATGTACTTCCAGAATTCAATCCAGATAATAACCCTCAACTTATTATCTCTTAAGTATACTCTATATCATATAGGATACTTCTACGCATGATGTTTTTTAAATATTACCAAAATCAATAATAGACTATAACAATCATTTATTAGTGACAAATAAAATTCATACTTTATAGGGTTTTATCATTATAATATTCATGTTTCATAACTAAAAAAACATGACATGATAATAAAATGTGATTTCATTTATTATAAAATCATTAAAAAATTTACAACAATTATATATAATATACAGTGTATTTAATACAAAGATACTCTATAGGACCCTTAATATTCTTCTGTAGCAATAGATTCATTACTGGATTGAAAACGTTCTCTCATATAACCACCAAAATATAATTAAATCACTGAATTATTTATTTATCATGAATAATAATATTTTCAAACTATATTTATGGTACATTAGTGAGAGTAGAATTCCTTATTATGAAAAATAATTCCATTATTATCATAGTGAGGCTCAATTTCTCCCTCAATGAATGATACCACCATACGTTCTCTAATAAAATTCCTGATCAAAACATATTCTTTAATAAGATATAATTTAACAATGTAATCTACTTCAATTGGAATGTACTCTAATTTTTATTTATAGAAAACCTCAATCTAATGGATCAATCATTAAGAGAAAACCTAAATCCAAATTAATATATCATATAATATTAAAAATTTCGATACCAGAATCTATTTAATCCCTAGCCATGGGCTATTTTACACCTCTATATAAATGGAACCCATCATTAATTCATATAAAGTACATAGGGTTATTATTTATAGAAACCAAGATACTATATTGAGGAATGCATTTTTATCAGATCATAAAAACATTATTATGAATAGATAACATAGTATACCTTACATAACACATGGTGGAAACAAATGGAATTGTGTCTTTAGAATCCCAATATTTAGAATAATTATAGATCTTAATATGATTAATACCATTGAAAACATAAATGAACCCCTTCTTGGAGTTCTATAAATCATAATACTTGATCATCTTACCTTATATGTCCTTCGAATGTATTCAATAAACAATTTTGATATATGAAATACTATAAATTATATGATGCATCAACTAACCCGCTTATAAACACAATAATCATATTTATTAAAAATAAAAGATAATTATTTGATAGTATCATGAAAATATATATTCCAACCATAATAATGTTTCATTAATTCTATAATGGAATGAAAAAACATACAAACCTTGTTAGCATCATTTGAAACTGCAAAAACATCATGTTATATTTAATACATTACTTAAAATAAATTTACATTATTGAAAGATTTTTTCAAATCTATTTGAACTGGCTTATAGT
The DNA here is from genome assembly GCA_963277665.1 of Viscum album. Lineage (NCBI taxonomy): Eukaryota > Viridiplantae > Streptophyta > Magnoliopsida > Santalales > Viscaceae > Viscum > Viscum album. The sequence goes on along the minus strand of OY728141.1, from coordinate 817,590,840 downwards.
CAAAATGAAATGTTAAGATAATATATATATATGGACATTATTATACCAACTAGAAAAAATATTATAGTACAAAAAACTACTATTATTTATTGAATACAATAAAATAGTACAAATTAACATACAATACATCATTATATAAAAAATAATCATTTAAAAAATACTATAAATTAATGCTTGTTGGAAATTTTAATTAAAATAATATAGACCATATGTTGTTTAAATTAAAAAAATAAAATAAAAAATAATCATTATTAATTAATTTAAATCTCAAATTCCACCACATGGGCCCAACATCTCACAATTTTTTTAAAAAATTTGTAATTAAAACTGAAAACACAAAATTTTGTGAACATTTTTTTAGAAATAAAATATATCAAAATTTTGAAAGAATATATTTTGATTGATGCATATTTCTATATATTTGTTATATTTCTAGATCCTCTAATAATAAGTTATATAATTTTTTAGGGGTATTACACAGTATAATTGAACTATTTATATTTGCATTTTACATAAGAGTAAAAACTAAACAACTCAACTCATAAATTTTATTCATTCATCAGTGAAAAGATATGATCACTAACCCAAGACAACATATAATAGGTATGTGCTCATGATTTTAATTGATTCAACATATCAATAATCTTAGGGGACATAACCTATATCAACCATCAATAAAAACATCACAAATGAAAAAGATAACTAGAAAACTAGACATTATATATATAATAAAATATAATGGTATGTAATTTATTATGGATAAATAAAACACAAATATATAATCATGTGAAAAAATAAAATAAAACTATATACATGAAATGTCTCTAAAATTAAAAAAACGAGTCACTGGAGAACTCATCCTCATTGTGAGTACTCCTCCATCGATGCATTTGGAAAAAGGCACTACCATAATCACGAATCACCATTCTCCATTATATATATCTATGTAACAGTGTGTCATCACCAATGAATATATATGAGATCTACTTATATTATGATCATACATGAACTTGTATTTTTATATAAACAAACACTGCATGAGTGGAAAAAATTACAATCTATAAAACCATTATTAATCTAGAAAACTAAAAATTCTTTTATAAAAAAATATATATACTCAAAACCAAGGTCTAAGATGGAAACTAATAGGTTGAAAGAATATATATTCCAGGCATTCTCAACAATAAGAAGTCTTAGGGTCATAGAGAAGACTTATCCCTCCCATCACTAAACAATTATAGATCTCACCTTATGAGAAGCTTAAAATGATCCGTGATACCAAATATTCTACAATGTATAAAATAAAATTCCAATCTATACATCATATCATAAACACAATTATGATGTTCCATAAGAGTCACGATCCATGATGCAGTTGAACCACTAAATCTCTCTCACATCAGTCTTGCTATTGGAAATTGTAGAAGGAATTGCCTTTACTAATTATATGTGTCATCCAATGGATTATTGTACCTTATCTCACCATACCAATGATATAATTTTTCCATTCTAGAAAAACTTAGGAGACAAGCACCTTTCCTATGAATATATCCCATATATGTTATTACAAAAACATACTATCAGAGTAAACCAAGTACATTGAAAATGAGAGTATTTGAAACATTAAAAGGGGTCCCTCTCCACATATTCCAAATATATTAGAAATCAAAACATAAATATATAAATATAAACCCCAGAAAACATGAAATCCATGGAAGATACATGGAACATTAATGAGGGACAAAAATATCGTTAGAAGACACCTCATTCATGTAGGTATTGAAACCATATAATAGGTAACCACAAAATATAAGAAGAACCCTTAATGGATTTCGTGTTTAAAAATTTATAGAGTTTTTTGTGGAATTTAACCTTACAGGAAATAATGGAGTATTGAATATGTGCTGATTTAGAGAATAATAAAACTATGTATGTTTTGGGAGTACAAATATCTATGATGGAAAATTACATACCTGTTCTTTATCACAACATTCCACCAATGGAGTATGAAGCACAAGAACACATTCAACAACATTCCGAGAACCCTATCTTAATCCTCATAGAGAAAAATATATAAATAATCATATTATTAAATGATAATTTACTCAAATGAAATAAATGATCCCATCTAGTGTGAATTTATGTAGAACTTTGCAGGGCATGATAACTAATTTTTTGGAAACCGACATTTTTTTAAAAATCAAAAAAATCAGACACATAGGCAAAGGATGGAAACATGAAAGAACCCTAGGATTCACACATTGCATACAAGGGTCTATAATGGGATACTTGTTCCAATTACATTAACTATTTACCTACATGGTATGGTTAGGTGGATTCTCCGAAAACACTAACGGGATACCTGATGTGACTATCCCCTGCATTGTGTTGGGATGGATACCCACCCTCACCATCATACATAGTTTGGTTAAGCTAACATCGAGGAATGTTTTCTTGTAAATACAGAACATATTTTTAACATTATTTTTTTTAATATATTATTTTTAAGGCCCAGTATTATTAAAAATTCATCACTAGACTACCTGAGTATAATCTCTCCATTAGAGAATCAAAGGTACAATTTGTAGTTTTTTATGTACTCAACATGGTTAAATTTATCATTTGACATATATGGTGGTCCTCAGACTCAAAAAAATTTGGTAGGTATCAACTGATAAAATTAGAGACACAACACAAAACAACCACTTTCTTTCCCAATTGTTTTATCAATGAAATACCAATCCATCAACTATAAAACATCGTTATTAAAAGTGTTAGTCATTTATATTTTCTTTTATAATATATTTAAATGATTTGTAAATTAATGAAGAATACTATATTTTTATTTAATTTCATGATTGAGAAAACCCTTTTATAAATAGACACTTAAATATATGAAAAATAAATCTAGGAAAGCAGGTTTGTGTATTTATTGGTGAAATCAAATGATTAAAATTAATTTGAATGAGTAGTAAGGGAAAATAATAAATGAATACAATATGAATCATAATAGATAAAATTTAGTGAAAAAACTAGGTTTACTTGTGATTTATGTGTTTTAATAAAGACTTGATAATGATTTTTCCAAATTGTAAAATATCTACGTGTACTATAATGATAAAGTGTGGTTGTATACTATATTTCATATAAATCTCTTAGAATATTTCCATAATTTGATATTATATTGAATTTTTAAATTACACACACTTACACAGATATATATATATATATATATTGTTTTAGTGAATAAAAAATTTTAGTAACTTTTATTTAATTGAATGAAAAATATACATTTGGAATTAACTGTTAAATCCAAAATATATTTTACATTCATATTCATAGAATATTTTAAACTTAAATCATTAACAATATTCAAATATATAATTTAATAATTTAAATATATATATATATATTAATTTTAAAGATAAATCTTATTATTAAATAATAAAATGTAATGGGCTGTTTCACTAGAATGGAAATTGTTGTACATGAGCCCACTATATAGAAAGATGATATTGGACCAGTTAATAAAGGATAAATTGGAATACACATTAAAGGTCATTTAGTTACACATTTAATGAATATGTAAAATTGAAAATTTATATTTCCTTATGGAGTGATGTACATGAGGGTAATATTGATAAAATAATATTTTTATAGAAACTAAAATTCCCATTAGTTTCATTGATTGTAATTCAGTATCCCCCAACCATCATTAAGAATTCATATGTGTCACCATTGATAATTTATTTGAGGTGGGTAAAACTACCTCATACTATAAATTGTATTATATAGGAGTTTTATATCACATAGGGTGTAATTATATTCCACTAGACTGTCATTGGGTACCGATCGTAAGTTCCAAACATTATCCCCCAAACCAACCACCATGATGGAAAACACAAGGAAACTAAAACATGAGACCTCCCCATGTCGCCACAGGTATGTAACTATAAGGCCCCACCCCGAGGGGTTATATATAAATTAATAAGGATAATGTTCTATAACCATATGATCATGTTCATCTTGTTATTCGAAATATAGATATAAATTAAATCTCTTTTAGTAGTGTCAGCCAAAACAATCAATGAGAGTCCTATTATTGGGAAGATATAGCTTCATGATATGTTTTTTATTGTACTGAGTCACATTTTTATTATATAACATTAGTAATATTTTGATTTTTCAGTTGATTCATATAAATCATGATGTTATGATTTTTCACTATCAGGTTATAAGATATTGAATTGATTATTGACACTCAAGTGGTGATTATGGGTCTATTTATTACATTATATAGATTGTAATATAGAATATAGTGTTTCGGTAAGGTTTTTGTGGATCGTTGGTTCTTATATGATCATATTCTATTTAATATTACCAAATTTGTGTTTTAGGTTTTTTCAATATTTTGAAGTCAAATTTAATGTTTAATGTGCCTATATTAAGATGAATTAGTCTATGGTTAAACAACTATACAAGTTCATTTTCTAATAATTCATGAATGATGACACATATGGCTTCTAAGAGTATATCATATGTGATAATAGATTGGAAATGATATTTTATGTTGAATAGATTCCTTTTCTATTTGGAGACAAATTTATGTATATTGGAATCACTGACTTAATCAAAATAACATGTTTAGTTTTTCAATATGAACATTATCTCTATGGAGATGTAATTATATATATTATAACGTGTTTTGTAATATACAATACCAATTCATTGTGACTATTTTTTTTATTTTTTTGGTTTGTATTGTCTTTTATTCATGAAATTTTGTTTAAATTTAGGTTTGTCACATTTTAATCATTCTCTATGGTTTATATTACAATTACCATTAATTAATCGGTACATGCCACATTTATACATGTCAAAATTTTCATTGGATTTCTTCAAAAATCCATGATATTTATTTTATATGAACCTAGAGAGTCTCAAAATTTTTTATGGAGGCATATAATTAATTAAATATACAAATAAAAAATTAATGGACTATGAAAACTAGATAAGAAAAAATGTTCCATTATTCTCTATAATAAAACAGTTACTGAATATCTAGATAAATTGATTAATCTAGAGAAATTTAGATATTAAATGTTGATATTGATAGGTAGAATTTATTTCCATAATATTAAATATATCCAAAAAGAATATAATCATTTCAAAAAATTATAAAAAAAATAATTTGAAATTGGGGCATTCAAGACCTGTTATTTGGATATTAACATCAACCATTATACTCAAAATTAAGTCATGCCCCAAATATGTGTCTGGACTTATGGCTTAAGTTCTGTTTGTGGTACCCAAAAATTCACAATAGAATTGATTCTTATATATTTATCCCATTAAATGTGGATGAGTATAGTACCAAAGGGGAACTAAGTTATTATATGAGAAGTTCAGTTGAGGAAAATATTGGTTTCAAGATTCCTGAAAATATATTTTTCATCTCTAATAGATCAATGATAGATATTGTAAATAAATATGAACATATCCCATAATTCTATAATATATTCTATATAATGGGACATAATATATCTAATTTCAGAGTACTTATCATATAATAAAAACATATGTGAAAATATAAAAGTGAATTGAATGATGTGGGAAAAGGAAATTAATGAAAAGGATCGTATTTAAAAAAAATAATAGGACAGAATAAAACGAATTAGATGAATAAAAAAGGATTTTGATAAGTAAGAGGCTTAAAATTCAAATTAATCAACAAAAATAAAACAAAATAACATCATCAAATGGTTCTACATTTATATATACAAAAAAAGGAATAAAAACATTTTTGTGAGGTAATCTCATGATGATTTTGAAAAAATTACTAATTTGGAAATTATAGAAAAATGTTGGAAAATATTGAGGAAAATACTTAAAGTTGAATAAAGTGACTAAACAAATGAAAAAAGTGATAAATAATTAATAGACAATAATGATAGTAAACGTAATTATTAGGATACAGAAAAAGTAAAACTATACATTGTCTTGTACCACACTATAGCTAAAATACTATATCAAAGTTGTAGAAACATGTTTGTAAACATATGGATCTAATCATATATAGGGATATGAAGTAAAATTTTAAAATTAATTATAAGGAAATCTATAATGATTTATAGATTCATTCTCAGAGTTAATATTATAGATAAAAAGGAATAATTTGTCGAGAGGGGTTCATGTAACATACTAAAAGTGGATATGGAATGAAGGAATGATGGAAAATGAAATCAAAGATAAATTTTTGAAAATATTTACAGTATTGATAAACATGTTGGGGGAATAACATATTTATAAACTAAAACTACATAATAGATGAATATTCATAGGAGTGATAAATAATACAAAAAATAGTGAAAAAGAAAAAACATCTATTGATATGGGGAAGATTATACACCAAAGTAAAAATTGGGATATCCTTGTCTAAATTAAATCATAGTTCAGAATTTTTAGTGTTTAGATAGATGTTCCATAGAAAAAACACTGAGAAGAATAATTATTGACAATACACCTAATTTGTTTTGAATAACTAGACCCATGTGTTTATATGATAGTAGATAGAGAAGATATCTTAAAAAATTGGTTCATAGTTTTCTTAGTATCAACAATACTCTAGTCTAAGTGGATCAATAGGGTTAATACTCATAATTTAGTTTTATATATAGAAACAATAATAATATGGGACTAGTTAATTAGTGTATGTTTTGAATCGATAATCCAATCTAATTTTTGTTTTTTTGGACTAATAAATAATATTTATTCTAACAACCCAAGACATTAGTGAATACTATTTCCTAAAATAAATAGTATTCTGAGTATCATCATTGACCTAAAATAGATATCTAAAAAGAAATCCATTTTATATTAATAAAATAATAAAATATTATTGTTGTATTCTAGAAATTAATTTTGTTCGTATAAATTGATATAACCACCTTAGAAAAACAACGCACAAAGGTATATAAAAACCCAAATCATTTCACCTGCTAAAATATAAAACTATTTTCAGTATTTTATTGTTTGTATTAAAATTAATTGATAACAAATTTAAAACAATAGTTTGATAAAAATAGTATAATCATTTTCCACAACAAAATTTACCCTCAATTATTTTTTTGTATTTTCCAAAATAAATAATATTTAGTAGGATATTTGAAAAATATCATCTTACCAATATTGTAATGTTTTAAAAATTAACTTGAATAATTTTTTACATAGTAATTAGTAAATTATTATACAACATTATATTCATGGATAAAAAATATTCATTTAAAAATACTATGAATAAATTATAAAACCAATTTTTAATGTTTTGTAAACATAAATAATATTTTACTCTAAAGACAATTTTATACACTTATTAAAGAAACAAATTTTCAATATATGAGGAAATTAAATCAAAAAAAAGTATTAAATAATTTAGATAATTGTTTCCATATTAATTTCTCTAGTTGATTCAATTTTTTGGTTTTAAATAATGATTACAAATATTTAATGTTAATGACCATGATAATGAAGAATGTGTTATTTTTAATTATAAATTTTATTCTTTTTCTATATATATTATTTAAGAAAATAAATTATTATTTTTTCATATTTAATTTTATATGATTTCTAAAAATTTAAAAATAAAAGTATCACTCATTTAAATTTTAATTAATGTTATATATTATTAAGAATTGTTCACAAAGAAAAAAAAATTTCTTTAAAACATTAAATATATAGGTCTTATATGGTTGAATTTAAAAGATAATTTAATAATACATTTAAATTAAAATAGATTTTTTTAGGTCAAGTTTTTTTCGAACAAAAAAAATTAGTATTAAGTGTCACTATAATGTTTTTATCAAATCTCAACTTCTTGGAAGAAAATGGTTAACATGGTAAAATCCAAAATTTACTAATGTAAAACTATGGTGGTGAAAAAAATTAAACATGTTTAAAACATTGTTGAAATAAATTTTAGCAGAATTCTAGACCATATAACTCTACATGATTCATTATTATCGGCATTTGGAGCCATTGGCCATTGAATAGTGTAATGTAATCCTTGAAAAAGTTATGGGTTATTATGAAAACACCATTTTCTACAAATATAATAGTCTATCACTTCCACCATATTTATTCACCAATTATAATTTATTATTCTAGATAAAACTAAAAAATAGTTTGTCATTAACCATATTCCCCTATCCAAGAATCTTTTTTCCTCCCAAAAGACCAATAACAAGATACTTAAGTTGACACCTATGGGGGAACCCAACAGAAGAGGTAATGCTGTCAACCGAGCTGACATAATTCATTTAACTATCTACACTATCTTATATATATTATACATGAATGTATTACAACATAATTATTTTTAATATACTTAGAATTTATTATTATAATTGAATATAACTTTTCTACCTAATCTAAAATGATTTAAAATTGGAAGACATCATGATGTGTACATGTGATATTCCGACTCCAAGAGTAATGTGATTTATTTTTCATCAACAACATACATGGATGATTATATTATTAAATATAAAATGAAAGTGTCTGATTTATAACAATATATATGTTATAAAATTATAAATCATTCCATATATTTTTTCTGATATATGGAAAACAAATGTGTCACCCATTAATACGGGCATACTACTACCTCAACAAAAGTGATTTATTTTTTCACTCTTGTCATTTATTGTTTATATAAATATCTAATATACTGAATAACCACTTAAATAACATCTAAAAAATATTTTTTATTTATATTATATATATATATATATATATTGTTTCAATGTAATCACTTTTTCATTCATACTAAACAATAAATTATTTGTTTCATTTTTTTGGGTCGTTTTAAGCACAAACATGATAACACAATATTTATCTATCATGGGTGAAAAAAGAATAAATAATAGTAATATTTGAAATTAATATGTATATTTTTTTTTTCTGAAACTCTAATGTTTATATTTATCAAATTAATAAGATATCACCCATCATTTGTAAAAATTTAAAAAACAAGCCTATCACAGAACACATCACCACAAATTATAACCAAAATTGATATGAAATTTTATTTTAACATTATAAATAATTAAAAAACGTCTATTATAGAATCTATAATGATATCATAATGATTAACTATAAATATTTATACTTTAATCAACTCTATGAGTGAGAAAGTAGTACTAAACAAACAATCAAATATAATAACATCTAATAATGAAAATAAAAAATTACTATGTAATATATCTTTAATAAATGAATTAAAATTATGTTTATAAACGGTAATTTCATTGAATATTTTTCTAAAATAAATATTAATGTTTTTTTATTATACATTATATTCAAGTTCTTTTATTAAAGATAATATTTAAGGTAAGGGGTTCATTGCCTCAATCTCCATTCTCTTTTACTTATGCCATATCCACCACTTCGCCAATCATTTTTAGTGTATATATATTCTTTGGAAAAATAATTCCCATTATTTTAATGCAAATAAAAGTGATTATTGGCCCATATAAAGTTATATCTTTCTAGTTATTTTTGTTCAGGGGTAACTTTTTCTATAAGGTCTTTTCAATGGATCTACACATCACTCAATATTGAAAGTAGAATATAAAGATGATTACACTATTCTACGTTTTATGGTCATTTCTTGATTAATGAAAGTTCACCCTTTGGTGAAATCCTTAGAACTATTTGTTTTTTTACTAGGGGTTATATGATCATGCAACCATAAGACTCCCTAAGAGCCAAACATATCATTGTTAGGTTCACATTGAAAGTGTATTGGATCCTATCATGGTCGAATTCACCAAACCTCTTCAATGGTTCTCAGTTTATCCTCTATAAATGGTCATAAAATTTTCAGATGAGGTTTGAATCTCCATTCAATGTAATTTGGATAAGTTTTCATCACCTACATATTCCTTTTCAAAATATATTTATTTTACGTATGATAGACAACTTTGTTGGGCATGAGCTATGTTCTTATAGTAATCCTAGGAATGTTTTCCATCTCATTTCACTGTGGATTAGTGGGGAGATCTATATGACAATGAAACATTTGGATTATATCTAGGTGGATATTGATAAGATGTTCAGTTATAAAAAATATGTTATATTTGAGTATTGGTTTGATTTTGGTTCTATGTGAAATTGTATGGGGAATAAACCTGAGGTCTGAAGTCATGGAAATCAGAAGGATTTCAGATCAATTAGACACCGATTGGGGTAGTCCCATATTGGTGTGCATGTTAAAAGTGGTAGGGGGTCTAATGATGAGTGTATTTTTTCTACTAAAATAAAATATGTATCATGTTTTATTCATACCCTCAAGAATGCTGAGATTTAGAATTCTAGTGTAGATACCCAGGTTTAGAAGAAGCATCCTAAGCATGTTCCATATGATCAAAAGTTGATGGATGAATTCAGTAGATTACATGATTATATTAATGAACTAAATCCTCTAGTGGAAGTGGTTCTTTAGGAAAATACATTGGGATCAGGTGGTTGTATTGACATTGACGATAATACTCACTCTTGGATGGAAATGGAGAAAGATGAAACTCAATCTTTGATGGAAGATGATTCATGTACATTTCATACAACTCACTCTAAGATAGATATAGCTTCTCTTGTTAGTGAAGGGGAATCACAATGAATGAGGATCCTATCAATAATCCATTGGAAGCATCATATGGGGAGGAGTTGTGGCCAGGATGAGGCATTAGGACAAGTCATAGTATGGATGTTGACACCATTGTGTAGGGTAATCAATTTAATAATTGAAGATTGGTGAAATAGTTCAGGAGATTGAGGATTATCTAGATATGCCTTCAAAAAATGGGAATATGGTCTTTGGGGGGATGTCCAGTGAACAACATTCAATGAAGGAGGATTTGGGATATAAGTCTCTATGCATGGGGAGAATCAAAATGTGGAAAGGCATCTCTAATGAGAGGGAAAATTACAACCCTTTCCACCCCCAATGGATACACGATCAAAAAATATGTTTAGTGTTGTGTAGGCTGATAGTGATTCCATCTTCCAATAGTTGAAGTCAAGTGATTTTCTTGAGGAATCATTAGAATTACTAAGGAGTTCAGAAGAAGGTGTGGATGAACATGATCTGTCACATAACTATACTAAAGAGGAATCTTCTATATTGATGGGGAGGTAATTGACAGTGGATCTAAATGAAGAGAGGGATACCTAGGCAGACAAGAAGGAATTGATTCTTGATGGGGATTTAATAGTGGGATGATAAGAATTGAAGAGTGCTTCTTTTCCTCGTACGTGTTGGATAATATTTTTGATGTCTTTCTAATAGATGAACAAGAAACTCCTGTAACCAACACCCTTTGAGTTTTTTAGGGATTCTAAATCTAGTAGGAATAAGTTGTTCATTAATGACTCCATAATTTAATTTTGTTGTCGAACATGTGGTTTAAAATATTTTACTTAAAAGTGTTTGAATAATTAAATTTTAATTTTCAATCAGTCAACAATATGTTATTATGGTATAATGAAACTTCTATATTTGGATAGATTATGAAATATTCTATTTAATTTTTCATAAAACCCATCTCTTTTACATGTTATATTTATATAATGAAGGAATAATGAATGATTTTTATGAGTTTTTTTATGATTTATGTATTGTCTTGCATTATGTGATAGTTGGGTCCTATATATCCCTCCAATGCATTGGGTAATGTTTTTCTATCTCATGAGATAATTGAAAAAGAATCATTATGAATTAATATAGGAATGGAAATAAATAAGTAAGGTTATATTTTATAATTAAATTTATATTTTATTTTTTGCAGAAATTGATTTAGTGTTATAGAAAAAGGTTTTTTTTCAAATTTATATTTTTCTACAGTCACTCACAATAGGTATTTAAAATATTTTTTTCCAATTTTTTGAGTTTTGTATATTAATATATATATTAAAAAAATCCATTTTTTTATTCAGAAATAAAATCATTTATGTTATTATAAAAAATTACTAAAAATTGAACTGAGGGGTTCATTTTATAGGGGAAGGGAACATTACATCTCTTATAGATTTTGATTTGGGGATATAGTTTATCCTTTGTAGATATGTAACAATAACAAATTTATTTATGGTCTAAGGTGTTATAAAGAAAGGAAACACACACATAAACCCTATGGGATGGGAATGATCAAACCTTGCCCCTCACCACTATTGTTATCTCAAAACCAAGCATGCATAATAAAATTGGGGTAGAAGTCCCTATGGACTGGAAATCCAAATACATGTCCCTAAGGCCTTACACTGCATCAGCGTGGAACAAGGTCCACCCCACTCTATTACATGAAGATGATTTCCTCTTCATTCTTACATCACCCTCTATCACCACCACTACATAGAAATCCCCCATTGTGCTATCAGGTATCGAATCATAGCCACTTCAATGTGTAAAATATGATGAGTACCACTCAATCGCTGCTCATGCCATAAAAATAATAATATAATAATACAAAAAACAAATAGAAAATTTTAATTAAAATTTTAGTTAAAAAATCAATGAATAATGTAAAAAATATATATTAATAATATAATTAATATTTTGTGATAAAATAATTGTTTAAAATTTAAAATTATTTATTAATAATATTTATTATTATCTACAAATTATATTATTGCATAACAATATGAAATTATTTATTCCGTATTATTACCTATAATTCAAAATTGAAAGTTAATATGATATTAATAATTAATAATAAATTATATAACTAATAATAGGTAACAATATAATTAATCATTAATATATAATGATAAATTAATAATTAATAAATAATAATATATATATTATAAAATAATAATAACTAAAATTTATTATTATTAATTATAATAATATGTAATAATTGACTAATATATTAGTAATTATTAATATATTATTTTTTAATTATTAAATATTATATTATATATGATTTATTAATAATTATTATTTTTGGTTATATGTTATTATAATTTACAACATTAATAGTTAATTATTAATTAAATATTAAATAATATTAAATGATAATTGTATTATAAATTTTTATGAAAATAATATATTAAAGAATTACTAATTTATATTACAGTGATTAAAATAATTTATAATTCATAACACAAATAAAAATTTATTAATAAATAATGTATTAATAATTTTTAATTGATATGTAATAATATAAATAATAATTAATAATTAAAAAATTATGATTCATTATTATTATTTTTATTATTAACAAAAAATTATTTCTTAATTATGAATTAAATTTTAATTTATTAATTATTTCAAAATAATGTTATATAGTATTTATATTATTAGCTATTTATTATAAAATACGACATAATTGTTAATAATTTATTATATTATTATTTAATATTATTTATATTATTAATTTTTATTTATTAATGATATATTATAACTTTAATATTTATTATATAAATCCATATTATAATTCTATTACCAATATATAATTACAAATAAAATATTAAACAGAAAAATTATTATTTGTACTGTTATATATTATAGTTGGTCGTATTAATTACTAATTAATGAAAATAAATTAATAAAAAATTATTAATTATATCTTTTCTTATTTTTATTATTATTATTAATCTTTAACTAAAATATATATATTAAATTTCAATAGTTCATTATATATTAATTATTAATTGATAAATATTAATAACATATTAAATATAACATATAAATAATATATTAAATGTTAAATATTATTAAGTATAACATTGCCTATTTTTATTAGTAATTCAGCAGTTATTAGTTACTAATTATCACATATTGCATATACCAGAAAGAGGCGGTTCGTCTTAGTTAGTGATGGCGGTGATTTATAAGGTTGTATCAGCCAATATAAGTCAGATACCATTGATAGGGCACTGATGATGAAAGAGAGTAACCCTAGACTGGTGGAGGGGCCCAGTGTAGATAGTGCACTAGAGATAAGAAGTTATTCCCCTTCGGATTTGTAATGTGACATAGTGATAAAGGAATCATGTTCGTTATGATGAGGCAGCCACAAAGCCCTTTGGATAGGTTATAATAATTACCTTTTACCACTGATCAATTTAATCTAGGGTCAAATGTAATGAGGATTTCTGGACATTTAAACATTATAGGGCATGTAGGGATGTTATTTCCAAGGGTAGGACCATATCTTCATGTTTTTTGATTTAGTGGGTATGTGAGTGTTTCATTGTATGTTTACCCCTAAATATATAATATATTATTATTATTATATTGCTAGAGAAGGGAAATTTAACCCCACAAGGAAAATCTATAAGAGAATTGAATATCCCATCCAATATATATTGGATACATGGTTTTTTAGATATATTATAAAATTACATCAATTATTTTAATTATAAATATAAAAAAGGTAATTTTAAATAATATCTAATATTTGGATATATATATATATAAATAAATTTAAAATTAAATATTATTTCAAAATAAAATTTATTATTTTAAATACTGTGTGTTTTTGTTTTTTGAGTATATATATAAATATATATATTTATGTGACACCACCATGTTAATTATAATATATATTTAATATTATATTGTGGTGTTTTAGGTTTTTGGAATTCTTAAGATCAAAAAATTGAATTTGTAAGGGCATAACATGTCTCATGGTTAGCCTGTATTGTTTGATAATGGTACTAAAACACTAAAAATTGGGCATGTGATTAGCAATTCTAGTTTTCACAGAATCCACGTGGTTTATTTATCCCCATGAGTCATCACAGGCATGATTTCATGTAAGTTTTCCATAAGGGTACTCATGTGTTGATTGCATACCATTATGAAAATCATGTATTCTAAATGTGAGGTTTAATCAATATTTTTATTTTTTAAATTCTTTTTAATTTATACCCTTAATCACTAAATCACTCACTCCTACTATATTATATCGCTCATGAACAACACCCCCATCACTACACTCCTCCTAATGTTAATCCAACAACTCCCAATGAATATTTTGCACCAAATCAGGATATTTTGTCTTATGGTTTTTTGTGTTTTGCTTCTCATTCCCTCCTCTCCCTTCTTATCCCTCCCTCTCTCGCTTAATTATAATTGATTTTCTTCTCCCCATTGATCCAACACATTTATATGGTTCAAAATAGGGTTTTTTATTGGTCTAAAATCATGGTCTTGGTTTATTAGGATCCAATGGACTATCTCATAGGGGTGGGGGTCATCTCATTCAATTTTGACATTTTTCGACTCAATGAAACATTCTTCTATCTCATTTTTCATTGGTTTGATGCTTATGTTTATATTACTTCAAATTATTTTTCTTTTTCATTGAATATTTTACAACATTAAATGTATTTCATTTATGTTTATTGATATAAACCATTGTGTGAATTGGAAACATGTTATTTTTAAGGTGTTCTCATCACATGTAATGGAACTCGTACCATGCGAAGTGGTTTTATAAATTCCATGTTTACCCTTTTGGATTTTTTGTGTTTGTGTATTTTGAAAAAGGATGTAGAATTTTGATGGTATTAGTGAGATTTATATTGTATTTTTAAATATGTTTACCACCACGAAAATAGTTTTTAGAAATGTGTATCTTGTTTAATGTGGGTTATTTAATTGAAATTTGGTTTCCCTGAACATTTGAATATTTTCGTAGAAATTCATTCATGTATTTAAAAATATTAACATCGGTTTATTATGAAGGAGTTATTCCAAAAATATATTGCATTTAATGCTGGAATATTTGGATTCACATCTGTACACCAATTAGTTTATGTTTTCATTCATTGTTGAAGATTATGGGATGTTTAATATTTAGTTTATTAATATTTTGGTAGCTTGATGGTTTTTATTGTTTTAATTGTCTTTAATTTTCACTTTGAAATTACTTTTAATTTAAATCGTATGGTAATGGGAGAATTAAAATTAATTTATAATTAATTATAGAATAAGGGTTGTTTGGAAAATTATTAAAATTGTATTTCATTTTTTATAGTTCTTCGCAATTTTAGCCAACTGATATGTTTTATTGACTATTCATGTTATTGGATGAATTAATTTTTATTCATGATGTGTTAGTGAGAGGGTATGAGTGGTATGGACTGTTGAATGTGGAGAGGATGCGGTTGTGATTTCATCACCTGGGCTTTGTTTTTTATTATGATATATAGTTTGTTTTGAAAGTAATCCAACATATTTTGTAATTCAATTTTGAAACATAGTTTATCATGTTATATTACAATTTATATGGGCTAATATAGTTGATATTAAACATTAGATTTTGTAGATCAGTTTAATGTTATAACTGGATATGAGGTTACACTAAGGTCATTAAATGATTATTATTCATTAGATGGGATGTATGACTGTTATCCTCTTAGTTGTTGGTCCACATAGTCATGTCAAACGCATGTCACATTTATCCTTGTGGTGTTTCCCCATACATCATAACGTATTTTATGCCTCTCTATTAAATATTGATCATGTGAGTTTATTTCATATTCCATTACCCATGTGTTTAAATGTTTGTTATTTTATGATTGACCATCAAAATAATAGGTAATTCCAAGTGATAGTATTATAAATACTTATTAATTTTATATAATTTCCATCATTATTTATTTTTTCATCATCTTCACTTATTTGTTGTAAATGGGATTTTATGAAAATGGTTTGTTATCTTCAAAGGATATTCTAGTGGATCTTGATTTTTTTAATAGTATTTTAAAGAAGAGGAATAAATATTGCGATTTTGATAAATATACTTTTGGAATATATTTTAAATTAATGATTTTGATGGATTTCCATATGGATTGAAATGACTGTTTGGGTTTTAAAATGTGTATTTTTCTAGTATATTTTTTTCAACTGAAAATTTAAACTTAATAAGAATAATGAAATAGATGTGTAATTAGATTTGAGGTCTTCTTAAATCCTTTTTAAAAAGAGCCTATATAAAACACTATTTTGGTATGTATGTTTAAACCAGCGTTAATGGATTGTAAATTGTAAATTTCAATATAGAAAATGTGGTGGGATCATACAAAGAACATTATTTTCACAACCTTTTAATGTTGTTGGGAATTTCCTATCTGCATGTTCCTTTCATCTTCCTAATATTTTTTCACTCTTAGTTTGGATAGACTGTTATTAATTGATGTTCCATATGTTTTTCCAGCTACCCTTTCTTTTACTTCATTGTTTTTATTATTTTTATTATTATTTATCTTGTTTTAAAATTCTTGGACCAATTATATTTATTTTCATTTTTATTATTTAATAGTATAAATTTTTTAATTTCATTCACATGTTTAATATTTATTTTATTGTTTTTTCTATAATGATAAATTTATCCCTACTAATTAATTATTAATTCTGAAAAAATATTTTCCAAACCATGGGGATCAAGAAATCACATTATTTCATGTAGTGGGATAATCCTAGATTCGAGTTAGATGTTAGATCAAAATGGATCACTAAAACATTTACATAGAGATTGTTTTAGACATAGTAGGTAGGTATAAGGAGATCATCAAGAACAATTTCTCTCTCAAACCCTTGAGTTACTTTTAGTTTTTGGGATTCCATGATATAATTTTTATGATGATGGTGTTTTGATCTTTATGGTTTTGATAAGAGTATCATTGATGGTAATTTTAGTTTTGGAATCGAAACATAGTGGTATGTCAAGCATGTGTCCTGTGTGCAATGTCTGACAATTCATACTATGAACATGAACATGATTAAAATTCATTATATGATACATTTCTCATATTAACATGGTTAATAAACTGATTTGACATTTTTCATCAATTTTCATCATCTCATATAGTTTTTTTCTATTTAGACCCCTTGATAATAAGAATTAAAATTTTGATTCATGAAATTATAAAATTTTGAGATCTGTCTTGGTATGTGTTGATGTGGTTTGATATTATTTAGGTTGAGACATTTTATATTCCTCTTATTTTAGGTTTTTTATGTTCATTCATTGATTTTTTTTCATTGATTTTGAGGTTTTTTGGGAATCCATTTTAATCATGATAAAATTTGGTTTATGGAAAATATATTTTTATTGATGTAAAATGAAAAATGTATTTTTTATAAAATATTAATTGTATTTCAATGATAATTTTCTATAAGTGGATTATTTTATAATTGGATTTAGCAGTAATGTTTTGTTTTAAAACAAATTTTTGGGATTATTTTGAAATGGAAATGGATTTTTGGAATGTAATATTTAAACTGGGAGATGTTTTGAAATAATATTGGTCTTTTATGATTGGATTTGACTTTTCTAGAAATGGAAATGGATTTAAATATGATGTTTCATGGTTTTTTTATGATTTCCCCTGATAAATGATTAAATATGTCTGTTATATAGGATTTTTAGAAACCTAAATGTTTTCAAATAAACTAATAAAAATTTTCAACTTAGTTCTGGAATATTGTTTTGAATTTTTTAATTATAATTATGGAAACTCTTTTAGAAAGTATTTTTTGAATAATTTTTAAAATTTTTCCTTTTATAGTTGAGATTGTTTAATATGATTTGTAATTTATGATTGATATGTTTATGACATTTGTTGTTTATTTTATTCCATCTGTAAAAGACTAGAGTAAAAGTAGTGTAGTTAGTCATTTCATGTTAAATTATTATTTTTTTTACTCATCCTATATTATTAATTGAGTGTTAGGTTTTATATTCTCTCTTGATTGTAGTCCTTTGGATTTTCGAGGATAATATTTAATAAGTGGATTATTTTTAATTTTTTCTATGTTTTGTTGTCCGGTACTGTAAACATTAGCATTGTATTTGGGTTGGTTTTCCAAGGATCTTATAGGTGAATTCAATGTGATATTTTTTGGTATGTTTGATTATTTTATATTATATATATTGATTAAATTTCGTGGTAAACCAATTATATCATCCTCCCATGTTATTTGGTTTCTATCAGAATATAAAAAGTGATTTTGGTTATCATACCTCATTTTATATTAATTATTATAGATTTTTTAATAATATAGAACATAGGATTCAAAATATATTTTGTATTTGAACATTATGAAAAACTAGGATTCATGCAATGGTAAATAAGTGTGTTGATCATGAATTTTTGGCCTTAGATTCTACTAGCAGGTGTTCTCATTTTGAGATCACCATAGGGTGGTGTTTGATGGGACTTAACCTAAGTTCCCCTTATGCAGATTTTTCAAAAGAATAGAATCAATGTCCTTATTATTGATTCATGTTTCTAATTTATGTGATCCTGTGTTCTGCGATGTTATTTATTTTATTATCCATTTTTTGATCACCATGTATTGAGTATATTTGTTCTTCGTGGTAGAATTTTCTGTTTCTTGATGGTGTTTTCTGATTGAGAGGGGTTTTAATTTGTTCCACCATTGTATATCAATTTTAAATGTTCAAGAGATATATTTTAGGTATCCTCTTTTGTAGTGTTCCAGTTAGATTTCAATTTTTTTTATCATGTACATGTTTTTCAATGTTGTTTGATGATTTTACAGTGTATGGAGGAATTCAGTGGGGCTTTGTTGTTCTCTATTTCAAAGGATTTCTTATGTAATGCCCTTTACTTTTATATGACACCTTATAGGGGATGAAAGAAGAATTGTGGGTTGAATATTGAAACACCCATGGTAACTAATAATATTTATTTAATAATATTAAGGGATATTTTACATTGGAGGATTTTCCAAGCATGAAATATATAATTTTAAGCCATTAATGAGTCACATCGTTATAGTACACAATTAACCATCATGGATAGATAATCACTAGACAACTATGTGAATGGGTTATGTGATTGGAATTGTTGGCATTCACATCTTGTGAATGATTTATTTAACTATGTGAGTAATCTCATGTTACTATGTGGGTCATTTTGATTGTATGGGTACTCTGCCATGGTTAGAACATGAGCGTTCAACCTAAAAATTTGTTCTACCCCTGAATCTGATAGTTTATAATAATTGATATTATTAATTAAATACCCATTTAACAAAATCAAACCCATGACCCTTCCACATCTCCCTTGGAAGAATCACCTAGATATTTCATCCTCCTTACGTGATGCCACCCCATCCAATTGAATATCATTCTTCCTATGATTCTAGATATTTTCCCCTATCATTTTATAAATAAATACTCTCTTTTCCAACCCAAAGTAAATTTTCCTCCCTCTCTCACTCAATTTTCTTTGATTCATGTAATCTCACGGATCCAAATTACATCCATGATTTAGATTCAGGTTTGGTAAGGGTCTAAAATTATAAATATGAGTGTTTATATTCTATATGGTCTCTCTCTAGCTTGTGGGGGACATCATCAATATATGTTACATTTTTTCTCTCTCCATAATTTTCTTCATTCTTGATTTTTATTCATATACATTATGTTATTCGTTGTCATTACATAATTTTACAATCCATAGGATTTTTGAAAATTTGAAATGTCTTTATTTTCAATTTATTCTAACAGATAATTGTGTATTTGGGGTCGAAAATGTTTTCCCATGGTGTTCACATAACTCAGAATTGATCAATTTCCCTACCATGTGAATGTATAAATCCAAAATTGACCATTTTAGAGCTCTGGGTGGATTTTGAAAGTTAATTTTTAAATTTTTAGGTGGGGGTGGGCCTAAATTTTTCGTTTTAAATTTTCTTTCATCAAAGAATTTCTTTTTAAGAAAATTATTTCACTGTTCTGGTCGGTTATTCAATTAAAATTATGTATGCTAGACCTTGTGATATATGTTTTAAAAAATAATTGAGATATTTATAAATTGTAAATTTTTTTATAAATAAAGGATGGATTACTAATCATATTTCATGAAATGTTTGAAAAATAGGTTTTATTGGTTGACCCGAAGGATATATATTTTTCATTGCTCACTGATGAGTTTGGGTAGTTTATTGATACTTCTATTTCTCTTTTTGGTACATTGATGAATTTTATACTATTGTTTCTTTTATGTTTATTTATACATTACATCAATATCAAATATTTTGGAAATGGGTCTATTCAAAAGACATTATAATTAATTCTTGAGAGAAGGCCCCTTATTAACATTATTGAGATGATATTTCATGGGATATTGGTTATGGCCTATTTGAGCCCACGGATATGTATTATTAACAATATTTTTTTGGATTATTAATTGGTGAATCAGGATGTTTTGTGAATATCAGAATATTTATTATTGATTTTCATATATTGGATATATTTGATCTTGATGTTATCTACTGGTCCTTCTAATTTATCATTAGACGATCTTTATCTTTAAAGTGGTCCACCTCGTTTCTTTATTCCATGAGGGACCCTAGGATACTAAATGGGATTTCAAATGAAATTTCATAACCTAGTTGAGATTACACATTGGAAAATTTTCCCAAGTCAATTTTAATACCAAGCTAGTGGCGTCCCTGATGATATAAGTTGAGAGTGAATCTGTTGGTGAGATGATCGATCGTTAACCAAATGAATGTTGGTAATCCGTTTATGTTTTATAATGTGTCCCTTTATTACATATGGTGTTTCCTCATTCTATATATAATATGTTATTATTTTTTCATTGTATATTCTTTGTTGGAGTTTCTTACTTTCTAAATTATTCATGCATTGACATTTTGGTTCCTTTTTGATTGATCGTTGACATTATTTTTATCAACATGTTTCTATTTTCATTCCTTATAAATTAAATTATATTTTATTTTTTTATAATTTTCCTTGTTTTTTTGTGAAATTATTGACTGTGAAGGGATTTAAATAAATATGGAATTATTTTTAATGTATTTTAAAAAGTTAATTAAATGTGTTGTATAACTATTTGAATAAGTGGTTTTCAATAAAGTTATTTTCATAAATGGGACTTTTTTGGAAGTATTTATTGGATTGAAATTATTGTTAGGGTTTTAAATGTTGGATTTAGCTGGTAGAAATAATTACGAATGACAATTTACACTTGATAAAAATAAATAATGAAGGGTTAACATTTATTTGACGTTTTAATGATTCTCATATTTAATGATCCCATTAATGACCATATTTTTATATGTATCTTCAAACCAGAGTTAATGGAATGTAAATTTAAACTATGTGAATATAATCTTTGGGTGTATTCTAAAGGGAATGTTTTTGTCTCAAACACTATGTATGACTTTTAGAATATATATTTCACATGTTCCTTTTTGGTTTTCAAGACTTATTCCATTATATTTGGGATTTGATAATTTTGGTTGATGTTTGTTATGTGATTTCTTATAAAAATTAATTTACTTATTTATATTTTATTGTAGTTTTTATTTAAATTTTCTCTTACGTTCTGAGTGGTGGATCAGTTTTATTAATTATTTTAATAATTTATGTTACAAAATACTCTTTTTATTTTCATTAAACTGTTAAATATTTATTATTGTATTTTTATATTAATGTTAAATCAATCACATGGATTATTTTTTATCTCCCTTGTAATATTTTCTATCTCATGTAGATTAAGAACACCCTTCATGCATTATTGTTGGTTTGGTTGGGTGGTGTGCTGGATGATAGTCCTATAAAATTCATTATAATATATATGAATATATATATATATATTTAACATAGGAATAAAATTTAAATAACAATTTTTAAATAAATTGGATAAAGGACTGAATAATTTGGTTTTCATCCATCCCTTCATACCAAGGATTAAAACTATAAGTACATCTTTAAAAAAAATACAAACAATTCTTATAATCATTTTTATTTATATGATGCCTGATATAAAAGAGGTAAGAGTAGTGATTCCAAATCAACCATGTAAAATAGGTAGTCATTCTAGATAATCTAATGGAGACATGTTATGATTCATTAGAACCTTTCTTATAATTTATATATTATCATTTTTTGGACCATTTTTCCTATACACTCATATATTGATCGATGATGAATTTTCCCTTTGTTTATGTGGGTATCTTTTCCAATGTTATATTCATGGATAATTATTATCCTCTCATATTTCCATTATTATATATTTCTCACTTTTGATCAGAATTTTTTACATTATAGGTTTCCCAAATTGAGTATCTGAGATCCCTCTTTTCATATGATTCTATTAAGCAATATCTAAATATGAGACATATGCATAAGAAACATGAATGGGGTTTTGATTTATATGAATATAGATAAAATTAAAAGAGTATTCTATAATATTTTATTTATTTAGCTAATCATGAAATACACTAATCCTTAGGTTCTCTTAATAATGAGATAATTTGAATGATGAATTGACTATTAAAATAAAATATCAGATTGTGTTTTTTAAGGATCGGTTTCCCTCAATTGGTAATAATTAAGGCATTTGTTAATTTTGGGGATTAGTTTAGTTATTTTTTTACTAGGATTAATTTTATTTTATAAAAACCCTATGGACATGTATAAGGGATGATTTAATATATCAGATAAAATTTCAATGTTTTGGTAATGTAAAGAGTACACTGTTCTCCTAGAAATTACATGCCTATAAGGATAATGGAAAATTTATGTTGTTATGGAACATATACACCTTGGGGTAATGATCTCAAAAAGGATATTTGAGTATCTAAATGATATTCACTCAATTTATGATGAGTTTTCCTAAGACTGAAAACCTATCTAAGAACTATTAAGGGAAATTCTTTGTTTATTTATTTTTTCTCTTGATGAACCATTTGGAGGGGTTATAGTATTATTATCATTGAGAACCGAATGTAAAATAAATAAATATAACTTATATTGAATCTTTGATATTATTATGATAGTGTATGTATATAATTTATGATTTATTCATTCTAAGATCATAATTTTCAGTCATTAAAGTTACTAATTTCTCTAATACATGTTTTCATATTAATGGATGGAGAAACTATGAAATACGATGGCAAGTTATTTATCAGATAATACAGCGATGAACATAATGAAGAAAAAAATATAGTGGGATAAATTGACAAAACCTTTTAGAAATTCTTATCCAACTGTCATATGTAATGTACAATAATTTGAAATATATTGAACCCTCGAATTCAGAAATTATGGATAATCTTTTAGTTGTGTTTTTTATGTGACAATTTCAAAAATCCATTAGTGTCTCTCCAAACCTTCTTCTTTTTTATAAATAGATCAAAATAAAAGACTAATATCTTCTCTTATCAAGTTAGTATAGAATAATATATTCTCTATGGTTCTCTATCATTTGGAATGAGTGGCTAACTAATGATGGAGTCTTATTAAGAGTATAATGGAACATGAAGAAGTATATTTTATAGAATTAGAGGTGTTGAATAATGTATTTTTAATGCCGAACAATACATAAAATATCTAAATGTAAATTTGAAAATAGTTAACTGATATAAAATGATAAACAGTGTAATATATTTCCACATATGATAAAAAACACATGAGGTCCATGAGGTATACATTTGGATATATTTCTAACTCTGAATAAATGATTAACCATTTAATTAGTGTCCTAAAACCAGGTATTAAAATTCCATTATCCATAACATACTTCGTAAGCTACAAAGATATTAATTGATATGTTCTATTGTTAATGATGGAAATATGTGACTCCTAGTATCCAGTGGATAAGAAAATGAATGATAAGTATCATAAAATATCTGATGATATGAAAAATGATGAGAAGTAGAAAAATAAACTTCATAAATGCCAAAAACAATTTGAAGAATCATTATGATAATTTCATTAAAGTAAAAATTTGTAGATTAAAGTGAAGAGGAGATGACTATATACCTAAAAATTATTTGATAGGGATAAAAAGGATGATAATTAAAATTAAGGTTAATAAGACCCTAAAATTCACCACAAAAAACAAATGTATGAAGTAAAAATTGTTCAGAAATTATGAAAATTAATGTTTGGACTCTATAGATATAAAAGATAATAGTAACTATAAACAAAAAAAGGTAATATAATGAGGGAGAGTTCACTCCATCACTATCATTGATGTGGGTCATCATAATGTGGTGGTCAAAGGTATACTCATTCAATATTCCATAACTAAAAATGAATTATTTGATCATGGTTATTCTCATTATTTCATATCAAGTATGTTTTATAATAATATTGATTCACCACCTCAATAATTTATTATTGGCACCTCTATTAATATCCTCAGTCACGTGATGATTGAAATATTTCATGAAAATATTTTCCTTCTAACCTTTTTTAATATTGTGTAATATTGGGTATGGATTGTATTTATTTGCTAGATAATTATCAATTTTCCGGATAAGGTGATAAAATTTCATATTCCCAACCATCCTATAATCAAATATTTATGAAATGATGATCATGATCTCCCTTTATAAGAGAAATCCATTTTATGGGTCTTAAAAATAATAAATAAGTGTCTTTTAGCTAAAATTATTATGGAAGAAGTAAACATTGATGAGATTATTGTTTTATGAGATTACAATTATATATGATATGATTGAATTTATAGTCCTTCCAATGAGAATGGGGATTAGTTTTATATTGAACTCATGCATGGATCAAGGAATATTTCAAAGAGTCCTTGTAGAATGGGCCTTATTGAGTTAGAAGAATTAAAGAAGCATATATAAGAGAATTTAGCAATTTTTTTAACATTCCTTACTGCTTATACATTGGTATCACTTAACATATTTTACAAATATAATATAGATCATTTCATTATTATAAAAAATATAATAAAAATAGTAAAATCATAATAAGAAATTAATCATCATCCCAAAATTTATTATTTGTTCGATCAATTCAATGGATCTTAATATATCTCAAAGGAAGACCTTGTATCTAGATATCAATATTTTTCTATCAAAAGGGATAATATTTATTAGAATCCTTCCCATAAGATGTATGAATTCTATGAATTCATAGTGATTCCATGTGGAACTATCAATCAACCCTCTATTAGTATACATATAAGAAATATAGCCTTTACATACCGCCTTTATAAATTTGTGGGTGAATTTATAAAAAATATTCACATATATTCAAATATAAATGAAGAGTATGAATATCAATTAAAAATATTTGTTTAAGACCAAGAGAAAGGAGAAACAATAAACAAAATTTAGCAACTATGAATTCTGGATAAAAATTATCATTCGTTGGAAATGTATTTACCATAAATTGAATATCCTTAAATCCCTCAATGATTAATAGTATCAAGATGATGAACACATGAACCATTGTATCTTGGATCCATATTTTTCATCTGTTAGTAGGATATTGGTAATTTATCCTAAGAAATTTTTTATAGCTATCAAATACATTAACCAATTTATCTAGGAAAATGTGATGTTTCGTTTTAAAAATTAATGTGTAAAAGGTTCCATGGAATTAACGAAGAGGATCATTTCTAAACCAATACATACTTAATAAATTATTAGGGTTGGGTTTTCAATATATATTTATACTTCACAAAATTAAATGGGATGTTTCCTCATGTATAATAACATAGTAATTTCTTATACCTCAAAATAAATGATAACTCATGGGAAACTTTTCCACACATATTACATATAGCTAGATGTTGTGATATTTTCATTACCTTTTTGGTGGAATAATATTTATAGAGAAATGTGTGAAATATATATTGATCACAATATATATAAATATATTCACACAAAGGGATTAGAATATGTACCGATGGAGATATTTGAAATTGATACAATATTATGATGGGTCAATATATTACATCCTTAGGAAAGAAAATTAGGTGGTCAACACTATAAGAAGGAAAAATCGTGTTACCTTATTAATGTTGATAATTGAAAATATTCCAACAGTCCTGAATTTCTCTAGGATAAATTATAAATTCATAATGATGGGATGAAATATTATCATTACTATATGTCTACTAATGAATCCATTCATGGGAAGATCAAATATTACTATAAAGATTATGTAGAGATACCAAAACATGTAGTGAGTATTCTAGCAGATAACATTGTTAAATTTTTATTTATAAGAATTAGAAATCAAATTTATATCCCATTAAAAACATAAATAAAGTTGTTATTTTAGATTATGGACCTAGTTCATCATAAATTATTCTAATGTGTAAGATATAGAGGTATAGATATATATAGGAGAACATCATGGGGTATAACATAAAAATCCTGAATTTAGAATACATATCTTGATTCATGGTTTTGTAAGAAGTTATGGATGAATAAAATGGGAATGATCAAATATTGAAACAATTACTCATACAATTATGGATATTGGAATATATGACCATGAATTTTGTTATGGAACTCCTCATGACGTCTAAAGGACATAATTTTATTTGGTTCATTGTCAATCTCCTTATAAAGTCAGTTATTTTTTTATATATTAATTATTATTTCTAGAACAATAAATTTACCAAAATATATATAACCTAAATTGGAGGGCTACATGGAGTACCACTCTCATAGGTATATGATCATGCTCTATGGACTACGTTGGGGTCTAGATGAATCATTAAGTAGGCTATGGACACAGATCCATGCTTCCTCACTATAAAACATTTGTAGTGATATGTTCAGTATTAGATGACCATTAAAAATATAGAGGACATATTGAGATCATAATTGATGAATTCTCATGGATTTTGAGATCACCACCTTCCCTTTATAGTGTTCTCATACAAAAATATTTCTATTCTGGATTTCAGATGACATCTTATAAGGATTTTGATGGGATGAGATATGATACTCAAACATTCTAGGATAATTTTAGAGAGGGATATCATATAGGATCTAAAAAATCTCCTGAAATGAAGGAGAGTGTTCAACTATTCTTTAATAAATCATTATTTAACAAAGTCGAAAAAAATTATTTGTAGAAAATCATTGATGAGTCATGGATTTTGATATTCATGACATGGTTCTCCTCAAAATAACTACCTAGAAGTGGATTTTTAGATTTTCTTAAGAATGGAATGATAATCCATAGATACATCATCACCAAGATATCATTCATCATGTCAATGGTATAACTTATTTTGTATTTCTCCCTCCTAACATCTCCTAATTACTTAATATGATACATTAATCTCTTCTAAGTATGTACATACTATACCATTCACATTTACTAAAATAAGTAACTATACAATCAGAATAATATACCTCATAAGAGGATAAAACGATGTAGATAATGGATGAAATAGATAAAGTGATTCAGAAAAAGACCATTTTAATAGTAATAGTTAAATAGAGGAATCATAGGATCAAAAAAGCTGCATGGGATCCTATGTAAGTAAATAGAAAATATTACCCACACTAGTTTTTTTCTTTTAATAACAATTTTTAGGATAAAATGATTTTAATGATGTGTTTATTGTAATGATCCAGGATTTTAGTGAATACAATTTTTTAACATTAATATAATTCAGTGTAGCCTTTCATACATGACCCAAAAAAATAAAAAAAATAGTTTAGTAAAATTAATAAATAGGAACTCTTATATTATAGACAATGAATTTTTAGTTATCAATATAATTAAATAACTTTTAAAACCCATTTATAATGTTACATTATTATTAATTTTTTATAATGTTTTCTAAAAAAATATCTGGTTATCCAAATATGCGATTTAAAATAACAAAAATCTATAAATTTAGAACATGAATTTTTCAAAATTGGAATAATAATTAAAACCGTGTGGTAATTCTGGTAGAAACCGTACATGTTAGAGATGTACATAAGTAGCATTTCAAAATTTTACACATGGATAAGGAGAACATGTGAGGCATACATGCAAGGTATTCCTTAAAATAGTAGCTACCATACACATACATCCCGATTTGTCTAACCTTGATGTACAACTTTGCACAAATACAATCAAGATCTTAAAAAATATAATATCATATTTTATTCTTCTAAAAACCTCATTTTTTCTCCTATCTTAAAATAATTCAATATTAATAACCATATAGTGTTTTATAACCTATCCCAAAAAATTTGGTGTCAATCTAGAGATTTCCCTTAGTGTTATCAAGTCAAATTCTTAATGTATGTGTTAGTTCTTCTTCGTTCTTTTGTGTTCTCTTAGATCTATATAGATATATATTTCATTTATTCACGGTATCTAAAATCTAAAAACATTAGGGTAGTATTTATGAGTCTATATTACAAATAATTATAAATTTGTTATTGATATTTCTTGTATAAGAGATGTAAGGCGATTTGGTGGAGAATAGACATTATTTCTAGAGCATTCATCATTCATTTTCTGTTTTCTCCAAAACAATCACGGTAGGTGGAATCAATATTAAATCCAACTATTTTAACTGATTTAAATAATTTTAAATTAAACTCCTTGTGAATAATTTATGATGAACTGTATATTTATGATTTATTTGAAAACCTATTTTTTAATGGTTGGGTAAATTTTTGATATATGAAAAATTGGGTGTTTTGAATAATGTGAGTTATTTCTTCGTTTTAAAATATCGATTTAAAAATGTTGACATTTTTTGAATTTTGGTACCTAGACTTTAGTAGATTTTTTCAATAAAATTTAGTTATTTATTGTAATTAAATCAATTATTTGGAATTGGTTTGTTCATTAGTTTTCTATAAAAGAACAGTTTTATTAAAATGGTTTCAATTAGTGATTTGAAATGGTTTGGAATACAATGGGATTTGTGTGTAAATGTTGAATGGAATTCAATATAGGTTGTGTATCCTTGGGTTATAAGGCATGTAAACCTACATATTGTCTGTGTGTTAGTGGGAATCAAGTTGATTATAAAAGAGACCACTCATGAGTATGTTCCTATCAAATGAAACATGCATGGCTGTGTGTGTGGTGAACCATTTAATGGGTATTCCAACAAGATTTTGAGAAATAGTACTAAATCCACATGTTTCTATTTGATGTTGATAATAATTTATGGAAAAAAAAATTTTACAGCACTTTTCTTATTATGGGTTATAAATGGCTTTAGTACTTGTTTATATTTAGTTAAAAACAATTTTGGGAAATTGTGTTATATAAATAATTTTATATAAAGGTTTCTAACATTTATATACTAGTGGCTTGAGTAGTGAAGTCATTGGTGGAAATCCTAATGAGTTTTAGAATCACCCCTATTTTTTATATGGGTTCATTTATATATTCTATCTTCTGGGACATTGGAAAAGTTATTTTATCATACGTATTTAGCACCACCTCGTGATACATGGGATGTTTGGTGATTTAAAAAGATGGAACATGTGGTGGATGATGTATTGTGGTTATATTGGAGTATATTTTTGTTTTCCTCTTACATTTACATTGATATGCACTTTGTCATCCACTATAGTCCATTTTGGGGTGTTTTTTATAAATATAATGGTTACGTTGTATTTTTTTAATCCATGCATCAAATAGTGAGTGGGTTGGTTATGGTTTGTTGGGTTAATGGTTTTAGTTTTTAAACGGAAAATCATACCACATTATAATTTGAAACTATTCATCATTTATGTCCAGCCATCGGAATCTTGTAGATGTCACCTAAGTCATACTAGTGATTAATTATATCTGAAAGACAATGGGAATAGTCATTAAATTTCAAATGGTATCATCTTGTTCAATCCTTTCTTAACTATAAGTCCTCAATTTCCCATACATGGATTTGAATTCTTCTGTATCTATTCTTATATTTAGAATCGTTGAAATGAGGAGGATTGTTATAACATGAAATGTATAGCATAAAAGGGTGCAGATAACCCTTTTATGATGAACTTCATGTTACCAGGAATTTTGGTACATAAATGTTTTGGAAACACATATAGGATCTAATAATCTAAAAGTCATGGTATTAAAAAATAAGACAAGAATCAAAAGAATTGCAGATGAATTAATTCTTATAAGGATTGAAAATTGAATTTGAATTAATGATATATAATTTTGTGCAATGTTTTAATTTTTTAAAAAATATAGAAACTATTTTCCAAGGAAAGACTATTAAGAACGAAATTATTGTGGTATATTTATAATGAATTTATTATCAAAATGAAAATGGAATGTTGTTAAAAATTGATGAAAAAATATGGTGGAGTTTGGAAATCAATTTTTTTATAGTTTATGTGATATAATTTGAAATTTTAATCCATCATTTTTTATAGAGTGAAACTTACCTTGTTTTTTATTTGTTTAGAAGATGGTACCTGATAGTCTTCGTAGAAAGAAAACAGAAAAAGATGCAGAGAATCTGGTTGCACCTGAACCACAGGTGAACCCATATTTGGTTCAGAGAATTATCAATTAATTTCAAGAAGTTGATACTAGATGCTATAGGGATCATCCATGGAATGGGGATCATTAAATTAAGTTATTGATGTCGAATCCCCCTATCTTCTTGGGTGACTCAGAACCCGAGAAAGAAGGGTTTTTGTTGAACATGATGATTCTTATCTTTTATTTCATCATCAAAACATTATAGATGAAATTAATGTATGATAATTATATGACCATGGATCTTGCACAAATGTGGTGGGATCTAGAATTTCTAGATAAACTTGATCAAGGATATACATGGGTGGATTTGGAGGAATTTTTTTACAATCAATTTAATCTTCAGATATTTAGGATCAAGAGAATGAAAGACTTCTTCAATATAAATCAATAAAATAACTATTTCATGTAATATAAATCTAAATTCATGTATTTATTCTTCTTTTCACTAGAAGTTGTATTTACTGAGGGCTTTCAAGCATGAATTTTTATATCGGGGCTAAGGTAATAGATTCAATCGAAAATTACAGTTATATGTATTATAAATTAAAAAGAAATAGATTACAGAGAATCATTAACATAATTTGATTTATCTAGAGCTTTGTTAGGAGGAAGTATGATGATACATACTAGAAATGGTGTGAAATCTAATTATAGATGTAAGCACCAGAGGAATAATTATTTCAAAGGTGGGAGCAACACTCCAAATCAGACAATTGGATTATTGAATCTTACATCGAGACCCAGAGGAAATGTGGGATGCTTCCAAAGTGATTTCTTTGACGACATGAATAGGGATTATACATAACCACCAATATCATTAAACAATATCAAAAAGATGTGTCATCTTAAGATATACAATCATAGTGCTCTAAGGTCAGGTGCTCAAGAGAATTCTCAGGTGTCTCAAGAGTCATATTCTTCGACAGAGTGTGGAAAACAAAATTAGTCTCCTCATTATAGAAGAGCAAGCCATGTTTACTCAAGAAATACCATGACTTCTCGTCAAGGGGACACACACAAAGGTAATAAAATGTAGAGTAAATAAAAAAATAAATTGTATGGAACTGAGAATGTGATTATGGATGATCAAGTTGGACCGTCTATAGTGAGTGGTACAATTATATTGAATTATAATGTTTTGAATGTTTTTTATAATGGTATATCACATTATATATATTTTTATTGTGCTACTTATTTGATAATTATAAATCATAAAATGAATCATTTTCTATTAAAACATCAATCTCATCTCATTGAAAGAGAATTTCGAGGCTTTGTGTATAGAACATGATCTATAACTACGGGTGGAGTAGAACAAAAATGGGACATCTCCCTCTTGGAGATGGATTCATATGATGTAATACTTGGTCCGGATTTTTATGAAAATGATCAATTCTCACATAGACTATTATAGTTCAATGGTTAGATTCACAAATGAGTATGGTTTCAAACATCACATTAGAGGAAAAGAGGTTGTGAAAACAGGTTTAACGGGTGTGTTGGAAGAAGCAGTGTTTGTGATATCTTATTAGTTGGTAGTGTTCCCTATGAAATTGATGGAAGAAATTAATGATACCATCATAATAGAAGTCGTGGATAATTTTTCTAAATGTTTTTTTTTTCAAAATATTTTCAGGGTTACCACCTATTAGGGATGTGGGGTTGAAGATTTATCTACTTCCAAAGGCCAGACCTATATTATTTCTGTCATATAGGATTTCAACAAAAAAATTAAGGTAACTGAAATAAAATTTGTAGGAGATATAAATAAATGGTTTCCTTCAGCCAAGTAAATCTCTTTAGATAGCAGCAGTCATGTTCATGATAAATGCAAATGGAACACTTCGATTGTGCGTCAATTATCCTATGATTAACCATTTTATGTTGAATAATTGATATCCAATTACATTCATTAATTTCCTAATAGATCAATTAAGGGGAGATAAGTGGTTCTATAAAATTTACATGATATTAGGGTATCACTATTTTTGGGTTCTGATGGAAGATATTATGATGATTTCTTTCTAAAAAATATATAGCCACTACGAATATATATTAATGCCTCTTGGTATTTTGAATTTCCTAGTCATTTTTATGGTTTTGAGGAATCATACAGTTTAGATATATCTATATTAATTTTTTGTGGTGTTTTTGGATGATATATTATTGTATTGAATGACAAGGGATGAGCATGTGAATCACTTGGCTATAGTGTTGAAAATCATGGAAGATCACTATTTGTAAGCCAAATTGTCCATGTGTATTTTGTAGACACTAGATGTATGCTTTCTCAATGATGTAATATCTAAAAAAATTCAGTGTGGCCTAAAAAGATATAACCTATTATCTCTTGTAAACCACTGAGGAACATCATTTAGATTTTATGTTTTCTTGGTCTAGCTTTTTATTACCGAAACTTTTTGCATGACTTCTCATGACTATCCTCAATAATTATTGATGTGATATATAATAATGTTTCATTCCTATGAACTGTGGAATTCCATATGTCTCTCAAAGAGCTGAATCTTTTTCTTAGGTAAATATATATTTTGATATTCCCAGAATCTTGAAAGGGGTTTGGGGTGTAATCTGATGCTTTCAGATCTGGGGTGGGATTCGTTCTCATGAAATGAGACTGTGTGGTTTCTACTGGTTCAAGGAATTTTAGAATTCATGAGAATAATTACCCAACTCACAACTTGGAATTAATTGCATTATTTAACACATTGATGACTTGGAGACATTATCTATTTGGTGAGAAATTTGTTGTGCTCATGGATCATACGAGCATGAAACATATTTTCTCACTACAGGATATGAATATGAGGAAATGGGTGTATATAGAGTATCTCCAGATGATTGAATTTTAATTTTTGTATCCACTAAGAAATGGAAATTTTGTGGCTGATTCATTAAGAAAAAATAAATTTACACACTTGGAAGAAGAGGATTCAAATTAATTTCAGATGATATCAGTCCTAGAAAAATGAATGTTGAATGTGAAGATCGAGGTTATGTTGATTTTTTTTTAATTTTCATGGATCAGGATTTATTGAAGATTGTATGTGAGGCATGAAAAACTGATGTATAATTACAAGTTATGTGTTCAAAAATCAATTTTTTGAGACAAATGAGAGATTGAAACTCGATGATAATTCATTGATGTGGTTTAGAGATCAGACAGTTCTAAAAATGTCTTGCCATGAACAACTTCTTCATGTTTACCACCATTTGAGATTGGTTTTACATCTGATAATATAAGTGATGTATAAGTAATTTAAGGTGTAGTTATGGATGTTTTGTATGAAATAGAATGTTTCTGATTTTATTTCAAATTTCATAACTTTTCATCAAGTTAGGGAAGTGAATCAATGACCACCATGTTTGTTGTATTCTATACATTTTCGAGAGTGGAAATGGGAGCAGATCATGATGGAGTTTATTAAATGTCTCACAAGAATGGATCATAAAAATGATGTCATATGGGTGATATTGGATTTACTTACAATTTCACCCCATTTAATCCATATTCATGATACTCATATAGTGGAGGATCCATCCAAAATCAATATCCAAGAAGTAGTAATGATACAATGACTAAGAATTTCAATAATCTCAAAATTATATCTGAGGATCAAATCAAATTTCTTGAAGTCTTTATAAAAATTCCTTGGGAATTAGTTAAATATGAGTATTATGTTTAATCCTTAGATGGATGACCAATTAAAATGGATAAAATGGAAATTGGAAGACATTATTTTGGATTCTTGTCACGACCCGCCCTCGGGGCCCGTGTTGTGACTACCCCAAGCCCGCCTTCCATAGGCCAGGGGCTGGCGACTAGCACCAAGGTGTAAATCCCGGTAAAAAGGGAAGGCATTGCCTTTGTAAAGTAAACAAGCACCACAGAGTAAGCAAGCAGAAAAGTAAACGCTAAATAAGAACAGAGTACAACTGAAAGTGCGGAATAGTAAAGGGCCAGTATACAAACCCAAACTGAAAGTAAAGTACAACTCGAAAAGGAAAACAGCAACTGTAAAGTAAAAGCCGCTACAACGAGCTGTCCACTGAAGATCCCACCTGAAGGGTGGGTATAGATAGCTCCACTGCTCCTCCGGTCCCGCCGTCCGCTCCGAGTACGTCCCGCCCAGTGGTCCACCTCCAGGTATCGTCCTTCTCTGCACGCCTCAACCACGATCAACGTTGTCCGTCGTCTGCAACCAACACAACGTAGTGCGGGCATAGCCCGTGCAGGGGTGAGTATAAGCTACTCAGTAGGGACCCCGAGACCCCTGAAGGTCTCCCAAAATCCAAAAAGGATAAACCACAAAGGAATATACAATCACGAAGTAACAACCGACACTGCTTAGGTATATGCCCATACATATACCTAAGTCATCAATTCTAATACGATCCAACATCCGAGCCCAAGTACAACTCAGTCCACACAGGAAAGTATACGTATTCCACACAGGAAAGCAAAACGAAATCCACACAAGATAGCACAACTCAATCCACACAGGAAAGCAACAGGATTCACCTCACACAGGTATACTTCTTTGAAAGACGATAAAGATGATCTCTGATCCATCTAAGTCGTCGGACCCATGAAGGATCGATAGATAACTAACCCCCGCAAAAGACCCACACAGGATCGGGCCCACACAGGACCTATAGGCGCTAGTTCACACAGGACCGCTGAGCGCAATGACCCACACAGGATCGGACCCACACAGGATCGGGCCCACACAGGACCTGTAGCACTAATCCACGTAGGATCGCTGAGTGTTGTAGTCGTCGTCGTCGAATCCACTAAGGATCTCTATACTGTCTTCGTCGCAGTCATAATAGTAGTAGCAGTAGTAGTAGCAGTATCAGTCACAGTCGCAGCCAACACTAGGTTTCCCGCAAACAGCAAGCTCGTTCGGGAGGGTCCGCTCCACGAGCCGAGAGGAAGATACATCAACTATCACAATTTCCAGAGTTGATGTATCCAAAAGTTCCGTATCGTCAACAAGAATTCAATGCAACAGACGGCGCGTCGATCGGACGCACGGTCTGAGAGTTATTGGCTTTTTTGTCCCAGGGGCCCGGTTGGTTTTTAAGGAAAAACCAACCCGACCGTACCCCACCTGCGTCCAATCCTCGGGTGGAGTAATCCAAAAGATCCGTCTCACTAAGAGAAACACAACAAAGCTGATGGCACATCAATCGGACGTCCGTTGCTCAAGATATGAGCGTTTCCGCTCCGAGGGCCCGGTTGGTTTCATGTACGAACCAACCCGGCCGAACACAAAGTATTCCGAAACCTTGAGTGTGATATACTGAAACGACCGCCTCAATCCAAGGATCACATCACCACTGACGGTTCGTCAATCGGAGGTCCGTAGATCAAGTTATGGGAAAAATACCGAAGTCGATTCGAAAACGTGGGGTCCAGGTCCGGGCCGACCCGGCCCGACCCCCCCCCCCCCCCCTGGGTCGGCCCGAACGGGGTCGACCCGACCCGGCCCGGCGTGGCCCGGCGTGGCGGCGTGGCCCGGCGCGGCGGCACGGCCCGGCCGGCGGGGGCGTGGCCTGGGCGCCGCTCGGGTGCCACGCGCGGGGGACAAGGCCCCCGCCTTTGCTGCTGGCGGCGCGGCTGAAAGCCGCGCCTCGAATCAACAGTCCCCCCATGTGGGGGCCTGCTTTTGAGAAAAAAACGGGGGGAGCTGCCCCCCTTTGGTGTAACCGCGGCCCCCCCATTATGGGGGGCCGATTTTGGCCAGCAGGGGGAATTAATTCCCCCGGTTCTTCTCCCTTCCGGCCGGCCCGACCTGGCCGGCGGGTCCTTCCTCAACGGGACCGGTGAGGCCGGTCCTCTTTCCGGCTTCCGACACCGGCGGCCCGGCTGGCCGTCGGTCTTCCCATTTCCGCCGCGGCCTTCGTTGTCCGGCACAGTGCGACGGCATCGCGCCCCTCCGCTGCGGCCCCGCTCCGGCCGCGGCGCCTTCGGTTTCCTTCGACGCGGCGCGACGGCGTCGTGTTCATGATTAAACATTCCATGGAGTAGCGCGATGGCACCGCGCAATATTTTCCATGATATTCCATCATGGTTCAACGGCACCACGCCATCTCGTTTCATCCGCAAGAAAAATAAACAAGAACAAAGGAGGGGGGTTCGGCCGTGTTCGTGCGGTCCGGCCCCCCTCACGTTAAACGATATCAATTATTCGTTATCCTCAAAGTTTCACATTCTAAAATCAGGAACGAGAATAAATAAATTAAACAACAACAAACCCCTACCTCGGTTTCAAGAACGATGATCGTCCACGATCCGCGGAAGACGAGCGTCGCGGTGGTCGGCGTCACGGAAGAAGGACGTCGATGTCATGAAGCGAGGATTCGATGTTCTTTGAGGATGATTTCATCACGGGAAATCGTCGCGGAAGAGATGACGTGGAAGAAGACGTCGTCGGTATCGCGGGTATGACGTCGCGGAAGACGGTTCCCGAGAACGTGGCGTTCTTCGTCGATGTCTGAATGTTCTTCGCGTTCTTCATCAATGTTTGAAGAAGAAGAAGAAGGATCTCTCCAATCCTCTCAAGAGCAAAGGAAACCAACCAAAAATAATAAAATAAGCTTAATCTTATTTTATTACATAACCTTCCTCTTAGAATTTCAACGGTTTGAAATTCAAATTAACCCTCCTCAATTAATTAAACCAAGTTGTCAAAAATTAATTGAAATGGGTTAAAGGGGAGTTTTTGAGAGAATTTTAGGAGTTGGGGTTCGTGTGGGCCCCACCACACTTAATCCTACCAAGGGAGGTTAAGTGGTTGTGGGTCCCACCCCTAACTCCCTTTGGGAGGTTTTTAAAAAAAACAACAAGTTAAAATAATAATTTGTATTCCACAAATTTTGTTTAACTTATTCTAAAATCCCAAAAACTAACTCTCAACCCGCAATAAACGCAACCT
Organism: Viscum album; assembly: GCA_963277665.1. Taxonomy (NCBI): domain Eukaryota; kingdom Viridiplantae; phylum Streptophyta; class Magnoliopsida; order Santalales; family Viscaceae; genus Viscum; species Viscum album. The sequence goes on along the minus strand of OY728141.1, from coordinate 817,552,580 downwards.
CGGAAAAGGTCTCCTTAAGCGAATATCGGCGTTGCGAGTTCATCGGTGCCCTTGGAATTTGATTCCGGGCACCGGTTCAAAAGATAGAAATTCCCGCTCGTTCGTTCACTGAACGTACCCGAGCTAAACTTCGGAAATTGATTCCGGGAACTCCGGGCCTCGGAATCAGGTGTCGTCAGAAACCGCGTTCTTGTAAAATTCCAAAGAAAATTAAGAAAAAATTTCCCTTGAATTTTACGGGTCTTTACATTACTCCTATCTCAGGGCTTTACGTCCCCATAAAGATACATCAAAAACTAGGGAAACAAATGAGGGTACTGAGCACGCATCTGAGCCTCCCGCTCCCATGTGCTCTCTTGGAGGTTCCCGTGCTGCCATCTGATGCGCACAAGAGGAATCGATCGCCTACGTAGGACCCGCTTCTATCGATCCTCTATCTCCACCGGGACCTCCATAAAAGTCTCCCCATCGTCAACGTCAAGCTCCCCATTGTCAATGATGTGCATCGGGTCATGCACGTATCTCTTCAGCTGAGATACGTGGAAGACGTCGTGCACCTGGTGCAACTGAGGTGGTAGAGCCAGGAGATAAGCCACCTCGCCAATCCTGTTGAGGACCTGTAAGGGTCCGATTAAGTGCGAGGATAACTTGCCACCTCGGCCAAATCTCTGTATACCACATCGAGGTGAGACCCGCAAGTATACGTGGTCGCCATCCTCGAACTCTAGTGGCTTCCGCCTCCTATCAGCGTATGACTTCTGCCGGCTCTGAGCTGTCCTTATCCGCTCCTGGATGACCTGGACCTTCTCTGTCGTGGCCTGGACCATCTCCGGTCCCACAAGTGCTGACTCCCCAGGGTCTGTCCAGCACAAAGGAGATCTACAAGGTCGGCCGTAAAACGCCTCGTACGGTGTCATCCCGATGGTGGAGTGGTAGCTGTTGTTTTATGAAAACTCCACAAATGGTAGGTGGTCCTCCCGACTGCGACCAAAGTCGAGGACACATGCTCGGAGCATGTCCTCGAGAGTCTGAATGGTCCTCTCCGTCTGACCATCCGTCTAAGGGTGAAAGGCTGTGCTCAGACATAGCTGCGTCCCGAACGCCTCCTGTAACCCCTTCAAAAGCCGGGAAGTAAAGCGAGCATCTCGATCGGAGACGATAGATGATGGCACACCGTGGAGCCATACAATCTCCTGAACGTAGAGACGTCCCAAGATCTCAACTGAGCCCTGCTCTCTGATGGGTATGAAGTGAGCCGACTTGGTGAGTCGGTCAACAATCACCCAGATGGAGTCGTGACCTCTGGAAGTGTGTGGAAGTCCAGTCACGAAGTCCATAGATATGTCGTCCCACTTCCACTCCGGGACCTCCAAGGGCTATACCAAGCCTGTTGGTACCTGATTCTCTGCCTTCACCTTCTGGCAGGTGAGGCATCGAGAAACGAACTCTACTACAACCTTCTTCTTGCCTGACCACCAGTGCTGTCGTCTGAGATCCTGGTACATCTTTGCCACTCCTGGATGTACCGCCAAAGGAGATGTGTGAAACTCTCTCAGCACCTCCTCTCGTAAAGCGACCGGTACCATGGTACGTCCTCTGAAAAGGATGTCGTGCTCTGCTCCAAGGGAGAATCCATCAGGTGCCTATCCTGAGGATATTTGTGCACGCCGTGTCTCACAGTCAGCGTCCTCACGTTGTGCCTCTCTGACCCACTGCAGTAGTGGAGGAGTGACTGTGAGAGACTGAAGGAAGGCTACATCATCTCTATCCACGAAGGATATCTGCAAAGAGGCTAGCTGCTCCGTCACCTCCTCAAGTAGTTGGATGCCCGTCCCCCTGCTGAGGGCATCGGCTACTACGTTCCCCTTACCAAGAGTATAGACTATCTCAAAGTCATAGTCCTGGAGGAACTCGAGCCATCGCCGCTGTCTCAGGTTCAGGTCCTTCTGCGAGAAGATATACATGAGACTCTGATGATCAGAAAAGACTGTAAAACGCTCGCCCATCAGGTAATGTCTCCATGTCTTCAGAGCGAAAACCACTGCTGCTAACTCCAGGTCATGGGTAGCGTAGTTCTGCTCATCCGGCCTCAACTGACGTGATCCATAGGAGATCACTGCCCGCTCCTGCATCAGAACACATCCGAGTCCGGTCCCTGATGCGTCGCAGTAGACTACCTACCCTACTCCCTCCACAGGCAATCTCAAGATAGGTGCGCAGGTCAATCTCTGTCTCAGCTCTTGGAAGCTCTACTGACAACTGTCTCACCGCACGAAGGGTTTCCCCTTCTTCGTCAAAGCTGTGAGTGGTGCCACAACTCTAGAGAAGTCTGGCACGAATCTCCGATAGTATCCAGCTAGTCCCAAGAAACACCGAACCTCAGTCACGCTCCTGGGTGGCTCCCAAGCCAGCACTGCCTCGATCTTCGCGGGATCCACTGCAACTCCCGCCTCAGAGATGACGTGTCCCAAGAAGTGGACCTTACGTATCCAGAACATGCACTTTGAGAGCTTACCATAAAGCTGGTTCTCTCGGAGTGTCTAGTACAACTCGCAAGTGGTATGCGTGTTCCCACTCAGTTGTCGAGTAAATCAGAATGTCGTCGATAAAGACCACGACAAACCGATCGAGGTATGGCTGAAATATCCTGTTCATGAGGGCCATGAACACTGCTAGAGCATTGGATATTCCGAAAGGCATAACCAAGAACTCATAGTGGCCATACCGACATCTGAAGGCCGTCTTCTGCACGTCCTCGTCTCTGACTCTGAGCTGATGATAGCCTGACCTGAGGTCTATCTTTGATAACCACCGTGATCCCTTGAGCTGATCAAAGAGTTCATCAATCCTCGGTAGCGGATACATGTTCCTCACTGTCACCTGGTTCAGGCGACGATAGTCAACACAAAGTCGCAAGCTCCCGTCCGCCTTCTTGGTGAACAATATCAGGGAAGCCCAAGGTGAAAAACTGGGTCGGATGAACCCCTTGCCCTGCAAGTCCTCCAACTGTACTTGTAGCTCTCGAAGCTCGGCGGGGGCCATCCGATATGCTGGAGTGGATATCGGAGCTGTCCCGGGGTACAGGTCAATATAAAAGTCTACCTCTCTACGAGGAGGTAGATCTGGAACGTCGTCGGGAAAAACGTCCGCAAACTGATCCACCACTGCAGGAAAACCAGGACTCTGCACGTCAACTGCTCCAAGGATGAGGCTATCCAACTGATGAGTTATGGGATGTCCTCTCCTCCGCGGAAGTCCATCCTATGCTGCTAAGGCTCCCTTCTCGCCGGTGAAGGTGAAACTGCTCCCGTCGGTGCGTACACATCGCACCTTGTGCCTAAAACAGTCAATCTGTGCATGGACCGTAGATAGCCAATCCATGCCCAAGATGACGTCGTAAGGCCTCAACGCTACTACAAAGAAAATCCCAGCCGAAGCTCTCGCCTCCTAGAGTAAGCTCACACTACCGGTACCAGTGCGTAATCGTCGAGCCTGCTCCCGTAGGAGTCTCTAGCCGTAAGGATCGATCCAACGGCTCTGTCGAAATCTCCGAGCTCTGAACAAGGGCAGTGCCTATGAAAGAGTGACTCACTCCTGTGTCTATAAGTACTGCAGCAAGGGTGGAATAGACACAGATAGTATCTCAAATCATCTTGGGTGCATCGTGGTCATAGTCCTCTACTGCCTGGAGCTGTGCCTGTCTCTGCCCGCCAGCTCCCTGTGGTCGGGGTGGACCTCCTGGTGGTGGTGGTGGCAGAGCCTCGAAGCGTCGCCCACCACCTGCTGCTCAGCCAGCTCCTCTGCCTCGTCCGCCTCCTCCATGCGGTCCGCCACGGTCGACCCTATGCCTCTGCCTCGGTGGTCCCTCAACCGTCTGCTGCTCCTCGACACGGTGGGTCGGGCAGTCACGGGCCATGTGACCCTGCCCTCTGCACGAGTAGCACTGTCTACCTCTCGAAAGACTAGCTCCGCGCTGTGTGCCCCGCACTGTTGAGCCAGTGTCCTGAGGTCATCTGCCTGAAGGTCTGGTCTGTCTGGACCCCTGAGTCATCCGTCGACTGTCAGCTGTAGAAGACTCTGCCACGTGCCGCCCTGCGGTGGGTCTCGGCGCTGGTGTAGACTCAGCAAGGAAGCTCTCGATCAAAAGGGATCGCTCTAGTACTCCTGTCTGAGTCGGTATGCTGAGGAAGATCAGCGATGCCCTGATCTCGTGTCTCAAACCCTGCTCGAAGGTCCGGGCCCGGAAGAATGGGTCTCGTACCATGTCGGTCGAGTAGCGCGAGAGATCAGTAAATCTCGCCGAGTACTGAGCGGCCGTCATGCTGCCCTGTCGCAACTGAAGAAGCTCCTGGATACGCACCGCACGAAGGGTGGCTGGGACGAACTCTGAGCGAAAGAGGATCTCAAAGTCCGTCCAAAGTAGAGATGCCTCATCGTGCACCTGGAGCATTAAGCTCCACCATCGTCCTGCTGCTGCGTGTAGTAGGCTCGCAGCGAGGATCACCATGAGGTCTGCTGGTGTCCTAACTAGCCTAAACACACGTACCACTGCCTCCAGCAAGTCCTCTGCTGCCTGAGGGTCCGTCTCCCCACGGAACCTAGGCGGTCGCTAGCGCTGGAACTCGTCCAGAACTCCATGGCGTCGTGCATTGTCAGCGGTTGGTGCTGGAAGCATCGGTGGCTTGGCGGGTAGAGCTACCACCGGTGCCACTGCTGACAAAGGGCCCTACACGGAGGCCTCGTCGCTCGGTGGGCTATCGTCACGCTCGACTCTTGGAACCCTAGCTGGCTGCCGTCGTGGGGCCATCCTGAAAAGGAAATAGGTGTGCCACGATCAGAATAGTATACCTGGTGAGCTGATATAAGGTAATCACAAAGAAAAATTTGAAACACACACGCAGTCAATGTTTCGTGCATTAAGTGGGAAATCAGTAGTCAGGGTCCTGGTGTACGGATACGTCGGCCGCCGTACCAACACTGGACTCCCTGGACTGATAACCACACTCAATACGCTAAACATTATTGCTTCACATAGAAACGATCAGAGTTCACGGTAGAACTGAACTCCTCTGATACCAATTTGTCACGACCCGCCCTCGGGGCCCGTGCCGTGACTACCCCAAGCCCGCCTTCCATAGGCCAGGGGCTGGTGACTAGCACCAAGGCGTAAATCCCGGTAAAAAGGGAATGCATTTCCTTTGTAAAGTAAACAAGCACCACAGAGTAAGCAAGCGGAAAAGTAGACACTAAATAAGAACATAGTACAACTGAAAGTGCGGAAAAGTAAAGGGCCAGTATACAAACCCAAACTGAAAGTAAAGTACAACTCGAAAAGGAAAACAGCAACTGTAAAGTAAAAGCTGCTACAACGAGCTGTCCACTGGAGATCCCACCTGAAGGGTGGGTACAGATAGCTCCACTACTCCTCGGGTCCCGCCGTCCGCTCCGAGTACGTCCCGCCCTGTGGTCCACCTCCAGGTACCGTCCTGCTCTGCACGCCTCAACCACGATCAACGTTGTCCGTCGTCTGCAACCAACACAACGTAGTGCGGGCAGAGCCCGTGCAGGGGTGAGTATAAGCTACTCAGTAGGGACCCCGAGACCCCTGAAGGTCTCCCAAAAGCCACAAAGGATAAACCACAAAGGAAGATACAATCACGAATTAACAACCGACACTGCTTAGGTATATGCCCATACATATACCTAAGTCATCAATTCCAAAACGCTCCAACCTCCGAGCCCAAGCACAACTCAGTCCACACAGAAAAGTATACGTATTCCACACAGGAAAGCAAAACAAAATCCACATAGGATAGCACAACTCAATCCACATAGGAAAGCAACAGGATTCAACTCAAACAGGTATACTTCTTCGAAAGACGATAAAGATGATCTCTAATCCATCTAAGTCGTCGGACCCATGAAGGATCGATAGGTAACTAACCCCCACAAAAGACCCACACAAGATCGGGCCCACACAGGACCTGTAGGCGCTGGTTCACACAGGACCGCTGAGCGCAATGACCCACACAGGATCGGACCCACACAGGATCGGGCCCACACAGGACCTGTAGCACTGATCCACGTAGGATCGCTGAGTGTTGTAGTTGTCGTCGTCGAATCCACTAAGGATCTCTGTACTGTCGTCGTCACAGTCACAGTAGTAGTAGCAGTAGCAGTAGCAGTAGCAGTCACAGTCGCAGCCAACACTAGGGTTCCCGCACACAGCAAGCTCGTTCAGGAGGGTTCGCTCCACGAGCGGAGAGGCTGATACATCAACTGTCAAAAAGTCTAGAGTTGATGTATCCAAAAGTTCCGTATCGTCAAAAGGAACTCAATGCAACAGACGACGCGTCGATCGGACGCCCGGTCTGAGAGTTATTGGCTTTTTCGTCCCAGGGGCCCGGTTGGTTTTTAAGGCAAAACCAACCCGACCATACTCCACCTACGTCCAAACCTCGGGCGGAGTAAGCCAAAAGATCTGTCTCACTAAGAGAAACACAACAAAGCTGACGGCATGTCAATCGGACGTCCGTTGCTCAAGATATGAGTGTTTCCGCTCCGAGGGCCCGGTTGGTTTCGTGTAAGAACCAACCCGGCCGAACTCAAAGTATTCCGAAACGTTGAGTGCGATATACTGAAACGACCGTCTCGATCCAAGAATCGCATCGCCGCTGACAGTTCGTCAATAGGAGGTCCGTAGCTCAAGTTATGGGCAAAAGACCGAAGTCGATTCAAAAACGGGGGGTCCGGGTCCGGGCCGACCCGGCCTGGAAGGCGGCGCGGCCTGGCGCGGCGGCGCGGCCCGGCACGGCGGCGCGGCCCAGCACGGCCGGGCGCCGCTCGGGTGCCACGCGCGGGTGGCAAGGCCCCCGCTTTTGCTGGTCGCGGCGTGGCTGAAAGCCGGTCCTCAGATCAACGCCCCCCCCCCCAAGTGGGGGCCTGCTTTTGAGAAAAAAACGGAGGGCACTGCCCCCCTTTGGTGTAACCGCGGCCCCCCCATTATGGGGGGCCGGTTTTGGCCAGCCGGGGGAATTAATTCCCCCGGTTCTTCTCCCTTCCGGCCGGCCCGACCTGGCGGGCCGGTCCCCTTTCCGGCTTCCGACACCGGCGGCCGGCTGGCCGCCGGTCTTCCCGTTTCCGCCGCGGCCCGGAACCGGCCGCAGCCTTCGTCGTCCGGCGCGGTGCGACGACATCGCACCCCTCCGCCGCGGCCCCGCTCCGGCCACGGCGCCTTCGGTTTCCTTCGACGCAGCACGACGGCGTCACGTTCATGATGAAACTTTCCACGGCGCGGCTTGACGGCGCCGCGCAATATTTGTCGTGATATTCCCGCGTGGTGCGACGGCACCACGCCATCTCGTTTCATCCGCAAGATAAATAAACAAGAACAAAGGAGGGGGGTTCGACCGTGTTCGTGCGGTCCGGCCCCCCTCACGTTAAACAATATCAATTATTCGTTATCCTCAAAGTTCGACATTCTAAAATCAGGAACGAGAATAAATAAATTAAACAACAACAAACCCCTACGTCAGTTTCAAGAACGATGATCGTCAACGATCCGCGGAAGACGTGCGTTGCGGTGGTCGGCGTCACGGAAGAAGGACGTCGATGTCGTGAAGTGAGGATTCGATGTTCTTTGATGACGATTTCGTCGCGGGAAATCGTCGCGGAAGAGATGACACGGAAGAAGACGTCGTCGGTATCACCGGTATGACATCGCGGAAGACGGTTCCCGAGAACGTGGCGTTCTTCGTCAATGTATGAATGTTCTTCGCGTTCTTCATCAATGTTTGAAGAAGAAGAAGAAGAAGGAGCTCTCCAATCCTCTCAAGAGCAAAGGAAACCAACCCAAAATAATAAAATAAGCTTAGGCTTATTTTATTACACAACCTTCCTCTTAGAATTTCAAAGGTTTAAAATTCAAATTAACCCTCCTCAATTAATTAAACCAAGTTGTCAAACATTAATTGAAATGGGTTAAAGGGGAGTTTTTGAGAGAAGTTGAGGAGTTGAGGTTCGTGTGGGCCCCACCACACTTAATCCTCCCAAGGGATGTTAAGTGGTTTTAGGTCCCACCCCTAACTCCCTTTGGGAGGTTTTTTAAAAAAACAATAAGTTAAAATAAAAATTTGTATTCCACAAATTTTATTTAACTTATTCTAAAATCCCAAAAACTAACTCTTAACCCGCAATAAATGCAACCTCAAAAAAAGGCCTCCTTAAGCGAATATCGATGCTGCGAGTTCATCGGTGCCCTCGAAATTTGATTCCGGGCACCGGTTCAAAATTTAGAAATTCCCGCTCGTTCGTTCATTGAACGTACCCGAGCCAAACATCGGAAATTGATTCCGGGCACTCCGGGCCTCGAAATCAGGTCCCGTCAGAAACCGCATTCTTGTAAAATTCCAAAAAAATTAAGAAAAAATTTCCCTTGAATTTTACGGGTCTTTACAATTCTATAATGGATTTTTGTGGTTCATGGGAAGAGAACATGCCATTTGTAGAGTTCTCATATAATTACATCTATTAGGCCTTGATAAATACGGTTCCATGTGAAGCATTATATGGGCTTCCTTGTCATTATCCACTAAATTGGGTGGAAACAAGTGAGAAATCACATGTTTTGAAAAACCATGTCCAAGAAGAAGCAATGAAGATTCAGTTGATCAGAATGTGGATGGAGATAGCCCATTGTCATCTGAAATTACATGTTGATCATCATAGATGGCCATTGTATCGCATGGTGAGGGATCTTATGTTCTTTTGGATCTCTCCAAGGATTTTACATCGTCTTTTTTGGAATAAGGGAATGATATCTCTTAGATATATTGGCCCTATATAGATACTAAAACATGTTTGAGAGGGGTCATATCATTATGTATTTCCACCACAATTCATTTTGGGCAATAATGTGTTACACGTAAATAAGATGAAAATGTATCAAGATAACCCTAAAAATGTGATTAGATGATATCAAATTAAACTAGGGAAGTATTTTCCATTACAACATATCCCAGTGCAAATTGTGGATATGCAAGGGAAATTCATGTGTGGGTAAACCAACGGTCTAGCGTCAGTTTTGTGGAAACATTTTCATATTCAAGAAGAGACTTGAGAATGAGAGATATAAATGAATGGAAAGTGGAAATAAATTTTTAAGAGCTATGATGGGTTTCTAATTTGCGGGGATTAGAAAATGGTGGGAAGAGAGTTGTACCCATAGGTTCTAGAATGTGGCCCTTTCTTGGTTCTTTTAATGTTTATATTGTATATGGAAGAATGTGGTGAGTGTTTTTAGAACATTGGAAGTGGTTGTGGGGATTATAAAGAGGCACACATGATATTCATAGTTTTTACAATCCAAGAGGTAATACTAGAATAAACTGTGTGCATTAGAGATGTTGGATAATAAAAGTTATAAACACGATTAGTGAGACCACATATGGATTCCATATGATGGATTCCTAATGAAGTATCTAACACATGGAAAGTGTACTGTTTTTCTAACAAAGCATCCAAACTGTGCACATGCTGAAATATAGATCATTAAAATAGTACCTTACTTGTTTTGCCTCTAACTCCATTGTGCATGATCAAAATATGAATGTAGATAGTCAATTACCAGAGGGGGGGTATGGTGAATTGGCGACTTTCAAAATACTTTTGGATCATTTAATGTTAATATAAAACATTATTTTTTAACCATAAGGAAATATATGTTTAACAAGGTTAAAAAAGGTATTTTCATAAGACCTCATAGTTATAAAACATGCTATGTTCAAGAAAAAATGTTCCGGAAATGAAACATAAAAAATGTTTACAAGAAAAAAATTATACCTTAAAGTGTATAAAATCTTATTAATCAGAGTAAATAAGAACAAAGAAGTATAAGATAGTCATACATTCCATATTAATCAAAATGAAGTGGAAAATAACCATGAAGAAAAACAAGTAACAAGTTTGATATCTTTTAACACAATGAGTAGGGTATCCAACAACCATTGACAATGGTCCTTTGATTTAAACATCCAGGAAAGTATGTCTTACACACACTGGGGTAATATCTCGATAGGAATATCTGAATTTTCCTTACTATCCCCTCAACCCCTCGAGATCTAAGGTACTCGACACCTCTGTCTTCCTTACCAAGGATGTCCTTGAACATTATGTTAGTCGGCACCACAATCTTCCTATACCCAAAAGCCCTTGATGGTACTCAGCAAAAATCAGAGTCGCACAAATCTATACGAACAAGATGTTCAGTACTCACATGGAATGAGAGTATCTATCTCTAGAAATCACATCAGCAGAATGCAATCTCTAGAATGATGGATTAGTGATGACATCATTCTAATGAGCTCCTATATATCGGCACTTCCCCAACAGTTGTCTCCCTCCTCCAATAGTCATATATATTTGTTGAATCTCAGAGGGACTAGTACACATGTCACTAAAACAATGGATAGTTAGAAATTGAATTTATGACATCATTTCATTACTATAACCAGGGTAAGAAAAATAAGGTTTTTTAACAAAATATATTTTTCGATGTCTAAGGAAAAATAAAAGTTCATAGTCTAACCAAAAAAATCATTTAGTGTCTAAAATACATAGATATTAAGATTCTGTCTTCCAAAGAATTCGAAACCTGAATTCTACTGAATTATGAGTTTGAATTCTAAGGAATTCAGAGTCGGTATTCTATGGAATTCTCAGTCTGAATTATGAGGAATTCAGAGTCTGAATTCGGAGGAATTCACATATAGAATTCTGAGGAATCCAGAGTCCGAATTTTGAGGAATTCGTAGTCAAATTTTGTTAAATTCATAGTCCTTATTCTGTGGAACTCGGAGTATAAATTATATGGAATTCAGAGTCATAATTCTGAGGACTTCGGAGTCAGAATTCTGATGAATTCAAAGTCCGAATTCTGAGAAATTCAGAGTCCGAATTTAGAGGAATACAGAGTCAGTATTACTAAGAATTCGAAGTCTGAATTCTAAGAAATTCAGAATCAGAATTCAAAGAAATTCAGATTCTATATTCTAAGGAATTTAGAGTCTTAATTATGAGGAATTTAGAGTCTGAATTATTGATAATTCAAAGTCTAAATTTCAGATTATTCAGAGTCTCAAAACTAAATATTCTATATATAAGTATTTATTTTATTCCAATGTTTTATATGTGAAAACGATTTTTACATGTAGAAATAAAAAGAATTAAATTTATAGAAACAATAACATTAATAATGAAAACAATGGTAAGTAGAAAATTTCCTTGGGGAAGGAAAATTTTCCTAATTAAGATAAATCATAGGGAAATTAAAAATAGCCTTGGGATTGAGTGTTTGTGATTTTAAAAACAAGAAGGAATGGAAAAATCATAAGGAAAACTTATTGACTCAACAATCTCCTCTATTTTGGAATGAAAAGGCTACCTTAAAAAATAGAATATAAGGTCATAGAATTTTTATGGACTTGTAAATAAAAACTTATTTCCATTTACTTATGGATCATAATGAATAAGACTAACTCCCACATATGTTTTGAAACCCTATGGATCATATTCTTGATTTCCTTAATGACAATATTACATTATATTGTATATGAAAATCTTCTTTGATAACTACATTCTCTTACATGAACTGTCCCTTACATAGGGAAATATCTTCTTTACCTAGTATTGATTTTATCATTCCTTACTATACCTTTGTCATTTTAAAAAATGAATATAAGGAATGGAAAAATTTGGTTCCAAAAATATTTGTACTAGACATGATAAAATATATGCAGAACAACGAAGATTGCATTTTTTTTGAAAAAATTAATACAATGAAGAAAATACAACAAAAGATCAGAATGGAAAGAAATTATCCTTCTTTCTCCTTCATCACCTTCTTCTATAAAATGGTTTCTATCATCATTAACTCCTTGTGATGTTCTTCCACACTCTATAGAATCTAATCCAGATAATCACTTTTCTTCTCTAAGATTTTAATAATTTCATCCTGAGCCTTAAGTATCTCTGCATGAACTTACTACACTTCCTCTTACTTAAATAACTTCTCTTCAAATTATATTCTGAGATCCCTTTCCATCTTACAATTAATGGCCACCGAATTAAGCTTCCCATTTTGATCCTTAACATCATGCTTCAGAGTAGTCTTTTGAGTGTTAGATTTCCCTCAAAACTATTAGTATGATACTTGATATTCACATCTTCTCTGTCAAATTCATCCAAGAAATTATCACAGAATTCATCAATGATTCATATTTCTTAATTTGTCGTCCTTGACCAGATTATAATTTTCTTGGAAGATCTTTTTGAAGCCTCATAACCAATGATAAATTATTTCAAATCTGCCTCTTGTCTGATACATTTGTCCATAATCATGGAATCTGAATCTGATTTCTTATTTATCGTATACTGAAGAATCTGACATCTTGAGTCTATAATTGGGAATAAGGGATTAGTACAAACTAGTTTTTTCAAAGACTGAACAAAAAAATCATATACAAGAGAAGAATATTCTTACTCTTAGAGTTTGGTTGGTGAGGATTATTTTTCTATTTCAAAAACCTTCATGTTCCATGAAACACCAACTTAGTTCTTTTTCACCACAGATTTACTATGTGTATCCACTACCACATATTTTCCCTTATCAAATATCAGAATGATTTCTTCTTGTCTAGGTGACTCATGTTCACTATCTGATAGCAGAAAAATATTACCTTCATCTACTTCTTTTTTCTAGGCCCTTGCCTCAACATCCTCTAGCTGGATAAAATCATGATTATGATTTATTCTTTATAAAAATTATTCACATCTTCTACACCCTTCTCATATTTTCCTAGTGTAGCATGTTTTGATGACTCGACTTCAGAATTTCGGATAGATAATTTCTCAGAAATACTCTCTTTCTCATGAAAATTTTCCACTTTCATTGTCATGTCTTTTGTATCTCCACTTACTCCTTCTTCTTCTACTTCTTCAGCTTCTTCTCTCTTTTCAACTATTTTTTCATAATGATATTGATCTGGAATCACCATGTTCATTCCGTAAGTTAGAGGAAGTGTTTCTTGAAAAAATTATTCGTGCACTAGAATTTGTTCCAATTACTTCTCAGCATCATTTAGAAGGGATTGATCAATTTTTTCCTCTGATAACTTCTTCAACTTCTTCTTTTCCATCTAATTCTTCTCAAGTTATTCTCCAACATTTACCTTTAAAGAATTATGGTATAAGACAAACTAAGGATCCCCTTCTTTATTTTTCTTCTTATCTTCTCTCTATTTGGCCACTACTTCATCTAGGTATATTTTTTTGCTTCATTGGCTTTGGTGGTGCTAACTAAGTTTCCTTAGCCTCATGGGGTTTTCCTTTCTCATTGGGATCCTTGGCCTTCCTCTTTCTTCCACCATTCTTAGATGTTTTTTCCTCTTCCAGGTTCTTCGATAAAGCTTTTACTTCTTTAGCAGATTGGTCATAAAACACTCCAGATTGAATATTAAAGATAATATTCATCCTCCTTAGAGTATCATCTCTGAACAAAAATACATTATAGTTTCTCAGCATGAAAGTACATCGAATTTTAAATGATTCCAAACAATAAACTATAATCTTCAAGAGAATAAACAGATACATAATGATTTGAGATTTCAGATTTCCATTATTGATATTCCGTATCGTTACCAAGATATATTTATCCATGTTTATACTCTAGAGGTTCAACAAGAAATCCAATATATAGATATCACTCTTCTTCAAATTATCCTAATAAACTTTCCTTGGGATTATAAAGCCTTGTACCCACAATTCATGAATCTATACGTTCGTAGATAGATAAAAAATCTTTGGAGTTTTCAATCCTTTCAATCCAAGACACTCTATATCCTTTTCCTTATCAAAAGATCCTGATGCATTAGGTAATTTATAGTACATAATTCTTATTCTCCTTCATTATGTATTCTATTTAAACATTTTTCAATACAATAAGAAAGAGAGTCAGTATTATGGTAGCTCTTGAAAGAGAACGTATATCTCCCTCCTTTGTTGAAAAAACATACTTCATCATTGAACTAAATAAACAAGTCTGTATTTAATGAATCCTGTTCTTTTGGATTTGATACAAAAACACTCTCTCAAACATTCAGATTGATATTATTCGATATGATCGAGTCATACGTAGCATAAACCTTTGGATGGACAATCATTTCTCTATATATATATTCCACTCAGAGATATCATTAATAGTCAACATTTCATTATTAGGAGAGGCTTCAGAAGACTTTCAAAATTGAGGAAACGTTGATGATTTTTAATGACCTTATGTATAGGGGCAGAGCATCAGCACAGGAAGGCTTGAGAATTAATGTGGGACAACATCTAGGGGTCCTTATATTGGAAATTGAGGTGACGGTTCAACATCCTAGGTTGATGCAACAATTGTAATAATCCGGATAAAATTTGATAGTTGAGATTATAACTGAAGAAGTATTTTGATAGATTTTGATATATTTAGGTTTTTTAAGAATAAAAATCAGATTTAAGGAAATATTAATCTGAAAAAGTTTGTTTAAACAATATAAAGATACCATCACGTAAAAAGTTGATTACGAAAATTTTAGAGAGAAATTATACCTTCAGGATTGCTTAGGGAAATTATTCATAATGAGGAATATTCTTTTTGAAGAACATTAGATTCTAGAAAATCATTATGAAAAATTTTCATTACAATAAATTTTTACTAAGACAAAAATTTTAACTACAATTTTTTTTTTGGAAAATTTTAATTATGAAAACATTTCATTATAAAAAATTTTCACTAACAGCCAAAAGTACTCCCCCTAAGAAAATGAGATTCTTAATATAAGAGGATAGGTTTTAATGAAAATTTAATATAGAATGTTACCACATGGTTATCATTACTAACATCTATTTAATATATTCCAATCCATCGGGGGTGATTTTTTTTTAAATTTCATCAAGTTGATCATGTGCTCTGATAAATTGAAGAATGATATCACCTATTTGTGTGTGATCTCTGATAATGTGATTCCTGTTAATAAAGACATGACTGTGGTATTTTGATAATGAATTTACCATTAAAATTAAAACAGAATGTTTTAAAAAATGGATGAAAAAAATATCGTTTATTTTGGAAATCTATGTTTTGATAGTTTGTTTGATATAATTTGAAATTGTAATCCATAATTTTCTATAGATTGAAACATACAATGTTTTTTATTTGTTTATAAAATGGTACCTGATAGTCATCGTAGAAACCAAACAAAAAAAGACACAGAGAATATGGTTGCACCTGAACCATAGGTAAACTAAGATCTGGTTTAGAGAATTATCCATGAATTTCATGATGTTGATACTAGACACTAGAAGGATGATCCATGGAATGGGGATCATTCCATCAAGTTATTGAAGTAGAATCCACCTATCTTTTAGGGTGACTCAGAACCCAAAAAAGTAGGGTAGTTGCTGAACATGATGATAATAATCTTCTATTTCATTATAAAAACATTAGAGATGAAATTCAAGTAGGGTACTTATATGAACATGGATCTTGCACAAATGTGGTGGGATCTAACGTTGCATGATAAACGTGATCAAGGCCTTACACAGGAGGATTTTAGGGAATTTATTAACAATCAATTTAATCATCACACATTTAGGATCAAGAGAATGACAGAATTCTTCAACATAAATCAATAAAATCATTATTTCATGGAGTATGCACCTAAATTCATATATTTATTATTCTTTTCAATATAATTAATATTTATTGAAGGTTTGTAGGCATGAATTCTCAAATTGGGGCTAAGGTAAAATGTTAACTCAAAAATTGCAGTCGTATGTATAATAAATTATATAGAAATAGATCAAAGAGAATCATTAACTGAATATGATTTATCTAGAGCTATGGTATGTGGAAGTATGATGATACATACTAGAAATGGTGAGAAATAGAATTATAGAAGCACGTTGAAGGGGGATAAATATTTCAAAGGTTGGAGAAGACCTCCAAATCATTCAACAGGATTAGTGAATCTTACGTCGAGACCTAGATGAAAAGTGGAATGTTTCCAATGAGGTTTCATTAACAACATAAAGTGGGATCATCAATCACCACCAAGAGAAATCCATATTTTCAAAAAGATGTGGCATATTAAGCTATTTTGTCACAGTTCTCCAAGGTCAGGTGCTCGAGAAACATCTTAGGTGTCTCAAGAATCATATGATGCGAAAGAGTGTGGAAAAAAATTAGTCTCCTCGTTATATAAGATCAAGACATGTTTATTCAAGAAATAACCTGAATTCTCTTCAAGGGAAATCACACTAAGGTAGTAAAATATAGATTAAATCAAAAATGAAATTTTATGGAACTGAGAAGTTGATTATTGATGATCAAGTTGGACCATCTATAGTGGGAGGTACAATTCTATGAATTATAATGTTATGAATGTTTTTTTGATAATGGTGTATCACATTACATATATTATTATTGTGCTACTTAGTTGATAAGTATAAACCATAAAATGAAACCTTTTCTATTATAACATCAATCTCTTCTCATTGAAAGAGAATTTCGAGGCTTTTTGTGTAGAGCATGATCTATAACTACGGATGGAGTAGAACTAAAATGGGACATCGCACTCTTGAAGATGGATGTATATGATGTAATCCTAGGTATTGATATTTTTTGACAATTTTCAAGGCTCAAATATACTATTTTAATTTAATGGTTAGTTTCACAAATGAGGATGGTCTCAAACATCTCTTTAGAGGAAAAACTGTTGTGAAAACATGTTCGATGGGCGTGATGGCACTAGTAGTGTCTGTGATCTCTTATTAGTTGGTAGTGTTTTCTATGGAATCGATGGATGAAATTGATGATACCATCATTGTATAAGTTGTTGATAATTTTTCTAAAGGTTTTTTCCAAAATATTTTCAGGGTCACCACCTATTAGGGAAGTGGAGATTATAATTGATCTACATCCAATGGTTAGTCCTATTTCATTTATGTCATATAGGATTTCATCAAAAAAAATTAAGTTAACTGAATGAGAATTTGGTGGAGATAGAAATAAATGTTTTCATTCATCCAAGTACATCTATGCGGATACCAGTAGTCATGTTCGTGATGAATGAAAATAGAAATCTTCGATTGTGAATCAATTATCATATGATTAACCAATTTACGATGAATAAATGATATCCAATTACATACATTAATGACCTAATAGATCAATTTAGGAGATATCAGAGATTCTATAGAATTTACATGAGATCAGGGTAACAATATTTGCGAGTTCAGATGGAAGATATTCAGAAGATTCATTTCTGAAAAAGATATGGCCAATATGAATATGTATTAATGCCTTTTGGTATTCTAATTCCCCAGTAATATTTATGTTGTGGAGGAATCATATAGTATAGAGATATCTATATTCATTTTTTGTGGTGTTTTTGGTAGATATATTGTAATATTCAATGACAAGGGATGAGCATGTGAATCAATTGGCTATAGTGTTTAAAATATTAGAATATCAGTATTTGTAAGCTCAATTGTCCATGTTTTTTTCATAGACGCAATAAGAAATCATTGGAAATGATGTAATTTCTGAAAAATCTGTTTCATTGTGCCCTAAAAATATATTACCTATTATCTCTTGGAAACCAATAAGGAACATCATTTATATTTGATGTTTTCTAGGTCTAGATTTTTATTACCGAAACATTGTGAAAGACTTATCATGAATATCCACTATAATTATTGATGTGATAAATAAGAATTTTTTATTTCTATGTACTATGGAATTCCATATGTATTTAAAAGAGATGAATCATTATCTTATGTTAATATCTCTTTTGATATTCCCAGAATCTAGAAAGGGGTTTGTGGTGTAATCTAATGCTTTGGGATCTGGGGCGGTATTCGTTCTCATGTAATTAAACAATGTGGTTTCTAGTGGGTAATGGAATTTTAGAATTCATGAGAATAATTACCCAACTCATGACATGGAATTAATTGTAGTAATCTATGCATTGATGACCAGGAGTCAATATATCTTTGGGGAGAAATTTGTTGTGCACATGGATCATACGAGCATGAAACATATTTTCTCACTACAAGATAAGAATCTGAGGCAATGGTGATATATAGAGTATCTCCAGATGAATGAATTTTAATTTATGTATCCACCAAGAAATGTAAATTTTGTTGCTGATTCATTAAGAATAAATAAATGTACACACTTGGAAAATAGGATTCAAATGAATGTCAGTTGATATCGGTCCTAGAAAAAATTCATGTTGAATGTGAAGATCGAGGTTATGTTGAATTTTTTTTAGTTTACATGGTTCTATATTTATTGAAGATGGTGTTCGAGGAATGAACATCTGATGTAGAATTACTAGTTATGTGTTCAAAAATCAATGGAGTGAGACCACTGAGGGATAGAAACTAGATGAGAATTCATTGATGTGGTATAGAGATTAGACGATTCTTAAAAATTTCTCCCATGAACAACTTCTTCATGCTTACCACCATTTGAGATTGGCTGAACATCCAAGGATATAGAAGATGTATAAGGAATTGAAGGTGTAGTTCTAGTTGTGCTGTATGAAATAGAAAGTGACTGATTTCATTTCAAATTTCTTATCTTATCGTCATGTTAATGAAGTGAATCAATGACCAGCATGTTTGTTGTAGTCTGTACATTTTGGAGTGTGGAAATGGGAGCAGATCACACTGGACATTGTTAAAGGTCTCACAAGAATGGTTCATAAAAATGATGTCATATGGGTGATAGTGGATTGACTTATAACGTCACCCCATTTAATCCATATTCGTGATACTCATATAGTGGGGGATCTATCCAAAATCAATATCTATAAATTAGTAAAGATACAATTACAAAGCATTTAAATAGTCTCAACCTGATATCTGAGGATCAGATATCATTTCTAAAAATACTTATAAGTATCCCTTGGGTATCAGTTAAATATGAGTATTATGTTTCATCCTTAGATGGACGACCAATACAAATGGATGAAATGGAAATTGGAAGACATTCAATGGGATTGTGTAATGGATTTTGGTGGCTCATGGGAAGAGCACATGCCATTAGTGGAGTTCTCATATAATTACATCTATCAAACCATGATAAATATGGTTCCATGTGATGAATTTTATGAGATTCCTTGTATTTATCCACTACATTGGGTTGAAACAAGCGAGACATCACAAGTTTGGAAAAACCATGTTCAAGAAGCAATAATAAAGATTTATTTGATCAAAAAGTGGATGGAGATAGCCCATTATCGTCAGAAATTACATTAAGATCATCATTGATGGCCATTGTAGCTCCTGGTGAGTGATCTTCTGTTCTTGTGGATCTCTCCAATGATTGTACATCATCTTTTTTGGAATAAGGTATTATTATCTTTTAGATATATCGACCCTATATAGATACTATAACATGTTGGAGAGGGGTCATATCGGTTTTTATTTCCACCAATATTCATTTTGGAGAATAATGTGTTACACATAAATAAGATGAAAATGTATCAAGATGTCCCTGACAATGTGATTAGATGGTATCAAATTTAACTAGGGAAGTATTCTTCATTACAACATATCCCAGTGCAAATTGTGGATATGCAATAGAAATTCATGTGTGGGAAAACCATCGGTCTAGTGTTAGTTTTGTGGAAAAATATTCATATTCAAGAAGAGACTTGGTAATGTGAGATATAAATAAAAGGAAAGTGGAAATAAATTTTAAAGAGCTATGATGGGTTTCTACTTTGTGGGGAGAAAAAATGTTGGGAAGAGTGTTGTACACATAGGTACTAGTATGTGGCCCTTTCATGATTCTTTTAATGTTTATATTGTATATGGAAGAATGAGGGGAGAGTTTTTAGAACATTGGAAGTGGTTGTGGGGATAATGAAGAGGTGCACTTGCTTTTTATAGTATTTCCAAACCGTGAGGTAATCCTAGTAGAAACTGTGTGCATTAGAGATGTTGGATATTAGCATTGGCGAGGTGTAAACACGATTAGTGGGACCATGTATGGAGTCCGTTTGAGGGATTCTTAAAGAATTATCTAACACATGTTAAGCATACGGTTTGTCTAACAATGCATCCAAAACATGCACATCCTGAAATCTAGATCCTGAAAATAGTATCTTACTTGTTTTGCCTCTAACTCTATCATGTATTATCAAAATATGAATATAGATTGTCAATTACAAGTGGGGGCCATAGTGAATAGGATACTTCAAAAATTCCGTTCGAAAATATATTTTTAATATAATACTTTCATTTTTATGCCTTAGTAAATATATGTCTAACAAGGTTAAAAAAGCAAAAATTGATAAGCCTTCATAGTTCTAAAAACATGCTAGGTTCAAGAAAAAATGTTCCGGAAATGAAACATAGAAATTTTTTTACAAGAAACAAATTATACATTTATGTGTATAGAATCATATTAATCAGAGTATACAAGAACAAGGAAGTATAAGATAGTTATAATTTCCTTATTAATCAAAATGAAGTTGAAATTAAACATGAAACAAAACATGTAACAAGTATGAAACCTTTTATCCCAATGAGTAGGGTATCCTACAACCTTTGAAAAAGGTCCTTTGATTTATAAATTCAGGAAAGTCTGTCTTACCCACACTAGTCTAATATCATGATAGTAATTTCATAATTTGTCTTGCTATCCCCCAAACCCTCGAGATTTATGTACTCGGAACCTCTGTCATCCATACATAGGATGTCCTCGAACTTTAAGTTAGTCAGAACCTATGTCTTCCTATACCCAGAAGCCCTTGATTGTACTCATAAAAATTGGAGTCCCAAGAATCAGTATGAAAATGATGTTTCGTACTAACAAGGCACGAGAGTATCTATCTCAATAAATCACTTTAGCAGCATGCAATCTCTAGAATGATGGATCAGTAATGAACTCATTCAAATGAGATCCTATTTATAGGAACTTCTCCAACAGTCGCCTCCCTCCTCCAACAGTCATATTTATTCATTGAATCTTAGAGGGACCAGTACACATGTCACTAAAACAATGGATTGTTATAAATTAAATGTACGACATCATTTCATTAAAATAACAAGGGTAAAAAATATGGTTTCTTAACCAAATCTAATTTTCAATAACTGAAGTAAAATAAAAGTTCAGAGTCTAACCAAAAAATCATTCTTTGTCTAAAATACATTGATATTTGGATTCTATCTTCCAAAAAAATTGAAACCTAAATTCTATAGAATTATGAGTCTTAATTATGAGGAATTCATAGTATGAATTCTGAGTAATTGGTAGTACGAATTATGAGGAATCTGGACTTGGAATTTTTAGGTATTAAGATTCAGAATTCTAAGGAATTCAAGGTCCGAATTGTGAGGAATTCCGAGTGTAATTTTGTGAAATTCATAGTCTATATTATGAAGAACTCGGAGTCTAAATTATGATGAATTCAGAGTTAGAATTCAGAGGACTTCGGAGTCAAAATTATGAGGAATTCAATGTCCAAATTCTGTGAAATTCAGAGTCCAAATTTAGGGGAATACATAGTCAATATTACTTAGAATTATATGTCTGAATTCAGAGCAATTCAGAATCAGAATTCTAAGAAATTATAATTCTATATTCTAAGGACTTCAGAGTCTGAATTCTGAGGAATTTGAAGTCTTAATTAATGAGATTTTATAGTCTGAATTTCAGATTATTCAGAGTCTGAAAATAGAATACTCTATTTATAAGTATATATAGTATTCCAATGATTTATATGTGAAACCATTTTTTCTAGTCAGAAATAAACAGTGTTAGATTTAGAGAAACTATAACATTAATAATTAAAACATTGTTAAGGAGAAAATTTCCTTGGGGATGGAAATTTTTTCTAATTAAGATAAATCATAGGGGATATAAAAATTATC
The DNA here is from genome assembly GCA_963277665.1 of Viscum album. Lineage (NCBI taxonomy): Eukaryota > Viridiplantae > Streptophyta > Magnoliopsida > Santalales > Viscaceae > Viscum > Viscum album. The sequence goes on along the minus strand of OY728141.1, from coordinate 817,530,596 downwards.
CTTGGGATAGAGTGTTTGTGATTTTCAAAAAAAATGGAATGAAAAAATCATAAGGAAACTTTATTGACTCAATAATCTCCTCCATTTTAGAAAGCAAATACAACCATACCAAATAGAATATAAGGACTTAGAATTTTTATGCACTTGTAAATAAAAAATTATTTCCAATTACTTATTGATCCTAATGAATACGACTAACTCCCACATATGTTTTGAAACCCTATGGATAGTATTCTTGATTTCCGAAATAAAAATTTTACATTATCTTGTATATCAAAATCTTCATTGACAAGTGCATTCCCTAAGATTAAATTTCCCTTACACAAGGAAATATCTTCTTTACATAGTATTCATTTTATCATTAATTTCTCCCCCTTTGTGATTTTCAAAAAGGAATATAAGCAATGGAAAATTTTAGTACCAGAAATATTAGTACTAGACAGGATACAATATAAGGAGAACAACAAAAATTTCATTATATTTAAAAAATTTTGTACAATAAAGTTAATAAAAAAATCAGAATGGAATGAAATTATCCTTCTTTCTCCTTCAACACATTCTTCATTACAATGGTTTCCATATTCATTAACTCCTTGTGATGTTCTTCCACACAATTGAGCATCTGATCTGAATCATCACTTTTCCTCTCTAAGGATTTAATCATTTCATCCTGTGCCTTAAAAATGTCTACCTAATATTTAAACACATCTTCTTGCTTTACCAAATTCTCTTCAAATTAGATTCCGATATCCATTTCCCTCTTCCAATTCATGGCAACTGAATTAAGAGTCCCATTTAGATCCTTAACATCCTGCTTCCGAGTAGTCTATTCGAGGGTTAGATTTCCCTCAAAACTATTTATATGATACTTGATATCCACATATTCAGTGTCAAATTCAACCTTGAAAATATCATGAAATTCATCAAATATTCATATTTCTTATATTGTCTTCCTTGACCAGATTTCAAACTTCTTTTACGTTATTTTTTGAGCCTCATAACTAATGAGAAATTATTCGAAATCTGCCTCTTGTCTGATACATTTGTCTGTAATCATGGAAATGGAATCTGATTTCTGATTTATCGTATACTGAAGCATCTTTCATCTTGAGTCTATAATTGGGAATAAGGGAATAGTACCAATCAGCTTTTCCAAAGACTGAACAATAAAATCTGGTCCAAGAGAAGAATATTCTAAATCTGAGAGTGTGGTTGGTGAGGATTGTTTTTCTCTTTCAAAAACCTTCATCTTTGAAAAATCACCAACATCATTATTTTTCACCACATATTTACTAGGGGTATCAACTAACACTTGTTTTCCCTAATTATCTCATGGAATGATTTCTTCTTATTTAGGTGACTCATGTTCACTATCTGATATAAGAACAATATTTCCCTCATCTATTTCCTCTTTCTAGGACCCTGCCTCAAAATCCTCTAGATGGATAAAATCATGATTCTACATTATTCTTCAAAAAAATTATTCATATATTCTTCCCCATTCTTGTATTTTCCTGCGGTTGCAAGTTTTGATGTCTCAAATTTATAATTTTGGATTTATAGTTTCTCAAAAAAATTCTGTTTCTCAAGATAATCCTCCACTTTCCTTATCATGTCCTCACTATCTCTACTTACTCCTTCTTCTTCTTCAACTTCTTATCCCTTTTCAACTATTTTTCTTAATTATGTCATTCTGGAATTTCCAATTTCTTTCTTTGAGTTAGAAGAAGTATTTCTAGCAAAAATTATTCTGACACTAGAATTTTGTACAATTACTTCTCAGCATCCTTGAGACGGCATTGATCAAATTTTGCCTCTATTAACTTCTTCATCTGATTCCTTTCTTTTTATTTCTTCTCATGTTATTTCATAGCCTATATATTTAAGGAATTTTCCTCAGTAGTGTACATGAAAAACAAAGTCTCCCCTTCTTTCTTGTTTTTCTTATCTTCTCTCAATTTGGCCACTAATTCATCTGGGTATGTTTTTTTGCTTCTTTGGATTTGGTGGTGCTGACTTAGTTTCCTTAGCCTCAGAGGTTTTTCCTTCCTCATTAGGATCCTTGGCCTTACTCTTTCTCCCACCTTTCTTAGATGATTCATCCTCTTGTGGGTTCTTTCATAATGCTTCTACTTCTTTAGCTGAGAGGGTATAAAACACTCTAGATTGACTATTAAATTCAATATTTATCCTCCTTAGAGTATCATCTCTCAAAAACATTACCCATTAGTTTCTTGGTATGGAACTACATCTAATTTTAAAATATTCCAAACAATAAACTATAAAATTTTATAGAATATCCAGATACATAATGATTTGAGATTTCAGATTTCAATTATTGATATTCCCTATCATAACCAAGATATATTAATCCATGTTTATCTTCGAGAGGTTCACCAAGAAATCCAATATATAGATATAAATATTTTTCTGATTATACTAATATCTTTTCCTTTGAATTATAATTCCTTGAACCCATAATTCAAGAATCCATATGTTCATAGGTAAATGCACAATCATCGGAGTTTTCTCTCGATTCATTCCATGACACTCTATTGCCTTTTCCGTATAGAAAGATCTTGAAACATATGGTAATTTGTTAGTACATAATTATGCTTATCCATAGTAAGGTATACTAATTAAACATTTTGAATTACTATAAGAATGAATGTAGGTATTATGGTATCTCTTGAAAGAGAACTTATATCTCACTCTTTTATTGAAAAAATATACTGTCTCGTAGAACTCAATCAACAAGTCCGTATTTACTGGATCTCATGTTTTTTGTTTCGATACAAAAACACTCTCTCAAACATTCAACTTGATATTCTTAGATATGATAGAGTCATACGTAGCATAAAATTTTGGATCGACTAACATTTCTCAATATATATTCCACTCAGATATTTCTTTATCAGGCAACATTTCATTCTAAGGAGAGGCTTTAGCAGAAATTTCGATCTGAGGATACATTGATGGTTTTAAATGAACATAGGTATAGTGGCAGAGCATCAGCACACAAATGCTTGTGAATTAATTTGGAACATCATCAAGAGGTCTTTATATTAGAAATTGAGGTGACAGTTCAACATCCTTGGTTGATCCATCGGTTGAAATACTCTTGATCAAACTTGATAGTTTATATTATAACTGCAGAAGGATTTTGATAGATTCTATTCTATTGAGGTTTTTTAAGAAAAAAATTCATATTTATGGATCTTTTAATCTGAAAAATATTGTCCAAACAAAATAAAGATACCAACATGTAAAAAGTTGATTATAAAAATTTAAGATAGAAATTATACCTTCTGGATTGCTTAGGGAAATTATTCGTAATGAGGAATATTCTTTTTGAAGAACAATAAATTCTTTAAAATGATTTCTAAATATTTTCATTTTGAATTTTTTTTACTATGAATAAAAAATTAACTACAAAAATTTTGATTTGGAAAATTCTGATTACGAAAAATTGTCTTTTTGGAAAATTTTGACTAACATCCGAATGTATTCCCCCTAAGATAATCAGTTTCTTACTGTAAGGAGACAGGTTTTAACTAAATGTTAATATAGAATATTACCTCATGGATATCATTCCTATCTTTTGTTTAATATATTCAAATCTATTGAAGGGTAATGATTTTTATTGAAAATATCAGCAAGTTGATCATGCGTTAAGATAAATTAAAGAATGATATCTTCTATATGTGTGTGATCCCTAATAAAGTGATTCATATTATCAATATTTTTTTCATGTGAGTTATGTGCATGGTTTTTACATATATAAAAAGATCTAGTTTTATAACACATTATTTGTGCTTGGGTAAAACTCATGCCATAGTCTGTGAGTGTGTGTGGCATCCACAATACATGATCATAATAACTTCCAGCTACTACATATTCAGCTTCTGTAGTGGAAAGTTATACTGTATGTTTCTTTTTACTTGACTAAGAAACTTATAAATCTCCTATGAACTGACATGTTCTAGATGTACTTTTCTTATCCATTCTACATCCACCAGATCCATCATCTGAAAATATTTTTATGACAAAATCATTTCTAGAGGTATAAAGGAGTCCTAAATCCATGGTTCCCTTTAAGTAGTGAATTTTTTTTCACTAATTTTAAATGAGATTCCTTAGGATTATATTGATATCTTACATATATTCATACTAAAAACATTAGGTGTGGATGACTAGATGTCAAGTATTATAAACATCCTATCATTCCTCTAAATGATGTTTGATCTACTGGTTTCCCAGCTTCATCAATGTCAAGAGTACTTGAGGTACCAATGGGGGGGTACATATAATATTAGTTTTTTTATAGTAATACTTTGTAAGAAGATATTTAAAATACTTATTATGGGATATATAAGGTCCTTTTGGTTTTGGAGAAATTTTAAAACCTATGAAAAATGATTACTCACCCATCGTACTCATCTCAAAATCATATTTCCTTAGATCAGAAATAAATCTGTTAAAGACTGCTGAGATGCACAAAATATAATTTCATCTACATAAATTTGAAAAATAAAAAAACTCTTATCTTTATTTATAAAAAATGGTTGGATTAGCATTTACCATAACATAATTATTTTGATGAAAATATCCAATAACTCTATCATATCAAGCTCTAGGGTCCTGTTTAAATCCATACTGAGCTTGGTATGATAAAACCATGTTCATGATATTTTATATCTTCAAATCTAGGAGGTTGTTCAACAAAAATTCCCTCATGAACATAACCATTAAGGAAAACACATTTGAAATCAATTTGATATTTTTTTAAATTATAGATTTCTTCAAAGGCATGTAAAATAAAAATAGATTCAACTATATCTACTAAAGTATAGGTTTCATCATAGTCTATTCAATCTTGTTGATTATATACTATAGAAACTTATCTCTCCATATTTTTTACAATGATTCAATTTTAATCAGACTTATTTCTGAAGACCCATTTTAATCCAATAAAATAGGTTTCTATAAGTCTTTCAACCACGGTCCCAACATAATTCCAGTCAAATTCATTTAACTTATCTTGTAAGGCATTAATTCAATCAACATCACTTAAAGCCTCATTAGTTATTTTAGGGTTTAATTGAAAAAGGAATGCTATATTTTCTACTTCATTTCTTAAAGAACTTCTAGTCCTTATAGTTTGATTTACACGACCTATAATACTATCACATGAATGATTCTTTAGAAACAACTGATTTGGGTTTTCTAAACCTGTTCATCAACATATGTTAGGAAATATTCTAGGGTATGTTCTTTATAATCATTTCATTCATAATTTTCCTTATCATAAGGATATTATTTCAACGGTAGATAATCAATTTTTTTAAAAGCATTCGTAGATGTAGGTTGAGGTTATTTAAAAATAAAAGGATACGTTTTATCAAATTTTACATGTACAGTTACTTCATCAGTACATGTGTTTTTATTAATAAATATATAATCATTAGAAGTTGTACAGTAGCCTAAAAGAATTAATTCATATGATTTCTGGGTGAATTTATATTGAATTTCGTTTTTATTCAGAATGAATACTTTTCAAACAAATACATTGAAGTAGGAATTTCTCAGTTTTCTACCATTCAATAAATCGTAGGGGGTTTTACTAACAAAAGGTCTAATCAAAACAAGATTTATAGTATAACAAGCAGTACATACATATTTAGCCCAAAAATGTTTATCTATCAAATGTTCATGCAACAATGTTCTAGTTATCTCTTGAGGAAGAATGTTACTTCATTCAACCACACAATTTTGTTGAAGAGTTTTTGGTGAAGAGTTGTTATGAGTAATGCCTTCTCTACTACAAAAATATTGAAAATCAGACTCTCGAAATTCTTCACCAAGATCAATATGAATATATATCAATGAAATGTTATTATAATGTTTAACTTGTGCTCTAAAAAATTTTAAATAGGAAAATAATTCAGATTTATTTTCTTGAAAATAGACCCACGTAAATATAGTGTAATCATCAACAAAAACAAATACATAAAATTTAACTTCAATTGTTCTTGTTTGTGTTGGAAGAAAAAGATCCATATGCACCAACTATAATGCATCAGTGGTTGAGAACTCAACAATTGGTTTAAAACATGATTTATGTTGCTTTCGAAATTGAAATGGATCACAAAATTTTGATGAATCAAATCTAAGATCTGGTAGAACATTAACATGTCCTTTCATAGAGAGTTTACATAGGTTTCTAAGGATATTGTGTCCCAATCTTCTATACCAGAAAAAATAATAATATTACATTTCACTATGATGAGGAAGATCTTAACTCCTATGGTCTTCTATGTTTAGGGAGTATCAATTCTATTGTCTATGGGTAGAAATAATAAAAGCTTCATTAAAATTGTCTACTAAGCACTTGCCATTACTAAAATTCACAATGTAACCTTAATCACAATATTGACTTATGCGAATGAGATTTTTATTAAGACATTTAAAAAATAAAATATTTTAATTAAATGTTTTTTCAAGAAGAAGAATGTTACCCATAATAATATTTTTTCTTGTAGAATTATCTCTGTAAGATTATTTTCCTCCTTTCTTCTTAAACATCTTTCCAAAGAAGTTTTTCTTACCAGTTATATACTGGGAACATCCAATATACATGTACCATGTATTATTTTGGGTACATTCCATATTTTTTTGAAAATAATAATGCAAGACTTTCGGATCCCAAACATTATGGGATCTAGAAATTTCCGAAAGCAATATTTTTGGTATCCAAATTTTATTTGAAAAATTAGCTCTATGAAAACCTAAAGACCGAGTTTTAATTATTGAATATTTTTTCCAATGTCCACCACGCTAAAATTTAGTGTAGAATGGCATACATTTAGGAACAAAATAGTTATTACAAAAAACTGGTTTAACACAGGTATGAACAAAACCAGAATGATTCCTTGGGGGTAAAAATTCAGAATACATCTTATCAAATTTATCCTTACATGAGGTAATGTTTGAAAAACACTTACCCATGGATAATATATCTAACGTTAGTTTAATATCCTAGTTTTTATCCTAAATAATATTAGTTTTAGAACTAGTTTTAGACTCTATAATATCTTTCATAGAAATTAAATTATCAAGACCCTTAGTAAGATTATCCTTCTCCGAATTAACATCCTCAAGGTTCTTTGAAACACTTTCAAAATCAGAAATTTTCATATGAAGATCTTTAGAATGATATAATACTTCTTTATTAAGAATTGAAATTATAGAATTTGCCTTATTTATATTATTCTTGAGTTTATAATTTTTATTCTCATGATGTTTAGAAAACCTTGAAAATTTTTCCTAAGTAGGTAAATTACTATCTTTTGACGAGGAAGACTCATCATCTTAAGATTCATAATATTTCGGTATTTTGTACCTTGGAAATTAGATAATGATTCTCAATGGTTAGCTTATATAGTAGACCAAGATTCTTCTGACATGAAGATTTATACTCTAATGATTCATCAGAAGTGTCACCTCCACTGACACTCTAGGTGTCATGAGATTTCAAATCATTCATAGGTATAGCCCTTTAATATATAATTCTATTACTTTCGGAATTCTTTTACTTTATGTCCATTTTCTTAATCATATCACAGTCTAGCCATATATTCCCTACTCTCTTTCATTCATAATAAGTGACTTCCGAATCATTATATTATTTTCATTCATTATTCTTATATCTATACTGAGAGTATTTATTCCCCACTATCTTGTTCATCCTTTGAGAAATATTATCTTTCTCATTCTCATAATGTTCACTTCCACTAGATTCAGATAAAATAGTGAATTTAACTAATTTGTATCTAGTAGATCATTGAGGAGTCCTAGACATTATAGTATTAAAGGATACACTTTAATTAACATTATTCTCATTAATCATGTAAACAACTCTCTTCATTCTTTTCTCATGTTGAAGAAGAATTTCAAAATGATCATCAAGAGTGATTTGAGGTACCTTTCTATTCTCATCAATAGTTATTCTATTGGATTCCCACTCAATGATAATGATGTATATAATCATGTCCACAAGTGCTCATCATCATTTCCTTTCTCACCCACAGATTGTAAACACATAAAAATATTCATAAACCAATATTTCACCTTGAATATTTGATCTCTATAAGGAAATAGAAATCCACGATATTCTTCTCTAAGCTTAGCTCTTCTAGTTTCAATAAAAATGGATGCACCATGATGAGTAACCTTAAATTTCATCAAGATACAGTTATTAGTATCAGAAGAAGAAATCTAACTTTATATATTCCTGGTCATGGAACATATCAATTAATTGTGTACCTCATAATTTAGTTGATATTCTGTCTTTTCTTGATTAGAAAATGATCTGACATCCTTATCAAGATTCATGTAATATCCAGTTAGCATAACATTTTTTTCTACTAGAGTACTAAGATCAGAAGTCTTCATATGACCTCTCCGATATTCATAATCATTCCCATTAAATATAGGTGTTCTATTAGGATTTATATTGTCAATCAAACTGGCATTCATTCCTATCATCTAAATGAAAATAAGTTTCCAAAAATACATGTTAATGTAAAAATTTGTAAACAAGGAAAAAATTATAAGCAAGGAAAATATTTAGAACAATGAAAGAATAGAATAAAAAATTATATGTTAATATGCATATCTTAGAGACCTCCTCTGGTATCAATTGAAGGATCGAAATATGAGTTTAGATGCTCAATTACAAAAGGGGGTGAATTGTATACGTTAAAAATTCCCTTAGAACATTTAATGATGGTATAAAAAATAAATTTTTATCCTTAAAGAAAACTATGTTTAATAATGTTAAAGATGGTAAAATCACAAGACCTCGTAGTTCTAAAAACATGCTCGGTTCCAGAAATATGGTTCCAGAAATGAAACTTTTGAAAAGTTAACAAGAAAAAATGTATCTTAAAGTGTATATAATATTATTAATCAGAGTATACATGAAAAATGAAGTATAATATAGTTATAATTCCTTATTAATAAAAATATAGTGGAAAATAAACATGAAAAAACAAGTAACAAGTATGAAATCTTTTACCCCAAATAGAATGGTATCCATCTACCTTAGATAAATCTCCCTTGATTTATACTTTCATTAATGTCTGTCTTACCCACACTAGGGTATGCCCTTAATTGAAATATTGGAATCTGTCTTTATATCCTCGCAAGCCCTTGAGCATTAAGGTAGTCTGCACCTCTATCTTCCTAACCAAGGATACCCTCCCACATTTAGGTAGTCGACACCTCTATCTTATTATCCCTAGAGTCCATCGATTGTACTCATCAACAATCGGAGTCGCCCGAAGAAATATGAAAAACCTATTCCGTATGTAGAAGGCATGAGTGTATCTATATCTAGAAATAACTTCAGTAGCATGAAATCTCAAGAATTAAGGATCGGTAATGTGCTCGTTCAATTGAGCTCTTATTTATAGGCACTTCTATAAAAGTTGAAACCCTCCTCCAAAAGTCATATTTTTCCTTGAATCTCAGAGGGACCTATATACATGTTACTAAAATAATGGTAAGATATAAATAGAATTTACACCATCATTCCTTAACTATAACAAGTGTAAGAATAATATGGATCATTAACCTAAAATGTTTTTTGGAATCTAAGGAAAAATAAAATTCTAGAATATATCCCAAAATCATTTGGTATCTAACATACATGGTTATTTAGATTCTATGTACCAAATTATTAAAAAAATGAGTTTTATAGAATTCAGAGTCTAAATTCGGAGGTATTAGGAGTCAAAATTAGATGGAATTCAGTGATGAAATTCTGAGTAATTCATAGTGTGAATTTTGTGGAATTTAGAGTCAGAAATCTGAGGAATTCAGAGTCTGAATTTTGAGGAATTCAAGATTCTGTATTCTAAGGAATTCGTAATCTGAATTATGGGGAATTCAGAGTATGAACTCTAAGGAATTCAGAGTTAGAAATATGGATAAATTTAAAGCGGAATTCATATAATTTTGATTTTGGAATCAGAATACAATAAATATATTTATTTATTTATTTATAGGATTTTGAGATTTTATATGTAAAACCATTTTTTAAATTTTTAAATAAAAAGACTTGGATTTAGAATAATTAAAACATGAACAATAAAAAAACTTTAGGAGATAGTTTCATTGGGGATGGACAATTTTATTTATTAAGATAAATCATAGTGGAAATAAAAAATATCCATCAGATAGAGTGTTTGTGATTTTCAAAACAAAAATTAATGGATCATCATATGGAAACCTTATTGACTCTACACATCATTTTTCTTTTATGAGACCCTAATTAAAGATTCATCTCCATCAATATTTGGAAAACCTCCCGTGATAATTGCAGTCAATACTATGCCATTCCTTGGAATTCACAAGCCCGATTGTTGTTGTAATTGTTCATTCATCATCGTTCTTGTATGTTATCTTATATCTAATTAGATCTACTGCTCACATCTTCTTAGTCTCTCAGATCTACAAAATTAATTAGTATATCTATGTGTATATATTCCAAATATGTTCATATTTGGTCTTGATCATTCTACTAAGAGATATCTATTGCAATTTTGTTTAAAATAGACCTACTTTCTAAAGAGTTCTTAGTCCGTTTTTGTTTTTCACCAAAATGATCGAGGTAGGTGGATTCATTCTTAACTCTACATAGTAGAACATCTTGTAAATTATTTAAATTACTTCCCTTGTGATGAAATGATCATGAATTAGTTATTTATAATTTTTTGGAAATCCTATTTTGTGATTGATTGAGAAATTGGGAAAATATAAAAAAATTGGTGTTTTCAATGATGTGCTTTTGTTCTTATTTTAAAATATGGATTTTTAAATGGGATTTTTTTGGAATTATAGTCCATTTATTTGATTAAATGTTTTCAATAAACTAAAATGTTTTATTGAATTGAAATGGTTGTTTATAAATTTGTTTGATCATTTGTTTTCAAATAATGTACAGTTTTATTGAAATTACTTGAATTGGTGATTTGAAATAGTTTGTCATACATTGGGTTATGTGAGTTCATGTTGATGGGTCCTAAATATGGGACACATACAATTTTGGTACATGGTATTTGACCTTTAATAAGAGGCTTGATTCAGTTGGAGACAATGTGATTATATATGATAGACTGCTCGTGAGTACTGAAATGTTGAACTACTCATGCATGAGTGTGTTAGTTGTGAACAGAAATAGAAATTTGGGATATATATACTATTTAGAACCATGGATATTGGTTCTCAAACCGGTGATATTTGTTATATCCAGTGTTTTAAAGAAACTACATCTAAGGTTGGTCTGGCTATAGTCATAGACCTATTTCCAATGGACCCCACTCCCCCTACGTATCCCCCATGGACACCCTTAACCCTAAACATCCCCCTTACCACTATAAAATCCCTTCCACTTCACACATCCCCCCTTTCCCAGGAAAATCCCCCCTCCACACCCCCACTACCCTTGGGGTAGATGCCCCAAAGATAACCCCTTCCTCCCATAGAGACCCCCCACTCCACATGAATCCACCTCCCTCTGCCTAGATAGCCTCCCCTCCCTTTCCTTGGACGTCCCCCCTCCCTTTACATGGAAAACAACTCCCCCATTACCACTCCACCTACATCCCCTCCTCCCATTCCCTATACAATGCCCCACCCCCAGCATCCCACTACCCCCAAAAAGACAACCCCACCACTCCCCATACAGCCCCTACCTTTCCCCTCGCAACCCCCTCCCTTTCCTTGGAACCCCCCCTGCATCCCCCTCCCACCCCATAGATCACAACCCCCACCACCACCACAACTCCCCTGGCATCCCCTCCTCCCATTCCCTTGACATCCCACTCCCGCTGAATCCCCCTGCCACTCCCATGACAACACCCTATCACTCCCCTTGATCTTCCCCCTAGATAGGCCCCACCCTCCCCTACTCCAACCATACACAACCATCCCACCCCTAGACAACCACCTCCCTTACCCTGGACATCCCTCTCCCTACCCCTTGCACAACCCCTCCCCTACTCCACTTGTTGCAGACCACCCCCTAAAAATCCCCCCACCACTCCCCATACATTCCCCTAGACGGCCCCCCTACACCCTAACAGACCCCCTAGACAAACTCCCTCCATGGACATACCCCCAACACACCCCACCCCACCTTGCACGCCCACACCCCACTCTGCACACACCCCTACCCCATTTCATACCCATGTCCCACTTTAACACCACACCCCTTCCCCATTGCACCCCCTTGCACACCCATCCCCTTGAACACCCCTTCCTCGTACACAACCTTCCCTTGCACACCCCCTACCACCTTTAACACCTCCCATGGAAACCCCCCCCCCCCATTAGGAACACCACTACACCCTTCACACCCCCAAACCCCTACACACCTCTGCCCCCTTGCACACCAACATGGACCCCCACCCCCCCACACCCCTGCCCCCTTGGATAGCAATTAATTTCAGGATGGAATGTAATCATTTTCATATAGGTCTTGAATATCTTATTTATAAGGAACATACTGGTTCTGGATTGAATTTTGATATTGCAAGAGGAACTATTCAGCAGCACTAATGTCATTATAAATGATAGTGAAAATGTTTATCCTTATTCCTGATTCGTTTTTCTTACATGAAGTAACTTTGAAGACATGATTTTATGTTGGCTACCATTAAGTTCCATTTTCAAGAAATAATTTTTACTTCCATACATAAAGGCACATTATTCCATGTATTGATGAGGTTAAAAGGAAGGGGAGATAAAACTAATTTTCTTGTGAAAATATCCACTAAAATAGGATTATGATCTATTTGGAATTTCTTAATAATAGATCCAAAGTCATCAATTGCATCCTTCATCTCATCAACAACGTAAAAAACTATCCCATTTTCAATCATTCCTATAATTTAGGGTGTATATGCCCCATGTGTAGTCTCCTTAAAATATTAGAACATCAATCATTCTACATATATCAATATAAGTTCATAATTCTATAAGATTCTATTCTATTGAAATGAGAACATATTTTTTTCAATAGGCATTATAACTGTGATAAAATGACCCAAAATCTCCAAATTTTTGGATATCTGATCTGATATCATATCCATGTCGTTCCAATGGTCTCTAATTTTAATATATTAATTTCATGTACAAAAAAAGATAGGAAAATTAAAATTTATTAAATACCAATATCAAATAATACATCTTCCAAATTATTAGTGCTCGAGTGATGGTTGATACTATCATTATTTACGTTCCAGAGATCATAATCATTATAGTGCAATGAGTTTGGATAAAAAAGTAACAAAGAGATGAACATGTGAAGGAATTAAATCTATCAATACATTATTTTTTCTTCAGAAAGACCAATAATCTTATGTATGTTTGACATAGAATAGTTAATTACTAAGGGGTATTTTGGTGATTGTCACAAGATTATAATTTGTCTATGAGAAACTGTGATTCAAAAAAATAATTGGAGATTCTGGTGGTATCTCAAATGAGAGAAGAAGGGTTGTTGATTAAAATGGGATACATAAATGAAATAATGTCAAACAAGATATATAACCACAAAAGACCAATATGAGTTTTCACCGATAGTGAACCCTTATTGTAAGTGTTTTATTACAAAACTATGAATTGTATATCAAATGAAATAATTATTCTAACTAACACATGATCACAAATTTCAATTTAGTATAAACAAGTAGAATTAAGAACGCAGCTAAATGAAAATTAATACACTATTGAATTAAATAGGCCAAGAGAGGGACTCTACCACAAAAGAGACAATCCACACTCGACACATGACACTTTTATCTACAACATCTATAAAATGGAATTTGAAACATTTATTATAAATAAGGTTGCCCTAACACCTATATATGTGTCGTCATGGCCCTGAAAAATGACAAGAGGATTATTAGATATATTATCACATGAATAAACCTATTTTCACCCAAACATGTATTCATTTTCCATATATATACATAAACAAACTTGTCACATTATATGTAATCATGATTCCACTGCATGATAAGCATATTATAGGAGAACATATTATAGATATGCATACTTATGCATACTTTGTGAGTCTCCTTTAACTATAGTGACTGAAAACTTCTTCAAGGAAGATCAACACCTGATAATAAAATTACCAAGGGCAATAAAATTACAATAAAACCAATTATAAAAGTAGTAGTGTCGAATAATGAAGGAAACAAACCACCTTAAACCATTGGGGGTGAACCAAATCGCGCTGAAACTCTTCTTCTTAGGAGGCAAATGCTGCAACACACACGAAAGGGTCCCGAGAGAATGCAAAAAAATTCTAGTGATATGGTGAATCATCATTAATTGAACCTAAAAGGTGAAGTTGGAGGAACTTGGTTAGTGTGAAGGGAAATAATAGAATAGGTGATGATGAATATTTTTTTAAGTAAATTAATGCACTATAAAGCCCAAGTTCATTCCACAGGGGTTCCATCCTGTCAAGATAACTGAACTCAAGATTTCTACAACTCATTTGTTGTATCATGATTTTACAATATTGACATGCACCAAGTAAGAATTAAAATATACCATAATACTAATTAGTATGGTTTGATATATGAAAAATATATTATCAAAACACCATGGACAAATCGGAATCAACATACATGAATCAAGAGGTCGTACTAACGATTATGTGGATGGATAAACTATAATAATGATACAATAATATATGTTCCACATAAGTATTGAAGTGATGAATAATTTGATATTTTCGATAATTTATAGATATTACATGTTGTATGGGAATGAAAAAATGAATAATCGCTTTATTTTTTCATCTTATCACATGTTAAAAGATATAAGAATAAGAATATTCTATGATTTGAGAAAAGAATTAAAAATGCATATGCGAGAAAATTTATACAAAAAAACATTTGTGAGGTGATACTGAACAAATATAAATCAAAAATATATGCTATATAATAATTCATGTGGATATTGAATAAATCCTAATCATAAATAACTACTATATAATAATTGAATAAACGTTTAGAAATCATTATTACATAATAAATAAATAGGAATTGATGTGTCATCCACTATAAACCCTAGAAATCTAGTGCCCCATGGGTAAACAACCTCAAACACGAAATACGACCCTAGATTCCCCACAGGTTCATGGGAGAGGAAGAAACCAAAAGATAAAGGGAGATGTGGAAGAATGGGATGAAAACAACAAGGAAAGAGTTTCTTTCTAAAAGAAATCTACATGGAATTGGGATTGAGAATATTAAAACCAATAAAATAAGGTTTAAGAGTCACCCATGGATAAACCAAATCCCAAATTTAATTAGAATAAGTTAAATTTGGTTCTTACCCCTTTAAAATCATTAATGGTATAAATGAAAATTCATGTTTTACCAAGTCAAATAGTTGTGATCAATTTGATTCCCATTCATAAATGACCCTAGGGATTTACCACCACACAATATTCACTATGCACCTCATAATTATGAGAATAATCATCATCCATATGAAAATTTCTAACAGATATGTTGTGACAAGAATCAAATGCCTAGGGAGAGCATTCTAGTTAATCAACGCCTCTTTGAGTATTCATTTTTTCTATACACTAACCAATAATGTGTTCCCATATCATAATTTTTATCTACAAAAGAGTTAAATAAGATTTTATATTAAATGTAATATTCTTTTAGAAACTGAATCATTAGTTCTTAGACCAGAGATGTGTCATCACCAAAATGATTATTTATTGTGATTCATTTTCCAGTAATATAGTCAACTAGTCAAAATACTAGAAAAAATATCATAAAAATGCAATGAAATGATGGCCTTGTGATCAGAACCAAATGAAAAAACTAAGGCAAAAATAAAACAAGTTTCTGGATACGTCTATGTGGCTAGAAGAAGATGGATGGAGTAATTGACAATAATCCATTGAAGTCAATAAATCTACTATCTAGTAAAATCTAGCCATCCTGTAATTTATGGATGGTGTTTGGAATAATGAAATGAAAAACGTGAGACTATCAATAATGTTAACATGTTTCAATTCTACTAAAAATACTACAATCCCCTGCACACTGCCCCCACCCCCCCCCCCCCCCAACCCGCACAACCCCTGCCCCTGCCTTCCTTTACACAGTACCCCCAACCCTCTTCACCCCCATTTCCCCTTTCACCCCATTTCCAAAAACCTTCACCTACATTTCCCCATTCCCCCTTCATCCCCATGCCCACAAACATTACATCGTTCAACCCTCAACCCCCCCCCCCCCCGCCAACATTCACCCACATTTCCCCCACCTTCACACCCCCACCCTACCCCAAACTTCTCCCCCACCTGCACCACCCCCCCCCCACCTGTACCCAATTACATTATATAATTAATTCGCCCATGTACTTTTCTATATTACCTCACCCAAATAACTCACATAAGAAATTTTCAAATACCAAAAAGCTGTGAATATTTCTCTAATAGAACTTGAGAACAAATGATGTGTGCTAACTAAAATTTATTTTTAATCGCTAGCACACACAATCAATAAATCATAGGTCATTTGTAAAAAAAATAAGGGAGGTCCCTCTACAATGTATTTAAATGTTATACATGGAAGAGTAATGTGTGGATATAATGTGTAAAAAATATACACACCACTTGTGATAAACACAATCATAAGAAACAAGTGGAACCATCACATGCTAAAGAGAAATATTATTATCTTAAAAAATGTTGAACACCGTCAACAGAACTTTTTCCACTAGATTAAATCATCCTTGTAAAAAAATATCAAATCTTAAAGTTGATTAAAATTTTTGACTCTCATTTTAGAAAATAATGATTACTTTAAGGAGGGTGGAATACCCAAATTACATGAAGGAAAAGTTCACGTGAAATCCACTATAATTTTTTCAAAAACCCTAAACTTGTGTTCACAACAACCATACACTCACCACATGTGTGCCAAAATGTTTAATACCAGCTAACCATGATAGATTTAATTTCATAATATTATATACAAATAACAACATTGACCATTTTTCCTCAATCATTCATCACCTCACATTCCCTCTTCCAAGATGCATAACAAATACAATATGGTAATAAGTATGCTTGTTAGTAGATATTTTGATAGAGAAAGATGGTTGAGAAATGGATCTATTCCCAAAAAATCCCTTACTTGTAACCCCCAAATGTCTAGAACCCATCATTATTTCATTGCTTTTATATTTCCTGATCTGAATATCATTCCACTGTGTGAATTTTTGTTATTCTTTTTCATTATTATTATAAGTAATATGATTCATTACTTTTACTAGCAAGGAATATTCATTTATCTCATCTAGATAAATATTTTTAACTGTTTATATCTAAACTGAATATATTTTTAAACCCCCAACCCCCCCTAGACACACAAAAACCCAGACCCCCTTACCCCTTCCCAAACCGATCCCCCAAGCAACAACACCCCCCACCCCCACCCCCACCCCCCACAAATCACATCATTCCCCACAACACCCATCCCCCCTAGTAGTAGCCACCTGCACCTTCCCACCCCTACCCCCACATCCTAAAGCACCCCCACACACACACACAGCCAGACCTCATCACAACCCCCACCCTCAACACTCCCCACAGACCCCACCCCTGAAGCATCCCCCACACCCAGACCCCCATTCCCTCATCCGAACCCCCACCCTCCCCTACCCCAATCCCATCCCATTGAAGTTGCCACCAGACCCAGAACCCCTTCCCTCAATCCAACCCCCACCCACCCCTCCCCCTCACACCTCCACCAAGACCCCTCATATAATTACCCACCAATTATAATTGTCATGAGAGTACTATAAGTCATTCCTAGGCCTTGAGCGGCATTCCCAAGACACCCAAGACTGACAATAAATGTTGGCGGGTTTCGAATACATGTGGGGGGTGATTTACCCTTTAAAAAATAAACCAATAAACCATCAAACCAAATATTCACTATATAATGTATGACCTTGTGAAATACAACTAAACAACTTCATATATCCCAAAACCACATCAAAGAATTCAACATCGGAATAACAACAAATCATTAATGTACAGAGCAGATAAAAGACACAAGACTCTCAAAATATCAAAGGACTCCATTCTCCATAGTCTCCAAGATTCAAAATCTCCCAACTACCCAAACATCACAAAGTAGTGCTAAAAACATGGGAAACGATTCCTTTAACCCTGTCCAAGAAGATAGAATCTACAAAAGCACCAAAGTTCCAAAGCAGGGGTGAGTATGAAACTCAGTAACTTTTCACCAATCACGTCCCTACTCATGCCATTAGAATCAAATTGTTAGCCACATTAATATAAAATAGATTATATAAAACTAATTTCCCAAAACATTTTATAACCAAATATATACTAATTCAAATAACATTTTTCAACCAACTGAAAAGAAAATCCAAATGAAATAAATTTCCAAAAAAAGTTATTTTTCAATAAATATAAATAATCAATTATATAAAACCATGTCACAATATGCCCTTTTTTCATACCCATACATTCCCCAAACCCATGCAACCAACCCTACATGCAACCTGGAAGAAGGGGAAACCCTCTCCCTTATCCATCCAAACAATGACTAGGGAGACTTATTACCCTTATCTGACCCAAATGCACCTGAATTTATAATGGGGGAGAGCCTTATCCCTTCTCTATGCCAACACTTTGGAGGGAGTCCCCTAATCCTTATTCATCCTGAATGCAATATGAATGTTTGACAGGGGAGATCCCTATCTCTTATCCATCCCATCATTGATGGGGGAGACCCCTAACCCTTATCTGTCCCGAATGTAATATGAATGTATGAAAGGGTAGAGTCATATCACTTATCCATCCAAACACAGATGGGGGAGTCCCCTAAGACTTATCTGTCCTCAATGCAATATGAATGTGCATAATTGTTATGCCATTACACAAATGCAAATAACCAACGTGTCATCCCTTCAAATAAATCTCTTTTTTTGAAAACAAATTCCATAAAAGTCATTTCAATACCAATCCATTTAAATAAAACATTTTTTTTATTAAAAACCCATTTTATATCTAAACATTTAACAATTACAACAAATAAATTATTTGAAATCATTATTTTAAATTCAAGAATCTAAATAAATTTTCCCAATAAATATCCATGATTTCACAATTTCACTAAAACCCTAAATCATCACTAAATAAGATTTATTCTATGCTTTTCACAATCAATTCCATTCAAATAAACAAATTTAAAACTAAGATAATCAATTATTGCAAGAGGAGTTTAGAGTAAGGCCTCTTACTTTTAGGGTTCCAACGAAATCGACCTACAAGCAATTGCACCACAAATCTGGTTAATGGACAACCAAGACCGCTCTAGATCCTCTTTCCTAACATCCACAAGCCTTAAAATCTACAACCAAGGCAACCCAAACACTTGATCTACATGCAATAGAGGTTGATCTAGAAAAACTAGTGAGATGGAAGATAAGACATAGAGAAAACCAGAGAGAGACCTAGAGGAGAGACTTAACTAAGAGAAACCACCTACAAACCACCTTGAAACTCCTTCAAATCGCTTCCATAATGTGTGAAAGATCCCCTCCAACCCTTGAGAACTAAAATTCATGAATGAAGCTCGAGTGGGAGAATACTTGTAGTGAATTGAGGCTCCCTGAGGGAGCCCAAACTAAAAAAACTCTATCTTTAAGTGGCAGTATGGTTAGTCCACATAGTTTGGAAAACCGCATGCTAACCATTCTCACGCCACTATCTAGAGAGAAAGGGACCACATGGATTCCTTGTACGGTTTGGAAAACATTGAGCAGGTCGTGAGATACCCACGGTCTCGAGTTTATAGGTATGCACAGTTTTATTGCACGGTTTGGAAAACCGTGAACAGGCCGTGCGAAGCCCAATGTCTCCCCAAGCACAGTTTCCTGGAGAATGCACATCGTTTTCCCTAACCGTGCTCAAACCGTGTTACCTTAGGAAAGCCTTAAAAATTATTCAATACCATTCCAAACTCATCCAACCTCTTCCTAACTCCTCCCAAGCACTATAAACACATATATATTCCTAAAAAATGCTACACATCTCAAACCGGGGTACTATTTTCTCCCCACCTTTAGTCTTTCTATCCTCAGAAAGAAGAAAACTGTCACTCAACTAAAAGAGTATCGGCCACCGGTCATTCACTTCCTTCTCACACCCCCAGGTCTCTTCCTAAATCTTGCCATGCCACAATAAAACCCAGAGTAGAAAGATTATTTTCCCTCACAAGACTTTCTCTTGCCTATCCATAATCTGCACTAGGATATGTATCAATGATGTATCTAGCTCTATGTCAAAGTTATTCTATCTGATCTCATCATCATGATCAGGTGGAAACTTTTTCAACTGAGATACATCGAACACATTATGCACCAAACTGAACCATGGTGGTAATGATAGTTGATATGATACGTTTCCAAACTGTTCACGTATCTCGAAAAGGCCAATGTATCTAGGATATAACATTCCTAACATCCTGAAACGACAATGTCCAAGCCTTAAAGAAATCCTCAAGAAGAAATTATCATTCACATCGAACAAAATCTGTCTTTTACAGTGATATGTATAATATTTATGATGACTCTGAGCCGTCTCCATCATCATTATGATCAACTAGATATTCTCTATTATTTTCTGGACAAGGCTTGGTCCATCAAGTGAAGTTTCACCTATTTCCACCCAGCATTGTGTAGAAAGGTAAGGACGACCATAGAGTTATTCAAAAAGAGCCATATGTATCGAGGCCTAATAGAAATTATAGTATAATAACTCTACCGAGGGTATATGATCCTTTCATGAGCCACCAAAATCAATTTCACCAGCCAGAAACATGTCTTCCATCGTTTGTATCATTTGATAGGATTGTCCATCCCATTGAGGATGATACATTGTCCCCATAATCAACTGATTTTAAATAGCATGATCTATGGATTTCAATAAATGAGACGTGAACCTCATATATATGTCCATGTCTATTGAAACTGGTACCCCATACCTCTTTAATACTTCACAGATATCAATTTTTGACAGATCCTCTACCGTATGAGTTTCACAAATTGGGATGAAATGGGCCGACATGGTAAGACGGTCCAGTATCACCCAAATGAAATCTTGTTTCTGAACTGTTATTGGATTACTGGTAACCAAATCCATTCATATCTGATCCCATTACAACATTGGGAAGGGAAATGATTATAACTTACCAGCAGATCTCTGATGCTCTGCTTAACCATGCTGACTTGTTAAGCATCATGAGACGAATATGGACACCTTCATTTTCAAGTTTCCCCACTAAAAATATTCATTCAATGCCTTATACATTTTTTTGTACCTGGATGTACAACCCATATCAAATGGTGGTAAGAATGAAGGATTTGTTCCTAAAAATCCATAGGTTCAACTATCTAATCCCTATAGAAAAAAATTGAACTCTCATCATGTTTCCATCCCTCAATGATCTCTACACCATTGAGTTCTGAAGTCATGAACATACATTCTCCATCATATATTTGTGTCTCATGGACCACATTTAACAAATTAGTAATAAGAGTGGTGAAACATTAAACCAAAAAATCACCATGTTCTTCACATTTGACATGCATGTTGGCTAGGACCAAAATCATCTACAATTCATAAGAAAACTCTTTTTCCAACTAAGAATATAACATTCTACTTAATGAATCTGTCACTGAATTCCATTTTCATGGTGTATACATCAAGTCAATGTGAAACATCTGGAGGTACTCCTTCAATATCATTTTTCTAAAATTAAAATCTTGCTATGAGAAAATTTATTTCTAGATTTTTTGGTCTATAAACGCGGGGAATTTCTCACTAAATAAATAGAGTCTCCATGTTTTCAAGGCATAAGCGACTACACCTATGTCTGAATCGAGTGTTGGGTAGTTCTTCTCATGCACCCTCAACTACCATGAACCATAAGCAATCATAGTGTCTACTTTCATGATAACACTACCCAACCATGATCCCGAAGCATCATAGTAGAAAACATTCCCCAATCATGAATCGGGAAAAAAAGATAGGAGGTGATATATACCAAAACATCATCTCCTGTAAAGAATTTTTTTATTTCTATGTCCATTGGAAGGGAGCATAATTTTTTGTCCGAGCTGTCATTGGAGAAGATAGTCATGAGAGATCACCCAAAAGGGGTCTAAAGTAACATGTTAGACCAAGGAGACATTGTATTTTGGAGACATTATTTAGTGGTAGACAAAAAATAACAACATCTATCTTTTCAGGATCAACATAAACACCTTTTTCAGAAAAGACATGTCCAATAAAATGTAATTATTTTATCCAAAAATAACACTTTGATAGTTTTTTATACAAATGGTGACCTTTCATGGTTTGTAACATTGTGTCCAAATTCTCATCATGGTAAGACCTTGTCTTTGAATACACCAAGATGTCATCCACAAAAACCACAACAAAAGAATTCAGATATCAGTGAAATATCTAATTCATCAGAGCCACCAAGTTCGCATGTGCATTCATTAGACCCAAAGGCATGAAAACATAATCATATTTCCCATTTCACTTCTGAATGATGACTTCAAAATATCCTCCTTTCAAACTCAAAATTGGTGATATCTTGATCGTAAGTAAATCATGGAGAACCACTGTGCTCCCCATGATCAAATAGATCATCAATTCATGGGTGTGTATATCTATTAATTATCACAACTTGGTTAAACATATGATAATCAGCACAAAACCAAAGTGTTCTATATGTTTTCTTCACGAACTAAACATGTGCTACCCACGAAGATGTACATAGACGAATGAAACCCTTGCATTCCAGTTCCTCCTTCCGAACATTAAATTTTCATAACTATTTTGGTTCCATCCTATAAGAAGGAAGGGAAATTGGACTTGTCCCCGAAAAGAGATCTATCATAAACTCCACTTCCCTTAGTGGTAGAAACCCTTATAATTTCTTGGGAAGTCATTTGGAAATTGATCCATGACTACTGGAAAACTATTTTCCTTGACATATTACATTGATTCCAAAGAAAAACCTCAATCTAAGATGATATTGTTCCAATAGTTGGTGCCAAAAAAAATGTTTCACCAATCGTTTCACTCCTCTCCCCTCAAAAGATATTTCCTATGCCATCCTCGGTCACAAAACTGACCATTTGGGAATTTAAATTGATATGGTCCATAAATGTCACCATCCAATCCATTCCCGGGATTATTTCATATGCATCCATCTCAATCACTATGAAATCCCAAATCAGTTCAATGTCTTCCACAAATAAACAACACGCTCAACATAGGAAGGCTTGACACTCTCTTTGGCCTAGAGTAGTTTGCATATACAAAATAGAATGCATAATTTCTACGTTTAAATACTAAAGATCAATGATGCAAGAAGAATTAAAATAATAGTAAGCACACTTATCAAACAAAGCATTCATCAAAAAATAAATTAAAATAATTTCACCTCACACTCTGGATATTCCTGATTGATCATCCACTACAACTTGATCAGATCCAAGTAGATGCATGATTTTCATGATCTTCTATATATTATCCTTCTAAAACATCCTTTTCAGAGGAGTGTCACAAACACCCAACCTTAGAGCATTATGGAAATACTACTAATGATTCTCCATCTTCTTTTAGTTATGAATATCTCAAGGTTGTGCCTTACAATCCTACTTGATGTAGCTCGTATAGCCAAACTGGAAACATCTCTGCTTATAGTTGGGTCTCCTGGGATGTTTTAACAATCTTGTTGTATGATTTTGATGTGTTATATATCTTTGAGAATAGGTTTCCCACTTCCTCCTCATCTTAGAAATAATGTTATCAGATCCTCTAGTGAAGATAATTATACATCCTCTACTCAAATTTTCAGTAGTGATAGATATCGTAAACAAGGTATCTGGTTGAATCCTTAACTCAATGGTTTGAAAATCCTAAGTGATTCTTTGGACTCGTTGTTGGTTAACATGTGGCTCAGGTGTAACCACATTCTCACTACCATCTTTCGACAGGTTTCTACAAGGATTATTTGTCTCCATTTCTAAACCTACAACAACCTTCGTCCATATCACTATCTAGAAACTAATGGCTAAGAATTTCAAATGTTATCACATCATATATCACAACATTGTTTTCAAAATGTCCTTTTCCATGGTTCAAACATTTTTGAAAATGTTCAACATGATTTTTGAAAATCAACCCATTTTCAAAATACACTAAATATCTTCTTTTCAAAATCTTCTACTTGAAAACAATTTTAGCTTTTTAAAAAAAATTCACACCTTGCACAAAATCATAAATAATTCCTTACAATTAGATATGAAGTCCTAGTGAGAAGTAATCCCTATACAATTAATTCCATTCTCATATCATTGGCTAAACCCATGACAATGAGACTTCAAACATTATACAAATTTATAAAAAACACATATGTACCCAACACTATGGTAACATGATGTTCAACAAACATGGGTTAGCTAAGTCCTTTTATGATATACATTTCATGTTCCTACAATCCTATATCTGCCTATGATTCCCACACTTGAAATAGATGAAAGGGATTTCTAACTCCAAGACAAAGAACATAGATAACCATTTGTACCACCAATGATGGACAAATCTGATACCATTTGTAATGACCCACAAATTTTCATTATCATGAGAGCACAATGAGTCATCACTAGGCCTTAAGGGACATCCCCATGTTTCCAAATGATGAAAATGAATGCCAATGGGTTTCAAAATCAAGTGGGGGACGATTTACCCTTTAAATAATAAACCAATAAACCGACCAACCCAAAATTCACTATATGATATATGAACTTGTGATAGACTACTCAACAACTTCATGTATCCCAAAACGACATCAAAGTTAGCAACAATAGAAGAAAAACCATGTATCAATGTAAAAATATGTTAAATGGAAGAAGACTATTAAAATATCATAGGACAATATGCTCAAAAAGATCCAAGCTCCAAAATCTCAAATCAACCCAAGCATCTTGAATTAGTGCTGAAAAAATTAGAATTGTTACCTCATCCCATGTCCCATATGATAGCATATGAAAACGCCTCAAAGATCCAAATCATGGGTGAGTATAAAAGTCAGTTGGTTTTCCATAATGATTTCACTACTCACGCCACTAAGATAGAAATGTTAGCCACATTTATATAAAACAATTTCTATAAAACAATTTTCCAAAATAGTTTATAACAAAATATAAAGAATTTCAAAAAATAGTTGGCAAAAAATGAGAGATAAACCGAATTAAACCAATTTCTAGCAAGTTATTTTTGCAGAAAAATAACTAATCATTTCATTAAAACCATTCCACAATATAAATTTTTTGTCATACCAAAACATTCCACTAAAACATGCACCAAACCATGCATGCTACCTGGAAGAAAGGGAAAACCCTAACCCTTATCCACCCTCATAATGAGGGGGGAATCTTCATACCCTTATCCGACACAAATGCACATGAATGTTTGACGGAGGAGATCCCTATTCCTTAAACATCCCAACACTTATGCGGCAGACCCCTAATCCTTATCTATCCCAAATGCAATATAAATGTTTGACAGGGTTGAGCCTTATCCATTATCTGTCCCAAAAATGATGGGGGAGACCCCTAACCCTTTTCTGTCCTGAATGAAATATTAATTTTTGATGGGGGATAGACTTATCACTTATTAATCCCAAAACTAATGGGGGAGACCCCTAACACTTATCTATCTCGAATGCAATACGAATGTGCAAAACATTATTCAATTACACCAATTCCAAAAACCAACATGTCATCCTTTTCAACAAATCTCCATTTTTATTGAAACCCACTTCTATTAAAGTTATTTAAATACCAAAACATTTCAATAAAACAACCTTTTTATTGAAAACATTTTTTTTCATCAAAAAATTTAAAAATTCCAGAAAATCAATAATTTAAAATTATCATTTTAAATTCTTGAAGATAAATCACATTGCACCAAATATCACCAATATCTCACAATTTCACTAAAATTTTAAATCATCACTAAAGAAGAGTTATTCCATGATTTTCACAATCATTTCCATTAAAATAAACCAATTTGAAACTAAGTCAATCAATTCTTGAAAGTGGATTTTAAACTGAATCCTCCTACCTCTATTGTTCCGGTGAAATTGACCCATAAGCAACCACACCCCAAATCTAACAAATGCACCACCGAAACCATAATAGATCCCCTTTACTAACATCAACAAGCCTTAAAATCAACACCCACGACAACCCAAACACTAGATCTACATGATTCATATATAGATATAGAAAACCTATAGAGAGGGAAGATAATACCTAGATAAAACCAATGAGAGAACCATATGAGAGCCTTACTCAGGAAAAACACCTTCAAACCACCATTAACCCCCTTAAAATCACTTCCAAAATGAGTGGAAGATACTCTACAGCCTTTGAGAATAAAAAATCCCAGGTGAGGATTGAGTGGGAAATGATTTAGAGTGAAATGAGGCACCCCCAAGGGAGTATGAACATAAAAACCCCATATTTAAGTGGACGTATAGTTAGTCCGCATAGTTTGACGAACTGCGAGCTAACCGTGTGCACGCCACTATATCGAGACCAAGGGCTCACACGGTTTACTCGCACGGTTTGGAAAACCAGGTATAGGCCATCCGATTC
The DNA here is from genome assembly GCA_963277665.1 of Viscum album. NCBI lineage: Eukaryota > Viridiplantae > Streptophyta > Magnoliopsida > Santalales > Viscaceae > Viscum > Viscum album. Next base: position 817,503,767 of record OY728141.1, on the reverse strand, counting down.
CCACTGTCTCAAGATCAAAGATCTTCTGGGTTGCCTTGAACGGTTTGGAAAAACATGCGCAGTCCCTCCAAATCCCACTATCTTTCCCTACATGATTTCCTGGAGAACCCACACAATTTTCTCTAACTGTGATCAAACTTTGTGCCCTTAGGAAATCATCCAACTTATTCAAAACCATTAAAACTATCTAATGATATTCCCAACTCATCCTAAGCACTTCAAACATATAAAAGGGAATAAAAAGGCTACATACCTCAAACCAAGGAACTACACCTCCCCACAGCTACCTGAAGAATCCCCCAACACCCCCCAAACCTAGACCCCATGCCCCCATCCCAACCTCCACCATCCCCTTCCACCCCCCATATTCATACCCACACCCCATTCCTCCATCACAACCCCCAACAGTACCCCCCCCCCCAACACCCCAACACTCGGACACCCTGCCCCCATCCCAACCCCCACCCACCCCTGCCCCAACCTCCACCAACCCCCCCCCCCCATAGAACCATACCCCAACCACCACACCCCTAAAACAGCTCCCACTACCCCTACCACCCCATGGAGCTTCCCCTCTGCCCCTTCCCACCACCACCATCAGCAACAACATCCCCCCACCCTCTATCGAGGATGGTGTTTCACAATGGGAATTGGATGAGTTGTTTGATTGTATCCAGTGCCATCTATAATTTCATATAATTTATTTAAAAAAATTCCACTAATTGTTTTTCCGAAAATCATGTATATTTATTTCAATTATAAGTGGATATATCCAAAAACATCTAGAGTGTTAATAATTTATTGAGTGAACAGTTTGAGTGGTTTACAAATTGTCTTTCATTTTATCTAGTGAGAGGTCCATTTAGAAATATTTGGGACTTTTCCACTCTTTGAATATGAAATTTTTTCTTTTCTCAAATTTACTCAAGGATGTGACCAATCATACTCATGTGTTTTTATGTCATGATATATAGTTAGTGGTTGAGGGATCTATAATTGACAATCATATCATAATAATAGTGAAATTATCCATGATCTAATTAAATAAATGTAATACAAAAAATTGATTCACAAAAATAAGAAACTAATGTTATATATATACTCCAATCTAACTAAATATGGCCTAATACAAATTAAATAGAACTAATTGAACCCTACTAGAACTGAGTAAACACAAATTATACTAAACCAATTCAAATAAAAAAGAAATGACGTTACCTAAACCAAATAATTATGAAAGCAAAAAAATTCAAAAAACCATGTATTTTCCCTCTAGATTACATGATCCATAGAATCCAAAACCAGACACGTAAAATTTATTTCCTAATAAATATCAATTTCTTAATAAAGATAATAATAAAAATTTAAAACATGATCCTTAAAAAATTTATATATAAAATTTATAATATTATGATTTCACAACTACACCCCCCTCCACCCCCTTCCCCCCACACAACCCTTCCTCCACACACACCCTCACCTCCACTGCACCACCACCCATGTCCCCATACACCCCACCCCTACCCCTACCCCCGACCCCCACTACACCCCCTTCCCCAACACCACCCTCACCGCCACTACAACCCCCCACCCCCACTTCCCCATACACCGGCCTACCCCTCCCCACCCTTCTATGTATTCTATTATTTTTTTCTTGTATAAAATTTCTCAATCACGTAATCAGACATAAATAAAATCACCTCTTTAGTTTTTATCCATAGGTCAATAGAACTCCTCTAGTTTGAGTTATTAATTTATGAATAATTTTCAATTTTTATAGATATTGTTAATAATTTATTAAAAATTATTAATCCTTAAATAATTCTTTTATATTTTTACTAAATAGTTATAATCTAGGGGAGATCCTTGCCCATTTAAATCAGCCAATTTGAGATTTGTGTGCAAAAAAAATTAACTATTAGAATACCAGATTGGTGTTCCCAAATAATCTTGTAGACATTGAGTTAAATCATGGTCTAATCCAAAGATTTATTATTTTTCATTGTTTGTTAAGTGAAGACCCCAACAAGAACAAGATGTAATTTGGCACCGTATTTATTTCCTTTAAAAATGAGAGAAATTTCATAAACTCGAATAAAATGATAGTAATTACCATTCCATCAATAGGTATAATAATTTAATTTACTTAAAAAATATAATTTGGAGAGTTAAAATGATATTATGATCCCTAGAGAGACATTATATTGAAGTTATTATCTTATTCAAGGATCACATAGTAAAAATTTGAGATATATAGCATAAGGAATGATTATAGAGAGGCACTTTAGGGGTATTAAGACTTGTTCAAGAAGTTTACTACTACTCATCAACATCAAACAAACATATATGATCCTAATTTGTTAAACATATTAGAACAAGGACTTATGAACCGTGATAGAAACGTTCATGATTTGTCAACAGGTGGATCTCTCATGGAAAATTATTTAATAGGGTCCCTGAATTTGATTGACAGGGTCTCATAGAAATCTCAATATTTTAATACATGGACAAATTCAAAAATTGTGAATGCGGTAAAAAGTTTTAACTCCGAATTACATGAGCCTATTGTTAAAGGACCAGCCTCTTCTGCGAGAAAATAATTACATTGAAAAGTGAAAGAAGGTGAACTACACCACCATTGGTCTCTCAGTTGTGTATTTTCATAATAGTAATTAATATATTTTTCTTTAAAATGTATAACACGGGGTTATGTGAAACATTTAACTAAAGATAATTCTTAACAATGAACAACCAGTGATTCAAGGCCTATTTAATAGTCAGATATGGAAATGGAAGGAAATATAACTCCAAGTAACCTTTAAAATACATTTTATAATAGATTTATCATCCCCAAAACTTCTAGTAGGTAATAAAAAATTATAAACATTCAACAGGATAACAATATTTTTATAAAATTCAATATCCATCCATGAAGGACTTGTATAGACAGAAGGAGTACCAAGGTAATCAATAATCTACATTGAAAACCCCTAGTTCTGTGATTAATGAGTTAAAAATTAAATGTGAAGAAATCCTTATTATTATAAACACATTGATAAATCATGGTTCATGTAAACACTAATCTTAACTAATTTTCAACCAAAAGATTTATTTCTATAAGAATTTGTAGGGAATTATAGGGTAGTGTGGATTATCCTCAAGATGAAATACTAGAGAATAAAAACCCAATGGAAAATGAATAAGACCCTATAGAGAAACAATCATGTAGGCATCTATCAAATCATGGCTTCAGAACATACATGTTTTATATAACTCATCATAATCGTGTTGGATTTTTAAGGTGTGAAAATGAGTTTATATATAAACAATTTGATAAATCAACATTCAATTTATTAAATTCCACAAACATTTATTATAATAAAACACTACAAAATATCATGATATGTCATATATCCATCTGTATGAAAAATAGGATTACATTAACGAAATTAATTATAATCAATGAGAACTATATATTTATGAAATTTTATTTTAGAACTCGCTATTTTCCATTCATACATCATAAAATTATATCATCAGAACTTATAATTTATAGAATTTTTATATTTAAGCAATATATGAGAATCAAAGACAATAAAAATTAGACAACAAATCAATGAAATAATACCTAAGGAAATAAGTGAAAATAAATAATCCATATCCAAGATAAATATGAAAATTAAGAAGGATATAAATCGACACAAATAAATCTAACCCAATGGATAATAAAGATGCATTGGATCTGAAATAAAAGAAACCCATATTCATTGAAAAAATTAGAGGGCTGGTGAGGAATTGGAACCATCCTTTTTCATATGTATGCATCTATATACTAAAGAATATAATATTTAATGGAAACCCCAATAGCATAAATTGAATATATATTTTTGGATATAGGTAACCAACCCTAAAACACTTTATAATAGGCCACTCAAAAGCTGTGAGTTATGGGAAACCCACTTTTGTTATGTAAACGGCTACCTGGAATATGTTAATACTGGAATTACATTTTCTAGTGGTGAGTTGATGATGAGGGTGGCTCAAAGGTTGAGGTGGAGGTGGATCCGCATCAGAACCATGTTAGAAGAAAATGATCACATGGGGGTAGGGTTGTCACATCATCAGAGGGGGATTTTCCAGAGAATGGGTGGTTGCTTCATCAAAGGAGGATTATCCGGAGGTTTTTTCCTCATCAGAAGAAGTTAGTATGAGGTATGGTGACAACATCAAGTGAGGAGGTTCTTTGAATCATGGATTGGAATGACTATAGTGGGAAAAAGTGGGGGTGGAATCATGATTATTATTTTATTGGTGGTGTAGCAACACATTAAATTTATAACACATAACAATATTTTAGGGCATAACCACAACTGTTAATTAACTGTGTCTAAATAACTATGGTTATAAAAAACAATTCTAGTAGTGGAACCATGCAATGGGGATGAAAAAATGACATTGAGAAATGGTTTTAAATCCTGGTGTGGATATTTTCTAGAGATATTCCATACTGCAAAACATGTTTTAATGTTACTTTTCTATTTAAAGTTGTAAATGGTTTGGGAAATTTTTTATATTTAGTTGTAATTTGGATGGCATGTTTGTTTATGTTAATTGTTTTATATAATTATTTTTATCTTTTATATCCTAGTGGAGTGTATATGGAAGCCATTAGGGAAATAATAATGAGTTTTATACTCACCCCTACTTTAGAAAATTAGTGATTTTACATATAGTATATTCAGAAGAATGGGAAAAGGTAAAGTATCATATATATATATAGCACCACCTTATGATACAGGGGAAATTTGGTGATGTCAGAGCATAGATCATGTGGAGCATGGATTCCTTTTGTTTTCTTAGAGTATCATGTGGGTTTCTTCCACTTTTTACATTGATAGTAACATTTTATTCTTCTATAGTACATATTAGAGTGGATTTGTTATAAAGATAATTGTAATTTTTTATTTCTTTTATTCATTCTTCAAACAAGGATTAGTTAAATTATATTTGTTTGGATTAATGGTTTTATTGACTAATGGGTAAATCATCCTCCAAATTCATTTGATGTCCATATGCTTTAATTGCTAACCTCTTTCATCTTAGTAATGATTTCTAAGGCCTGGTAACAATTTATTGTATTATAAATCTAATGAGAATAAGTGGGTATTTACAATGTTGAATTTATTGAACCTGTGATTAAAAATATGGAGACTTAAGTAATATTTTTTAAAGCCTATTTTTATTCATCTAAAATAAATAATATTTTCCATTATTTTAGAAATAAAATTTAAAAATGGATTTTACATTTTATATAAAATTTTCTATATTATTTGATGCAGTTTATTTCAGTTTTATGAATAAATGTATGGATACTAAGAATAATGTTCATTACCATGATAGTCACGAAAGACTTATTTTCAATGATTTGTTTTATTAATTTTGTTTAATTTTTATATAAATAAATTAAATGAATATTTTTTTTAATTTATTTAATTTTTTATGATTTCCCCTCATATATAAAAATATATCACGAGTAATTTAATTTTTAATTTATTTTATAAATAATAATAATATAACTTATTGTTGAAAACAACATTTCAATTACAAGTTCTATTTCTATATATTAAATGTTATAATTTAAAACATAAGATTATATTATTTATAGATTTATTTTTATTACTAGGATATTAAATATTTCATCTACATATTAAAATTTTATAATATGTTTTATCAGATATTTTTAATAAATTATAACTTATTTTTCAATAAAATTGTTACCAATGTAAAAAAACAAAGTTGTAAAATGTAAAACTGTTATAATAATAAACATTTGTCATGTTTAAAAGAGGAATTAAAATTTATGATAAATGAGTTATTAACCATTTTTCATTAAAAAATCAGTATTCCCCGCATTTAGAGGCATTGAACCATTAATAATATCAAATCAACTTTGAAAGATTATGGTTATTTATTTATATGACATTTCCATCATTTCTAAAATTATATAACAACCACAAAATTTTGCCACTGATTCTAATGAATGATCTTAAAAAATATTACCTAATCTAAAATAAACCCTCAATATACATTTTATATACAATAGTCTTTCCGGAATACTAATCAATGGATAGATATGTTTTTACCCAAGGGAGAACAGGCAAACGGAGATGTAATTCTCTCAAATAAGCTCTTTTATTTGTTTTTAACTTTAAAAAATTTAAATAAATACTAATAATTATAAAATGATAAAAATTTAATTAAAAATGTAATTAAATTTAATTATAATAATTTAATATAACATTTCAACATTCCATAAAACCATTCTAAAATTTAATATGTCATGATGAATTTTTTTGAACTATTGCGTGCATGACATACTTGCTTTATTTTTCATCACCACATTTTGTGGATGGTTCTAAAGTTTAATTTAAATATTTAAATTTATAATTATTACATTTTTAATATTATTTTATTATAAACCATTCCCTATCCTCTTCTCAATCTATGGAAAATCATTGTTTCTCTTGGGCTTCCAAGTGGAATACTTCCACCAAAATATTTATATATATTATTTTTCAATCATATGTATTATTATTTAACTAACTACATTAAAAATTATTTTGAAAATTTAAATAAACTACATAATTTTATTATCAATCATTAATAATAATATTATTCTAAATGAATCAATCACATTACCACACCCACCCATAGATTATAGTATCACCATTTGTGGGGTTGTTTAACCAAAAAATTGATTGATGCTATGAATTTATATAATTGTTATATAAGGAAACAAATGTTCTCATTTAATTATAAAATAATAATTGAATAATTTTCCATAGATAGTTTTGAAATTTAAATGGTAATATCATAGAAATTATTATGATAACAGCCATCATTCATAAAAGTTTTTGAAGGAAGCCCGTAACCAACTAATTCATCACAAATCTTGATCAAAATACATATGATTTGGAATTGGAACATTATACATCCTTATAATTAATCTATAATAGTAACAATAACTATCTTATAATTGAGAAACATGATTTAATCTTTAATAACTGATATCTCCATTTTTAATATATTACTAAACTAATAATCAATGTTAATAAAATTTGATGATGAGAGAGATAAACTAAATAATATATTTTCATTAAATTTAAAAAATTATTTTCAGGAAATGTTACAAATAGTAATACGGTTCTTGAATATGTTGTTGATATTTTTTGATAATTTATAGGATATTTACACAAATTCAAGGAATGGTAAGGGGTCTCATTCCTCTAATTCCGTTCTTTAATAATTAAGACATATCCACCACTTTTTACATTTTCAGAGTGTATATTATAACCATGATTAAATTTTTACAATTATTTTAATTATAATAAACTATATTCTCTATAAAAATAATGATTTATATTTCAATGGATTTTTGTTCAAGGGTTACCTAATTTACATGGTTTCATTTCAATTTCTTTTTCAATTTGAAATGGTAATCCTTCTGGGGAATTTGAGTGTACAATTTATTTATTAATTTTTTCATGTTAATATAATTAATTCTTTATTTCATAATGATATTTCTAAATGAATATGATTTTACTTTCAAAATGTTTCTTATTTTAACATTTTCAGCAGAGTTGTTACCAATATGATGTGACATTTTACAGAATGGGAATGTAATGTTTTTTCAAATCATTTTTGGTAATAATTTATTATCCCATATACTTTTCTAAATATATTTATAAAACAATATTTTCAAATTTTAATACTTCTACAATGAAAATTTTATTCCATTTTTTTAAAATATTTCTTAAAAGTGATAATAACATAATGTGTATTTCATAATTTTTTATCCATGATTTTTTAATTGTATATTTTTTTTCACATATATATATACATCATTATATGTTCCATATATTGCAGTAATGTATTTATACATATCTTACCATCATATGTTTTTCATTAGATGTCTTATGCAATTTTCTACTAATGTTATCATGAAGTCCATCTATTTTCCTTGGGTAAATTATGTAGTGATGTTTGAATGAGTGTTTTATAAGATCATGTAACACCCATATGTATTTTTTTGTTAAATTATGGATGGGGCCAATACATTTTCATAATACATTAAGTGATGTTTTATATATCATTATATACTTAGAAAGGGTTTGTGGAGACTCAATTCAAAAAATGGAAACATGTAATTGAATTTTAGTCTACTAATGAATACTATTAGGGATGCCTAATCCATCAAGGATAATATATAGTGACCCATAATCCACTAAGAGAAATTAATTTTTCTGCTCGATCAACTATATTTTTATTCCAATACTTATGTTATTTTTTCTGAAATCATTTTTTCAACATACTCATGTTATGAGGGATCGTGTGTTTTTATCCATGATTTACCCTGCATGTTTTCCTAATGATATGTTCATGTATCAAGATTATGTTATCATATCCGCATAATTATATTATTCAATATTATTATAATAGTTGTTCATCTCTTATTAATCCATACTAAACAACTAAGCTCACCCATTTATTATGATTATATTCCATTGGTTATGATGATGAGAATTATGCATGAATTTTTTTGAATGGGTTTTAGATTTGAATAATAATGGGGAAGTGTTAATTACTATTGTTTATGAATTTGTTTGTATAACCAATATATCATTACCCTAAAACATTGATTATTAGTATTAGGTGATGATTTTTTAGATGAATTCATTTTTAATGTAAAAATATATATTAATCGTGTTTTTCATGATCAAACAGTCATATATATCTAGAAAGGATAACTCTCTAATGGGATATTTATACATCTCAAACCATTATAAATCCCCCTTGTATGTTTCTATTAGACATTAATATAATTATAGATATTAAGGTTAATTAAGGATCTACTCACATTACCATTTCATAAATTGAATTATATGACTGTATTTGGAAACCATGATATCAATTAATTTAAGATCCTTGAGAAAAATATTACATGATAAAAAAGCATGGAAATAAAATGGTTTCTAGTAAACATAAAAGGTATATTTTAATTAAATTTAAATTGATATGTATGAAATTATGAGTATTATTACAACAGAAATTTATAATTTATATTATCAACTTATTTTGAATTTATCCCATGATAGTATGAAAATTTTACAATTTCAATTTATATTATATAATTCCTAGAAAAAAAATCAGATTATAAGAAGTTGTTTATAGATATCTAGAAACTAATAAAAGGTAGAAATAAATATTATTCTTATGATATAAATATAGAAATTTTATATGGAGGGTTCATAAATTATAGATAATATTTTTGGATGCATGGAGGTGGATATAAAAACCCAAGAAACTAAATTACCAAAATTATAAGAAGGAAATACTAATAATTATTTTTATGGGATCCCTATACTAGAGTAAATTAAAACTATTTAAGAACACTACTCAGTGAAAATTATGAATCATGAAATTCATATGTTACAATTTAATGTTTGTTGGATTAGGAAAGGTCCTAATAAAATTTTACTTTTATCTCTATGCAAATAATAAATAAAATGAAAAAACATCTTACTGAGTTTTAGAATGGTCTAATTATCCCTTCAAAAAGGCATGATCTAGCCAATCATATTTTTACATAATATGATTAACTATTTAATCCAATTGACATATGTCCACATAGCATGAAACAATTTTGAAAATTATCATTTTATATGGGAAAGTGAAAAATTATATCACTAGAACAACCACATGATTTTGGATAAATAAAGGTGTTCTAACCAAAATTCTGGATCTTCCATATGATTGAATGGATTCACCAATCATTTAATTTATTAATTCTAGTATAGATTCCACTAAGATAAGAATTTTTTTCACATTCATCCAAAAATAAATTTCACACAACTGGAAAAATTTCAAAGTTTCTACCATTGATCCATAATATGGAAAAAAATTGACACATTCACATTAGGCTAGTATATTTTTTTAACTCAGTCGACTATATTATAGGAAAATTAATTTCTAGTAAACAACTTATAATTAATAACAAGATTGTCTCACTCAACTAATATACATTCATCAATGGCAATAATACTCATGGATACATTATTATAGACTATGATTATTGGAAACTACTTAAATAAAAAATTAATGATGAATAAAGTTTCATCAAGATTGATGTTAATAAGATTTTTGAAATCATCAGTTTATATTCCATTTTATGTGTTCTATTAATTTTTTTATTCAATTATACCTTAATTAGATTAGTGAAATTATTTTTCACAATTATAAATGTATTCATTTTTGTAAATAGTTCCCCTAAAGGTTATTTCACATGCTATAGATGGGTGAGATTTGGATAACCCTTTTTAGAAATTATATTTATAAATATATTAGTATATTTTAGGTAGATAAAACACAATGATGGGGGATGATTCCAAATAGACACAAATCCTAGTCCTAATAGTAATCACAAAATAAGGTGACTTTCTTTATATAGATGTTATTTTAGTCCTCTTACATTGTGTTCGATTGAATATCTAGTATGTAATAGATATTTTTATGAATTAATAGAAGGTTTGACAATAAAAATTTATATTAATTAAATAAAATTCTATTTTTTTAATATCTTCTCTATTTCATGAGAAATGATTATTTTCTGCAACCTCAGCATAGTGGAAGGTAATTTTATTTTAATATTAGTAGGTGTATTGATATTTTAGTGCATAAATTTGGTGAAACAATTCAATTAAGATTTTGTTTATGTTGAAGTAAATATTTGAACATATGGTGTAAAATTTGTATATGTAAAACAGATTATATAACTAGTTTGATCCAGTTTAATTGGTTGTTGTTGTTATGAAGAAATTTGTATATTTAATTACTCAAAATTTATTTTTCATGACTGACATATCTAGGAATATAGATATCATTGACTATAATTATTTGATAGATCAAAGATAACATATGTTGATATAATGATTTAATCATGATTAATTTCTTTAAGATCATTTTCTCTCAATATATTTCATGAAACCATGATTGTATTCCTTATAAATTTTGTTGTTGATAAATTCCCCAATGTTAATCCCCACCTAAATAATGATATTACCTAAGAAATTTGAATATAATGAATAAACTATTTCATTAGGTTAGATAAAGAAGAATACAATTTAAATCGATGGGATGATATTCACATTTTTTAAAGAAGTTAGAAATTCCCTTCTAACTAGTAAAATGAATTACTCATTCAAAATGGAAATCCCAATATATAACATTCTAGGTAAATAAAGAATATTAAATTTTCATATTTATTTATATTTTTTATTTAAATATTAATTTTACATTAAGGGTAATTATATGTCTGCTAGTGTGCTTAACACCCCACATTGGGTTTCATTGAAAACTTACGTTTCACACAAATTTGAGTAATACTGAAAAATATTATAAAAATATTATTATAATTAATTACAGTTAACCACCAGACATTATATTGGTGGTAATGAACATAACTATATATAAGATTACTAAAAATGATATTTGAATATTTTTAATTTTATCTAATATGTTTTAGAGGCTAAAGTTAAGAATGAATTTGGTTTTAAGCATGAAAAACTCTAATATTTTTATAAATTAGTTTTACCACCAATTTATAGAGAACCAAATTTAAATGCAGTTTTTTTTACTTGTATATACTCAATTTTAAATTAAAATATTATTTTTTAGACTCATAAAATCAAAATTTACTTGGGGTAAAATTTTAGTTATTTTAAAATAAAGTTTATTTTTTGAGGAGTAGTGAAAAAATAATTCATTTTAATTCAAAACTACATTATACACTAATTTAGATATACGATTAGACTGTAATTTTAATTATTTTTATTGTTTTATTATATTATATTTCTATCATTTAATCTAATTTTTTTCATTTAATGTAATTTCACATTTAAATTGGAAATATACACATGTTAATCTTTTGGTAGTTTTTTACATTTTAAAAACATGTTTTTTGGTGTTGACAATAGAAATTATTTTTAAATTAATATATGCAACATATGTGTTTTGAATTTAGAATAATGGATTCCATATTTGGAATAAAGAGGTCTAAATTTTGTAAATAGGAAGATTTAATTTTTAGACATAATGAATAATAAGTTGAGTAAATAATTTATTTACCATAGTTAAAGGGTAAATCTTGTAAATAAGGATAAAAAATAATAGTATAATAATATTAAATTATCATAACAAGTGTCCTAACCATATTTAATTATAAATTAATGACCATTTTCATCCTTGGGTTGATTAGGGGATCTCATGGAGCCATTTTTAATTTAAAAAGACATTTTATAAAAATTAATTTTATGTTAAGGAAAATGTAACATGAACATATATGTTTTTCAAAAAGAATTATTATATGAGGTTATTTAGTATATACTTTGAAAAATATTTTTTTTTCAAATGAAAAAATATTTCCTATATCATGGTATTTTATATATAATTTTTAGACATCAAATACAATAATATATATACGACATAATGATGATTTAGTGATAACCTTTTTAATGAATGTTTTAAATAAATGAAATTATAAATATTAAACTAAATTTATTTTGAATCATTATAGGCCATACAAGAATTTTATGGATAATAATGACTTGTTATCTTTGAATTGATGTAGTTTTTTCTAATGAAAAATGTCTTTATTGATTTTATTAAAATTATGGAAATGAATATCTTATAAATTGACATAAATGAGTTTTTAAAAAGAATATTATTTTATTTAATGATAAAATAAGCCTAAAATTCAATGATTCTGAAAAATGACAAATAAGATGTAAAAAATGTCATTAGAGGTCCATATTTGGACTATTTATAATTTATAGTAAATATAATAACCATATAGTATGAATATACAAGAGGACATGGTAAAAGATAAATTAGTTAACTAAGGGATAAATCTAAAAGATAAGTTTGATATTATGCCCTAAAATTGTCTAATCCCATTGAAGGAGAGGATTTAGAAAAATAATCACCTATTATCGAATTAAATGAGATAATTACCTTTTAAAATCTAAATTAAATTAATAATAAACTAATATTTTCAATACTTCCTAAAGAGCCCATCACCCCCCCTTATAAATGGAAATCTATTCTAACCGATTACATACATCTCTCAAGCCCCTTGAAACATCCAACCTCATCTTACATAATCTCCCAAGACCCTATATTACAACTAGAAGAATTAAATTGGGTAGAAAGAAATTAAATAATGCCTTTTGGTGCAATCAAAAGGGAGTTATCTGTTTTAAAGGCAATGTCTTCCCTCTAGTTATTTTCCTTTATTTTACTTCTACAACCCCATAAACTCACTTTATTAAATTTTATTAAATGTTATATTTAATAAACTAGTATGTTTTTATGATAATTATTATAACTACCCTTATATACACCTCCTACTAATTGATATGAACTTACTATTTCTGTGGATGGTGAACTACTGCCTCACGAAACGACCATAGTTCAATTATCACCTACATCCTCTTATGGTGGCCATTATGATATGACTATATTTATATGTCATATATATATTATATTTATATTGTCTCAATGATTATATATTTTTCATTTACATCATACAATTATAGTTTATGTAATGTGTAAATACGATAATTTCATCTGAGGAAGTGTGGACTACCGTCCCATCAAAGTGATATGAATCATTCATGACATATGTGGAACATATTAAGGATAGAGTTAATGAAATTATATATGATATTATATTGGAAATATAATATTCCTATTTATTATTACGATTTAATTAAATTAAATATGAAATTGAAATGAAACTAGATTTCATGAGTACATACGTCTTACAGTATCCATGAACAATTCGTTTCATTTCATACCTCCCAATTTTATGTATTATTAAAAATATAAAAATATACATACATGATATATATTATATATAATATATATAAATAATAAATATCATTCTGGAGATAATTTAATCTTGACCACATGGACAGCTTGTAATTATAAGAATTTCAATTTGGATCAGGTACCAGACATTGACAAAATTTCAGATATGAAGTCAAATATTTAACTAATTGATATAGGATGGTAATAAGTGATATTAATGGAATAATAATATCTAAAAAGGATATGAAGAAAGTATATATTTAGTTATGTTTATTATTCATGAACAACAAGGAACATACTTTATGAGTCAGACCCAAGGTAAGAGAAGTTCTTAACAAAAATTTGATTCATTTGGTTAATCATATACTTCATTATTATATCGTGGTATGATTATGTGATAAATTAATTTTGATATCTTATCTTATAAATATTATTTATTTTTGGGTATTTATATTAAATACACATAATTTATCTATCATATTAACAAAATGATCTTTATAGGGGACTTTGTCTTAATCTCTTTTCATTGAGACCTATTTTGATTTATACACAACATTATTTTATTTGGTGTATGATGACCTATGATATTTGGAATCCTTATCAATATTTAATTTTTTATAAGGAAATATAAATATTTTATACCCTTTTTATATATTTTTTTATTGAAAATGGTATTGGTAATTGAATGATTATGTCAATATATTGAAATTTTATAATGTGATTGAAATGCAGAAATGTTATCCTTCCGTTATGCATGATCATGTGTTATGATTATGTTATGTATTTTGGGAATTCTTAACATATACATATTGTTCCATTATAGTAATATGGTAAATGATCCTATGATAGCTCTCCAATACTTTGGTTCACGTGATGGAGTTAAATGTTAATGTTTCTCCTAAAAGATTTAGGGAATACACTATAATGGGTAATCCAAATGTACCTTCCTATGTGGTTTTTATAGCTATAATTAAAGTATGTTATGAATAACAATTGTTACCTTTATGATTTATGATTTATATGTTTTATTCATAAATATTATGATTTCATGAGGTATGTTAAAGAGCTTAGGTTTTGTATGTATTTATGGAATAATGTTTTCTTTCTTTATTTTATAACCCTTTCAGAGTTTTTTTTTCAGCTCATCACATGTTTTTGAAATGTTTATTCATTAGGTATAAGGATGGTTAAGAGAAACGGAGTGTTCTAGAAGATTTATATCATGAAAATAAGTCTAGTTTTCTTTTAAGAGTTATTATTTAATGAAAAAAATGGATACTGAGTAGAAGTGTCAACTTTGAAATATTTGAGATATAAGGTAATAGTTATGTCCTAATAATCTAAAACTCTAAACATGAAAAAAAGTGTCAATTTGAATGATTAAAATAATTATATACTATTTAATGTTTAAGCCTTGGGCGTTATAGTTGGTATCAAAGGCCGGACTAGATATCTTTAGAGGTTAGGTTGTTATTTGAGAATAATTGACATAACCATAATGCTTTGAATATTAGAAAGAGTGATAGTTATTTCAGATAAAATTAACGAGATTAAGATAAAATGAATAAGTATATAATTTTTTTTACCCTTCTCATAAGATATTATATGATTATTTTACTAATATACTCACTCTATCCTTTTTTGTTATAGTAAATGGCTTGATTTAGCAGCCACCAATGCAACAATAGATGTGATGAATGCTGTGATGGTCTTCCGAATACGAAACCAGATGAAAATGTTGCTTCAATGAAAACACTTTTGTTAATTCTCTAAAAACTATCTAGAGTGATGATTTAATACCTGAACCTCTTTGATTTTGATAAGGCACCATTTATGAAAGGAATTAATCCCAAAGGGAGTTCATGTAATAAACATTAATGGTATGTATATTAAACAACATATGAGTTAAGGATGTGGAATGAAAAACCTAGGAAAATGCTTCAATTGGATGGGAATATATTTTAGATGTGGTATTAAATGACATAAATCAAGAACATGCCATGGAAAAATGAATCATCAAGTTTTCTCCAGTAAAGGGAATGTTGTTATTTCTGAATGATAAATTGAATGTTTTAAATGTGGAGTTCATGGTCATTATTCAAATAGATGTCCTACAAAGAAGGATCATGAATGTGATCAGCATGATGATACAAATATTTGATTACAAATTCCTTATTTAATTCCAATTATAGATGAGTAAATAGAAAATGATCTATGGAAGGTATGGATTATTTCTTATCTCATGTTTTCAAATTAATGAAATATTTGGACAATATGCATGATTTGTTTTTAGGAAATAGGTATAACAGAATGGGATGGAAAAATTTGGATAAAGGATCAGTAAGAATGTATGATAATTATGAGGTATAATTTTAGAAATTGAAGAGTTATGTTGGATATATAGAAGATGATATGTATTAATGTATTTACAATAGGTTTACTATGGAAGAATTTTTTTACACTGTTTAAACCTAAATATTGATATGTGAAATTTTTATTCAAGGATTAATTATCTCTTATTTTTTAGATATAGTCATTAAGAACCATTTGGGTTTATATTATCCATGAATTTGGTAAAATAATAGGTTATTACTTGTTGGTATGAAAAGGAGAAAAATAAGATAATATTTTGGTTATAATATGTTATGGTTATTTTTGAAGAATTTATCACGTTTTTGAAAATTTTATAAAAATATATTATTTTTTAAAATGGAAAACACAAAAACTATTTGACAACCAATCGCGTTAGACAAAGCTGCGGTAATTGATCCAACAACCAAGGTGAAATTAGTATTTATCGACTACCACTGCCTACATGAAGTCCCTGATTTGTATGACTTATCCCTTTTAGTCAAATTATTTTATTGATGAGGAATAAGTTGATTTGGTATCTTATGTTTCATCAAATGGATATCCTTTGTTTAGAAAAATGACTTTGTGATTAAATGATAATGTTAATTATGGATGACGTTAGCTATTTTGGGAACACTATTTGCCTAATGAAAAGAGAATACTATGGGATTCCATTTGTGGAGTAATGGTAGAGTTTTATATTGTAAGAATCAATTTTTTTATTATGGAAAATAGTTTTTTTATTTATGGAAATGATTAACCTCTAATTTAAAATATCTAATTATGTTAGTTACATTTCAATATGAGACATTAAGAGTATAAGATGTTATTTGGAGATAAATGTTAATATTTATGTGGAGAACTATGTGATCAAATACTTATTAATTTTGGAGTTAAATATTGGGTTTTATTAACTTGAATAATTTTAAGTGCAATTGTATATTTAATTTTCTTTGTTGAACTATGGTTACAGTTTGTCGAATTTTTGAGAATAAGGGTAAAATTTCATTTTTATAATGTATTATCATTTTTTTGGGATTATCAGCTCTCGTAAAAACCATATTGATTTTGGTTAATGTATAAAGATAAGGGAAATATAAACATCATCTTTTTTGGATAATTTAACTCTTTATAAGTTGATTATAGGGCTTCAGGTGTGACCAATTCATCCTAAATACTCATCATTTGGAGAAACGATGAGTTTTTTGTAGAAAAATATTAACGGATGAAACTATACTTGAAAAGTAACTATATTTCCTTATGTCCCTATTCAATCACATATATAGAATATCCAACATTATTAAGTGAAACATAAATAAAAAACATTATCTGTTTACTTTTTCTACAAAAAAACCAATGACCATTTAACCCTTCACATTTTTCTAGCTTTCTTGTTCTTATCATTCTCTTGATCATGTTCTCAATCACTCCCCATCAGATCATAACACATAAATTTTTTCCATATCTATGTTTTTATGGAATCCTAGTATGGGTTATCATGGTTACCTTTTTTACTCCCCTTTCATTATTTTAAAGTAATAGTTTTATTGACACTTGTTTTGATGTGCGACTTTTAATGATGTTTCTTATCCCAATTTTAAATTTGCGAGGATGCAATTCACAAAGGGGGTGAGGATTTAACACTCCAGGTAAACAAAGAATATGAATTTTTTTATTAATATCTTCAAGTAAATAATAATGTTCCTATAAATGGGATTCTATCTCTGATAGATAACTCACCACAAAAAAATGGGTTTCTTTGAAATCTTTAGTTGCTGACAACTTTGAGTTATATAGAAAAATATTATTATATTATTATTAGTTTAAATAGTAGTTATCTCCTTGACATTGAATTGTGAAGAATATAAAAAAACAAACTATAATATGATTAAAAATATTTATTTTATGTTTTTACTTTTATCCAAAAAGTTTTAGAAGCATAAAATAATAAAGAATCTGATTTTAAGCATGATATACTCTTATAGTTTTAAAAAGTCTATTACTGCAATTTGTTAGAGAACCCTTTTTTAAATTTTGTTTTTTTCACTATTATATGATCCATTTTACAAATTAAACTTCATATTTAAAATATGGACATCAAAAATTACATTGGGTAAAAAATTATTTTTTGAATAAAGGTTATTTTTTTATGAATATTGAAAAATACTGCATTTTAATTCCAAACTACATTTTGATCTAGTTCATTTATATGATTATACTATCTAGTTAATTTTTTTAAAAGTGAAATTATATTTTTTTATCATTTAATCTTATTATGGTCATTCAATGTAATATCACATTCAAATTGGACATAGACACATGTAAATATTTTATAAGTCTTAACTTCTTAAAAGCTCATTTTTCAATTTTGACAACGTTAATTAATTTTAAATTATGTTCTAAAACATATTTGTTTTGAAATATGGAAAATGGATTCCATATTTGGAATCATTAGGTCTAATGTTTTCAAATATTTATCTTTTATTTTTATAAATTATGAATAGTGAGTTCAGTAAATATTCTATTTACCTTGGTTATAATATAAATATCATAAATAAGGGTAAAAAAATATTATAAAAAAAATTCAATTACCATAACAGGTGTCCTAACACAATTGGATGTCAAATTTCCGATCATGATCATCCATAGGTCTATTTTGAGACATCATGTATCCACTTGTATGTGAAAATGATATTTTTGAAAATTAATTTAATGTTAAGAAAATTGTTACACAAACATATATATTTTAGTAAAACATTTCCTATATGGGGTTATATAAGAAATGTCTTTGATTATAAATAGTCATTATAATGATAAAAATATTTCCTAAATCATGGTATTCTGTTTATAAATTTTAGAAATCAAATATATAAATTTAATTATGATAGAATGGTGATGTAGTAATTACTTTTTCAATTAATGTTTTAAATAAATGAGATTATAATTGTTATAATAAAATAATTTTGAAATTTTTGATTCCATACAAGAATTTTATGGATAATATGGAATTTTTTTATTTGAATTAATAAAGGGTTTTTGAATGAATAATGTTGTTATTGATTTTTTTAAAAGACATAATATGAATAGTTTATAAATTGACATATATGTGTTTTTAAATATATTAATATTTTATGAAATGATAAAAATAAAAAAAAATCTAAGAATCATCTGACTGACATAAATGATATTAAAATATTAATTAATTATCAATTATTGTTTGGGTAGCATTTTATATTAAAAAAGTTAACCATAGAGTATGAATATATTAAAGGATATGGTAAAAGTTAAATAAGTTAACAAACGATAATGCTAAAATATAAAGTTTTATATATGGAGTAAAATTGACTAAAAGTCATTGTATGAGGGGATTTAGAAGAATCCTCACATTATATTATAATTAAATGAGTTTGTGACCTTTTTAAACAGAAATTATGTTTACAGTAAAATAATATTTTCAAACATTCCTAAAAATTCTACCCCTTATAAAAGGCCATAAACACTAACCCATAAATCACCCCTATCTTTCCCCTTGATTCATCCAAATAACCTCTATTCAACCTTGAAGACATAATTTGGGGAGATTTAAATTCAATAATTCCTTTTTGTTTAAAATAAATTAATTTACCCTATTTCAAGGTAACATCTTCTCTCAAGTTATTTTCTTTTATTTTTCTTATACAACCCCATAAAATATCTTTATTCCATTATTTTATAACAAAAACAGTATTGTAATTATACTAGGATGTTTTTATAAAAATTATTAGAACTAAACATAAAAAAAACCATAATCTAATGGATAAAAACATATTGTTTATGTAGACGACAAACTACTCCTCACGAAATAATGATTGGTCAATTATCTCCTACAGCTAATCATGGAGGCCATTATGATAGAACTGTATTTAAATTTTATATAAATTATATATATATTTCTTTAATGCTTCTCTAGTTTTCATTTATAAGATACAATAAGGGTTTATAAAATGGGTAAATATGATAATTTGTTTTTCTGGAAGTGTCGACGACAACCCCCTCAATGGGATATGAATCGTTAGTTCCAAACATGGTGATAATGAAATTATATATGATATTACAGTGTAATTAAAATATATAAATGTATCATTAAGTTTTCAATCCATTAAATATGAAATGGAAATGAAAGTAGTGTTCATGCGTACGTATGGCTTACCCTCTCCATGAATGGTGCATTTCATTTTTTCTCCCGAAATGATATGTAGTATTATATATAAATACATACATACATATATATATATATACTGATATATATATTATATATGATATCAAAATCATGAATATCATTCTAGATACAATGGAATTATGTCCACATTAGCAATTTTTAATTATAAGTAGTTTATTTTTTACTCATGTACTGAACATCAACAAAATGTCAGATATGAACACAATTAAATATCTAATTGATGTAGAAAGGTAATAAGTTATATAAAAGGAATAATACACTATAAAAAGGATCTAAATAATGTATCGTTTAACTTAATTTTATTATTCATGAATTACAGGGAACATACATGACGATTCAGACTCAAGGTAAGGAAACTTATTAAACCAATTTCTATTTATTGGGGTAACCTTCTCCCTCTTGATTATATCGTTCTATGATTATGTAAGAAATGAATTTTTTTATCTTATCTAGTACATATACTAAATTTTTTTATTTATATTTAATACACCTAACTGATATATTTGATTAAGAGTATGCTCTCTGTAAGGTACTTCATCTCATTCTCCTTTCATTTATGCCTATTTTAATTTATACACGACTTGATGTTATAATAGGTATAAACCCCGTTGAATTTTATTTTCATTCAATGTGATTTTTTTTCTAAAAAATGTTTTACTAAAGAAAAAAAAAATAATGTATACTTTTTACTTACACAGTGACAATGACCACTTCGCCGCCGCAAGCATTATTTGATATTGGGCTTCCGTAATAATCCCTAATTTTTTTAAAATGAAAATAAATAAAATATAATATTTTTATATATTTTGGTATCGAAAATGTTTTTGAGAATGGATTTATTATGTACATGTATTGAAATTTTATATTGTGATTGCAATGTTGAAATGTTCTCTTTCCATTATGGTTGTTCATTTGTTATTATTATGTTGTGGTTCTTACAATTATTTACGTATAAAGGTGGTTCTAAGATAAGACTAGGGAGGGTGAGCCTAATATATCTCTACAATGCATTGGGTAATTTGACAGAGGTACACTTTAATTATTCTTCTAACAGATTATAGAAATATACTATGATTATTATTCCAAACGTAACTCCATATGTTGTTGTAATCACTACAATATAAGTTTGTTATGGATGACACAATTTACCATTATGATTTATGATTTATATATGTTATTCATAAATCATTCTATTTCATGAGGTATGTTAAAGAACATAAGTATTTTATGTATTTATGGAATACGATTTTCATTCATTATTTTATAACACATTCTGAGATTTTTAGGCACATCCCATGTTTCTAAAATGTTTTTAATAGGGTAAAAGGATGAGTAGGAGAAAGGAAGAATTCAAGAAGATTTATATCGTGAAAAAAATTCTTATTTTCTATTAAGATTTTTTTTTGAAAAAATGGATACAGGTTAGAAGTGTCTACTTTATAATATTTGAAATATAATTTAATAGTTATTTCCTAATTCTTTAAAACTATAATCTCGATAATATCCTCAAAGTGAATTATTAAAATAAATCAAGATTATGTAATTTTTAAGGTTGGTGTCATATACAATATGACATAGTACTAGTTATATATATATCCATTTATAAAACAATCTATAACCAATATTTTATATACAATCATCAAAGTAAGGATTCAAATTTATTAATTATTCAATATATATAACATTTATTAGTTTTATAATTCAATTTTCTATAGGTATAATATGGAAGATAATAATTTTTTATAATTTTTTCCAATCTTGAATACTCACTACAAAGACACCTATAATGCATTTGAGAACCCTCTAATATAAAAAACTACTCCAGAGGGTGTTTTTAAATCCTGTATCATTTAAGGACACTCCAGGGAGGTGTGACAGTTCTTCCTAGTGTTTCCTGAGAGATCATGTGGTTTTTATCTCAATTGTGTAGATTTATAGAGAATTATATTGAAAAATATTGGAGGAATATGAGAATTGAGCAAATATTAATAGTAATTGATCTTTCTTATTAGTATGTTTGGTTTAATTTTACTTAGTATAAAGATTTTGGATTAGTTATAATTTTACTTTGATTCATTATCACATGGTGATTTTCTGGTGACATACACAATGTCTATATACTCGACCCTAAAATGTAATATTCTAGCATATTATATTTCAAATATAGAAAATGGTTTTTTGAAAGTGATCTTAGTGATACAATGGTCTATGAATCCTAGTAATATTTAGTGGTGATGTCCCCTTGTTTTATTTGGGACAAAGCAGTAATGACCATAAATCAATATATTAAAATTTTAAATTTGAATATATATAATGATATTAAATGATTTAATATATATGACAATAAAATAAATCATACTATCATAAATTCAAAACTTAATATGATTATATTATGACATTTTAATATAATAATATAACTTAATGTAAAGTAATAATATTTGTATATTTCATGCTTTAAAATGTATTTTTAAGAATGTATTTTAATTCACTTTAAGAAATTTTATCTAATAAAATAATATTTTATAAATATAATATAAAAAATTTAATATTTTAATTCATCTTGTGAAGATGATCTTTGATTTAATTTTTTTCTTGATTTATAAGAAACACTTATTTTTTAGCTGAATAATTTAAAATTAATAATATTTTTTGTACTATTTTATTTATAAAATGAATGTTATTAATACCATTTTTATTATAAGAAATAATTTTTTAAATTTTTTAAAAATTATTAATAATACTACTTTGAATCATAAAGCCCACAATTAACATTTTTGGAAATTTAGGAAATATTTTAAGGAAAATATTTTCAAATGGTTTCTTTTAATAAAATTATTACATATTGGTGTCTGATATTCAAATTAATTTAAGGTTATTTAAATATTTGACAAATAATATTGAAAATTAAAATATTACTATAAAAATATGATCGATAATTTTATCGTTAACATAAATCTTAGCCATAATTTTTTTTTTCAAGAAACGAGTTTTCTACACATAATGTTATCTAATACTGAATTTGATATACTTCTATCATAAATATATTATTTTATAAATTGATATAATGGGTTAAAATAATTCGAATAAAGTTATGAAAAAAAATTAATTTTTTTTCTTAAAATTAATTACCGTTTCTGAGAGTGGTGTTATTCGGTTGTGTTTAATATAATGTAAAAGTTGTTTAACATAATGTAATTGGTTAAAAAAATAAAAAAATTATGTTTTATATTTAATTATTGATATATTATAATCTTATTATCACTTACCACACACTTATATGCCATTTTTTGGAACATTTTTTTTGGAATAATGGAGTGATATTATTATGAAATAATGAGTTTTTACAAAAGTTCTCTAATATTAACATATAAAAAGAGATTAACTACTCCCAATTTTTACACCCATTCCAAACACATAGATAACCCAAAATCCTTCCCTTTGATTTATTAAAAACATTCCCCTTTCCACTGAATCATTGACCTTTATAAAATTCCATTATATGAAGTCTTATGCAGTAACCTAATGGAGAAACCCCAAGGTAAACATAATACTCTCAAGCCTACTTTTTTAATTTATTTTGTTCTTCCACACCCATTAAGATTCTTAAATACATGAAGGTATGATAATTAAACAAATTTTAATATTCATAAATGTTGTTATAATAATTTAATTTCAACTTTAAACTTTCCTATAAAATCAACGTGAAAAATAAAAACATCGCCACGTGGGTGTGTGGACTACTGCCTCCAAGAATTACATGCTTTTTTCACTGGACCACCTCACATGGATAAAAATAAAAATTTATAAATCATTTAAATATGATATTTTTAGAATTATTAATAATTTATAATGATAATATTTGAAAATATATATGTAATTAATATTATGACCTATTATACTAACAATAAATGCCCTAAATGAACATATAAAGTGGTCATTCTTAATTTTTTTGTTTTTGGGATAAAATTTGAAACCATATCAGTATTCATCTAATGTAATATTATTGCATGTAATAATAAAAAATTCCTGTTATTGAGAAATTATTTTATAACACATTTACCATTGTTGAAAAATCAAAATTGGTATAATTAAATTTTCCAAAAAACCATATGTAACTGATGTAAATGGAATCATTTTTAACATGTACAAAAGGTAATTAATGCACCCATTAAAATTAAATATTTGGGAAAATATTTTTGGGTACATATTTAATTATATATGTTAAATATATGAATACTACATTAATTTTTTGATTCATAATGCTAAAATGATCTTATGATTGATTTTATGGATTTTTCAAAAACAATGAATTTTTAATATAATAGTGTAAAATATCAGTTTTTACTCCTACTGTATATTTTCTTAAATGAAAGTTAAAAGACCATTTTAGATAAAAAATATGATTTTTATAATTCAAAAATATTAATATAAAATTAATATTTTGATATATAAATTTCTTGTATATTATTTTTTGAAAATTTAGCAAATGTTTTAATGAAAATTTATTTTCGTCTATTCATTTTAATAAAATTTTAACATGGTTAAATTTGGGGTTTTACATAATTTGATGTTAAATAAATATTACATTAATACTAATAATTATATTTTTGGTAAATTTAATATATTTAATCAATAATTTTATTCTAAATATAAAGCATATGCTTAAAATACACTCTTTTTCAAAAACATTGTATTTACATGTTATATGAACAATGAAAATTATTATTTCTATAACTCATTGACAAATTATTTTAAAATTTTAATAATATATTTAAAATAAAAATTTACCAATTATTTTTTATTTTGAAAATATATTTAGGAAATTATATTTTGTTTCCTAGGCTGAATGAGTAGTTAACAAGATAAGTCTATGTATTGGTAATGTGGTTTATCATGTGAAATTTTTTTTAACATATGAAAAAAATGTTTGAAATTTGATTTTTGAGGAAGGATCAACGCTATATATCACCACACATCATTATTAGTAATTTTTTGAGTCCTTTTCCTCGAATAATGTCCGGATATTACAGAGACATAATGTGTTTTTGGAAATGAATCCTTTTGTAAACTTATAAAAGTATAAAAAATATTCACAAATTATATACTAATTCCAAATGTTTTTATCTCTAAAACACATAAAAATTATCCATAAATACCATTCCAATTCCATTGAAGGCTTGTTCTGATTAAACAACCATGTTATGGTGTCATGAGCTATTCCACAAGGGAGCCCAACCAAAATAAATATAATACCCTCAGCCTAACTTTTCAATGTTATTTTATTCTTCTACACCCCTCATGTGCACTCTACAAAATAATTTATATTAAAAAATCATTTTTATTATCAGACTAATAAAATAACTACATAGTGACTAATTCTTTTTAAATTGAGATAGTTTAAACCTCCACAAGATACCTCTATGATGTTTTCATAAAACAACCTCTAAATTGCATCGACATCCAACACATGGAAGCTTCATAAAATTAGCAGTGGTTTTTGGAATGGTTTGTGATAAACATATTTAGTGGCAGTTTTGGGGGTTTTATAAGTTCTTCCATGGGAAAATGGTTAATATATTTAGTGACTATTTTCCTTATCATAAAAAAATTGGCTTTTTTCATTAAAATCCCCATTAAAAACACCAAAACCCATGTTAAACAATAACATACATTAAATTGGAGGTTTTTTTTACCAATTTCAATAAGATAGTATCAACCTATAATGGCATCTTTAATTGTCACTAAATATGGTCGATTTCATTAGAGATAGTTTATACATCTGCAAAATGTTGATCTTGAATTAAAAAAATGTTGATTTTACAACCCTAGTACCAGTGCCCAAAACAAACCACATGCATAGAAATTTATAATAGAATAAAAATATTCAAAAATTTCATAAAGAAGTCCCATACCAAACAATGAAAGACCTAAATGAAGTCCCCTAAATAATGGTGTTGGATCTCTCTTATATATAGGCTCATTCATTGTTCTCAAACACATTGTGGCCTATCTCCAAAAGCATTGAAATCCACCCTAAAATAACATAATGTTCACCTCCACACTTTTGGTATACCTAAATTTGGATCCCTATCATCCTCCAGTTATTATTCTCCCCTATTGTAATGGAACATGGGAAAAATATCCATGTATACGATCAGGGGAACACACCTCCATTGATTTCTTGTGAGAAGGGATCATTCCCATGTTTCAAATGTAGTCAATGGTCCACCCAAAATCTAAGGGGCCCATTCTTGAATGACATGACTGTGGGTCTTGTGTATCCAACATGAATAAAATGAATCATATAAAGAACATAATAGTTAGTTCAAAATACTAATATAGACATCCTTTTATAAATTAAATGAAAATATTAAATATATCTATCATCTATATGGATCATATATTACTTGATACTCGACCAACTTCATACTCAACCAATTCTAAACTCACTACCTTACTAAATTATAAATCCAAATAAAATTACAATGAAATAATCAAGCATTGAAGATCATAAAATTTGATGGTCATGAAAATACTAGGATATTACTATGTGCCACACATGATATATAAAGAGACCATTTGATTTCATATTTAATCAACATATCAAAACAACCACAAATAAATATTTGATAAGGAACACTGCATTTCCCCTTCGACACCCCCATCTCTACTTCCTGATACTAGCATCATCAATAAAAATATATTGAAAATTAAATAATGTTGTATATTTATATTTAAATATAAAACAAATAAATAATTTCTACCTGAATGATTTTGAATTTTTGTGATTAACCAGCCCACCATCCATCATTGATGCAATATCACCAGGGATAGAACTGATTGACTTCTGATCTAAATTAACTAATTCTTTCTACAAGGTGAATATCAAAGTCCCATATTATTGAATTGTTTTTTTGATAGAAACAAAATCTCTGAGAGCCTCTTGAAAAAACCAAACGAAGGTGTAGCTTCAATCTTGTATGGAATTATTATGTTCTGAAATGGTATGGGACTCAAGCCCATCATGTTCACTCAAGAAGGTTGCTCATTCCCATGCACTTTACCAACTGGGTCATCCTGGGAGACATAGTAGGATGTTTTAGGATTTTCATCCAAAATTTATTTAATTTTTATCTATAAATTCAATATCAGTGAAATTATAAGCAATACTTATTATCATAGTGAAGACTAATAATATTTTATTATAATGAGAAATGAAATAATTCCCCAACATCATTGGAAGGATCATTAACAAAACTCCAGTAATATTTTTTTGAACATCCAACCACACATCTATTTGGGATGCTAGTTTCCCTAAACTCTGTTGCTGTATAGAACATTGTTAAATAAATAATTTATTATTTTAAACATATATCATTGATTTATAAATATTTAAACTAACAAATATATAACTACTGTGGATTGGAATGTGGAAATATTATTTTACCTCATAGGGTGAGGGATGATTTTCCGAGCTCAACTTGATGCATTCTTCCATAAAATATCCTAAAATAAATAAAATGTAATTTAATAGTAATGTATGCAATGTCACTTTAGTTTTATATACATGTATAAGTTTAAAATGATATTTATATATTAATATATATTTAAATACCATGTTCTTCTCATCACGATGTCTGTCAATAAAATAATTCCATTTCTCTCTATATACCCCATTAGTTACCTTGTCATACATATATTGGGAATTTAATGATGTATCATTGACATCAATCCATTATATTGATTTAACGTCTTTCCATTTTTTTCCCATATTTTTCAATGTCCACATTCTATCAATCACATCAGTAACCGTATAGTAGAACAACATTTTTACATAGAAATTCCTTATGAGAATAATTTGTAATTGTGATGGGTCATTTACAATGGGGTCTCGTTGCAAATGATCTGTTATGGAAAATGGGGTCATAAATACATTTTTGTGATGGTTTGTCAAAAAATAGTATTTGCAATCTGAAATTCTCTGGTCGGGTATATTTTCATTGAGTTTTTTAGAAAACATTTACAACAGGCCCATTGCTAAAACAATAAGAATAATTGTAATAATAACATTTTTAAAAAAATTATTTATAAATACTATTTGTTATTGGAATATATACCCCTCAGAAAAACATAAATAAATAAGAAAATATTAATAATTTTTTATAAAAAATATTAATAAAATAATAATAAGAAAATAATAATATTATTATTATAATAAATTATATTTCTACTATGATAATAATGATAATAATAAAATAATATTAATATAATATCTGTAATACAATATTCATATACTAATAATATATTATTAATATTAAAAAATCGAATAATTATAATAAATTTATAAGAAATTATAAAATAATTAAAACCATAATATTTAGAAAAATATATTAATAATAAAAATAATAATATATTTTTATTAAAATAATGAATCAAAAAATAAATATTAAAGTAATAAAATATTAAAAAATTAATGAAATAATAAAATAATGAAAACCAAAAAATTCAGTACAATATAAAAAACATTCTAAACCAGGAGTCAAACATCACATGTACTCTATCATCTGCTGGTGTTGATACTCCAGTAAATGATTCATCTTCAACTCCTACTATTGCTGCTACTATCATCGACACAAAACATTCTGTCTACCTTAGAATATATTGATCAGAACGTGTGTCAGATTAGAGTGTGGTTGTTTCATACACATCCCATAGTCTCAAAAATGTCCAAACTTCCAATGTAACCACGTTTGCATTTTCATTCTATGTCGAACCACTGACACTGCATATTAATTACATTTTCTTAGCCGAATTTTTCCCATTTTTGACAGTTAAAAGAGTCGAATATGATCATGATCACATTATATCATTAGAAGTCACCAAAATGGGCACATGAGCTTCATTAAATCCCATGTCCTTCAAAAACAAGAATGGTTTTTTAGTAGACACCATCAAATTAATATTTTGTGTTGTCAATTCGACAAAAAAATACAACAAATATTTGTTACATAGTTACATTGGGAAAAATAATAATTTTTCTATATTTCAAGGTGTTTTAGATTGTTGAAAACAAAACATTCCTTCCCAAAAAATCTTTGAAAAATAATAAATAAGTATTAGATAAATATGATATGGAAATTAACATAAAAATATTAGATAAAATGATAAAAAAAATTAATTACAATATTCATATGAATTTATCTTTTAACGATTGATGTATTCTATTTTAATGCATTTCTAAACAATCGTTATTTTTTAGTATTAATTATTACTAATTATTAGTAATTATTTTTATTTATGTCAATTTATTAATAATTGTTACTATTTATTACTAATTATTGCTAATTATTATAATATATTACAAATTATAACTATTTATTTATGATTATATTCTAATTATTTCTAATAAACTATAATTATTTCTATTTAATCATAATAATTTGTAATTAATACCTATTTAATAATAATTATTTATAATTATTACTAATATAGTCCTAATTATTACTAGTTATTACTTATTATTACAAATTATTACTAATTGATCATAATTAATCATAATTCATCATAATCACTGCCAACTATAACTAATTTTTACTATTTATAACAATTAATTAATAATTATTAATACTAATTTTTATTTATTACTGATGTTTACTATTTATTATTATTTATTTCTATTAATTATTACATATCATTGCTAATTATTAGTAACTATTACTAATTATTACTAATTAATCCCAATTATTAATAATTATTACTAATTATTTATAGTTTGTCATAATTATTACTAATTGATCATAATTATTACAAAATATTGATAATTATTCATTATTATTACTAATTAATCATAATTATTATTAATTATTACTAATTTATTCAATTTAATACTTATTATTACTATTTATTATTAATTATTGCTACTTATTAATAATTATTTCTATTTACTATTAATTATTACCAATAATTAATAGTTATAATAATTTATTAATATTTATTATTAATTATTAATATTTATTAATATTTATTACTAATTATTAATAATTATTAATATTTATTACTAATTATTAATAATTATTACAAATTAATAATATTTAATAATATTTATTACTAATTATTAATAATTAGTACTATCAATTTATATTTGTTACTAATAATTTCTAATAATTACAAATTAATCCTAATCGTTACATTTTATTACTAATTATTAATATTTAAAGCCAATTTTCCATATTTAAACATTATCATTACTAATTAATCATAATAATTACTAATTGTTACGAATTATTACTATTTATTAATAAACATTATTAATTATTACTACTTAATATTAATTATATCTATGTATTACTGTGTATTACCAATTATTACATGTTAATCAGAATTATTACTAATTGATCAAAATTAATCCAAATTATAAATAATGCGTAAATTTTTTTAATATTTCTTACAATTTATCACAAATCATTAAAAATTATTAACAATTATTACTAATTATTTCTATTTACTATTAATTCCTATTAATTATTTCTATTTTATAGAAATTATAACTCATTATTACTATTTATTAGTATTTGTTACTAATTATAAGTAATTATAACTAATTGTTACTAATAAATCCTAATTGTTACTATTTATTACTAATTATTAATAATTATTAATAATTATTCATAATTATAACTATGTAATCATAAATATTAGTAATTATTAATTATACAAATTGTTAATATTTATTACAAATTATTACTAATAAATAATTATTATTACTATTTATTACTATTTATTACTATTTATTATTATTTATTACTATTTATTACTACTTATTACTAATTATTACTGTTTATTGTTAATTATTACGAATTATTACTAATTATTTCTGGTTATTATTAACTAATGATATTTATTATATATTATTTCTATTTAATTGTAATTATCAGTAATTATTACTATATATTACTAATTATTACTTATTAATATAAATTATTACTATTTACTATTAATTATTATTATGTATTTCTAATTATAATTAATTATTAATATTTAGTACTAAATATTAATATTTTTTACTAATTACAACTATTTATTACTAATTATTAATATTTATTAGTAATTATTATTAGTTATTACTATGAAATAATATTTGTTGATAATCAATCCAAATTGATATGATTTATTACTAATTAGTACTAATTATTACTAATTATTACTAGTTAATTATAATTATTAGTATTTATTGATATTTATTACTAATTATTACTAATTATGATCAATTACAAGTACTTTTGACTAATTATCACTAATTATAACTAATTACGACTACGTATTTTTAATTATTAATATTTATTTCTAATTAGTATAAATTATGACTAATTACTTCTAAATTTGACAAGTTGTCACTATTGACTATGAATTAATAAAAATTAATATAATTATGAATTCATAATAATTAATACCAATCCCACGTAATTATTTGTAAAATTAATATTATAAAAAATTTTATCTAATTGTAATTTAATTATAATATATCTAATTAATAGTAATTATAAATAAATAAATAAGATAAATTAACTAAAAATAATAGAAATAAATAAATACCTTAAAATAGAATCTTTCGAAGGATCTAGGTCGCGAATGATGTTCAGATTTAAAAAATTATATTTTGAAAAATTTGGAGAGAAAATATTTATGTAGACAAGGAGATGTAGGTGGAAAAAGACGTGGAATGAGAGACATAATAGGTGAAGGTATATAGAGGTTAGATTAGTTGCGCCGAGAGTGTTTCCAACGAGTTCCATCGCAAATACCAACATGCTGACATACTATTTGTGACATTATTGACCTCCCACCGCAAATACTAAAAAATGCCACTAGGTATTTGCGATGGGGATTAATACATATCGCAAATACACTTACCGTGGTTTGGTGTGAAAGTCACACAAAACCTTTTCAGACAAGATGAATTTCCCCATATAAAATAACTGATTATTTGCGACATGAAGAGGGTCCCGTAACAAATAGTCTCTTCTGAAGAATTATTTGTATGGAGACCCTCCCCCGTCACAAATAACTCGTATTAAATACCAATTTTTCAAATATTGAATCATTTTTTTAATATTAAAATTTAATAACATAATGACATTCAAATACACCATAATGTATTAAAATTACTTTCGTTTGTGAATCAAAAAAATTACTTTTCCCAGAACAAGGCATTTGCCTCCAATCGTCATGCATAATTGGAAGGGAAACAAACTACATACCCAGTTGACCTAGAATCTGGCCATGTTTTCCTATGACGTTATTCGTAAGGACCCCACATGAATAAAAGGGGACAACAATCTTTAGTATATTCAGAATTCATACATATGATCTTTTTATATTTTTCTATAGAGTTGCATTGTTTCCATATTTTATGAACAAATAGTTAGTATAAAAAACTACAATAAATTTACTAATTTTTAAATTTGTACCTATATAAATAATTCTCCAATATCCCTATGAAGAAGTAGGAGTGGAGCCATGCTCCCTCACTACTGAGGCTGCTGAGTGGGAAGGTGTCCACTAAGCTGCTAATGGGACACTCATGGAGGGTGTGTGAGATGGATCTAGGGGGCATGCAAGTGGTGTCTTAGTGGCTTTCGGTATGGAGAAAAATGGATCGCTATCTGTCATTGTGGTCGATATAATAGTATGAACGTTCCTCCTAGGCATTCCACGCATTTAATCAAATAAAATTAATTTCATAACATATATTTCAAAAACATTATTTAGAAAAAAGTAAAAATGATAACATATACACAGTACTAAAAAACAAAATATTCATAACAATGTGAAATAATGATGTATTTTAAATAAGGATTTCTATTGCATATTACTACAACCAGTTGCATATAATTCTCCCGAGGATTCGATCAGAATATTTGTGGTATTTATAACATATCCACAAATGACATAAAATGTTTTATATGTCCAAAATGAAGCATAAAATAATGTTTTGTTCAAAATGTTGATATAATGTTGAAAAATAAAAAAGTCACGACACCCTTGGTAAATGATGAAGTGGTCAATAGGAGGAATATCATAGAAAAATGGAAAAATCCGAATGGAATTTTCCTTTTGTGTAAGGAAAATTGAAGGCCTAATAGTCAGCTAGGCTATATATTGTATACAAAGTGATATGTGGATATATAGGTATCATAGAATAAGAACATGGTTTCACCATGATACTATAATTACTATAAGATTTCATACATCATATTTTTATATTGGTGGAGTATGTTGTGAAATAAAATAATGACTTCCTTATGTAAGGGGAATTTGGAAGACCATATTTTCCTCATTTCATGATGGATTTAAAACTATATAGTATTGTACTATGATGTTTTGTGTAAATAATGATTTACGTATCTCTATTTCATAATTATTGTGTTGTGTTTTAAGAGAATGAACCCAGATTCAGTGGTTTCAAAAAAATATACATGTTGATGCCCAGGTAATAGAGTAATATTTGTTTATGAGTAAATGTTTTTTTAGTCAAACAACTCATCATTCCCAAGTAATAGAGTATGATTATTTAGTAGTAAATGTTTTATCCTTTTTAGTCCACCAACATTATCACATTAATTCACGGGTTTATAAAGTCCAAAATTCAATTTATTTATACCAAAATCCTATATTATATTGATTGGTGTTGGTCCTCCATGAAAGACCATTTCTGTTTATTTTAATCCCTCAAGTGTCATAAAAAATCAGTCTTTGGGGGATCAACATAGGCCCAATAATTATGACCATAAATTAGTTTCCACACAACAGTCCATTGTCAATGAAATTAAAATATGATTTATATTTCCAGCATTATGGACTTAGAATATATGCAACCCTATGGTCCAAGTATTATGAACCTAATTTATTTTCAACTTCTTTTTTCACTAGAATGCCCATAAAATACAAAAATAATGAAGAAAAAATGTGTGCGAGGTTGAGAAAACATAATAGAAACCTAAGGCAGGGTCAGAATCCCCCTGTCAGGTAACTCCCTACAAAATTCTAACTATTTTATTACTTAATTTTAATAAGACATACTGGAAACATGAATAATAAATTAATAAATAAAAAATAATCAAAACCATTCCATATGAATAGAGTAAATTGAAATGAAACAATAATCATTTGGACACACATCTAGAAATGATATACAAGTAATATAAGAGAAGATTCATATGTATACATTGTTAAATATATAATATTAGATCATTCATAAATAAAAATAGGTTCCAAAAATAGTAAATAAACCGATACCATATCCATTAAATTATTTCTCATTGTCAACTCCGACTGTTCTCTTCACACTCTTCTTTTAATCATTTTTCGACATCCACAATTCATCATTTGGTCTATTGCATTAGATTAATCATTATATAAAATGTTTTCACGGACCAGTAATTTTTATATGTTGGGTGTGGGTATTAAATACACAAATTATTTCCACTTATCTCTCCTAAACATCATTAGTTATACAATAATATGTGAATATGTAAGATTCATGTGGTGTTTCTTATGATTGATAATCTGTAATGATTGATGAACACTATCAATATCAATCATGGTGATGCAAAAAAATATGTTTAAATCCACTATAATGCATCAATGTTCTTACTAAAAACCATATAACACAAACATAAATGAACCTCGTCAACATTTGGATAATATTTTGGACAGAGTAGAATTTTATAAGGTATCCATTTCTAGAGTCCCCCAAGGTGGGAAAATAAAAAAAACCAGTAAATTAAAGAAACATATATTCATATTTAGGAATAAATAGTAATTTGAATCTTATATAATATTATAGTACACTCCTTCTATAATCATGTTATAAGGGTTATGTACATTATATTTGGTTCAAGTGTAACCTTCATAAAAAATAAATTCATAATGGTATATGATTTTCAAATAATTTTTTAGTTTAAATAGTGGTAAACATATATTCATAAAACACATAATAATATCTAGTCATATAAACACATACTCTTATAAATATAACATTTCTCATTCATATCAAGCTATAAAACAACAAATCACGTTTTAAATGCCATCATACTAATGATGGATGGTGATGGCTAGTGGGGTGAGGTATAATAATGGGAGGTGTAGTGCGGGCCAGAAAGGTGTTGTGAGGTGAGGGCCGACAAGTGGTGGGAATGGGTGGCGACAAGTGATGATGGGTGGTGAGGGGAAATGATAAGGCTATGGTGTTTTTGAGTCACTAGGTGGTGGGGTGTGGGGTCGATAGGGTTGGGGTACGGTGGTGTCAGCAGAGGGGGGGGGGGTCGATGGTGTTGGGGGATAGGGAAAGTGTCATGTTGGAAAAAATATTTAATATCATAGCGGTGTTTTATAAAAAAACCACTATGAAATTATTTTGAAACAAATTAGTGGCGGGTTAGTAAACCGCTACAAAAAATAAACCTCCACGAAAAGATATGTCTAATGTAGTTTGTTATTATATGTTATTATATTTATTTAATGCTCAATTTTTACATTCCTAAAAATAACATAGAAAAAAATAAAACGCCGTTATTCATGTGTAGAGACTTCTACCTTCTCGAAAAACACATTTTGATTTCCATGGAAACATAACATGGATGACCTGAAAAATGTATTTTGTTTATGAAAATGTTCTATATGAACATATTAAGATAAAAAAATGATAATATATGACAATATATAATTAATTAAAAAATAAATAATTGTAGTTGGTTTTATAACCTTATATGGTCTCATCAAGGAAAATTTCACAATTTATATATTTTTTAGATAACCCATGAAACCATATTTGTATTTTAATAATTTTAAAAAAAATGTAAATAAATATAAAAATTTATTTTGGAAAAGATGTTATTTTTCATCATATCCTAACATGTTAAACAATCCATATCTGTTATGAATATATTAACATAAAAACACTGAGTAACTAATGTCTGTTGAAACTATATTAAACATGTACCAAAATAAAATAAATTGACCCTATAAAATTTAATATATTTAAATAATGGTCATGGATATATATTTAATTTGAATAATTTAACTCTTCAATATGTTCATAACAATTCTAGAGTTCTTTTAGATGTGATGTAAGGGACCCTCCAAACTTTACTCAATGACTTGTAGTTACATGTTCCCTTTATCATTATCACTTTTCCACAATATTCTTCCCTACTTAATCCCACATGTTATATTTATATGTAAAATTTAAATATAAAATTGTTTAATTTACCTTTATTGGAGTGTGGAAATTAAATTTTTTATGTTCCCTTTGAATTTTAATCATTTAAGTGAACCTGATTTAAAGGAACATCCTTTTCATAATTTCTTGTAATGTATCTCCCCATGAAATTATTTTTTATCATATATATTTTTTAAAATAAATATTTATTTTATGTAAATTTTTTAAATAAAATACAATTAATCATACGTTTCTCATTTATAAATCCTTCCCCTAAGTGGTATATTTTCTTTCTTACTACTTCGTTTTTCATAGAATTGTTTATTTCAATTGAATACCATGTTCAATGACTATGAAATTTTTCATAAATAAACTCCAAATTTTTTATCTACAACTTCTCATTATAATATAAATCATATTTCCTTCAGTTATATATAAATAAAATATTTGTAAAAACACTCCATTATTCAGGTATATATTTTTTATATTATTAAGGAGTATGTTATATTTCCCTGTGACAATCATTTTCATGTACATATCATAATTTTATGGGTTTGTTTATTATAAACCACTAATGAATTCTGTAATATTATTGTCTCATGAGGTATTATTCATGGTGCACATAAAATTTTCCTTATGAAATTAAATATAATGCATGTGTGTTTACCGTAACCACTTTGTTATGATATGGGTTAATCACAACTTATAATGATTAAGATGGTTGTAAGCCTATGTTATATTTCCTTTGTTATTATATGTGATATTTTGTTATGATGATATAACTTAAGATGTCTCTACGTGATTATGAATCTAAGATCTTATGCATTCATTTCACCTTTCCATGGTTTCATGCTTATGATCATTATTTTTATTATACCATGTTGTGCCTCATAAACCTCTTGTATAAATTTATTTCCTTGTTTATAACCTTACTAGAATTATTGTCTCAATATTTCATTTATGTATTTTTTTCAGATGATATGAAATCATTTTTTAGATTACATATGGGTATTGGGGCATTATTTGGAGTTTTAAATAAAGATATTGTGTTTGTGTCAAAGATATTATATTTACATATATAATATTCAATAAAGACAGTACCCATCGATCATTGTATTGAATTTATTAAAAGGATTACTAATAATCTGGCAATATTATATTTTTATGGATTTGGTATCTATATAAGTGGTGTTCATTTTGGTTTTTGGAGATCAAGATTATTATCCATGAGAAATACCTTAGAATTTTATAGGGTTGTTCTCCATTCATTTAAGCACTAATATTTTCAAAATACATTATTTGAAACAATACATTCCACTTTTTGATTGTAAAGGTCATTTCATGAATTAAAATACTAAGATATTTACATTTCATTGTGTAATGTATTTACTGATGTGTGTGTTTAATATAATTTCATTTTTCCAATGCCACAAATTTCAGAGATAAGCATACTCAGTTCTAGTAAGTATTTTGTAGAATATTAAAATAATTCTTATGGTAGTACTCTCGGTATACAATATTATTGAATGAGTCTTAATATGCTAGGTCATGTAAATTTTTTTAAAAATGCATTCCATACACTAAAAAAGAGAAAACAAAATAATATTTTGTAAATTAAAAAAAGTATTCGATTTTATTTTGAAGGTTAATAATTAACCACACGTCAATTTGATACACTATGTGTGCGATATAGATCAAATTCATTGTTTTTAGTATAATTTGTCATTTCTTCCTAATATAAATATAACATACCTAACTCCATAAAATAAACAACCAATTACATTATACATTCATGAAAGTATCAATTTTTTCATTTCTACTTCTTCGGAATAAAATCCATGTTAATCTGACATATGGTGTTCCTTGAATGATAAAGTGTAAGATTTTTTAAATTTAGAAGTGTTATTTTAGGCCTAAACTCAGATCTCCCATTAAAACACAAAATAAATTTCTTATGTTTTATATATAAATTATAAAAATGTCATGTGAATACATTATGATATGTAAAACTCAACTCTATATAAATTATAAAAAATTTGATGCTTGTATAGATATAACTACATATTTTCAATATAAAAGAGAAATTTTAGTGTAAAACATTCCACAGATACTCAATTTGAAGAAAACATGGTTATAATTCTCTTATACATTTGAAAAAGTACCCATTATTCGTTTTTGATGTGTATGAATCATCCAAATAACATACTAACACAAGGTATGGATAATATGATTAAAATTTAATTTTATTGATTTAAAAGTTCCATTTTAACTAAAATATGTTTTTGAAACATAATTTCATGGATATGTGTTCAATGTTACTTGATACATTGTTACAACGATATGTGATTCAGTTTTAATATTTCATAATGAATCCTATATCAAAATGAAAAATTTTGGGGTCAATTTTGTTTAATGTGTGGGATTTCGGCAAAAATGTTATATTATAGTCTAAAACACATGTCACTAACATAAAACAAGAAAAACTCGCACAAAGTGTCTTGAAAATTAAGGAAATTGAAACACTACTGCTTTGTGTCTCAATTAATTTGAATCCCCCAATCCTTGTTAGCCTATTACATCTATATACCATAAAATGATATAGTTCAACCATATAACATGACAAATGAATACATATCACGAAATCTCAATGACATCATCATAGAAGTAATCATTTATGTCCTTTGAATGTGAAAAAATACCATAATTATGTTACAACATTAAATTTCTCATGAATGAATTATTTGTATGAGGTAAAAGATATTTTATTAATCAACCACTTAAATATATGTTTAATTATAATTAATAAAGATTCAAGTCATATGGTCCAACTCAAACACATTATATTATAGAGTTCAGATGGTCAAGGAATTAGAAGACATATGATAGAGTCAACTCTTTGAAGGCATTGCACATTTAATTTAGGTATGTTCATATTTCACGTCGATTAAAGGAGGCCATATATGATGTTCCAATCAGACCCCCTTGGAATAATTTTATTCACACTCAAAATAAGATTAAAATTTTATATATATGAGGGGATTAATCAATCATATAGAATCTCGATAATAATATTGATATTGATGTATCTCAAGTATCCAACCATAGGACCGAGTTCATTCATATTAACATTAGTTTACTCACATGGATTTCTATTATTTTAGTTAATTCATTTTAATATTAAACCTTATCTCATTATGAGGTTTTCCAATATCTAAAAAATTAAAATAAGCATTTTGATGGACTGTTTTATTAAATATCATCTTAAGAAAAATTACAATTGTCTACCATTATACTACAGTATAAAAAATATTAATAATATTTATCACCAATCCATTATCAGTGTGTAATAAATTTGAAAAATTTACACGGTGTAATGTAAATCAAATACAAAATGATCTTTTTATAGGTTGTAAATAAATTTCCTTATTTTATAAACAAATATTAGAAAACTATTGTTTGAATCTCCAACGCCCATGGATGAAATTTTTTCTTCATATTATATAATTTTATGGGGAGATAAAATCATATCTAAAGAAATAAATGGTTTATTGGAATTTTATTGGAATGTAAATTATAACATAATTAATTAATGAATGAA
The DNA here is from genome assembly GCA_963277665.1 of Viscum album. NCBI lineage: Eukaryota > Viridiplantae > Streptophyta > Magnoliopsida > Santalales > Viscaceae > Viscum > Viscum album. The sequence goes on along the minus strand of OY728141.1, from coordinate 817,463,453 downwards.
TCCTTTCTTAACTGGCTATGTGTCCGTCCACTATCTATTTCTTTATAAAAACATATTTAAGGAACCTTTAGTGTCACTTTTATTAACTCTCTCTTTTAGAAAATAAATTAAATAATGTTTGGATACATTAGATGATAACATATATACATATCCCATAATTATTAATCCATTAAATATATTCAAGATAAATACCTAGTGGTAGAATTAATCAAGGGAGTGAACTATTAATTATATTTACATACTTTTAATTTTACATCTATATAAGGATATTAAAAATCTATTTGTGAGGAAATTATGGATCTGTTCAACTTTATATTTCCATTAAAAGTGACTAGAATTTAAATAAGTCACTTTATTGGTCATGGTGATATAATAAAATTAAATAAAATATTTTTTTTGTGTATGCAAGTTGATTAAAATTCAAAAGCTATTATTAATGGGAGATAATTTGAAATAAATTCATATTGATTAAATAGTATATAAATATATTTAATCATTGACATCCACATTATTTAAACATTTGATATGAAAAAATGAATTAATTACAATTATGTGGAATGTGAATCCAGGCATATAGTTTCAAAATAGAATATGTGATCATTCTTTCTCCATCCAGAGGAAAAAAAAAAGAATTACTTTATATAAAATGGGATAGATATGTTTTTCTCTCTATATGGATTTCCCAAAATATTATAATGTATTTCCAAGAATGAAAATCAATATATGGCTATTCCCATCTATGAAAACCAATCTACAATTAGATTTTCAGTGACCATTTGTACTAATATCCTGGGGTCAATCAAAACATGATACTCTCATGGGGGGTTAAACAAAGAAGTATCCTTTTTTAGCTTTATATTTATTTTATTGTTTTTCAGAATTAAATATAATTATTATATATTATTATTTATTTTTACATGTTTTTTCTCATTATACTATATCTAATATCACAATTCAATTTTTCTACTACCTATAATTTAATGTTTCAAGACATTTCGCCTATATATATTGTTTCCAAAATAAATTTCATAAAAAAACAATTAAATACTTTTTCAATAAACAATGGTGTGGTAATAAATTTTTTTATTGGGATCCATACCAATGTATTTAGTTTTTATTATTTTCATACTATATATTTATTTTCTAAAGTGTTTTACATTATTATTTTAATCTTTAAATGTATCCTTCCCTAATGAAAAATGTTGTGGTAGTATTGATAAGTTAACTGGTCTCAAAAAATATTCAATTTATTTGATTTATGTGTATTTTTAAAACTACATACATTGAATTTGATTTTATAACCATCGGATAGTTTTTAAATAGAATATAATTATATATAATTATAATTTTAGGATATTGAAACTCGAACACTAAACTCTTTCTTAGGTTACTTCGTCATTATAAAAGACAATCCAAATCTAAATAAATTTTTATAATACCTTTTAAAATAATTTAAAATTGTCATATGGGACACTGATTATTGTTTTGATATTAATAGAATCTATTTATATGAGTAATAATGTAATCCTTTTGAAAATGTATTAATTTAATTTTCATAACAAAGCAATCTAAAAAATGGAAAAACAAATATATATATATATATATATATTGTAGTTATCTTGAAGGAACTGATTTTAGAGAGGGTGTTATTGAAGAAAAAAATATGAAATTTAATTATAACCATGGTCATTGGGTTGGTTGATGATGTTTTAAATGGTTCTTTTTATATTATGACTATTAAAGTGGAATTTGTGAAAGTGTTACATGTTAAAAGTTTAATTTTAATAAATATTATTGGATTTAATATCTAATAGCATGAATTTTTACATAAATTGAATTATTATATTGGTAAATACTTATATAGGACAAATGATATTTACAATAATATAATAATATTTGATTCTCCTCTTTTATAGTTTTTTTATAACAAGTTAGGATAATTATTATTTTTAATTTAATTAATTGTATTTTCTCACTGTGTAATGTTTTTGATTTGTAAAATTAAAAATGAAAAATTATAATAAATTTCACATTATATTTTTATTATTTAAATATCCCCATTATAATATTAGGTGATGTTTTAATTGAAATTTTAAATATATCAATAATTTTACAATTTTAGGAAAATTCAAAATATTCTATTTTAACTACACGTTACAACTTTTATACAAAAAAATCATTTTTATAATTTTTTAATAGATTTTGAATACTTTTACACATTTATAGATATATATATTTTATTTAATGTCCCCAAGATAGATCATGCATTTTCATACCTAGGTATTTTCATCAGATAATTCTACCAAAAGTGTTTATATTCTCTCTCTTTGATTTATCTCCCTTTCACTCTCATTATATATCTGTCCCTCCCTCCCAAACCCATCAATGTAATTTTATACATGATGAAAATTATTATATATTTTATAATATTTGGTTTATGCTTAATTGATATCATCTGAAAAAATTTGATTAAAATATTTTTTCATGTTAAATGCTGTATATATATGTTTTTGAGTGACATGGAAAAAATTAATAGTTTTTAATTAATCTCGAGCTTCATACAACATGTTTTAAATTATTACGAGTATAATTTATTTCAATGAATTGTTTCCATGGGTTAAATATAATCATTGATATATATAAATAAATGTTGTAATAGGTGGAAGTTATTTGTTGACTAAATTATGAAAATGAAAAATATTTCCAATAAATGGTATTTCGAGTAAGTGGTTTATTCAATTGATTATATCGTTGAATATAATTGAAACGAGAATGTTTATTCTCCAATACCATAATCTAAAGATAAGTGTTCACTTTTTTCATAATCATGTATAAATATTTACTAGTGTAAATCGAAACTAGGGTGGAGTTATGAGATCATGATACAATAGTATATGGATGTTCAATATGGATATCTAGTTAGAGAATAGTTGTATTATTATGGTTTTTGATTAAAGAAAAAAATCATTTTCTACCCAATACCACATAAGGGAATATTAATTATTGTTTCTAGTTAATGATGACATGATTAATGGTGTGAGTAACATATTTTTATAAGAATCAAACAAGTGTTAAAATTTTAAACTATGGAAATTTAAAGACTAATATGATGATGGATGTAAGGGTTCCTATGATAATAGAAGACATGATTATTGCATGGATATTATATTTCAGGATTCATCAAAGAATTTTAGATTTATAATGATGATAAAAAATTATAAATATAGGTATTCAATGTTTGTAAAATCGTTTCTACAAAAGGGAATGTGAAGATGAAATTTCCTTCAATATGTATGGGAATAAATGTTTATGATGTGATGATAAATCTGTTAAATAATCCAATTATACTATTACATAATCAGATAATGGAAATTATACAATGACCATAGATCCAATAAGATTGAAATAGTTTCTTGATTTATCTATATTTTCTTTTATCACTCTCATTATTTTTTCCAAAGGATATAATCAATAAACAAATATAAAAATTAAAGCAATGCTTGGTAACCTATTGAAATTTATCAATTTAATTTTGATGCTAATTTTTAAATTTTATTTCTATATCATTATAATGATCTATAGAGAATATAATATATTTTGTATTATTGGAAATATTGATCTCAAGCAGGGAATCTTTAGTCCTTTTTATTGGTATATTATCAAAAAACAATATACATAGAAAAACAAAACTACAAAAATATGTATTATACATAAAAATTATGTGGTCTTTCACACCATCAAAAAATTATCAAAGAAATTTAATGATGAATTAGAATCCCATTGAATATGGATGAGCACACTACATACGGGGAAATACATTATCATGAAATATTCTTGGATCGGTTCAATATTAATTTAATGGTACAAGAAAATATCATAATCAAATATAATGTATAAAATATAGAAGATGGAATTTAATATTACTACATACCATAATTATATAATTTTATTACATTAATGGGACAAAATATATCTAATTTTAGAGTTGTATAAAAACTATTATAGCATATAGCTATAGATGAAAATTCATGGGAATATGATTAAAAAAATATAGTGAAAATGTTATATAAAATAGTTATTTTTTCAGAAATGAAAAGGAGAAATACAAATGAGTAGGTAATGATGCTTGAGACTATAAAATAATATATAAAGTTGAATCTTGATATTATTGTATCATCAAATGATGATAACTTGATAGAAACTAATAGGAAAAATTCAAATATTCTGGTGAGCCAATATGTTGTTGATTTAGGAAATTTTAATATAGTGAAATGAAAAATAAACCCATGTAAAACATGTGTCATTTAGTTGATGGCGATAAATATGAGGCCAAAATTTACAATACTGATGAATCTATGAGGAAAAATTTCAATATTATAATTAATGTTGACCAAAAATAAAATGATGATGATATAATTTTTTAAATTATAACTACAAAAATTATCATAGAATAAAAGTTGCAGGAACATGTAAATGTTGGTGTGGAAATAATATCAATTTATTTTACAAAGGAAAAACTATATTTCCCAAATAAAAAAATATAATATTAAAATTATTGTTCCTGAGAGTGAAAATATTTAGAATAATAAATAACGGTCTATGGGTATTGATTCAAAGTGAATAATGAAATAAGATCCTTAGGGAAGCGTCGATGAAATTGTATTAATAAATATATATTTGAAAATATATAATTTTTTATAAACAAGTGTGGGATCTATCTGAGTTCTATAATAATAATACTTAAATGGTAAATTCCCTTGATAGTGAGACAAATAAAATAAACAATGAGAAAAAAATTATAAACCCAGTAAGAGGAAAGATATTGTATTAATTAAGAAAAGTGTAATCTTTGGATAAATTAAAATCTTATGTGTGAATTAACAATGGTTAGCTAGCTATGATACAACTAAAACCCATAGAATACCTATTTTAAACCAAATCACATGCATTTGATGTATAACTGGACCAATTACACACTATAATAGAATGAAAATGGGATATTTCATAAATTTTTTAGGTAATTATCTTAGTATAAAAAATAGTATTGTGGTAGTGGATAAATTGTGGGTGTTTTCTTATTATTTGGGATTAATGAACGAAATTGAAAAAATAAAAAATTATTTTGTTAATAAGTATTTTTAATTTATGTGTAAATATATTTTATGTTATTTGGCCCATGATAAGATTAAATATCTTGAAAAGATAATTCATTATAGAGAGATTCTTGAAGAGAAAATTAGGATTAACGTCCCCTAGATTTTGATAGAGGAATTCAATTCCATTATGGATTTGAATTATAATAATGAATATTTTTAAAAACATATATAGTTAAAAGAATTTTAGGATTATATGAATAAAAATAATCTCATGACGATTAACCACATTTAGGAAAAATAGAAATGGTATGGAAATCAAGGAAAATATATTTTCTCCATTAAGCATAACAATGTTTGGACTAGTTACACTGTAATAGATTAGCATGACTATATGAGAATTATTTCATTGACCAAATATAATTTTTTTCAACGTCTTATTTTGGTTTCAGCTAAAATAGCAAGAATACTTTATTTTTATATCCAAATCATCTTTGAGTGAAAAAATAAATATTATAGGAATCCAATTACTTTTTTATTATAATATGTCAAATAAGAAAATTACCCATATGATTGATCTATGAAAATCAATTGTTTTAACAAATGGTTAATAAACTAGATATTTTTTTGGGAAATGTGAATGAGGATATAAATTCCCTTAAGGCCAAAATAGGTCAATGATAATGATGAATATGTGATATAGATTATTATAACCCCCTATTTAGGAGGAAATTAACACTACTAAAAATATTAATTAAAGGATAAATAATAAACATGAAATTCAAAATGAACATCTTAATGTTTTTTCTATGTGGGAATGTATTAAATTTACAACATTTTCTAACACCAAATAATGAGATAGGAATTTTCTAATCATTATACTCTACTTTAGGTTGGTGACACTATCATTTCTAAATTGTAATGTCAAATAGTAGTAATAATGAATTATTGTGCACTTTGTCAAATGAGAATGTAAAACGAGTCAGTATTGATGAACAATAGAAATAGATTATCATAGAAACTCCAAGAGTATTAGAAATTAATTAATCATTTTTTCTTATAATCCACTCAGTACCCTAGGACCTAATGGTATCAAAACTCTAATCTTATTGGTTTTTTTAGATATTGGACACATATGTAGAAAAAATTCCAATATCATCAATATTTAATATCTACAAGGTGGAACCAAATCTAAATTTTTGACATTGATCCTTAAGATAAGAATTTTAATTCAAAATAATATGTTTGAATATTTTGATTTTTTACATCATATTAAAAAATTTTCTAAAAAATAATTTCAAATAAACATCATATAATTACTCTAATTTATACCTTATTGAACCAATATAGATTCATCGAAAGTATGAAAATTCATTATTGTCATATAACTTCTTATATATTTTTAATGATGATTTATAAAACAAATAAAACTAGAAATATTATCTATAAGACTTATTGTATGAATTATTTTTACACCATGATTTATGAATTCAATTTCACTTTTCTGATAACCTTTTGATTTTCTTAAGTATTCATAAGATGAATGAAATTATTGTTCTCCTATATAAATGATTCTCTTCATATAAATGGTTCATATGATTGGTATTTAACATTATCACATGTTTTTTGAAAACGATAAACCATCTTTATCAATTATCTTCTATATTGCTGAAGACTATTTGATAATATATCTCACTATGATAGTGGATGTGGGAAAATTGAGAAAAATAGTGTTGATAAGATTAATGAAAAATGATATCACCTTATCTATTCCCAGGATATTATAATCCTCTACCATTGTATATAATAATTATCAAGGATCTATTAGATATTTTAAAACATTATGAAGAGGAATCAATAAATATAATATATTGAGATAAATCACACACATATTTTTATAGGAACATCTATATTGATTGATAATTTATTTTTCTCATATACCTTTTCATCAGTGATGGAAAATTTTACTTTCATTTTCATTGATGTCCTGATTTTTTGGGTAAAAATGTCAATACCTAGACCCTAGTTGCCAATATATAACGTATAATTTATTAATCTATGATAATATAAAATAAATTATATCTTAATGGAACAAAAAGTTTAGTGTTCTTGATAAACATGATACATGCTTGAATCATACATTATATTAGAAAATAAAAAATAAAAAAATGGTTAATGTAAATATTATGTATCATTTAAATTAATTTACAAAATTCTTCTACTTTTCCTTGTGAAAGGGAAAAAATAAATGTGAGCCTCAAACAATTAATTAGGGATATATACAGTAGATTTTGAGTTAATAACTAAAGAATAGTCAACATTACAATGGTAAAATACAAGAAAAATATTTAATTTCATCCATAATATCTTCGTGATAAATAATTTGGATTGAGTAAATGAATTTAATATGATACCATATAATAAATTAGATGATATATAAACTTATACATGAATGTTATTCAAAAGTTTTTCATGGTCATTCATATCTTATTTTATAATTATGGTATGAATATTTTTTGTCATATGAAACATTTTGTTTATGCAATGGTCCAAAACAGTTTAAAAAATCAGTCGACAAAGAAAAAAATGAATATTATAATTCTATCTAACAGTTTTATCCCATGAGATGTTATTATGATTTAGTGGTCTATGTAATTCTTGGATATAACCCCCACCTAATCCTTCAAATGATTCATCATATAAATAAACAATACATCTTAATAAACATTCATATTTTAAAATCATTTTATGTTATAAGAATTAGAATACAGAATGTCAATACATTGCATGTTAAATGTTATAATAAAAAATATTGACGAATAATAAGGATGGTATCATTAAAATATATCCCTAGTGTAGAATGAATGGGATATTGTTTTTTTAATATAAATACCATAAATATATCCTTTATTATATTCTCGAGTAAAATAAAATTTTTACTTTGAGGTCAACTATAAAATAAATAGAATATTTGGAAACAAAATTTAACATAAAATAAACACAAAAATATTTAAAAGGATATTCAAATAATTGAGTTTTCATGACAATATGAAATTCTGTATATTCCATGTATGATAAAACAATTATACTTTTATCATTTTTAATAAAATGTAAATGTAACCACTTTTCAAAAATGAAAAGAATGTTATTTATGAGGTAAATTAGGAAAATTAATTAATTCCTAAAAATTAATTTAAACAATCAAAGGATTATTTTTATAACATTTTGTATTATTTTTAAGAAATAATGATATAGAAGAAAAAAATATTCAACCAAAAAAGATAATTAAATTCACATTTTCATAAAACCATGATTTCGATATCTTAATTATATAAAGTATAAAATGAATTTGAGACATATTATATTTATATATCACTCTAGTATAAGAAAATATATTTTGTTTAAGATATAAATATCATATAATTTCACCAATAGATGTTTGAACCTAAACAATCCTAAATAATGATGTAATTGTGAAATAAATCCTTATCACATTATAAATATTTGAATCCTAACTCCTGTGAAAAAAATAACATCAAATGAAATATTAGATACTATAGAAATAAATGGAACCATGATATATCGTTTTAAATTTCATTTATATACACCACATGAATGAAATATGTGTTGAATATATATGTCTCATGGAATTTAATGTTAGACAATAAACCATTACAAAATAAATATAATTTAATTCGGAATTAGTGTATAATTTATTCATAAGTGAAGAATTTAAATTCACAAAAAAATCATTAAATAGCGTATAATATAATTCGAGTCCATTTTACTAATAATCATGGAACAACATAATTAATGAAATTGAAGCATAATCAAATGAATGTAAATTGAGATAAAAAAACCTTATCACTTAATAGATTTTATGTAAAATACCAGTCAATATTATAATTTTTAATTTGGGCCTAGCATACTATGATGTATGATGTATTAATGATATAAAACTAATAGGGTATTTATATATTCCATATCTAATAAATTATGTGCATAACATGAAAACATTGAACAGAGAAATAAAATTGATATGAAATCCTTTACCTTGGGACCTAATGATCGTGTTTGTTACTTATCATCCTAAATAATAATATCATATAAATTACATATTGACTAAATAAAAAAATAATTTAATTTATTAGTCTTTTTTATTTATTATTATGTTATATTAACATATTTAATTAATTATGTTTAAATCAGATGTTGCAATGATATTCGATTCATAGGTCGAAAAAGACATCTGATGGTTGACGATTTTTAAAGAAAAAATTATTTTTTATCAAGAATAATTATAATGAAATATTTATCATTATTTTAAATTAACTATAATTATAAAATCAATCGTCATATTCAGTTATGAAAAATGAACTTTATTACTATCATGGGGCCATTAAATTTTTCATACAAATGAGAAACGTTTCCATTTTAAAATAATGATTATTGAATGAAGGTTAGTATTATTTTTCATATATATAATGATAATAATATCATAAAAAATATAAAATTTCATTAAATAGACTCATTTATTCCATCCATGCGATGTAGTAATGAAGAACGAATCACATCACATTGTGGACGTTGTAATATACATGTTGCGCTCTCGGGAGATATTATCTCGAGGGTTCCCTACGATTTGGGGGAAAATATGGAGTGTCTTGGGAGTTTGTCATTATCGACTGGTATGGTATAGGACATTGGGTTGAGGGCTCTCGGAGGGTGATTAGTGGGGAAGAGGCTTGTTTATATGGTGTCAGGCTATGTCAGCTTCGCTACAACTCATCAGTTTCAGATGCAGCTTCATTAGCTTCAATTGCGTCTCATCGGTGATTCGGTGTGGCTTTGTCAACTTAATCGAAAACATTAAGGGGTATATCATCTTCTTTTCGTGGATTTACCAACTTCAGTTTCATCCTTTCTATTGGGCATCATCGCCGTATGGTTTCGATGGGCATCACTAGCTTCAGATGCGGCTTCACCAGCTTCAGATGCATTACAGTGTGGCATCATTAGCCTCATCGGTATCATGGAAGGAAATTTCGGCTTCAGTTGCAGCCTGGCTCATTCATGGTGACGTCATCTGGTTTTTGTGGGCATCAGTGTCTCCTTTATCATCCGTTGCACCGTTGGATTACCAAACCCTCTGTCATTCAGATTCCATCCCTCAATTTTGCTGCTTCCCCACCCTTTTAGGTGTTGATACTTCTAGTTTCGTCTAATGTCTATTCTGTGCCTTGGTCTAGTAGATGAGATTACCTATCCCTTAATTGGCCTCTTGTTTACACAAAAGCATTACCAGTTTGATCTGCTGAAGTGGTTCCATTGAGGTTTTGGGAAGTGTTGATAGGTCGTTGTCAGTGTCCCGATGCTTCCTTAGTTGCATAGCTCTACTTAAATCTCCATGGATCTATGTTTTTTCATGATTTTGGCCATTTTCAATGAGGGGTGGAGGATTTTTACATTAATTAGATGCGATGCGGCTTGTTAGGATTTATTTTTTTGTTGTTTGTTGGTGTTGGGCGGTCGTGGAGTTGAGCTATGTCTAGGGATTTGGCCACATGTTTCTATGAAATTACTCCAAGACACTACCACCATCTTCGAGGTGGATCCGAGTAGTGGTATTCATGGTATTTTGGGGTGTGAGGGTGTGAGGTAGCTGGATCTTTCTTGTGGTTTTACCTCTATTGACTTCCGGATCATGATGATGTCACGGGTGTTATATTTTTTTTATAGTTTGTTCTCAAATGTGGGACGTTAGTGCAGCCGGATTCAACCGCCTAGAAGTCCTCACTGGAGGATACAAAGCTATAGTTTCATCTTCATATAGATTTAAATATTTGGTTCTGTGAGAGGTTATGGTGTGAGCTATCAGATCGGGTCTGTGCATTCACACAAGACACTTTCTACTCGAACTACCCGCAACGTTGGAGAGATTAATCATAATCAAATTTTATGGAGGAGAAGCTCCTACTTGTTGTCATTTTGATTTTTCTATTTTGCCGTTTGGGTGTGATTTTTTTTTCTCATGAAGTCTGTTTGGGTTCTCCCTTCATCCCTTAAAAGGGGGATTTATCAAAATAATGAATTTTTTAAAGGACTTCGGGCTATTGGATGGTAATCTACATGTTCACATGAATAAGTTAATCATATTTCACTGAATATAGCGGTAATTAAATATATATTATATTTTTATGACTCAATATTTACATGTGATTTTCTGATATTATATAGAATATATTTGAGTCCCGAAACTGAGACAAAATGTGAATTTGAGGGTTGGTGTGCTCGGAATAAATGGTTGAAATTTATTAATGTCATTAAATATCATGTGAATGAAGCCATACTATAAAAAAGTAAAAACACTAAAATTGGGTCCTATATCAAAAAGTGGTGTGAACTATTGTGTTTATTACATGGCACATACATTAGTCATGACATAAAATATTTCGGTGTAGGGTGTTTGTGAAAAAAATTTATAAAGCGTGGTATTAATAAATTTAATTTACAAATTGAGTTAATTTTTTTATTTAATACAACAATTGAGTTTCATTATAAATAAACATTTATATATTTTTTCTTGTGGTGGGCTACTAATCATTGGAGATCTGGATAGTTCATTGGAGATCAATATTGGTGAATGATGAAGGATCCAGACAATATCGAGGACCATTTATTCAAGATAATTCTTGGATCTCATCATCCAAAACAATTCGTAATAACTCTTTGTCAACAATCAATATAAAATACATGTCGGAATCTTGTTTTTGAATTTTATCCCTTTAATTTATCATAGTATAACATAGATCAATTCCATGACCCGAATGGAATCGTGAATCCATAGTAGATTTAATTGATGGATTTATTTTTTATTCTGTTTATTATCCTCTTCATCTATATATTTTTTTTAAAGGATAAAGGCCAAAATAAAAAAGGATAGTATTCATTCCTCACTTATATTTTTATATTTTTTTTCTCCACCATTTCATTTAACATTCCTTGTAGTTATTAATTTTGGCGAATGGTTTGATGATTACTTGATATATATCTACTTTAAATCTTTTCTTCATTGAAATAGATCAATATCATGGGAAAAACATATGGTTTAGGAGTCAATTAATTGATTGAAAATGATAGTGGATGATTCATGGCTGGATGAGATCAGTTTGGACAATGATTTCTATTCTTCATTATTTAGACACATGACAGTGACAAGTTGAATTGATGGATCGTTTTCGAAGTAGATCAAGGGCAAAAAACTGGTGAGTGGGTTAAAAAAACTCTTGATAACCTCCCATATATTTGTTCTGGAAAGGTGAGCGGATCCAATAAATCCACAGAAAGATGCACAATAGATCCTATTGGATCTATGAAATCAAGTGATACATGACATGTAATTCAAGATTACATATCATTTGAAACCCTAGATTTTACCCAAGGATTTCATGGTGAGTTAAATATCATATTTCATGGTATTCATCCCATGTGTCTTCGCATGTACCTTATAGGGTAAACAGGATAAAACATGATGTGTTCTTATACATGCTATGTACTCATACATTCACTTTGGTAGAGAAACATTAGCATGAATAGATAACAAAATAATGATTTCAGGGGAACTATACATTGCACTTATGTAACGCCCAATCATTGTATGTTGATGTTTACATGTTTTTTGAGGTGCTACCCCATGGGTAAACCTGATGATAGATGGACACATTGTGTTCCATCAGTACATGTAGTGTACCTACCTTTGAGGGTGTCTATATCCATTCATTTCATTATTCTAGACCAGTCATGATTTAGTTATTTCCTTTGTTCTATTACCTTATGTGTACACTGCTATATATTGTCTACATATTTGGATTATGATCACCACTAGAGAATGATTCTCAGATATAGTTTATGGTTTCCCTATATGGGACATGATTGTGACCCTATATCATCTTATTACCCATGTTGGGGGTCATGGAATCAGAGTTCCAAACATTAGTATAGAGTTTCTCCTCTATAAAGAGTTAGTTTAAGTAGTGATTGGGTTATCATGGTAATATAATCCACAACACATTAGGCTAATATATAATGGGTTCTTGGTGTCCTCCAGTGGTCTTTGACATGACCTCATATCTGAGTACCAGGGTCTTATGAGACTAGTGTGCTTTTATGTGTGCGGTCCAACAATCATGACATCTTGGACGAGTGTCTCCAGTGATGTCATGGTTCATGGAGATGATTATCCCATCATGATCATTAATTTAAGAATAATCATGTGGATTTAAGTTGGTGGTGACCACATTGTGGTTTGATTTCCATCTGTAGTATATATGGGTTCTTATCAAGTTTATATATGGTACTGTATTAATATTATTAGTTCACTACTCTTGATTCTATAACTTCAAGGATTTCTAGGGTTCTATTGGGTATTTTTATACTCACCCATACATGGGAGCTTCCCCCATATTTCATTTATTATGCATAAAATGGTATTTTTTATGATTTCCTAGGATGATAGGGGTACGTGGAGAGTAGATTATTTATGGAAAACCGTGGACTTCTCTAATAGTTTCTATTTGATAATATCATTATCCCACAGGGAAAGATGGACAATTTAAATTTTTCGATTAGATATGAATTTGGACCCTTTTTCACTCTTAGTACCTTACATGCATACTCTATTTATGGGATTGTAGATGAATGAATGCATTTGTTTCATATGTTTCGACATTTCGTATTGGTGTGGGCATGGTGATGGGTGTGTGCGTGTCGGTGCAATAGGATAGTTCCTCAAACTTTTGAGATATTTTGACATAGTTCTGGACCCTATCCATTGTCCTATTAGAGGATGTCTTGGGGTAGTTATAGGTTAGACCATGATGGTTTGGAGAGTGATAGAGCTGTACTGGAGAATTCTATTCTACCATGGTGCCGAAGTTGGTGAGATTTGTTGGGGGAACAATGTTTAGTATATTGAGTTCTGGTTTCTGGACAGGGACTCCAATTTTGGTTCTGTGGCTGACGTATCATTACACTATGACTATAATGACATACTTTAAGGCTAATTACATATAAAAATTGATCAAAAGGAATAATTTTTGTGCATGCTGCATATATGAATGGGTATTGTTTTCCACTTACATCATGATACGGCTACCTAGATATTCTATTTGATCATGGTACATATTATTTTATTTCAGGATTCCTCTCAGAATCCAACAATCCAGGATTCCACTATGTGATCCCAAGGATGATCCGCTGAGTAATGAGGCATTGGTATATGGACATATACTATAGATAGATCAATTGAGTTTATTACCTGCTACATCACCACGCGTTGAGTAGCTACTAGCACTGAAATTTCTAGCAGAGGATGCATGTAGGATAAGTTCACATTAAAAGATTCATAGGTAGTGACCACATAGGTTTTGGAGAAAGGAAGACCCCCAGCCTGATGAGGAATGCCTATATGTAGTTACTGACATTTTTTTCCTACTGAGGACACCTGAAGATCATATGGCGGTCATCATAAGTTTATTTCTTTAGGGACCTACTGAGATATGGTATATTTTATTAACTTCCTAACATGATTAGACATCTCTCTCCAAATAATTCATTGAGTATCTCTTTTTGTTGTAGTTATATCAAGCAAATTTTTTATCAATGTGCATACATGAGATTATGCATCTATTGTAAGGGAGTTCAACTATAGAAGATTATCATAAGTTGTTTACTAGTCTCTAACATTTCTCCATGGTTATGTTTTGAGATCATTTCTTTAGAACATATACCAATTAGTTGGTATTAAATTAGAATATTTTGGTCTTAATGGTATCATTCATCATTCCCACCAATTTCGTAGTGTTGGGCAGTGTCTTAGTATTGTAGAGTTTCCAAGAAGAGAAGGAACCAATAGTTGTTGTTGGATGTGGGAATCCAAGAGCTGGGACCTCAACCGTAGGTATTTGATGAATTTTATTGTGATCCATGTATGTTATACACAATAGGATGTGATCCTGCAGCATGGGGTCAACAATGCATATCTCTTTGGATAGATCATACAACTTGATAGATAGGTTGTGTTTCTCATGTAAAGTTCGTGGAAATATCACAGGGGATTTCCCAACCCGTTGTATGGATGATTGAGAGATTGAAAATCAAACAATGTTGATGATAAAAACGAAGGATTGGGTAGTTTTTTTGGGAATTTGGAATGGAATAGGTGATATCAAAGATGTAAGAGGTGGCAGAAGTTTGGACCTCTTACCTCTACCACCCCACGGTGGTCCATGAAAGGATTGAGAAGCTAGTGGTTAGAGAAATGGCCAAATTCATGCTATAGAGTCCTATGAACTTGATTATATAAGGTTTATATGAGGAAAGATATGTATATTTTTTACAATAGCTATAGTATTGATATATTGAGGTGTGAGTTATTCCTTTCACTCAATGTCCCTTATTCAAGACATTGAAATTCTAATTGAGACAACAGATCTAACCTTGTGGTTTGAGATAATAACAGGTGGTGAGTAAGTAATTTTTCACTTTTATTGCTAGTGAGATAAGCTACATTGAGGAGGAATATTAATATTGGATCTATTTATTTCAGTGATTAGTCCTTATGAAATCATCATAAGTAGGGATTGGCTATCCATATTTCATTTCCAAATCGAATTTTTTAGGGAGGGTATGTGGTGTGTCTGCAGTGATGAGAGGAGGTTTTCCTTTTTTGGTGAAAATGAAAACATTGTACAATAGGTCATGTTAAAAAATAAGAGAGTATCAGAAATTATTCACCAATTATCTAGAAGGACTCTATAAGTAGTAGATGATTTTGGATTCTATTTTCATTTGCTGTTAGTTGTGTCATGTGAAAATATAATTGTGGACATACTAGGTTTATCTCCCTTCTGTGAGAAATATTTTCTCATTGATGTACACCCTGAGACAACCAAAATATATATTCCTATATATTGGATCGTTCTTGAAGTGATTAATTATATAAGGTAATTGATAAAAGTCATTCAGGAGAATGCATTTTTTAGAACTAGTGTTTCTCCCATGGAATTGCCAATGTTGTTTGCCAAGAAGGGGTTGGGAGATTGAGGATATGTATGGAATACTAGTGCTTGAACATGGTTTCATTGATTAATACGTTTCCTATAATGTAGATAAAAAACCACATTGATCATTTGGAAGGGGTGTGTTCATTCTCGAAGATTGACCACATGCCAGACTATCATCAGCTATCATCAAAAGATGAGGATACATCAATGATGGCATTTAGATGTCGCTACAGTCACTATGAGTACTTCATGGTCCATTTGGTTTTATGATCAATCCCTTAGTGTTAACTGAATTCAATAACCTGATTACTCATCCCATAATAGACCTGTTGATGGTGGTCTTCATAAGTAATACCATACTATACTCAATGCTCAAGGAGGATCATTTGAAACACTTTAGGATTGTCCTATACATAGTTAATGAAAAATAGATTTCTGTGAATAAATTGATGGGTCTATTTTGGAGTCAATATGTCTACATCCTCAAACGTTTATTCTCATAGAAAGAATTGTAATTTTATTTCGAAAAGTTTGAGGATGTAATTTATTGGAAGACACCCACGATTTTTGTAGAGGTGAAGAAATTTCTTGGTTGGAAGGATACTATATGAATTTTTAATTCATTTATTTAGAGTGTAATCACCCTTTATTTAATTACCTATTTGGATAAACCATTCATATCGATAAAAATTTTCCATAATGGGTTTTGGAGATAAGTAATATGTGTATCTATGCAACCATCATGAGATCATAGAGGAGGGTGTCAAGTACATAATGTCCAATTATTCATATGAGTCCAGGCTTGGCATTTTTTTATGTATAGGTATGTTTTTATTTTTTAATTATTACATTATTTGATACCAAATTAAAATGAATACTAAATCAATTATCATGATGTAGTAGTGGTATTATTCACACACACAAAATATGGTGATTTAACATGATGGGTGTGTAGTTTATCATCTACACGGCCCATTAGCATGTCATGTATATATTCTACGATAATGATAGTAACGTAATGTGTATGGGATGTATATATATTATCTAGGAATATCACATTGATATTTTTTAAGTAGTGGGAAGGGAAAAAAATTAGTATAACCTCTCACAAGAATATCATAATCTCAGGTTTTTTATGAAGTTTTAGAGCAGATAGCATAATTGCAACATTCCTTGGTGGGAAATCGAGGTTCTTCTTATCTTCAGTCAATGGTTGTTACCCAACCAATTTTCAACATCTTAATGAATCTCAATATGGATATGATGACTATGAGACCTTGAAGAATTAGATAACCACTAGACATTATCTCGATGGATATTATAATGAAGAGGATCACACAATTATTTCAGAGGATAGACGATAGAACCATTTTTGTTGTGAGTGTAAGAGATGAAAGAATTTTATATATTAATTTTGGGAGTACAACTAGGTATTGGAAATAAGTATAGAGACCCAAAAAATTAGTATTGTTAATCAATAATTAATTGTTGTATTGCTCAGTTTGTCTCTCAATGCCCCACTTGTCACCTAGTGAATATTGAGATCCCAGATCCAGGGGTGTAGTTCAACCACTTGAGGTGAAAGAGTGGAAGTGGAATTGGATATCCATGTATTTCATAATAGGGATGCCACGTCATTGATAGATGATTCCAAGTAGGTGATCATCGACTGACTCAAAATGTATAACTATTTACTATACATTTGTGAGGTGATTTCAGTAACGATATTTGGGCACGAATATGTATAGGAGATAGTCTGACCCCATGGAGTAACCTTGATAATAATTTTATAACATGAAAATATCTTTATTTCATGATTTTAAGGATGAATTTAGGAGGACTTTGGGACTATGTTACACTTGAGAACAGTGATTCCCCCTATGAAATTGGCTTGAATGAGCGGATCATTATGATCAAGGAGGAAATGTAGAGAATATGTATGTTGGAAAATGGCCATAATTTGGGGTATCATATAATGTTGTTTGAGTTCATGTACAATGTCACCTAAATTAAACATTTATAATGGAACCAATAGAGGCATTGTACATGTGACGCTATAGGTCACAATTTGTTGGACTGATCTAGGTGATTCGATACTCATGGGTCTGGAGATAGTGTGTGATACTTCGAAGATGGTTTAGATCACCTATGAGAAGATGATGAGTATATAGAGTCGTCATATGTTATAATGGGTGGGATCAATAAAATATTAAGGGTCAAGTAAAATAGAATATGTCAATGTAAAATTTGTAATAATCAATATGAAAATTTAAATAACATGAATCACAATGCATTCAATCATTAACTTGTGAATGACTCATAACATGGACGAATTAAATGAATATAAAATAATTGAACATAAATAATAACATGGCCTTGAAAAATATCAAAAGATATTATTTAAAAAATAGCATGGGCATTAATAATTGATACCATATTGATGGAATGTATAATCGTAGCCATTTTTGACTTACTATCAAGGGAATGTACCAAGAAAATTTATACTATCAGCAGTCATAGATCAAAAACGATATAAAATATATTCCCAATAAGATTGTATCATAAGAAAAACTGATTCATTGAAGGGATATTTAATTATGATCCCACACATAACTAAATCAGTCTAATTCACTCATTATTGGAATAAACAATAATACTTTTTCAACATGACTTAATAAAAAACTATATGTTTAAGAAGATCCAGCATAAGGATTGTAAATACATTCCCCCATTAGAACTAATCAAAAATCATCAAAATAATGAATATTTATTTTATCAATATAACATATCCCTTTTGGAGAAGTAAGTGGTTTTTTTAATAGATACATCATAAATATATAATTCCAAAAATACACTAGGATAAAATAATTTTTCACAATGAATTCATATTTTAAAAAACTATTTAGAAAATATTAAGAAATAAATTTTATTTGAAAATAACCATGGAAACATATAATGGAATATTTAGATCAAACAGTGCAAATGAAATAGAAAATTCCCTTTATGAATTAAACATTAAAATTAAATTCTTTTCTTATTTTCCATAAAATTACAAATTAACTATCTTTAAAACAACAAGGATATTCCTTTTAAAAAATATTCTCAAAATTAAATCATGTATAAAAATGAATATATTCTATACTAATATAATATTAGGGTAAATTCGGAAAACTCTTTTAGAAAACAATTATATTGAAGAGAAATATTTTTCAGCCCAAAAGACAAATAAATTTAGTTTTTCTAAAAAATTATTAATGTATCTTAATTACATAGATTAAAAATAGAAAATTAATGTTAATTTTTTTTAATATAATGGGAGGATGTGAAAATATATATTTTCAATTAAAATAGATCATATTTTTTGACAAATATGACTTAATCATATAGAATCATGAATAATGATGATATTGTGAAATAAAAACTTAGTGATTTGGTAATTTTTGAATCATAAGCCCCATGAAAGAGAAACATAAAATGATACATTAAAAAATTATAATATAAATAAAATCATTATATATAATATCAAAAGGTTATTATATACACCACATGATAGAATCATGTAGTGAATATAAAATATGTCTCATGAAAAAAAATGTGAGACATGAAACCCTCACAACAATCATATCATTGATGCAAGATTTATTTAATAAAGTATTCATGTGTGATAAATTTATATTAAAAAGTAAATATAAAATAAATTATAAAATTAGATTTTGTTTCACACATAATCATGTAATAAAATTTTATAATAATTAGTTCTCTAATCAAATCGATGGAAGTTGTGTTTAAAAAAACATTTCCACATTGTAAATTTTTATTCAAATCTCCTCAGATTAAACAATATGAATTTAAAAATTAAAATAACATTATATATAAATGATTAATGATATAAAAATTAAAATTGGTATTATATACACCATAAAAAAAATTTATAATATTAAAATATGACTAAAAGAAAGAAAATTCAGACCAAGTCCTTCACATCAGGTCCGACTTGTCACTTACATTCCTTTTATTCATGAACGATTAAATTATATTAATTTATTAAATTCCAAATAATATTTTTTATTTTTATTATTCCATTAATTATATTTATTACCTTGTAATATTTAATTATATATTAAAATTTATTCACGCAATATGTTTTGAATAAATTCTATTCATATGTACAATATAAAATCAATATGATGATAATGTTAAAAGATTCTATTAATCCATGATTTATAATGTAATAGATAAAAAAATAATTATCATTTTGATTTATTAATTATACTTTTAAATCAGTACATTATACAGGGTTATGAAAAATGATCTATTTTACAATCATGGAGATGGTTTGTTGTACGCAAACATGAGTAAGCGTTTCATTTTTCAGTGATTATACTATAATGGAGTTAAGTATTAATTTAAATCAAATATTGATAATAATATCATTATTATCATATTAATTCATTAAATAAACTTATATTAATCATGCATGTGGCATGGTAATGAAAAATGAGTCACGTCACATCATGGAGGTGGTAATCCACATATTCACACAAACAAAATTATTATCATTCTATGAGTTTAAAAGTATGAAAATATAAGACATATTAATTTTCCTAAATGATAAATATATCATCAATAACATATATATAAATTAAATATATCATCACAAATAGACCTGATAGGTGGTTATGGAAAAGTAATTACACCGTTTCATGATTTGGTAGACCACTATAAACATGAACGATGGTTTTGTTTCCCATTTTTAAAAAAAATATGATGGATGTAGCTATTTTACATTAACATAATAACATATCAATAAATGAGTAATTTTTATGTTATATATTTCCATCGTTCAATAAGATTTAATTGTCATAGAATAATTAGTTAAAAAACTCATTTAATAATGATACATATTCGTCAAACAACCAATTTGTTTTACAAAAATAACATCCAAATGGGTTTTTCTAAAATAAATAATGCCTATAACGAATGTGAAGGAAATTGGTGAAGGAATTTGGGATGGTCTTTTTCCACCAAAAATGGTTTTAATGTATGAATAAAATAAGAGAGGATTTATCCTTTTATATGTGAGGTGGGGGTATTTTCAAAATTTAAAAAATCTATTTAATTAATTTAAATCAATTTTCTTGTAACAAAGCCTAGAAAATAATATAATAAAAATATTTATGGACCATGGGTTGAAGTAATGTCCTATAAAAAAGTTTTTATAAATTCAAGTTATGAATTTTCCTTCTCTCTTCATTTTATACAGGGTTTACACTTTTTTGGAAATTACTATGATGACATTGATTTTACTCTTTATGGGCCAACATAGATACTATAACAAAGAAAATGACCAATAGATGTAAGTTTTTTTTTAAATTGTAAATAATATTCAACTATCATGGAAAAATATTAGTTTTTATGAATTTTAAATCCTTTCATAAAATATTATTTATTATAAAATATAATTAACGTCATTTTTGGAATTACTCAATTATTTGAATGTAAAAACAATATATTAGTATTGGAATTGTAATATATTCAATTAACATATCAGTAACATGTTACATTTATATAAAATATTCATTAAATGTAATTTTAAAATAATTTTTTCTATTTTAATATTTTAAAATTATATATTTAATTATTCTATTAATTATATAAGTAACATGTTATAGTTTCTTACATATTTAATTAATTAGTTAATTCATAAAAAATCGAAATTAATGATCATTATAAAAAAATCTATTTAAAATAAATTTTATAACAAGAATTTTTTTAACCATATCAATATTGTACAATGATTCAATATATTATATAATTAGATGTACATGGCAGAAATATACTCATATAATATGATAAATTCATGTTTTAGGGTCAATTTTTTGTACAAATCATATTATTTTTAACCATAATTACTTAATTTACCCTTACTACGGTAATAATTATTTTCTATAGCTAATATTTATATGTAAAAATAAAACGATCCTATATACCAAATATATATATTGTGATTTAAAAAATGGAAACAATTTTTGAAGATTTAATTTACAAATGTTGTATAAAATAATATAATATTAGACCTTCGAAATTTATCAAAAGAATCTTTTAAGAAAAATTACTTTTTATGTGTAACATGGTTTTATACTATATACAAACTAATAAAACAACTAAAATAGCACATAATAATATTTTTTTTAACAAAGAGTAACTAATTTTATTTTAAAACCATTTTTATATATAATTTATGTTTGTAAATATTTGAAATCATAATATTGTTTTAAAAAAATTATTTTTCACCATTCATTGAGAAATAAAACATTACATAAAAATATCAAATTTTCATAACTAGGTAATTTTTATATGATAATTTAAAAATGTATGTATATTCTATAAATTATTATTTCTAAATTTCTCAGAAATTATTTATAATTCCCATTAATAATTGAAAACTACAAATATTTGTATAAAAAAATTATTTTTTATGAATAAAATAAATATACTAAAAAATATGAAATTATTTTCAAATGAATAATATATAAACAATACAAATAATTACATAACATGATTAAAACTATTCTTATCTTCTAATTCAATACAAAGAATATAATAATAAAACTTAAATAATAATATTTCAGGAATTGTTAAATCATGATTTTTTGTTTCAAATTATATTCTTAACATCTATTTGTTTTCTTAAAATAAGGGTGTTACATAATATATGGTCCAATGATAAAATGAATTTTCTAGTTCTGCATGAAAAATGAATCGTTGGGAAAGGAAAATAACTTCCCTTCGAAGGTATGATAATTCTTGTTAAAGACACATTGTTCAAAATCTTCTAACTAATGACTTTATAGATCTGTATTTTCATTAAATCTAATTCATAAGAAGACATAGATATATGATTTACCCTTATTTTATTCATTAATATGAAAAAATATAACATAATTATATTTTCATATAAAGATTAAATCATTATATCAATTCTTGATATTATACTCTCTAAATACGTGGCATTGAAACTAGCATGGTTTCACTGTCTGATGAATGGTTGAAAAAAATACACACTCTTGATCCCCAAATAAAAATTGTGAATGATTTGGAAATATAAATTTAGGCAACACCCTATATCATTATTAAAGTGGTAGAAGAATACAATTTCATGCTGAAATAACATATTCTCAAATAAGAATCAATCAGAAACTAGTATTTTATAAGTAAACTACAGTACTCATTCACAAAATGGGATGCCCAACCCAACATGGAAATGGTTCAGAAAAAATCAAAAAAAATCCCCCCCTTTTAAACCTCACATACATGTAGAATATTTATTTGAATAATCCTTATAAAGGAAATATTATGGATTTTTTATTTCCACCGGTGTTCTTTAAATGTTTTTTGTATGTACAATTTTGATGATTTGTAACACCTCTAGATGATCATCCACATCATGATGATTTTTTGGATGTCCATATAGAGACTATTCGAGATATATTAAATACAAGATACCAATGAGGGGGAATTTATAAAATATGATAACATTCATGTTCTCTATAGATTTATTCCAATGCTCCTTCAATATGTGATTTAATAAACTCTCTAGATTAAATGTAAATAAAACTATGATCATTATTTGTAATTGAAACTATTACAAAGGGATTTAATTAAATAATTAGTTCATAATTATGGTGAAACTTAGAGGTAATTTATAGTTTAGATGTATTAAAAATAAACTGTAGATCCATTCAATCTCATATAGGCTTTCAATAAAACCCAATATTGAATTTATTTGATAAAATTTACGTATTATTTAAATATTAATGATAGAAGGTATGATAAATCATAATACTTGGGATCCAAATATGGGAATCTAGTAAAATCTAACTATCGGTCAGTATTTATGGATTATAATAGAATAATTATTTGATAATTCTTCATACATTTGGGACACACATATACACTTGACATGGAAATGAAGGTAGTGATCAATGAAATATTTATCCACTTACAAAAGGGATATAAAATTGTGCATTGAATGGGATTCCATAATAATCATAAAAGAAATATAGTTCTCCATCTTAACAGTTACTTACAAAATGGATTACATAATTTTAGGGAAATTCCTCAATATTTATATAACATAAATGTAGTGGAGGGAATTCATTAGCCAGTGGGTTAAAAAAAAATTGTTACTGGTGATTGTATAAACTATATATAATGTGTTCTAAATGATTTTACTGTCACAATGAATCATTATATATGTTAAACTCCAATATGTAGGCTTAGGTATCATTATAATTTTATAGAATATGGTGATGGATTGTAGTGACATGGATACATTTTTTTATTTATTCCATTTCTAATAATTTTGTAATAATGATATAAAATGATTTGAAGACTGGGATGAAGAGTATTTTATTTTTTATTTTTATCTCCCGTCATTATTTTTTAATAACTGAAATTATTTATTTCTATAATTAACAAAATCTTTTAAATTTATTAATAATATTTTCTATTCAAAATAATATATTTTTTATCTATAATATAATAATTTATACTATAATACATTGGTAAACCAACTTATGTTAAAATTTTTACAAGAGTGAAAAATCAGTGGATCACTACGACAATTTAAAATAGAGGATAAATTGACATGATTTTCTAAAATATATTATTTTAGTTCACTTCTAAAAATAACAATTTTATCAAGTGATTAAAAATATATGAAGGTAGTAATAATTATAAAATTATGTATAAATAAATTAACTAAATAAATAAAATTGAAGAATATTATTTCTTTCCATTGAATTTTTTTTTCTAATTTAAGACATTTATAGATTACATGTGTGAATTTAAAAAATAATGAATTTTATATTAAATGGATCATATAACTTAATGAATAAAAATATATATACTCTTTTTGATTGAGGATTTTAGGGATAAAGGGTGTGTTCATGGGGGTAGGGGGTCAGCTATATAACTGCTCCATCTGTGATATCATACCCCCATTCCAATGACCTTAAGAAGCAAGGATATGGTGCTTGAAATGTTTTTGTGGACGCAGATATGGATTAAATAGGAAAATTAGTTATGGAATAATATAGTTTTTTTGATAGAGTGTTGACACCAATAAGGGTTTCAGAATAGTGAACATTTATAATAGGTGGTAAAGGATGGATTCATACGAGAAGGATGTGTATATCGGTGTAGGG
Organism: Viscum album; assembly: GCA_963277665.1. Lineage (NCBI taxonomy): Eukaryota > Viridiplantae > Streptophyta > Magnoliopsida > Santalales > Viscaceae > Viscum > Viscum album. Next base: position 817,438,088 of record OY728141.1, on the reverse strand, counting down.
AGGTGTACTGAGGTATAGAGATGGTGCTAAAAAGAGTGTAGTATTGAGACACACTAGTTGTAATGAGATCATTTTGACGGGTAGTATTGTTTTTCATTATGGTAGGTTACCTCCATGTATTAATCATGGATGTGTATCTAGAAATAAGAGTGATGAGTGATAAGTCATCAAAATGGGAGTGCGGTATAGAGGTGGAGTATTATGTGAGGTGTCCAGGAAAATAAAATGGAAATTTCGGTTTCGGTTTCATTAAACAACTTCCCTTAAAATCATCAATTATAAATATAGAATATAAGAATTATAATTTGTTTCAGTAAAAATATATTAGAGTTAGCATTATGTTTATTTATTGATGAAGGTGAGTCATTCATGGGGTTAGTATTAGAAAATTTAATTTGACATAACATTTGGGGAAGGTTACAGATTATCTTTGACACATATATTTATGGAATCATCTGATCTATAATAGAAACATGATTTGTTGGATACCAACTATGATATATATAATATGGCCCCCTATTATCTAATTTATGAAAGGTAAAATCAATCTAAATATGTATTAGTGTAAAATACACAGATTCCATAGTAGAAATGTTAGCAAATATGCCAAAGTTTTCATAGGATTCATTCATGCTATATTCATTTTTAGGGGTTTTTCCAGCCTATTTATGATATACTATATTAATAATATACACCTTCAATAATTTTTTGATATTCACTTCTAAGTCAATCATTCTAAAAACTAATGAATTTCTAGGGTGTTTAGTTTTCTTTAATATCATGACAATAGATGTTTTATGTTTTATAGAATAATGTGTTTTAAGGAGTAAACATGATAGATCATGATAAATATTGATTTCAAAGTTGATATTTTTATTCTAGTATAATTTAAATTAGAAAATCATGAATAAAAGGTTCTTTTCAATGAATTTAATTCTTAATGATTCTTACTTCATTAGTTATATTTTTTTTCTATAAACAATTTATTAACATATTTGGATTAAAGTCATCTATAATATGATTAAAATTATAACATGTATTAAATTTAATTATTATTTATGTTTCATGAAAACTTTTAATGTAATTATTTTATTGACATTGAATGCATGTATAGTTTTTAGTAGAAAATATGGAATCAACTCTCACATTTACATTGATTATGAATAAATTAATATAAATTGATATATAAATTTGATTATCTAACTCAAATTGTGTTGATAGCTATGAATCCATTATATTCATAGTAATATCATAAATATAATTTTAATATGAAAGGGTTATTTCATTTCCAACCTATAATATAAACCTTGATATACATAAAAAAGAAATCATAAATATATATCCTATGGTTGAGATGAATCATTCTGACATGATACATGTGGTTTGTAACTATTAGCTGCATGGGGAGCAATGGGATTCAAACATCTATTATGATTTAAATGAGATATTTTTTATAAACTCAATTTTTATCCAATATATTACAAACCTGGTACCAAAAAGTGTTTTTAGACTATTCATTTGATTAATTAAGTTTGTTATAAATTAAATTTCAAATAATTTTTTAAGATGTTTTCTTAATGGAGGAATGTCCATGAATGAAAAATTAATCATAGGATATATGGATACATAACAGTAATTTGAGGATCAATGAACAATTATTTTTGAGTAAATATAATTAAAATATATTTTTTATTAAACTTCTCTAGTTGAAGGTGATAAACTTCAGTTAGTGAATTTTTGGTTTGTGAAATTCTTTGGTCATTTTTTTCTATACATAATAGGATTTCATGTAATTCCACACATATCAGTATCTTAGAAAAAATAAATATTATAAAGTTATAGATTTTAGAAAAAGTGCAAGTAAAATTTTATATCCTTAAAAACTTAATAGGTTAACGATATAGCCTTTTTAAAAAGATAGATGAATAGTTTCTTGAGTTTAAAACATCCATTGAAATTTTTTAAGAAAGATAAAAAACATAGCCTTTCAAAAAATCAAAAACATCATAATTTTATAAAGATGATTCACACCACATGTGGGGTCTATTGTACTATTACACCCTTTGTGGTCATGAAGTGCATAAAATATGCCCCATGTGCCAAGCTAAGTCACACCGACCTAGGATAAATTGTTTTTTACTAACCCACTCTATCAAAAATTTATTTTTATATCTCTATGGATGTATTTCATGGTTTGAGATCCCAGAATAATCCAAGATAAATTTTATAAAATTAATTATATAAAATTAATGATTTTGAAAATCTTATTTTGAATATGTGGTAAATTATGTATTGAATTATTTTGATTTTCATTTTCTTAAATCAGAATTTATTTTCTTTACTAGATTCAATGGAAAATTATATGTTATATTTCATGTTAATTTCCTCCAAACTGATCATGAGGTGAAAACATAAAATTCACATAATAAATTTATATTTTATATTTTCTAATTATAATTTCATGAGATGATTGTCATAATTCATTTTTTAATATGGTCTATATATATTCCATCATGAATTATATTTATATGGACATTATTTTACATGTTATAAGTTATATATATATATATTTTAATTTCTCGTGACCCTCACTATTGTGTGTGGGTATTTCCTGTATAGTGAAAAGGATGAATGAAGGCATGGACCATATCATGATTTCAAAATTTACAAGATGATATGTACACATGCTATAAGGTGTTAACATTGTGATATAAGTGATGCATAGCTCATGTAAATAACCCCTGTGGTCTTTGTTTCCTATTATGTAGCCAATCTGTCAACTAGTAGTAGAAAATCATGATTAGTCAAATTATGAATTTATATTTGAATTGATTATTATTTTTCCTTGGAAGTTTATTTTTCATAATCAAATAAAATAATAAACAGTCATGTAAAAAATATAAATAATACATGATGAATTTTTTCTAATAGGGACTGATTTGTTGCGAGAATAATCACATAGAGGACACATGTTAAATAGAAAAAGTTTAAATGTACCAAGAATTATTAAAACCCATTCAATATATATTAATTCACCACACCTTCTTTCACATTAGTATGAGAAAACACGTATGTTTGGGTTTCGTGTATGTTGTAGTTGAGTGTGTATCATTCAAATGGGTGATTATTAGGAAAGTGTTGGATTGATGTAACTAGTATTGGCCGAAAAAAGATAGAATAAAAATAATTTTAAACATTAGAGGAAATGTATTGTGTAAATCAAGTTTATTATTTGATGATTCTAGGACATCACTAGACAGATCAATGAGATGTCTAGCCAAAAGCCTACCTTAAAACTCTCTAAGTAGTGGTATAGTAATAGAATTAACAATAAAGAGAGGTATTAAGAATACTAATTAATATAATTTTTGAGTGAATATGAATTGAAATATAGAAGTGAGGACTAATTTTAATTGAAAAAATAGTGGGATACATTTATAAAATTAGATTAATTTTTATTAATGATAAACTATTAATCTGATATATTTTTTTATAGACAAAATGAAAATAACCGCCACTAATAATATATAACTATTTTCTATACTAAGAAAATAAAATTTTGCAAAAATTCATAAATTACAATATTTTCCTAGGATCCTGAGCATTATACTACACAAAGAGTGTAATTTATAACGAATGGAATATCAACGTCTTACTAATACTTACACTAGAAAAATAAATGAGAGTAAAACCAATATTTAAAAACCATTTAGATGAATCACTAGATGTCCATGGTATAATGTTATCATATATGTCTAGTGAGGTAAAAAAATGCATGTGGATGGGGTTTCCTACAAAAACATTCTTTATATTCAAGAACATTATCCCAAGAGAGAAAGACAAGTGAAATATGATATATCTAGTGCATTGGATAAATGATAAATAGTAGAATCCAATCTTGAATTCCCTCATGTACTAAATATGATATGGTAAATTGATAGACTAACATACTTTAGGATTAAGATGAACAATGACCTAGAAACTAATCTCATTATTACAAATTTTCCACTAATATCTATCACCTTAATACTTAATTATAAAATCAATTTCATTAAAAATTAGATCCCCCATTAATTTTATTTTATTTTCAACGATGACAGAGATGTAAATAGATTTAATAATTATATTTTTTTGATAGCATGGGGTGAAAGGGAAAGGAAAATTGTTTTCATAAAAGGTCTTTCTCAATTACACCCAAACTCTTTCTTTCCAACAATTCTATGCTATTTATGGAGGATAATGAGTAAGAGGTTTTTTTACATTTTTCATGTTATGAAGGTAAAATGATGAAATATGTCATAGTTAGGACGAAAAATAAAGGCAGTGTTTATACCTTAATAATTAATGGCATTGAATGAAATTTATCTTCATCTAAAGGTTGGGTATTGGATATAGTGTGTGACTCATATATTTTTATTAACATACAAGTACCATGTAGATTTTAGAATAATTCAAATGGTGAGGCTGATATCTGATACATGTATAATTCTAGAATAGCAGCCATTGTTGTGGATGATTATCATCTGACATTTCTATGTCATATAATTTTTTTTAAACAACTATTATTGTGTACTTTTAGTTATTAGAAACATTATCCTAGTGTTTATTTTAAAAATGAATGGTTTTTTCATGTTTGTAAATTTATTTCCTCTATTTTAAAATAATAAAATGTGATATGGTTTTATTCTTATATAATGTGGATTTAATAATCTCGAACATGGAAAACTATTATTGGAAGTAAATAACAAAACTAACTCGGATGGATCATGTTATACCTACCTATATCCTATTATGCATGGTAATTTAAAAGTGAATAATGTATATATTTTTCATTAAGATGGTTTTTCAGAAATTAGTGAGTTGATACACTTTAATGTATATCATTCTTGTTTCAAGGGAAATTGTACAAATCTTTCTTTATATGGAAAGAAGTATGGACCACATAATTATCAGAATTGATTCGTACTGATGTTAGTTGTCCATTTCTAATAAAACAAAATATTTTTTTTCATACATCATTACTTTTACTAATGAATATAGTGGTTGTGGTGGAATATATGTAATGTTGAATAAAACAGAATCCTTTAATTTATTTAAGGAATTACCGTATGATGAAGAAACCATATTGTTAGGAAGGTAATAAAATTAACTCATATTGTTGAAAAGAATATATAAATAATCATTTCTTTAATAACATAACAGAGTGTTGGATAGTTTACCAACATAGTCTTCCACACATACCTTAGTAGAGTGGTGTATTTCTATTGAGGAGTTATACACAACTTGAAATTATAAGACTGATAATTTTCCATCCAACTCTTACATTTTTATTTTGGGGATATACAATAAAAATTAATCCTTATACACTGAACAAAGTAGTAAATTAAGGAAAATATTGTATTCCATAGGGGAATGGTATGGAATGAAACCCACTATATTATGTATACATGTATAGAGAGTTTGAAACAATTGTTTACACTATAACAAATGAAAAATGTAAATCCCAAAGCACAAAGTGATTCATTATTGTTTTTCCCAAGGAATCTAAATAAAAACAATTATCATACTATGACATGATACATTTATAGAAATTGAACTCATTTGCAAAAGAATAGTGGGAGATAGATAATATATGAAGAATCATATTGTCTTGATGAACAAGAGTTATCACATTTTCAATCATTGAAATAGATAATGTGAGATAAAGATATTCCCAAAAAAGTGTTTTTATGGTCTATAAGAGAGATTATAAAACCAGATATATATATTTTTCTTCTCACTGATTAAGGTCACAGGTTACACCATGGCTTTATCAAACCATTAACATATAAAAAAGAATAAAATTAAATGAGGTTGGAAAATGGAATGAACCTATGATTTAAAGGATGAATCATTCATATCAAAATCATGTTGATAATTTTGTAGACCATCGAGATGGTGTAAAACCATTGGGGAAAATTGGTATTTATGAAAATAATAGACATATATGGTAATTTAAGTACATATAAATATCGATTCCTTATAAAAGGTTTTAGAAAATGGCATGGAAGAGACTATAATGAAAATTTCTCAATATGCATGATGTTAAAACACATCAGAATATAACATAATATAACATTAATATGTGATTATAAAATATGAAATTTTTTATATTAAAATACATTTTATAAATGATATTATTTTTGAAATCATATATGTGACATAAGTGAAGGATTATTAGGTCAAAAAGATCCATGAATTTTGTCAAGGTTCCTAAATACGTTTAAGGATTTAATAGAGAATCAATATCATGAGATGTTTTTTTGATGATTCCATGAGATAATTTTCTATTTTCATGAATGAATGATATTTACGTGTCAACATCAATGTTAGTTGTAATGCCATCATTTTACTTGTATTATATGTTGATGACATATTTAATATTATAAATGAAGTCTTTGACATACATTTATTTAAAACATGGATTAATAAATGCTTCTATAAGAAATAATTTAAACATCTAATAAAATAAGGATCATGATAGTTTGATATATATCTAGAAGGATTTTTGGGTCATATTAATATACATAATTATACATGGTACTCAAAATGTATAATAGTAAAGAATCCAACAAAGGGGTTTTTAAAATGTTAAATGGTATTCATCTATTAATGAAGATGTGTCCTCAATCAGATGAGGAGATTGATTTTTCTAGTAGAATAAATTATTCATTAGTAAATTGATCTATATTATGTCTCATCTTCTGTACTAGGACTAATGTTTCTTTTTCATTGATAATGATAGGAGTAAATAAATATAATCTAAAATAGACACATTATGAATCTATAAATACTATCCAAAAATACATAAAACGTTTAATTTAACAATTTCTAGTGTATGGACGATATGTAGAGAATTTATTGAAGGTATAAACTTATATCAACTACCATATATATATAATGATGATATGAAATAAACACTAATCTTTGTACTTTTCCTTAATTTTACAATATTGAGTAGGAGAAGCTTGATGAAACATATGGAAATTGATTTTATAGTAGAATATGAGAATATATTATCTTTAAATTTAGTAAATAAACTATTCTAGTTATAAATTTTTTTCAAATATATTGGTGTTTTACATACCAATGTAGACTATATTACATTATTAAATGATAATACTATTGTTGTAGTACATCCCAGTAAGACCAGGTCATAGAAGATGTTAAATCATATACTTTTAATGTGTCATTAATTTAGGTATTTCACTAAAATTATTGAATTCAATGTTAGTATTGTTGTTATAGAGTATATAGTGAATTGATTTCATAATAAATCTATCACTCTTAAGTACAATTACTCTCATGTGAGGGCTAGTGGGTTAAGATTGTTAAATAATTTGATGTATTGTTTTGGTAGTACTATATGTGGGTTATCTTGGCTCAACTCTTTTTATGAAAATTAATTACAAATATATTCATTTATATTGATATATACATTTTTTTTTCTTACCATCATAGTGTAGATACTACTACATCAACTATTTTCTGGAAAATGTACTATAATTACATTTCATATCAAAAGTTCATTATAGTTACTATATATAATTGGAACCTTTAGAAACAATGAGGATAATAATATATATAACTCATATGTTCTAGATAAATCATACTAACATGACATACATAGTGTATAAAATATAGATTTTAGGGTCATAAGGGATTTCTTATCAAGTAGTTTAAACTTGGTGGTCCTAAGTATTGAAAATCATGTAGAAAAAATACAGATAGGAACACCATATTTTTTGGTTCACGACCCACTTCCGACAATGTGTTCCCTCCTGGACCAACATTTGGTAAAGAGATACAATGACACCCATGATCCTCCTCTGATATGACATAGATTGGAAACTAGCACATAGGGTAAAATAAAAAAACAGATGTGATGAATTTCCATCTAACATAACACATTCTAAAGAGACAGATTAGATAGCCACCAACAAACACATTTTCATAGACTACTATAAAATAATAACTAATGTTATCAATGTTATGACATACAAAAACTACTAAAACTAAAAGAAATAATATAAGTACCCAAAGAAATTTTAATATGGTAGCGACCAAAAATCACAAATAGATCCTGATAAACACAATGCTAGTAGTAACCACCTCATTCTCCAATCCTCTCTAACTAAATGAAAAAATACTATATATATTTATGCTCACTATAACTTTATAAACAGTATGATATTCCCTGAATAATGTTTTTCAAAAGTTATGAAAGCATACAAAAGCATAGTAAACAAAAATTAAAATTGAGTTGTTACCAAAATAGGTATACTGAGCTCCTAGCCTCACCATGGACACTCTCACCCAGTATCACATACAAGAGCACATAATACAATCAATAATATCAAGTGTACCATGCTACCGCTTCCCCACTAGTTTTCCTATTTTCCAAAGTAACACATGTCCTAAGCATCTCTCTCAAAATATGATTCCCTATATACACCTTGGCAATGCACCATAACATGAACCTCATGCAACACACCACCACATCCACATAACCAAGTGTAGCTTGGTAGCATAAGAGAACCACATCATCCCATAAAATGTGTGTCATACATGGGTATTATTCTACAATCCATAAGAGCTTATAAATTGAATAGGGATCCTCAATTAATCATTTTATACACATGTTATACATATAGTTTTCCTTAGGAATCTATAAACTAAATACATTATTGTGAAATAACCATAATCCATTACATTCCTCTACACAAATATATTAATAAAACTCACCACTATTCATAAACGAACTAGTGCATACCATGATATGAGGGTGGGTCCAATGAATGTAGTTAGGCATCCATAGACCACTGAGATATTTTTGAAATCACACCCCAGCTTAAAATACACAGGGTGTCCATTGAACTAAACGACAATGTGGAGTAGCATATAAAAACTGAAAAAGTATATGATATAATATAACTCAAAACCATTCTATGGGAATAACCATGAATCATATTTAACTACTGATAATTTCTATTCAACATCTACAAACCACTCCTATGATCAAATGTCCTATAACCACACATTCATTTAAGTGGTTACATTAAATTATTTTATTAATTTTCATATGATACACTTTGTATAATTTAATTCATTATCCATTAATTAACGATTTTCTTTTTCAACATTAAATTAAATTATAATATCAAATAAGTTTCATTCCCTCTTTGAATATATAAATCATGTCCATGACTTCTCAGAATTATACCGTCAAAATTGCATCCCATCAACCTAAAACCCACTGGTAAAATTTATTTTCAATTATTAAACTTAACACTTTTTTATTTCTTGTTGTTATTGTGAAATCTCATAAGATACCAAAAAATATATACAACTAAAGAACATCCATCTACTTCAAGTAGTGGCGAAAGGAAAATAAATAAACAAACAACTTGAACGGCATCCAAACAACACATTCAAATAAGGATCGGACTTCCATATCAATATGTGTGTCTATCATCATCTCTCTTCACCATATTTGTATCCATCCTCGATGATAACATGCATATCCTGATGCATCCCACCAAAATGTTGGAATGGAGTAAAAAAGTAAGAATCGGAGCAACTCCTAACCCAATATCACAAGCCTCTTATCCAAAGTACATCACATACAGTAAAAAAGTAAGAATTGGATCAACAGGGACCTTAAAACAAGAAATCCATCCATTATAAAAAGAAAGAGCACTATGGATCCAATAAATTTGTCACTTGTCTTTTTCAATCATTCCAGAGTCTTAACCCCTACAAAGGAATTATCTATTATCACACTACTAATTCTTATTCGATCTTGAAATTATAGATTCATAACTAATAGATTCCATCTACGGGAACACTAACTAGAAAGTTATCACATTTTTTCAAAAATCAATTATAAAATTAATTTATCATGCCTTTAGTTATTTTATAAAAAATAATTAGCATTATGTAGGTTCATTAACCATTTAAAATAAAAACACATATATGCATCAATTATAATATCATCAAATTGCAACAACAACTATATTAATTCAACATGTCTCTTAAATCATTTTTCCAATTAATTATAAATTAATTATGGAAGTTAATTTTTTACAAATTTCACATGCTAAAACAACCACAATAGGAAAAACATGGATATCACACTATCAGTAAAATCATGAGTTGACCACTTATCATGCTATAAATGGAAATATCACATGGCGATTAATACCAGTTAATTAATCAAGGTAATATAATTAATTAGATTCGTTTCCTTGGAATCCAAAGGGATAAATCATGTTAGATATATTATTTCACATAAATATATAGATAAGTAATGAATCCATTAGATCAAAAGGTTTTTAATGTTCATATCACAAGAATAGACCAACACTACAGATCTCAATCACCCCTCCTGTAAGAACTACATCCACTCGGGGATACCACACCCCAAATGTTCCAACAAACAACCAACAAAACTCTTTGAACATATGGATATCAAGATGTATCACTTGGAAAAGACTAACATGAAAAAATTGATATATGAAAATGAAACAACATAGGTAAAAAATAACATGGATCAAATCAGTATCAATATACATCAATAGACAGAATCTATATATTAATCCACGATAAATGAATATCCAATATATTGAAGAAAGGGTTATCAAGTCTCTTGGAATGATAGTGGGTATGTAGCCATATGTTTTGAAAAACATGAGGGGATAAAATATTTTAAAACATAAATCACTATAGATTTAAATGATGTGTAATCCCCATTTACAATGTGTAATCCTCAGGGTTCAGTTCTACAGAAAAATGTGTCGTCACTTTTTATTTTATTCATTTTTAATCACTGATTCACTATATGTTATGAAACCCACTTTCACATCATGTAAAATGTTAACACATCATTAAATATCCCAATATCCAGAAACTATTCACTAAACAAATCATACTTTCACTAAGCCTCCTCTGACCACCTTAGTCATTGAAATGCACAAATGGTAGATCCTTGCAGATCTGGTACCTTACATACAGTATTGGTTATTTGTATCTACATGCATATGTAGTGAAATATTCAATTTAGATCATTACCAACTTTTTCCACATTATTTTGTTCATTGATTCTAAATTAAAATGATGAAATTTATGTTTTGTTGAGTAATATTAGGGTGGAATTAGTATTGGTGGTATGAATTTGTAAAGTAATCATGATTATATTTTTTCTTATGAATGAATGTGATATATTAGGACTGCTATGTAGGAGGTCATACATTCACCAAAACCATTAAATTCAAGATGAAATTAAGAAAATATAGAATGTGCATAAATAAATAAAGATTGTAAGGATGAAATAAAATTTTTTCATCAATATTTCTACGGTATAGTTAATCAAATTGATTATATTGCATGGTCTGTGATTATAGGAGGTTGATGTTGTTATTACTAAAACACATAACTTTAGGTGACTTGATGGGTTTCTAGACTCCGTTGTTGGTATTTGAGGTGTACACACTACATAGGGGAATGAAAATATAGTGAACACACATAGTTTATTCAATATCCTATATTTTTCTATGCGAATATAATTTTGGATAATGGTGAGGCCCATGATAGGGTTTTAAGGATGTGTGAGTTTGACCACTCACCAAGAAATAAATAAATTCTTATAATTCTTCTTTTTTGTAACTGTATTTATAATTAATTATTAAATTCATTTATAGGAATAACTGAATACAAAAAATAATATTTTATGAATGAATATTTTATATTAAAGGATAATTAAAAATTTAAAGGAGAAGATATTTAGTTTAGGGACTCATATTTTATCATTTAATATATATATATATTATGTTAGATTTTTTTGAAGAAATATAAATGTATTTTATGATACAATTAATTTATAATAATACTTTTTTTTGGTTTACTAAGAGTGTCAAAAAATTTAGGGGACAACGTGCAATTTCTATAAGTTTTACCAAGATATATACCAGGAAGATCTAGGACTTGAAAAAGTTGGACCTAAAATATTTATTATGTAAAGTAAACAAGATAATTCAAGAATTACAAGGATACTTACATAAAACTGAGTAATTCACTGCTTTCATGTCTTCAACTAAAATTATTATTTAATATTATTGGGTCCTAAAGGACCACATTGTATTAATTTCCCAGATCTCTCTTTCTGATAGAGGTGTTTCCAATTAATTATCTTCTCTATAGACATGTGAACCAATTAATTTATTATTATAGGTATGAAAGATACAATTTTACTAATGAGGGATGGTCATCAACTGAACATTCCTAGTTATAACTTTTAGATCAATGACAGTTGTTTCATAATAAAATTTAAACCAAAATAAGGTCCTTCAATAATAGGAAACATATTGTATAGCATTAATCATATCTGAAAACGACCCTTCATATGAAATTTGAATTATGATATAATGAAATAAACATTTAATAATGCCACAGTGAGATCAAATGATACATCCACACCTTGAGGGTCCCGACATGGTAGAGGCTTCACCATCAACCATTTCATTAATATCTGGATATATTGGATGAAACCAGTGAATTGAATTGAAAAAAAAGGGTTTTTTGGTCCCATAGAATACTCCATGACTTTATAGATTATGATGGTCACTAATAGTGATATTCATAGTTACAATTTATACCTCAGAGGATAGAAACACATCTTTGTGTAGTGTATGTTAACCCACATGAAAAGAGGGAATTTGATCATTGATTTATCAAACATTTGTTGCATACCCGATGTGAACCATGACCATGGTAGGAGATGTAAGAAGGAGCTACTTAACCTGATCACTCTTCCTAGCCATACAGATGAATTACATGGGTTCCTAAAGTTTTCTATCTTAATAGAAATTAAATTCAAACATTACAGAAAAATACATGAAATGTATATTGAGAGAAATGGTATACCATAAATTGAAGGTGTATATTCTATTCAGATTTTAAACAAAGGTAGATGAAAGAAATAATGTGTTGACCCGATTTTTTAACCACGTCATGATATGATAAACTATTCTTCCAAATTATTTAGTTTAATAAGAACCAATAGGTGTTCATATAGTGTTCCAAAAACATAATAATATCTAATGGGGGAACAACTGTGAGTTCACAGTTCTACCTATTGTAATCATTTACATTAAAATTATCATTTCTATTAGGCATACGGGGAAGAGATTCATAATAAATAAAACAGTACATCTAGATTTCTAGCTTGACCTATGTGTGAATAAAATAAATTTTGTTAGAATGTGACATTAAATCAGCAATGGACATAGGTTATCTGTCAAGCGGGACAATTACATTGTCTATGAGAGGTCTTTGCATCCAAAATGTGTTCAAGATGTTGAGACTGTATTTCCTCTTAACCAACCACAATGCATCGTGAATAATTTCCTTAAGAGACTGTTTTATAAAACTCTAAACTGATGAGGTATGGTATTATGCATAAGAATCAAATAATTTCATTTTAAATCATATTGATATGAAATGACATGATGTATTATTATAAACTAATATATTACATTTAAATTCCCCATAAAGGCCATCATAAAAGAGGTTATGATCCTAGAATCCAAGGCCCCCAATCTCAATAGGTTTTAATAAATTCATTATTTAAAAAAAACTTTTTTCCTACATATACCATTTCTATATTAAATTTATGATAATGAATTGGATTTCATTGATTAGGCTACAGGGAAATCAATAAAGAGTGAAAGAATGTATATATTTGATTATATTCTCATGGGTATAGAATCCAAATATCAATATATTAAAATTATCTTGAAGATGAGGATGTTAAATAGGGGTATATCATCGATTACATAATGAAACCTTCATTGATGAATAGAATAAACACATTTTTATCAACAAAAATAAGTATTTAATGGTTAAATTTTAATCTAATGATTAATTTTGTATAAAAGATATTCTTATGTTGTAATATAGAAATGAAAATAATCAGGTATAAAATTTCAAAATCAAAACCCTATAAATATATTTATTAAAACATCATTATCCACTACCAAAATGCACCTTCTACAATCATGTTTTTAGTGTAAATTTATTTTAATAAATAGAATGATATAATATAAATTCTCTTTAATAAGATAGAATGAATTAAGATGATAATTCATGTAAAAATACATGTAATGGGAATTAATTAATAAAGGTATTAATTTTTAAATAAATGATAATATTGAAATTAATATTGTAGACCAAATTCCCAAAATTTAATATTCATATAAGAAGTTGGTTATATAGGTATGAAAAATTATTTGAAATTTCAATTTGATTCTTATGTAACTAGTAACATAATATGTTTCAAATATCATAGATCAATTTGAATAATCTAAATCATTTATATGTCTAATGTTTTATTAACTAAAATTTACAAAATTGAAATGTGTTTTAGATAATAAATGCTTCTGATGCATCCTTGAATATGTATAATGGAATTAATATTCAATATGTATTTTTATATGATAATTATAAATGAGTTATAATTTTATTATCCTTGAATCTGTGTGTTCCATATACTCCACAAGAAATGTTAAATATAATTATGCATAATATGGGTTATTGGTTATTATCATTGTTTGATTATTGATCACTGATATAGATAACTGATAATATACATATTTAATCCTATATTATGAATTGGTGAATATAGTTTAATTATCTCACAATATATTACTATGAAATTGATGATGATATTCTTGATTGTTTGTTATAATATTATGCGATAAATGTCATGGACTGTGTAAATATATGATTAATGTGTAAATTGTTTGTGAATAAAATAATGGTTGGGAAATGATTACAGTATTGGATGGACACAAATTTTTTATTTCATAACCTCTATTTGATTAATTATTATAAGTTTCATGTATCTTTGTTAGATATATTTTTCATGTTAGATAATGTTTGAAAATATGATTAATATGACAACGAAAAATATTGTGCATATTCATTTAATATTTAATTTTAGAGAATCAACATCAAATACTTATCTATTTATTTATTTTTGTATAAATTGAATTAAAAATTTTAATAAAAATATGATGTTGTTAGAAAAAATGATAGATATTGGCTCTGATTAGTTTATTAATACATATATAAGGCCTAATGTGGCTTTCATTCATTAGTGGTTAATTCTAGTTTGATGGTTCATCATAGTTTGATAAACCCACTACATCAATTAAAAATATCTATGGTAATTTTTTAAATTTTAATTGAAGATGATTATTTTAAAAATGGTGGGTGTATTTAATTTAAGATTATATAATTGAAAATAAATACAATACATAAAATATTTATATGTATTGTCTTTAAATTTGAATTGTCTAAAATAAACTCTACATATTTTGAATGGATATTAATTTTTAAATATCTTCTCAAAAAATAATTTTTCAATTAAATTTCAAATTGATGTTAATTTTTTTGAAACATGATGTCTATTATTTCATATAAACAGGGATAAATTTTTTATCACATCAAAGAGGTATAACAACTCTAATTGTTTTCAATTTTTAAATGGATTAGAATTTTAAATTTATTAAATGATACATAATGGTTTAAATATTATTCACTGGGATAATAATTTGAAGCATATCCTTGTATTATGGATATTTATATCTTTCATAACTAGGACCCTATTTGAGATGAATCTTCTATAGAATTAAAATTGGTTTTTTATTTTGTGTGTTTAATATTAATTATTAAGGATGATAGTTACTTTAGCTGTATCTAATGTAAGGTTTCATATTTTCCCAAACCCATTGTTTGAAGTTTTCATGGTGTTGATGGAGTTCTGGGTTATTTTAGAGATTTTTAGGGGTTTTGAAATAACTATTTCAAATTTTGTTTAATTTAAATTTAAATAAATATTTTTATGATTTAATCATTACTTATATAAAATATTTTAAGTGTTATTGTTTTCAGGTTTTTACATTTTGGAATGTAATATTTAAAATATTTCTGTATCCTTTCACATGACCCTATCCTTACATGTTTTTAATGAATTCAATTCATTTTTCCATTACATGAAACCATCTTCATACCTAATGGTATCCTGATTTATCATTCTAATAGAAATATCTATATAATTATTAAGAAAAAATATCTTATATTTTCTAAATGTGGATGAAGATATCCTAACCCAAATATTTATTATGTAAACATATAATGATTTACCATTACCAAATCACATCATTCATAAATTAAAACCCTAACCTGTGTAAGGGTTGTTCTAACCCAATATAAAAGGATAATATTAATACATATTAATAGAAGTCACTTTTTGAAAACTAAACCACATTACAATTACACAAAACCTACATTATGTGTAATGTTATCCTCATAAAATTGAAATTTTGAAATTTCTTATAATCTTTCATTATAACTTTAAAAGGATATAAAAATAAGATAAAAATGTGAAATCGCGTGTTCATGAATTTAATTACATTTCAAATAATAATCCTTTAATCTATGATTTATTTCTCTCAAAAAATCAATTATTATAAAATGAGATCATATAATACACTAAATATTAAATGTAAATAAAAGAATTGTATATTTTTAATTGGGGAATGTGTATAGATGAGGTAAAATGTAAATAACTAATGTGTAAAACATTTAATTCCATTTTAAATTTAATAGGTCATGATTAAATTGGTATCAAATAGGGGGAAATGTTATTATAAATATTAAATATTCATGTGGTTCCACAAACTTTTATTCAAATGTTTTTCTATATATGTGACCACATCCCCCTATCTATTATAATTTTTTCATACCTTCATAAATTTCATAAAAAAGGATGATAGAAGGTGAATTCCAAGCACCCACTAGTAGTATATAGCATCTAGCTTAGTGGTGATGATTTAGTCTATGGGATATGTGTTATAATATAAATAAATCCCATTATTATCATACTCTTATCTCATTACCTTTTAAAATCAATGAAATGGGGTACAAAAATACACTTATTTCATTTACATTATATATTATATATTTTATTTTTATATCATTAATATATTTTACATGCTAATTTTAATTTTTTAATGAAATGATTATGCAAGGGTATCTTCTGTATATATTTCATGTGATATATGGTTTTCACTGTATATTTTTACTCATTATAATTGTAATGTACTTTGTTAATGGGAAATCAAAAGGAAATAAGGAATCAATGTGGAAATGTGGGATGAATTATTGTACCATTATTAATATATTTAATAATTATTTATATTAAATGGGACATGAATTCCATGAAATCATCTTATATCATTACATCACCAATATTTACTAGGAAATATATGATGAAATTTTATTTGATATGAAAGTTATTATACAGTCATTATTTACAAGATAATATGAAATTTTAATAATATATTATTTAATATATCAAGACTGATAATTATTAGATTACCAATTTAAAATATTTTTACAAATTCTGTAACTTAATTTTTAATGGTTTTATTTTAAAAAATGCAAGGGAGATTAATCACTGCCACCAAACTGGGCTTCTACTACGATACCCTTTACTCGGGTCAAATACACATTGCTGCTAAAGGTGTGGGGAGGCGGGGATTTACAGCCCAAAAAACGATGATAAAGGACACTAGTAACAGTGCTAAAAATCATTTTTAAAAGTGACCCATTATTAGCGATTTTTTAGTGATGATAAAGGCCCCCCCTTTGTCTGCTCTTTTTTAGCACTGTTAAATGGGACCCCTTTATCAGCACATTTTTTAGTAGTACTAAAATGGGGGGGCTTTATCAGCACATATTTCTAGTGAAAATGAATTTAAAAAATTCATGAATAATAATACATTTTTATATAATAATTTTTATATTGATATAAATATAATATTTATTTTTTAAATATGTTTTAGAAAAGTATGAATATATTCATACATTTAATATATAAGAAATTTAGTGAAAATGGATTAAAAATATTTTAAAAAATATTATTAATTAATAATTTACTAATTATCATCGATTAATAATCATTTAATAACAATTTTAATACACAAAAAAATCAAAACAAAATAAATTAAAGATCTAAAATAAGGATAAAATGTAACTCAAACTTCAAACGACAATAAATTTTGATCTAGGTGTTCTTCGGATCTCTACAACATATCAAATTGAAGCCTCCAACGATCTCTACATACTAGTCCCCTAAGGGAACATTCTGTCATATTTTTTAAGGCCAAAAAAGCCCATAAGTCCTCCAAAACCGAGTTTTAAGTCGGGATACCCTGATTTGTAAATATGAAAATAGCTGTAATATTTGATACATAAGTCCTCAAGGCCTTTACAACACATCATATCGATGAATGTTTCATTTTATTTGATTTTAATTCTTGTGGAGTAGTACAGGCTTCAGGATTAGATGCTAGGGTCATTTTCATATTCTATGGATTATCAGATACACACACACACAGATATATATATATATATATATATTTAAATATATATATTTCTGTGTGTGTGTGTATTTATTTATATATAATCACACATAAAAACGTATTGTACAAATGTATTTAAAACTAATCCTATAAATATATATTAATATACCAATAAATATATGAAGAAAAAATAAAAACTACATAATTATATATATATCGATATAAATATATATTAATATACGGATATATATATTTTTTAACAAATATATATGTATTAATATAATTAAATTTATTTATATTAATATGAATCTATATTAATATACAGATAAATATAACAATATATATATGTGTGTGAATAATATATATATATATATATATATATTAATATATGAATAAATATATGTGTATTAATATAACTAAATATATTTATATTAATATGAATCTATATTAATATAAAAATTTGTAAATATATATATATATATATATATATATATCATTATGTGATGGAAAAAACCCAATGGACTAGTTGTAAAGGTGTAGGCACACAAGGAGGGAGGTCGTGGGTTCGGGTTCTGCAAGAAGAAAGGGTGCGCGAGCAAGTGGGAAGGGGGATGTGCGGGCAAACGAAGTGTGCGGGGTGAAAGGGAGGGGGCTCTTCCTTGCATTGATAAGGGTTCAACCATTGTTAAGAACTCCCCCCAACATTATATATATATAATATTTTTATTTTTTTCACTATTTTTCAGTGCATAAAAAAAGATCTAATAAAAGACAACTTTAATCAGTGTTTTTTAAGCAATGATAAATGTGTCCTTTATCGTCACTTTTCTAGGCACTGATAAAAGGGACCCCAAATCTTTTCCACGATTAACAAGTCTTTTCTAGTGCTGTTAATTTTTTTTTCTAGCGCAGATAAAAGTTATATTTTTAGTAGTGGATGTTACTTAGAAGATAATGATAGAAAATATTATAAAATAACAGTGTAATGAAATTCTATAGATATGACTCAATAGTTAATTATAATGGATGACTAAAATAATTATAATTATTATTTATATTTGGAATTAAATTTAATATATCTTTTGGTTATCTAGAGTTTTTATGAAAAATATGGTAACCTAGAATTTATATTTATGATAAATATTTTAATATAAAAAATAATGTGAATAAACAGTTCTAATCATTGCTTTAGTTTAGTAGGTTAAATATTATTTTCAGTTAGTTTAAAAATATTTTCATGATTAACAATTGATTGGGAATGATGTAGTTTGTTTTTTCATTTGTTGAGATCATTAAGGAGTTAGATTTATGATATATTTGGATATCATATTTAACTTTTTTTTATAATTAAATATTGAATTATTTAAAATTTAGTAAATGAGTAATTAATTAAAAAATTATGTATTAATGAAATTTCAATATTAATATCCTATTCTAATAATACAACATAAAAATGATTATTTCCGTTATATTTTTTTTTAATTTGACATCAATGATATTATTAACACTTTTTTTATGGAATTGTTGCCATTAATATTTCTGTATTTTTTTCAATTTTATTTATTAACTTTTGGTTTTAACATTTTTTTATCATTTTTAGCATGATTGTTTCTATATACCTTTTTGTTTTCATGTATCATTATTTGTTTATTTAATTTCATCCTTATTTTTTTGATACAATACATGTGTCATACAATTATTTTAGCTAATTACATGTACATTACTTTATGGGTTATATTTAGTACCCCGGGACACCCTGAGAGGGGAGGGGTGAATCATGGTGACAAATTTTTTCTTTTAAAGTGAAGGATCTTTTTCCCACGTTGGTAAGAACTTGTAAAACATGTATGATGATAATGATCAGAAAGATAACATTCACATGTAAAAAGTTGACACAACACTTTTTACATCGATCACCACTAAGGGATACATCCAAGGAGCATGTGCCGACATGTGGTTGGTTGTACCAAATTCTACTAATCCTCACTAGTTGTGGATTACAATGGTTCAGAAAAAGTCACTCTGTCTCAGGCTCACTGCCTTTAAAAAGGTTAAGGGATACCTCACTGCTTCCCTCGGGTCACTCCCGTGGCTCCCCCTGGCTCATTGCCCTTGGTGAAGTCACACTAAGTTCTATAGACGTGAAGGTCTCTTCAATAGATTTGCATTGAGGTCTTTGTCTCTTCTTAGCATGAGACTCTGCTTGCATCCAAGTGCGAAATTGATGCACTAGAAGCACAGAACCCCTGAAGCGGATAACCAGAATGTGAAAACAAGATTCACTAAAAATTGTGCACAACACCAACCCTTTGCCCGCAAAACCTTCTTATTGTTTGCAAAATTTACTTTCTCATCAAGAAAAATTTTTCGCGCCACAACACTAGTTTAGGAACAACATAATATTTTACGTGCAACAAAAATTCTTACGCGCAGCTCTTCCTTTTTCGTGTATCTCAGAATTTTCCGTGCAATCCATAATATTTCGTGCAAGCCCCTTTACGCGATCCTTTTTCACGCATCAGTCCCCAGATGTTATCAAAGCCTTTAACATTTCGGAATGAGGGGATCACCTATTATTTATAGGAGTTTGAGACCCCCCTTGCGCAATATCCCCTTTGGCGCAAAAACCACTCATATGGCATGTAATTTTTTGCGCAGTTATCATTTTCTGCACCCATCTCCAGATATTTCATCCAGCCCATGCCTTTGCCATTTTTCGACGTTTTGATTCCAAAACACAATTTGTGTGAAAAACCTTGTCTCCAAATTTCACACGCGACACTCTTTTTCACGGAAACCCACAGTTTTTCTCACCCAGCTCAGATATTTCGTGCACAACCCTCCTTTTTCGCCCACCACTTCCCCTTTGCCTGAACCTCCTTTTAGCAACAATCCATGTCTTCATTTTCAGATTTTGAGGACCAAAAATTTTGCAAACACTAGGAAACTACGCCACCTTCTGTACTATTGTCTTCTTGAACTTTATGATCATTTTACTGGCACACATTTTGAGCTTCCACTGAGTAATCACAACAAACACAAACCAAACTCCAATTCCTGCATAGAATAGCCATGGTTCCAACATTATAATGTCAAATATTTATGATGAGAATATATATATTTACTCAAACTATAATAGATTAAGGTGATGTGTATGGATATATATGTGGGATATAATGGCTCATTATTTAACCATGGGAAACTATTTATGGGATTTAATAAACTATAGTATAAAAGGTACAAAACTCTTTTAGACTATGTTAGATTAGGGTTATGTAATATTTTTGGTCGTTATTTCTAAATGTTATTGGATGAGTGAGTGAGGTTGTGATGTGATGATGATGGTATGTGTTAGTGGATGTGTTGTGGTGGAGATTATGATTTGATTATTGTTGTGAATATGTGAATATGTTATGATTTATAAAGGTCATGATTTGGTAAAGTGTACTGCAGAAAAATATAATATTGAATATTGACACATGTAGAGATTTTTTCAGGATTATTTCTCTTGAGTATTTTGGTGGTTGTGAAGTGATAATTATAATTGTGATGTGATATGATTATAAAATGTTATATTTATAGGATATTATCTAATAATTTTAAATCCCTAGAAATTAAAATTTTATATTACTTAATTTATTGTGATACACCATGGTTTCAAATGATAAAGTGATGAGACTAATGACGAATTTTATGTAAATCATTGTTTTCTCAATAATTTGGTGACACTATTTCAATATATTATAATTTCAAAAATTTCAATCACAAATCCCTTATTCTATATTGATATAGTACAATATATAGATATGATCCAATTAAATACACCATTTTTATAAAAACACCACAGGTTGTCATATTCATATTAGTATAGTTTGAGAGAGATTCAATTTTTTGATAAGGTGTCTTCGATGGAGTTAGAAGATTATCTATGGATTTTTCTATCCTATTGTGCATATATATGTTTATCAGTATATTCTATGTAGGTAATAAATGGGTTTTGTAATTATTTATTTTAAATGGGAATATTTTGTTGATGAATTTTTTATTCTTTTATTTTTTGAGGCATTAGTAGTGTATTCCCTCCCATTATTTTTACAGATGCAATCAGTAATAGACCCCAACCAATTGACTATTGGAGTTGGAGGGATTTTTACATATTCTCTTATAAATAAAGAAGGGTATTAGTGTTGATGGATCATTGAATTTGGTTTTATGGATTCTATGTCGACCATTAGAGGTTACAAAAGCTAGTATTGAAAGTTCATAGGGGTAGTCAGTTTAATCGAAACATCAAAATCATATTTCTAATAGTGATACTATGTCCATGAATAAATATTTTAAAACATCAATAATAACCTGCATGTATTGACAAAAACACCATTAATAAACTATTATTATCTCCTTCACCTATGTCGATGAAAATAAATTTATAGAATTAAAAAAATTTATATAGTATAACCACATAGAACATCACAAAAATTAATTCCTCTCACCAATGCATGGAATATAAAAATATTGGTGGTGGTGGTGAGTGAATAATGATCCTATTTACATTAATATTCAAAAAAATTAAACATAAAAAATTATTTAAATTTCCCATAACTCTATAGGAAGAAACATTGAATATTACAATCGGTTTCCCCTCCCATGAACAAATATGGAAATTTTGATTATCAATTTCATAGTGAAAAATGATCATTAAATCATCAAACATGTATCCCCAATAATTATTCACATTTCCCAAGTAGGAATATATTTTTGTAGATCATTAAAAATTTTCTACAAATATAGATAATAATAAATGTTTACATTATTCTTAATTATAAAAATATTATTCCTATAAAACATATTAGCATAACAATATATTTTTGTGGTCAGAGAAGTAATAAACCATTAACAATGTAGGTAGAGGATCTATTAAAGTTGGATCTAAATTTACATACATTTTATACATGAATTTTGTGTTTCCTTACTTCCAAAAAAACATACCACTGGTCAGATCCACATAAACTATACTAGAACATCATGAAATCACATATCAACAAAACATTATTGTCTCATATAAAATTCTATTGGTATTCATAAAATAAAATTTTACATCTTAACATAAAATATTAATTAATAAATTAAATATAAGTTATTTATTTATAAAAATATTAATTCTGTTTCCAATCATCTCCATTCAATTTTTATAACAATACAAATAGAATAAAAATAATCCAAAAACATTTCATTTATTTTCATTGATTTCCCTTAATTTTCATCATCCTAAAATTCAATAAATGTGGAACTTAAATAATTTTATCAAATGAGTTTCCCATTTATAATCATGAATGTTTTTATTATACTCTTATGAATATACATAAACATTGAGTCAACAAAGAAATAGTTAAAAAGAAATTATTAGAGGGTGATACATAATATAAAATTGTATCTTATATATTGTGGGAATGAAATGGACATATGATGCGTAACAAAGGATTTAATGTTAAAAAATGATACATAACTAATTTACTAATATATTTACTAAAAATTTTATTCTCAATATATAAGATAAATCCACTTCATGAAAATTTATTCATTTCTGAATTGAGTATGTCCATTTAAAAATTGAATATGTCGATTTAAATTTCTATTTTTTATATAAATAAAAATGTGAACATTTATTTATAGGTGGAATTACATCATAATATGTATTAAAAAATACAACGATAAAGTAATTCGAATAATGAATATAGAAATATTAAGATAATTACTAGGTATAATCCCAGGATATAATTTATATAACTACTAACACACACAAAATACATTATAAATAATATAATACTACATTACTTATAATGATAAAATGAGTTGGATTTTAATTAAAAATATGTTCTTTGGGGTTTAAATGAAATATTGTAAAATGTTTGATCTCTTCCTTTTCTAAGGTAAGTTATCCATTGAGTTATTTTGGGTTAGTAACTTCCTTATTTTTTACAATATAAATAAAAATTATTTGATAAATTAAAAATTATTTGTCTGGAAAAATGATTTATCATCAAAGAAACATTATAAATTTGAATGGAATTTCATATGTGAAAGAATCCACCAAACACTTTTGAAAATTCAAAGAATTATTTCAGAGTCAGAAACTGAGTTTATAAAAGATTATTTGGCCCACAATGCCATGGTGAAGGTCAAATAATAATAATATTATTATTATATTATGAATAGAAAACTTATTTATAATAATTGAATAACTCTACACTAGTCAATCGTATAAGAAATATGAGAGCATAGTAAGATAGGAAAATCCAGTGTTTACCCTAGTCAGTGTATGATATATGCAGGCGTCAAATGTTTGGATTCCTTTCCTGCAATATAATGTTGTTAAATATAATTTTCTAATTTATATTTATGGAAAATAATTAATATCTCCAAAATCATACATCATTCGAGAGATAATGAACCATCAGTTGGTCCAAAATGAGGGGTTTCACAATTTAGGGTATAATTCATATACACAACTAGCATATTTATAAGACAATAATTAAAATTCATTTATTTGATAACTGAAATAAATAATAAATTTCAATAATTAATAAAATAAAGTGAATTATTCTTGTATCATCCCAAAATGTTTTTTTGGCCACTATTGACAACTGAAGGATCATGGAGGCTTCATTTTAGAAATTTTTGACCACAAATAAAATATGAAATATCCTATAGGTTAATATTAAATTAGTTTGCAATAAAAAATATTTGGTAACATACACAAAATGTGGATATTTTAATTGGGGATTTTGATGAAAACACCAATTATGTTTTATATTTATGTGAAAATATTATTGTTTCTCATAGTACATCTATTTGAGTGATAATGTACTCGAATTTCCATTGGGTAAGGGCAACATCGTTTTCTTCTTCTAAAAACACTTTTAGATGAGAGACCCTCTTACCATGAAACCATTATCATGAACCTCTAAATATATTTTCTTATTCTTTTTAATTATTTTTTTCATATAATCAATGGTTCTTTATTTTATTTTATATGTTAATTAACAAAATGGAAATGAAAAATTAAAAAGGCACGGTTTTATATGAAAATATAATTATAATTTTTATAATTGATAATTTATTTTGATTATCAAAATATATATTTTGATAAATTAACAAAAAAAAATTGTGATTTTTATCGATTGAAAAATATAAATATTTTTTAAATAATAATTCATGAAATTATTGAAATATTACATTATATATTTTAAAATGATAATTTACGTGAATTAATTGAAATATCAAGTTATAATATAATTAAATTAATATTTAATAATTATGATTATGTCAATTGGTTAAATAATAACAGTGAGATAATATAAAATATAATAAGATATTAATACTATGAAATCATCACATGATATTCATATAATATTTTTTTTATTTTTTCAGCAGATAATTCCCTTTTTAAGTGTGTTTGATTGTTTTGTCGATTTCACTCAAACTTAACTGAATCGAACCTCGTTTTTGGACATTTTTTCCATCATTGGTATACATTGGATAGTATAAACTAAATCTACTTATATCTATTTAAATTATTTATATTACATTCAATATGTGTGGTCATAATGGCATTCCATGACCACAACCAGATAAATTGGATAATCCATGTTAAATTATCATCTCTTAATTTTTAACATCCATTTAATCCATTTAGGTCCATAAGCAAGGATATTGACACCAATGAACACCAGATTGCTGGGTTAGTAATGAATTTAACTACAACCGAGTCATTTTGACTTTTTATAATTAAATTAAATTGGATAAGTTCGTTGATTGTTGGCTTAGACTTTTGAATTTCCATAATATTAAATTTTTGTTATTTCATGTTGGAAAATCACTTCGACTAATTTTTTTAGATTGTAGGTAGTGTGATTAATTGATTATTGTGGCTT
Organism: Viscum album; assembly: GCA_963277665.1. Classification (NCBI taxonomy): domain Eukaryota; kingdom Viridiplantae; phylum Streptophyta; class Magnoliopsida; order Santalales; family Viscaceae; genus Viscum; species Viscum album. The sequence goes on along the minus strand of OY728141.1, from coordinate 817,411,690 downwards.
ATGTTTGGTACCTTACATCAGATATATGGTTTTTTTATAATTTTACCATATTCTATATCAAGGTAATTGATACCATAGGGTTTGATGCTTATGTCAAGTTGATTCTATCTAAATACGACTCTTGTTTATCATGTAATCTTGAGGGCTTGGTGCATGATAGTCCGTACCTCCTGAGGGTATGGCGCATGTGTTCTTGATTCACAAGGGTAAGGAATATTATTATATTGGCTATCTTAGGACTATATGCACAACCACTTGATGGATGAGGATGAGATTCTAAGCTTATGGATTGAGGCCATTGGTTCATGACATGTTATTAGTGATTCATATTTGGCAGGAGAACATGGAACATATTTGTGTGATCCATCTGGATGCAGGAGAATCTACCCATAGACATAAATACCTACTCAGGCACTATAGTAGGTTTGGATGGCCTTGGTTGTTTTCCAATAACACGATGTTAAATAGGGTTTAGTGTTTATGTTGTATTAATTTATTAATTTATTTATCTATATATATATATTGCATGCAATATATCTATCAGAATGGATTTTATTAGACACTGTCTTCTTAGTTCAAGATGTATGATTATTTACCCATGTTTTTTTCATTTTTTCATCTCTACAACTATATTGGATTTAATTAAAACTATTTGTAAATGTTATAGTCACACTAAAATATTCATTAAACCCTCACTAGTAGTCAATGGCTTCTGGCATAAAGGGAGGCCGGCTTTAGTTCACATTCCCAACCATTTCGATCACTTAAGGAAGCACTAGTTCAAAAACATTAAAAAATGGCATTAATGTGAAGTTCCTTTCTATTGCATTTATTTATTATAAAGGTATAAATGGGACTAAGATGGGTCTATACTTGTTAATGATCTTGTTTATTGGATTAGGTAACCCATATGCATAGACGAAATCTATGTTCCTTTGGATGGGATTATTGTTCATGATGTTCACCTTTTACAATTTTTATATTATTTCACCTTGGGTAAATCAAATATTGTAGATTTATTATAATTTCTTGAGAATTATTCTCATGGACCTATATAGCATGAGATTAGTATGAATTCATATTTATATGCCAATAGGTTTATATTTCTCTTGCTTCATTCATGACATTGAAATAGTTATTTTATGGGATATATTTCCCATGTAAATTATGAAATGATATACCTATTTCACATGACGAAAAATTGTTTAATTATTGAACTTTTATGTTATTAAAATTAAAATGTAATCTATTTTTAAAGAGACAAAGAGGAATTAGTTCTCTATAGTAGTCACATAATTTTTGATCTTATTACTAGCCAGTTCTATAGGGTATGTGTCTGTCTTGTAGATTAAATGCCTAATTGACATCCTTTACATGAGCGTCAAGATAGTATAAATCATGACACTCTAGATATAGCTTAAACATAACATACTATGGTTTTGAGGATAATATGGATGTTCTACTACATTATAGATTCATGTGATTCTTATTATCCATGGGGAGGGATACTGTTCACACTATAACTATGATGTCTATGATGATGATAGAGTTTCATATATAACATCTACCTACATTTACTAGGTAAGGAGGTCCATTGGTAGTAGAATTCTGGGTTTCCTAGACCAGAAACTAGTTATGAACCTTGACACATAATTATATAAGAGGGTTAATTTCGATGTGTACATTCTTTTTGAACCTACCATGTATTGGTGAGACATTCTAGAGAAACTAGAGTAGCAAAAGGAGTTAACCTGGATGTATTTTGAGACGAAGTTCTTGAGACACTTCAACTTGGCGACATTGAAGGATTAGAAGGATCATGAGTTGAATTCCTCCTAATGAATGTGGTTCAATGATGTGTTTTTGTTTTGGAAGGATGGGACACAATCATCCGCAGTGTCCTCATAATATAGTGAAGTTTTGTGTTTGCAGAAAGTAGGGTCTTTTTCAGCTGTTTGTACGATGTTTTCACTGAATAAATGTGGAAGAGGATCTAGGAAGTCACCTGAGTATGGAAGGTTCTCATCTACCTCTCAACATACAGGTAGTTGGAGTTCTTCTGACCGTTCAATCATGGGAAGGGTGAATTTTACCCCTTAGACAAAGATTCAGTACCACTTTTAGGGAATATAATAGGGGAGTCATGATTGATACTATTGTACATTGGCGAGATTGATGCATAAAATACAGTCTACTCTGACCTTTTTGGATGTTATACCTTCTTATATCATGTGTATTATTCTCATATCATTTACAATATATTTCCTAATATTTGGTTTAGGAGCATTAAATTTCATTATATATGATCTTTTTGAATTTGGAATGGTTTTACTATGGAGATCATAGATGGGGTTATGACTATTAATAATCCTTTGGCTGTCTGGTTAGACGATATCAAGTATTGTAGGGACTGTTCACATGAAATTAGAGTATATTATTTCCTTTGGGATGTTTTAGTAATATAAATGTCAATATTCAATATGATTCATAATATGTATTAGAAATTTCTATTCCGGGCTCATATGAATATTTATAGGAAGAGATTTACCTTTCCAAATTTAGACGGATGTAGATATAGTCACTAGGGTTAGTGGGATTTCCAACCAAGTCATGAAGGACCAATTCAGTGTAGATTAAATTGTTTCATGGATTAGACAACAAGACTTATGAATGATGACATAGGAATGAAACATGATAAATTTTCTCTAGTGATAGACATATTTCATGATGTTCTCTAGAATAATTCTTCATATTACCAAAAAAAATTGGAAATTTAGTTCATGAGTATGTTTTTGTAAGGAGATGATCTAGTTTCTATTTTTTCATGTATGATGGAAGTGGTGGAACATCATGAATTTAAGGTTATGTTGGATGATCTATAGGTCAAGGGTTTCATAAAACATTGTACATCACCTTGGGGTACTCATGTCCTATTGACCAAGAAGGATGATGGGAAATTATGCATATATGTTGATGATTGGATATTGATCAAGATGAAAGACATGAACCTGTATCCCGTACCATGAATAGATGATATCTTCGATCAGCTTAAAGGTTCTAGGATTTCCTCAAAGATCGGCGTGAGGCCAGGTTACCATTAGTTGACGGTGATACCATCATACATAAATCTAAATACGTTTAGGAGTAGGTATAGTTTATATGAGTTAATAGTGATGTCGTTAATTCTATTGAATACACTAAATGTATTCATGGAAATGATTATTCATATCATTCATCATTACCTTGATCTTTTTATGGTAGTTTTTAATGAAAAATTAGTGTTCTCCCAAACTACACATCATCATGTCCAACATCATGAAATCATACTAAGTACATTGAAAGTTCCTTGACATTAAGCCAAGCTATCTACATGTAGATCCTATATTTGTAGAGTTAAAGTATTGGTTCATTGTATTATAGTGTCTTGAATTTAATTAGAACCAGAAAAAGGTATCAGCAATTGAATCTTGGGAGCTTCACAAAAATTCTTTATCATTCAGAGTTTTCTTGGTCTAGCAAGTTGTTATTGATGCTTCATCAAGGAATTCTCCCATATTATAACAGTAATGTCTATGCTGAAAAATAATTGGATGATGATTGTTTGGTATGTTTCATGAATAGGATATTTCCATGAGCTAAATATTAGGATGATCTCAGTACCGATTCTCAACATAATTGAGTCAGGTAAACAGTATACCATGCATTGTGATGCATTTAGACATTGATTCAGAGTAGTTTGGATGCAGGAGGACTATGTGGTTTCTTACGGATATATAAAATAGAGATCGCATGAATTTAATTATCACACTCATGATATGGATTTATCTGTGGGGACACCATCCCTTAAATAATGGAGAAACAATATTTTAGGATAATGTTTTTTGGTGTACAAGGACTACAAGAGGCTTAGGTGTATATTTTCATAGTAAGATCAGATCCTTCAGTAGAGGATGTGGGTTGAGTATCCTTAGTAATTCAACAATGATCTGGATTACACAATAGGGAATGAAAATTTTTTCGATAATACCTTGGTTGGGAAGGCATATATATAAAAGTGAAACAATCATGTGATTAGTTGGGTCTAATGGAACTACACGAAGATATGAATCATGATGATTATGATTCCCATGGTTTAATAGCTCTGATATCCTCATCATTAATACCCATTATGCCTGGCTTTATCAAGATAGTGTAGTTATCTGATCCGAAGGGAATAGTTTTTAGGGAAACAAATTTTGGGTGAAGACACCATCAGGACGGTCTTTTGGCCATAGTAATTTCTTCTTTTTTAGGGTTGAGTATGGGTTCCTAGGGTCTTACGTGAGGAGACAATTAGTGATATTCATGATTTTAGACGGGTGATATATCAAGGTTTATAATAGATGTATATTGATATCCATAGATATTACTGGTTTCCATTAATGATAAAAGAGATAGTTGAATTTGTAGCTTGATATTACACCAATCTATAGGTGAAGGTAGATCATCAGAGACATATTTGGCTATTGCAGCCTCTACCCATTCTGAAGTTGAAGTGGTATGCTATCAATATATATTTTTTGAAATGATTACATTGGAATGATAATAATAATGATGTTTATTGGGATACTATTGATCAACTAACCAAGGTAACCCACTTTTCCCCTATTTGGGGAACTTCACTGTTGATGTTTTGGTTAGTCTTTACATTCGTGAGAATATTTGAATGAATATTGTTCTAAGGGTAAATATTTCTAAATGATATTCTTAATTAAAATTTCGTATTTTTTCAGCATGATGGACATAGAATTAAGGGATATTCACAGTACAACCTACCACCCTCCGACAGACGGTCAATCTAAGCGGAACATTTAGAGTTTTCAAGATAAGTTATGATATATTTTTATATTTTGGAGGTACATGGTAGCTTAAAAAGTCACTCATGGAGTATGGAAATGAAAATATATTCCATGATTCTATCCAAATGGCTCTATTATATACCTTAGTTTGTAGAAGGTTTCATTCACATTTTTGTAGGTTGGATGTTGTAGAGGTAAAACTTGTTATACATTTTCTTGTGCAGAAAACAAATGAGCATGTTTAGTTGATCAAAAAGATTTTAGTGACTGTGTAGAGTAGATAGAAATCATAAAATGACCATCAATGAAATCACCTAAGTTTTAGGTGGATCATACAGTTCTATATTTGGTGTCAGCTATATTGGTGAAACATCATTTTAGAAAATAATGTAATCGTACAACCTAATTTTTCAGGCCATTTGAGATCATGGAAAGGGACAATTCCTTTGAATATTGTTGGTCCATTTCAAAGTGGTACAGTAAAATGAATTATGTGTTTTCATGTGTGATAAAATCACATATATATTTATATACCACATAATGTGATTGACATCGAGGTCATCGAGCATTGTAGAGATGCTTCCTTTGAGGATATTTCATTATGATTTGGGCACTATAGTGAGATAAATCCTTATGGAAAGACAATTCTTTTAACCCGAGTACAATAGATGCATGGAAGTTCCAAAGAGGAGACACGCATCATGTATTTTGAGTAGTTAGAATAGTATCTAGACTAGTTCACTAATACCCACAGTTATGAATGAAGCATCTTAGGGACGAACTGTTATATTGTGTGGTAGTGGTATGATCCATTCCATTTTCTAGGAATTTTTATCTTGGGGTTTTATTTGGTTTACAACTTATGGATTTTTTTTTAAGAGAATATAATCATTTTGATAAATTGTAAATAATTTAAGTGTAAGAAAAAATTTCTGTGAAATAACATAAATAAAATTTTAAAGGTGTTGCATACGAGATAATGTCTAATTAACAATTCCAAATTTTAAATATACTGTCCTCAGAGTCAGAAACTGAGTTACTGTGAGATTCAACGGCACAAAAAGAATCAGCGAATTCCAATTTTAAATAATAATTATATTATAATAAATGTAGATTATTTATTTAAATTATTTGAATAACTCAGAAATGGTGCATCATATAAGATAAATGTGATGACCATTAGGTTATAATCATGGTGTTTAATCTAGTATTGTATGATAAATGTTGGTTTACGAAATTTGGATGCCTTTATAGTGAGATAAAATTATTAATTATAAATACTTATTTATTTTTATTGAAAATAATTAATATCTCCCTAGTTGTGCATCATATGGGAAATGTGATTGCAATGTTGGGTCAGTAATGAAGAGTTTACCTAAACATTGAATAATTTTTATATGTAACTGTCGTATTAGTAAGTCCCCAATTAAAATTTATTCATTTCAAAATTAAATTCAATATTTAATTTATATATTTAAAAAAATAAAGAGCAAAACTCATTTTTCCTCCCAGAACATGTTTTTGGACACTATTGACAACCAAATGATCTTGGAAGCGTCATTTTCAAACATTTTTATGGAATAAAAATTTTAAATATCTTTTAGGGGTGAATTAAATCACTCTACCATCAAAATTATGTTGATATAGACACTAAACAATATTATTTAAATAGGTGTTTTTGACAATCACATAGTTTGAGTTTTATAAATAATCAAACCTATTATTTTGTTTCAATATTGGTCTGGCTGATTGTAAATATAATTTGATGTCCCTTATGTAAGGCCAAATTTTATTACTTCTTCCAGTAAGACCTAGTGGTGCTTGACCCTCCTACAACGCGATCCTTCTAGTTTCCATCTACATGATAGTTCTCTTTGTTTTTTTATTTTATATTATTATTATCTATATTAATCTCGTTTATACAATAATAAAGTTAAAAATTAATGGAAATGAAAATGTGAAAATGGTTTTTTATATAAAATTATAATCATATTTTTTCAATGGATAATTTAAATATTAATAAATGAACTATCGAAAGTTACTTATATTAAAAAATTTGATAAATTTTTATTTGAATATTACCGAGTGATAAATATAACGATTTGTAAAATGATAATTTTATAAAATTATTGAGATTCTATTGTAAGTATTTTAAAATGATTATTTAAATTAATTAAGTGAAATTATCAATGAATAATTTGATGAAAGATTATTTAATAATTATCATAATGAAATTTTTTAAAATATAAATTGTATGACAATGTTAGAGATAAATTTAATGTAACACTATAAAATTATTACATAATATTTATGTAAGATATTTTTGTATGATTTTTATCAATGGATAATTCAAATTTTTATAGAGATCATAGATTTCATCAATTTATCTAAAACAATACTGAATCATACGTCGAATTTGGATGTTTGGGTCATCATTGGTAAATGGTTGGTGGTTAAAAATATATCACTTTTTATCTGATACAATTTTTATAGTACATTTCGTATGTGTGATCATTTCAATATATTTCAAACATAACCAGATAAATTTAATAATGCATGTCAAAACACATTCTCTTAATTTTATTGAACTGATTTTGAATCCATTTAGGTCCGTAAACAAGGAGACTAAAACATACAACCATCTGAGCCATGTGAAAAAATTGTTTTAATTGGAAAGTAATCTTTTTGAAATTTTGACGGTATAATAAATTTGATAATTTTATTTTTTTTAACATTGAATTTTGAATTTGAATAATAATAATTTTTTTTGATTCTATATGGAAGAATGAAAATAAATAATTTTATTACATAGTTTATAATTTAATTTAATTAATATTTTTTTTTGATATTGGACATGAGATATATTCATTCATACCTATTCAATTTATATTATATCAATACAATTGATACATAAGTGTTTAATGCTAATGGAATGTTTATTTTCTCTGGATATGACTTGAGTTTATTGTGGATGCATGAGGGCTTGGCACATAATCATCATTACCATCTGAGGGAGGGGAACACATGTACATTATTCTAGAGGGTTGAACATATGATTATATGGGATGTATGACGACTAGATGAACTATCACATGATGTCAGAGGGAATGATTATTAGCATGTTTCTTGATGAAATTGGTTTATAATGTGTTATTATTGATTCGTCTTTGGCGGGGGACTCTAAAATTGATTGGGGTAATCCATCAAGATACTTGATGATCTAACCACATACATAGATACAAAATAGGGTTCCAAATAAGGTTTGGATATCATTGGGTGTTACCCATAACATGATATTCAGTAGATATTATTTCTTATGCAGTATTAATTTTTTAAATCGGTTCCTTGTTTATCTATATATAACATGAACTATATCTCTCAGATTATATTTTTCTGGACATAGTGGTGCCATCCTAATCATATTTAATCACACCCTAATTGTGCTTACATTTGGTACCAATATAGAATTCATGTATTTTGGGTTGGACATGATCAACAGTCCTAGTAGTTGGTTGATAGTATAAAGGATGGGTTGGAGCATGGAGACAGGGATGCTATGGAGTTCAAACTGGGGTCATGGAGTTTTTATTTGACTATGATTATTGTTTTTATTTGAATTACAATCATCACATAATTTATACATTTTCATATTGTCATTTAATTATTGTATTATTAATTGTATATATTAACATTGTACCTTTTATAGTTTTGGATTTCTAATTTATTTTTTTTATATTTTTTGATACTCTTCTATTGTTTCTTCCTACAGTGAAACTATTACAAGATGATATATCATATCCATTTTTTTCATTAGATCATCAGTGGTACTAGGTATCCTCTAGCATATAGGGAGGCACACTTGTGGTCATGTAGTCAACCGGTTCTATCACTTGAGAGAGCATCGGGTTGGTGACATTACAATGAATTAAAATATAGTTTTCTTAAACCTGAAAACGAATATTGAATGTTTTAATACAGCATATTTGTATTTTAATAAAATAACATACAATAAGAGTGCAAAAAAATCACTATATTCTATCTCATGTGTATCCACAATTAATTTCGGGTCCATTAGAAATTCATATCTCCTCGATAAACAATCATTTGAATTTGGGACTATTACAACATTCTATAATATGATATGTGTATATATATATATATATTAATCAAAATAATTGTAGAATAAAATTTAGTACAATTTTTTTCAACTATTTTATTATTAATAATTTCTTCATTACACTCATTGTAATTAATTTAATAATTTATTTTTATTGAAATACACAAAAATTTAATAAAAAATACATAAAAATATATATCTAAAAAATATTACATTTAATTAAATGTATATCATGTGTAAGATTAGTTATTTCCAAGAACTAATACATTATAAATACTAAATAAAGATAATTTAGATTATGATCTAATAAATGTACTGAAATTGATGATTTTTAAATTAAAGAAAATATCCGGAATTATATTTTAAAAAATTGACAAAAATAAATTGAAATCTGAAATGGTTATGATAATTATTAATTTTTGAATCCCCAAACAAAATTTATGTTTTTAAATTTTTTGATAAAATTAAATAAAATCATTTGGGATTTCATCCACATATTTTATTCCTTTAATACAACAAAATTGATTATATACTCTTTTATTAACAAACCATGCCAAATAGAATAAAATTCACTAAAGATATCTATCCTTGATTAAATTATTGATACTAACTACATAATATTTTCCATTTTGTTGAAACAAAAGTATAAAATTACAACATTACATTCATGAAAAATACATTGGATGATACAATTCATTCTTAAAAAAACTAGTTTATTTAATAAATTAAATAATACAAATAATGAAATATATTAAATGAAATCATATATATGATGATTTATATATCTTACCCAATACTAATTTTTTCCTAATAATAAATAAAATTTATTGGGTCATTTGGAGCATCAATAATATTACATGAAAATAAATTATGTATCATATGTCAAAAAAAATCATCATTAATTTTTGATGGCATAGATGACCAATTTAAAAATTATAATCAAGTAATATTATTTTTTATTGAAACAAATCTATATGAGATCCGTAAAAAATTATTATATAAGGTGTAACTCGACAAGATCACAACTCATAATAGTGTATAAAATTCTCACAACGTATTCATTTGGAGTTTGTAGTAAAAATATATTCCATATGATTGTATCATGAATTTTGGTAGTATAGATACATTTATATTCCCAAATTTATAAAATATTCTTTAAAACCGATGTCCCTGATTTGATGAAATTGTAAATATTACCTCAGAAAAACATGCCCCTACATCACACACACACAATATAAATCAAAAAAAATAATGGATTATTGTAAAAATATAATTATAATCTATCATATATAAAAAATCATTAGAAAATAGTGAAATATATAGTAATGTAATATTTTAAACATGATAAATTGAAATCAAAAAAAATTAAACATAGAAATAATAAACTATCAACATCCAATCATTGAGTAATAAATATAGTCTCCTCAATTTAGATAATATATCTTACTAAATAACATTATATCTAAGAAAAACCCTATATTAGTATGTAGATAAATCATTAATGTTGATACCATTTAAAATTTATAGCATTAAGAATTTTCCCCTTATAAATGTTATTGTATCTATGGAAATGGGTATTAATATTGTACCTCATAAATTCAGTGGTGTATTGGGCCTCAAACATTTCCAAGGGGTGAGGATTAGGAAAATTGTGAAAGGGTGTTTATAGGGTGAAAATAATGTGATCCATTTCCTAATTTATTGGGGGAAATGGGTGTCTAATGTGATAATTTTATGAGGTTAAATGATTAGTGGAGGAATTATCAATAGGGATGATTGATTGACTTCAATAGATAAAATTGAGCTAAAACAATAAACAAAAAAAATAAATAATCCAATGAAATTATTAATAAATAATATTTTTGATAAAAAATTATTTTAATATAAAAAACTAATTTATGTGAGACCCCACAATGTATAAGGATATCATTCCAATCCTACTAAACATTTATAGATTTCAAATTTAAACCAATGTTAAAAAACTTTTTTTACTTTCCATGCCTCAACAACAAAGGCTAGGCTATTTAACCTTCAATCCAATAGTCCATTAATAACCCCTACTGTAGGGTAGGAAATTTGAAGTAATTTTTTTAGAATAGTATGAAATTATTTTTAATTTATTATACCTCAGTGTTTACTATAAATTATTTTTATATATATAATTTTTATCTTGATCTTTATTCACATTACTACACATTTCGTTTTTATTTTATAAAATTAAAAAACTATACATAAAATGACATAGTATAATATATATATGTATTCTGATTTCAAATTAATCTACACATGGATCCCACTAGTGAATTATCATTTTGAAGTATCTTGTTGTTTTTATAGAACAATTTTATTTATTAAAAACCATCTAAATACGACGTACCATATCTATCATAATGAAAAAAATGTATTCATTGAGATTCAAGGATCATGTGATAATTTTTATAGATACAATTATTTTATTATATATTATTAAATTTTTATAAAAATTAAAATTTATAAAAATGATTTATATTATAGGAAAACAATTATGAGAAAAAAAAATTTCAAAAAATGCTCATAGGACATTGGGTTGCGTTTGATGAAATTTTTAATGAGGGATGCTTTATAGGATGTTGAAGGAAGGAGTTTCATTTATTTGGTGAATTATTTTGAAAAAATGTCCATTATCATGCAATAATTATTCCTTTAGAGAATGTCGTATCAACTTGTGTTATTCAGGGATGCCAAAAATTGTTTTAGCAGTTGTAGATGAAGTTCACAGTCTATAGGAGTATATTCAAAAAAAATATCCTATTGAATGATGACTATTCACAATGGGTTTTAATGTTAAAGTAAAATGACCAATGTATTTTCAAAAGGGCATAGAGTGGAATCGGTGGTTGAGTATTTAGTTTAAAGTGTCCAAATGCACAAGGCCATGCCACTTAACTTATAACCATAGAGATTGGATCCACCTATGAACCATAGAATTTTCTTAAGTCTCATGGAGCATGGAATTTGGGTATAAATGTTCACCTTCCCAATATATATTCAAAAAGGTGGCTATGCCTATGGATAATGGCATGTCGAATGTATAATGACTATGTTTTGTTATCTATTCCATGGTGTGTTCCATTTTTCAACATGTTTGTTTAGATCCGAGAAAAAACATTAGAATTACAAATATAATTGATTTTAGTAATAAATTATAATTATAGGATTGTTTAAAATTGATTTTTTACATCCTTTATTGATGCATTCAATGAATTGATAGAATATCCTTTTTAAGGATGATATTTTAAGAAGAGAATCATCCATGGTAAAGAATATTGGGAACAATGATTGATATTTAGAATGATTTTGATAAAATAAATGGAAAAAAACTGAGGGATTTATATCAGTCTCATTTAGATAGATGAATGTCGATGAGGGGTTTTTTCCAAGAGATCTATTATCTCATTGGATGTTTGAAATATCAAGTTCATTAGAGAAACCCCATTAACAATGAATATTTATATTATCTTTTGGTAATGAATAAATATCCAAACATGAGGATCCGTGAGTTTCATAGTGCATAAGTGTAGTGAGACTCCAAATATTCAACATAGTGAACCAAAAGGTTCAGAAAGATGACAAAATTGTTTTACTAATAAAAGTAGTGATATTATTTCATTGTGGTTTTCATTCTCACATTACCTAAAATGATATATTAATATATCCTAGTGTGGGTGAAACATCTAAAATAATTTATTCTATTAACATAACTATCATATTTTGTGAGGAAATGTAGACAAATAATTATGTTAATCAATTTGGGAGAATAAGATCCATAATCAATGAAAATTCATTTATAAGCATCTTTATCCGGATTCACCCCCCCCCCCCCAATGTTTAATACTTGATAAATAACTAATAAGTTACATTAGAGGGGTATATTTTCATTCAAGCTCTTTGAATAATGTATAAAATAATAAAAAAATAAAATCCTATAAATATGATGGAAAAAATTTCCCGTTATAGAAAATTAGATTGCAACATTATTTTAGATCATTATCATAGACAGATGAGAAAAATTTATTTATGGAATCAATGCTGACGTAACAATAGAAAATTTATGGGGATAGATCATTCCTTATTGGATACATATTCCAAATATATAACTTCCTTAATATGTAATTAATTGAGTCATATTATCACAAGATTAGTTTCATGATGACCCTATCATGTTATACGCTAAAATAAAAAAAATTGTGATATATATTTGACTGTTTTATTAGAAAATTTAATGGTTCTTTAAAATAATAAATATTTTATGATTATTTATAATTAGATAGTTGATTTCTTTTTTGATAAGATAAATGTTCCTGTATAAGATAAGTGATTCCTAAGTTAATATCCCAAAGATGATAATATCCTTTATTGGATCATTATTGTACCCCCAAATCATTTAAATAAAAAAACATCAGTTCTCAAAGACAAGGACCCAAACAAATATCACCTTATAGTTTTCAGGGTACTATTATTTATTATGATATCATAAATGAATATAACTTGACAATAAATGGTGAAAAGTACTCAAGAGCTGTACTATATTTAATGGGAAAATATTTTAATCAAATATAATACAATCTTTGATGACCTTGATGATTTTTGGTCATTTTATTTCTATAATGCTATGTGGGGAAGAAGAATGTTCATGAGAATATATTACATTACTTTCATTGAATGTGGAAATGCAGGACATATTATGGCTATATGTCCGATGTAATATCATAAAGATGACGATTATTATTGTAATCCTTTGAAGATAAAAAAGATATAATAAGTAGAATGAAAACTATATAGTGTTCCTTTAAAAAATACAATTTTTAAAGAATTTGTTTTGAATAATGTTAAGTAGAATAACATTAAAAAAGAATAGTTTATTTATTATTTAATTTTATTGCAAAAAACTAATTTAGGATGACATTTCGGATGATAATGAGAGAGGTTTGGGAAGGGTAGATCTATACGAAGAGAATTCAGAAACAATTAATGAACTTGATGTCTGAAGAGTAAATAATATGAAGGCTAATTTAGTTGTTCATTATTCCAAAATAAATATAAAAATAAAAGAACAACATTTGGAGAAAAATTTTGACAATGAAATTGTCAAATATATATTTTATGGATATTTTTGACATAAAAATTGTCCTAAAAAGTTATGTTTAATAAAAACAATACTTAGTGATTCATTGTATAAAATTATTAAAGAATTAGTGAAGATTATTTAGAAAATAAATATAGAAGTTATGAATTTTTCTGATTATTTGATGATAAAAATGATTATGTTCCCTCTAGATGAGTACAATATAAGATTCAATATCTTGTTTATCCATTTTCATTATATGGGTGTATAACTATTATAACGATCAATAATTTAAATTCAAATGAAAATTAATTGTAAAAAGTGAATAAGAGAAGAATATGATCATGGTTGTTTCAAAATCAAACGTTCCAACTCTATAAAAAATATATATACTAACATAACAAGAAAGGTTAAAAATACAATATCATAGGACAATACAATAACATCATGATTTTAATTTTTTCTATTTAATGTTTGAACACAAATAATATTTTTTCTCTCTTCCCATGAGGTTTTTTCATGGAAAATTAAAATATGCTAATGAACGAATTATATCCAATCACTATTTTTTCTATAATGGATTTTTTGGAAGGGTTCATGAAGAAATATACATTTATTGATATAGTAAAAAATGAAATTGAAAATTTCTTGAAGTGGAAAAAATCATCAGCTTGATTCTTCATCAAATATAATATTAAAAAAAACATGATTTTCATATATATAATAAGAATAGGAGTTCCGGGATCCAATATTCAAGAAGGCACATTGATCACCAACATGGGTGAAGAAAGGGAGTTCATATAAGGTTAATTTTTCTAAAAAAATTACTTGATTGAAACCAAAAAGGTATGATCATAGATATTGGACTATGTCTACACATCACACATGACTATAAATGAATACCTATTTGTGAATTTCCAAAAAATATATTTCTTCGATGTTTTTAAAAATGATTATGGTTATTAAATTATTTTTTCATGAAAAACCAAAATTGAGGTGAGGATCACTAGCAATCTGAAATTCTATTGGTTAATGCGAAAAATAAAAAGTTTCATAACGTTGTCAAATGGTGCAACATTTGGAATGTGATTGAGTTTAATAAAAGGGTAATCAAGTTTAAATTAAAAAATGGTTTACTTGTTCAAATGCTAAGAGAAAATATGGAATATTTTTACCTTTATAGAGAAGACAATTTTTTTATGTTTCCCAAAGAGGATGAAAATACACTATGAGATATGGGAATCACCTCTTTGATCAACACATATTTAGATTATTTAGAAAAGTTTAGTGTGTCAAGTGAAATTCACCATATCCCATATGATCACACTCTATTGTTTGATTAATATAAATAATTAAAGATCCTTCAAATGATATATAAACCAAATAATTTTAAGACACAATGGTGGTTTTATCTCATCCATGTGGTTGTTGTTGTTATAATATAACAAAATGTTAGTAATTTAAAAATTTATTATGATTTATTATTAATGATATCATTAGAATGTTGTTGACTATTTATACCAAAAAACAAGATTAATGTATTCTTATATATCACCCTATATCATATGAGAGATAAAACCCAGACTAGAGTGATGTGTAAAAAATTTTAAACCATGGATCTAAATTTATATATCATAATATCTATGAGTATTTAGTGGGGATACTAATTCAAAATCATGTTTTAGTAGTTAGCACACCCTAACAAAATAGAGTAGTTCTACTAAAAAATTACATAATTAATATAATGGATTAGGAAATGACTATATAGAAGTACCTTATGAAATTTTAATAGAAATAAGATCTTCATAGAGCTATGAAAATATCAAATAGAGAAATTATTTGTGAATATTTAGGGAAATATCATTATGAATTTTGGTCTTGAAATAAACCTATTTTCATTTATATCAAAGAGATTGGATGTAAGTGTTCTATTCCCAAAAAACAGAGATTATTAAAAATAATTAAGATCAAGGTTATTATTTAATATTTATTAGATAACCATATAAGTATACATATGACATGTTATTCAAAATTATGCACCAAAAAGGACTCAAAATAATGAGGTTGTGGTGGATGAATATGGGAAAAATATTGAATCCATGAGAAAATTAATCCTAAAAACCAATAATTTTTTAAAATATGAATGTTATGTATAAATGAAATGTTATATATATGCTTCATGGAATGGGTAGAACTCAAATTATGAATTTGATGATGAATAATAAACAACTATTGAAAAATTTTCATGAAGAAAAACATGTAGATCCATAATCACTGAAGGAAATATTATTGAAGAACAACAAAAAATAGTATAAGCACTAAGGATTAATTATATCTAAAATGTAGCCCAATTATATTTTATGATACCCAATTAATTTATAAATGCTGCAATTAGTGATATGTGGGTCAAATCTATGAATTAAGATAATGAAAAAATAAGGAATGATGAGACAATGAAATTCATTCCAAGACCAGTTGAAAAGTTTGATTTTAGAACCATGTGGATGTTCATTTTCTAGACTAAATATGATGGAAAATTTATTTATAACCATGTTTTTATTGTGTTCCAAGGGTAATACAAAATTTATGTTCTTTATTTTGACGAGAAATTATCATTGGTGGTATGAGTTAAAAAATAGGATTATTCATGGCCTTGATAGTTCAAAGGTGTTTCATTATATATAAAATTGATATAAAATTATCCTTATTGAATGGAGTACTAGAAGAGGATGTTTACATTGAACAACTGGATTGGTTTATCATTTTTTAAGATGAAGGAAACTAGTGTCAACTAAATAATACATTGTTCGTACATAATCCAGAACTGTGAGCATGGTATTCTTTGTTATATTAATGTCTATAAAAGATATTTCTACCTAATGGATTTGCCAATCATAACCTCTTCATCATGTTGGATAATGAGTAGTGATTAATAATTTTTATCTAAATTGAGGACATAATATTTATAGGCTTATATGAGAACCAATACTTGTAGTTTTCATATCATATGAAATGTATATCTGAGATGTCTCTAATCAGTGAAATGTCAATTTTCCATGTCATTCACGTAATTAAATAAATGTATGGGCTATTTATCTCCCAATTTAAATTTTATAAATCAATTTTTGAAAGATATTATATTTAGGATTTTCGGCATATTAAACCTATGATGAATCCACTAATGAAATGAAAAAAATAAGATGTGGGAAAGAAGGGAGATGTGATTTTAATTTATGAATCATTAGGATATTGATTTATTTTATTACCAATCACCTAAATATTATTTGACCCTTTAAGATCTAGTCATATTCAGAGTGATCTTATATAAATGAAATATTAATCCATTAGATGAATTATTAGATATATCCACCACATGATGGACAGTAGATTGTTTTGTAAGAAACAATCAATGAAAAATTAATTTGGTTTCACTTACATTGTTTTCTATTTTTCTATTGATGTAGAAAAATATTCTTTAAGAAATTTGATTCTATATTGGGTATTAATTCAGCTCACTTAAAAGTAATAATCAATATCACATGCCCCATGGTGAACATAAACGCTTAATTCAATGCTTTACTCAAGAAGATACACATATTTTATAGATGAAGTTACATGTTGAGGATTTGACTGTAGATAATATTTATACAATTCAAATCATATGTGAAATTTAAATTTTAATCAATCTTGGTTAATAAACAATAAAAAACTCTTGAATAATGAAGATTAAGATTAATTATCTTTATCAAATATGATATGTTGGAGTTAGGAATTGTTTTTTTGGAGTATGTGTAATCTCATTACTAGGTTCAACATAACATGAACTAGGAATAACCAAAATTGTCAATTGAGAAGAATTTGTTATCTCATGGAGTCCAAATGAATCCATCTACCTAAATAAAATATGACATAACCAAACTCTCCATGGTTACTCCCATTATAAATAAATATTTTCTAAGTTACCATTATTAAATTTCTAATCAACTCTCGTGATATTTTTTAAGAAGTGACAAAATTATATTCATAACCAATGAGGAAGATATTTTCAAGTGTTTTTTATTGGGGTAGATTATATCATCAAAAAATTATGTAGAAAGATTTGAGGATGTTGAAAAAACTACTAGTATGTGGTTGTGAAAAACCATTCATTGAAATGATTTATCTTACACTGATCATGGATCACATGAGCTATGAATTTGTGATTAGTAGATTATTAAGTAGCATATTTTATTTTCATTAAAATAAATAATAATCAATTCTGGGAGTATTTAACGTGTTATCCACAAACCCAAAAGGGGAAATTATTATCATAATGAAAAAATATACCTTTTTTGGGATGTACTTATTTATAATCATAGGGAGGGATGCTTCATAGAATGATAAGGAAGGGGTTTCTAATGTTATGTGAATTATGACAATAAAATGTTCACAACCATGCTCTTATGGTACATGTGGTTCTTGTGATATGTACCTATGTGAATGGGGAACCCCAAAATTGGTTTTTTGGTGTTTGAAGAAGGACATGGTCAACATGGGTATTTTCAATCAAAAACAATGTGAAGGATGATAAACTACACCCATGGGGTAGTGAATGTTGGATGAAAACGACCAATATTTTTTAACTATCAATGTTGAGGAAGTCGTGATCAAGAATGTAGTTTAAGGAAGAAAAAATATGATATTCCTTTCTATATCACATTGTGTGGTGTAGATTGGTTCACCATATGATCCATGGGTAGTACTCTAGGGGAATATAGAATGGTGTAGGGGTATGGATGTTTAACACTACAAAATATATTGATGTTGGTTGATGAGAACATGAACTGCCATGTGTTGAAGGGAACAATGCCATTATTTTATCACTACACCATGGTGAATGTCATTTTATTGATACTATTTTCATATTTGATTAAAAAAATATTTTTATGAATTTTTTAATTTCTGTTAGTTGATACTATAATTTAATGGGTGTATTCTAAGTGGTTTTTAAAGGACTTTATTAAAGTATCAAGTTATATAGGGAATGAAAATTTCTACCAATAAATTTTAGAATGAGGTTAACATAAAAAATTATAATAGTGATTGATCTTTTGATTTTGTTGGTTAAGAATTTTGTATGAATATAGATATTAATTTATATCTCATCTGTCATGTAGAAGGTCTAAGAATTTGTTTTATATTAGATCAATTCTAGTTATTTAAGCTGCAAATTTCATGTGATAGTGAGAAGCACCATTATTTTTATAGATTTATATTCAAATTTTTTGAATGAAAAATATTACATCATGATGACTAGTGTGTTCTCTATTGTGGGATAGGTGTGATATTTACAAATATTTTTGGTATTCAACATTGAGGGATAGGGAATATAAATATGTTGAATTTGAATGTATACTGAGAATAATTAATGATTGGATGAGGAAAATAAGTTGGTTTTGGTAATATATTTCACCCATAATACAGATATGGGTTGCGAAAATAGGGAAATGAAAATCATACATGAACTAATTGATAAAAATAAAACTAGATAACTGATCACATATGATGATTTGTGAAATAATGAAAAAAAGATCGAAATAATTGAATATAGGTGGATGTGGATTGGGACATAATTGATGACATAGGTTTTCCATTAAAAATCAACATAACGTTGATTATGGAAAATAGAGGTATGAATACACAAAGAGTGATTAGATGGAGGATGTGGTAGAATGTCAGGAATAAATGGAGGTGTTATGATGGAGGCCAATATAAAGAATACTAAAAGAGGGGGGAGGGCATGGCTAGAGATATAGGTGGAGTGGTGGGGATGAAGATGCAATTATAGTAGTGGGGAGGAACAATATGGGTCATTGGAGATAATGAAAAAATGAATATGATATGTGTCAAAAAAGGTGGGAGGTGAGGGGGTGAGCTAGTGGTGGGGATATGAATGGGGAAAATGAATTATGAGGTTGAAAATATAAAGTGAAAATTTGGATTGATGAGGTATTTGTACATGTAATTATAATCCTTTTTATGAACACATATATATATATATATATATATTTAATGAATAAAAATTTATTAAATATATATTCAATAATTAAATAAAGGGAATGGAGGATGAAAAAGTCTTATCAGAGGACCTATGATAAATATTTAGTTACAAAACTGTAAAATAATATTTCTCATTTCACAGGTTTATCACTCTCCCTAAAATATTAAATTATTATGATTATATTTTATTGTTTTTAAGAATTAATATATTATTAAGGTACATAATAAAATTAATTTATATAATACCCAACACAAGGATTATAAATGGTTCGTTATTTCATTTTTGGGAGGATCCATTCATTGTTCACAAAACATCTCCGCCCTTGAAGAACTCTCTCTATAATGAATGTCACTATGGTTTCACTCAAGAAATAGAGAAGTAAAATTTATCCAAATCCATCTCAATATATATATATATACCATTAAATGATTCATATACCCTATGGATCATGGATGTGATCAAGGTTGTCATTGAAGACAAGTATTATTGTTCTGAAAGAACCCATATTACCATCAACATCTCATTGATATCAAACATGTTTTTGTGGATCAATCCTAGATACAATATACTTTAGGATCATCACTGTGAATTGAAATTACTTCCAAACAATATTTTTATTATCATAAAATACATGGAAGAAATAATATCACAATAGATATAATTTTATTATTATAAATTTAATAATTAAATTATTTTAAAATATTATCTCAAGGTTCCAGGATTCATAAATTTAGTTCCATTATGTATATTCACGAGAGAGCAGTGATTATCATTAAAGTTTTATCCAATTTTTAGTGTATTTGAGGAAAAACATCAATGAAAATATGGAATACTATATTAAGTTGTGCACAACAACATCATGTTGTATCTTAAAGACACATTAATTTATATAACTATTTATTAGTCATTGATCATCTTACTAATTTAATGCCAGGTTCATTTTTGACTTATATGATCATAATTTGAAGATACTTATTATCATAAAGAACAGAATTTTTCAAAACACAAGTTCAAAAAAATGGAACACCATATGACCCAGTGTTAATTCTCGATTACCATGGGATTTATACAACCACCAATGTGCCATAGAAAAAAAATGTGAATGATTGCACCCAAAAAATACATATGATAACATAGAAAAAATAAAGTATAAAAATAGATAAATAATATATAATATATGAAATAAAATAAAAACATGCGTAACATCAAAAATTTCTAACAAGGTCTCATAAAACAACAAAAATATCACAAATAATATGAAACCTGAAACATCCCATGTGTCCATCTCCATGTGATTCCCTGACAACCCCATCTTCATCCCCTATTATGGAAACAAAATCTAGGAGATATTTTCTCAACATTAACCTATTTCCTTTACCTATATCCTTACAATGGAAAAAACACCATATTTTAAAATTTTAGAGTGTGAGGTCTAAACGATAGTAGGATACCCATATAGATTATATAAAATGTTGATCAACATGAATCTAGTATTACTTATCCAATACAAATTTGTAAAACATTTCATAATGAGTTATTTCTATTCAAATAATTTCCATTTGAAAACATCCTTTGGGGTTCTTTTAAAAATATTTTCATATTAAATAAATGATAGAAATAAGAAATACATTATATGAGTTATATTCAAGGGAAAAAAATTTCATGTGTCAATAAATTAATAGGAAATCCAATATAAAATACATAGGCAGATAATGATTCATTAAAAAAATAAAGTAAAAAACATAATGATATAAACAACTAAAAATCCATGAAATAATAGATGGAATAATTATGAACATATTTTTTATGATATTTGGTACCTCATAAAGGCAACCCTTGGAAAGTATGGAATCAAGGGAACCTCCCCTAGCGGTGACTAATACTGCAATGGTATGCATTAGGTAGTTTCTACATAGAAACCATGGTTTTTAATTTGGGATATTATATCATCAACATCTATATGAAACAAATTTAACATTAATTTTTTTTTAATAATTTATATTCGATTTCCATGAATGAGAAAACCTTTTATAAAAAATTTTTTTGATGATATTCAACTAACATATCATGGGAAACAAAATAATATACAACAAATTCTCATTGTTAAAATAAATTACATTAACAAAAAATGATACATTACACATCTAATTGATTTTGTATCATTAACTTCATAAATAATAATAATAGTTATTAATATGAAATAAATAATTACATTAGAATGCCTACTAGATAGAGAATCATAACTCAAGAATGGTGAAAAAAAGTGTTCTGTAAACCCAGAGATGGGAGACTGCGTCCATACAAAACAAGATCCATGGGAACACAATAAATTCCCCACCTAATACTATATACAAATATAACCTCCCAATTGGGTCATATTTAAGTTAGAATAAGAGAAAACAATAGGATAACTAGATGTGAATAATGAAACAAAATGACAAGTCAATCATTCCATGATGATATCCACTAAAATTGATCATGGATCGCCCTAGAATTGAGAGAAGGCAATTCTTGATCCTCATGGAGGGGATGGCTAAAAATATAATTATAAAGAGAAGAATATATATTAATTAACATGGGGTAAAACCAAGCTTTGGATATGGTTCATGGTTATTAGACAAAATTCATGGTTATTGGTTACATTTTAAAAAAACCTTGTTCCAACAGTGCATTGCAACTATCCATATAAAACAAATTTACATGGTAAAATTTGTAAAACCACGCTCAATCCATATGAATAAGATTTATCCAAACTACCAACATCCAAATTGATTTCTTAATGACTTTAATGGTTACAAAAAGCAGTCTCAAACTATGAAAAATTCCACTAGGACCAAAAAATCATTTATCATTGTTACTAGATAGTTTGAATGATCATGATCCTAAATGATGCATTTAAAATGGATTTTATGATATTATAAATTTTCACAATTTGACATAATTTTTTTTTAAAAAAGGGATAGATAATGGTAAAAATTAAACATAAATATGACCCAATGATAATTATATTTCTCACCACCATGAAATCATTATACCGCTTAAAGGATCCAAAACCAACACCTAAAATGATATAATCACATTTATATATAATAAATGACACACACTCCCTTGTCTCATTGATATCACTACTACCCAAAAATAACACATGATACTATGTGATAATATTTCCACATGGCACGTTATCCCACCAATCCACTATAAGAAAATGAATTTAACCTTTGAGGTGCATGGTTCAATATCACCCTCCTCCCACTCAATCATTTTGGATGGATTTCGTTGAAATTTATGGATGTTGGAAAACATGAAAAATACCATTAATATAAGAGAAATGATAAGAGAAATTTAGTAGATGGTACACTTTCAAAATTCACTCCACAATAAAAAATGGGAAAATATAAACATATGTAATCCTACCCTACCCCCCAAAAAATTGATATCCCAACCAAGGTAATTTTTTTGGAAAAAATAGATCTCCAATATAAAAACCAAGCAGATGAAAATTGTTATTGAAATATGATCTATGGTGACTTTGAATTATCACCTAACTTTTCTTAAATTATATTATGATATATTTATTCCTCTAAATTATAATCTATCAAACCCAAGTATTGTTCTAAATCATCATTAAAATAATTTGGTGATCTACAACACTACCCATAAAAATACTTGAAAGGTTCCATCCTGATTAATGAATGATAACAATTATTATAGATAAACTCCACTAAGGTATGATATTTTATCTTAAGATCAACTGAATTCAACGATACTTTTACAAAATACTTCTTCATGAATCTTGATGGATATCATAAAACAGTCATTCCATTGTGAATGATAATTCATGATCAATTACAAGAGATTACCAATAACTCCCTTTAACCTGATAAAAACAATGATATAAAGAGAGGGTCCCCATTTGAAACAATATTCTTTGGAACAACATTTTTATTGATAAAACCCCACACATACAAGATACCATGATCCTATACATTAATCATATCCCTAATGGATAGGAAATATACAATTTTTTAGAGTCAGTCCATAATCATTTGTATCACATGATTACTAATAAGAATCTATTGTATCCCAATCAAGAATTCCATGGATATATAATCCAATTTTAATAAAAAAATGTGTATAGTGTATAGTAAACTAGTCGTCCTATGATGATCCACCTAAATATTATTATATGTAAAGCCCTATGATACATAATCCATAATGGATCACCACTTTCCTGACCACTTGCCATGTGTTTTCAAGTCAAGATAAATCTTCATAAATGGAGGTTTCAAAAACCAATTGGATCAGTATACATCATCTAATAATTTATTCCCCAAATGTTTTTTTATTAATCCATCCATGAAAGCATAAAACCCCATTGAGTGATTGAGATAACTCACCCATTGTATTTATCCCATTGATATTGTAATTATATAAGAAAAACTCCACATACAAACAGAATAAATGTCAAATATGATCCTTATTGCATAAAATATATGAACACCTTTATTTTTTCTCTCCCTTTTTACAATTTTATCTCTAATAACAATTTATCAAGAAAATATCTCCTATTTATTTATTTAATGGATGATTTGTTAATGTCATGAAAAATGAACATGAAACCAAAATTCATATTTAGAGGGTTTTAAATATCTAAATCCAAATGTCTGATGCTACTCCACCTATCATTCATAGGTAAAGTTGATATACTTTTTAGTGATGATAAATGTAAAAATATTATCATCGATATAAACTTTAAACATATCGTTGATTATTTAGTGATGCAAATTCTTATGTGACTTCATCACAATTGTTATCTCTTAATCATGAGTGGGTTTGTTCATATCATTAGGGATTAACGGAATAAATCCATAATATAATACTTGGGATGCCAATATTAAAACACAAATGAAAACCATATATAAATAATTATGATAAACATCATAACCCCAACGTGTGTTAGGGAGAATATAGGATTGAGAGGAAGTCAATATCACTTTCAACTCCTCAAAATATCAATGATATTGAATTCATTAAAGGAAATTCACACCAATAACGGTTAATATTCTCATTAGTGATTCACGATTGTAAACATATAAAAAAAATTATGTAATTATGAGTAAATACCATAAATTATGGTATTTCAAGCTAATTTAGGGGATGCTCCCAATACAGATTACATGACACATCGCAAGATCAACAATGGCAGGATTCTGAGAAATTACATGGAAATATAATTTCCCTGTATGAGTATTGAACATATACTTTTATATATTTTCATATAGAAAATATTCCCTCAACATTCCAATGATGATATTCAAATTCTCAACATCATAATTCTAGGATCTAGAATAAATAAGAATATATTCAATGAAAATATCAATTAATGTATCTATGAACATAATGTAAATTTTATTAACAAATACATAAAAACCATATGATAATTAATAATTGAAAATACTAAAACTATATACTCCTTAATCCCATAACTTATCCATAAATCCATTTTGGGAATATCCTAATCTAGTATCATTAGTTGATAGTTTTTTTATCTCAGATAATATTTTGAAAACCTCCAGGTTCCATTAATTTAACCAAAAATATCACCATCATAGTTAATAAATATATTTCCTTATCTTCACCTTGTTATGGTTTTTTTAATCTACCATAACAGGAAGACTCACTAACCCCACATTTTAAAAGAGAAATAGTGATTCCCTAGGTGAAACACTAGGATGAATATATAACATATCCTATCAATGAAGCTATAATTATGTCAATTCAGGTGATTCTATATGGTTTGATGGTAATGATATTGTTATCTCCCCTAAAAAATTATATAGTGAACCCGACATCACTAGGAGTAGTAACCCAAAAAACCATATATGAAAACATTAAGATTATTAATCAACATCACTGTAATATAACTAGTCATACAAGAATCCACAACATCAAGAAAATTATATAATAAATGGAATGATATCATCAAATTACTAAGAAAAATGGAAAATTCACCCCAATACTTAAGATCTACTGACACAAAATACATGAGTTAATACATTGGAGTATAGAAAAAGAAATCAATGATGATAGAAGTTGATCAATTCATTATTTATAATAATTTAATCAATCAATATTATAAAATCAAAATTTTCATGTTCAAAAACAAAAAATACCCACATGTTTTCACTGTTGGAAATCATCACAAGAAA
The DNA here is from genome assembly GCA_963277665.1 of Viscum album. Classification (NCBI taxonomy): domain Eukaryota; kingdom Viridiplantae; phylum Streptophyta; class Magnoliopsida; order Santalales; family Viscaceae; genus Viscum; species Viscum album. Next base: position 817,385,382 of record OY728141.1, on the reverse strand, counting down.
AACACGGCATTTAAACTCCTGGTTTGAATTCATTCTAATGGAAAGAAAATATTTATTAGAAATTTCTAAATCCTTATGCAGAATCCCATATCATCTATATGTTAGAATGATATAAATGAATTAATATCCCGTGATTTAAAAAAAATGCATTACTATATAATTTGAAATTACATTTTACCTCTCACAATATGAAGTGAAGTAAACTTCTCTGGTGAATATTTGTCTAAATAGAAACATCCAAACTCTTATTTACTTTTCATTGAAACCTATGTATCAACCTTATCATGTATTTGAGTTACTACCAAATTTTGTATTTCAAATATAAATTATATAACATACTAATAATCTATCACACTGCTTTGCCAAGTATTATTGTAAAGACCCGTAAAATTCGAGGGAAATTTTTTCTTAATTTTCTTTAGAATTTTACAAGAGCGCAGTTTCTGATGGCACATGATTCCGAGGCCCGGTGTACCCAGAATCAATTTCCGAAGATTGGCTCGGGTACGTTCAGTGAACGAACGCGCGGGAATTTTGAACTTTTGAACCGGTGCCCGGAATCGAATTCTGAGGGCACCGATGAACTCGCAGCGCCGATATTCGCTTAAGGAGACCTTTTCCGAGGTTGCGTTTTATGCGGGTTGAGAGTTAGTTTTTGGGATTTAAAAATGAAGTTAAATAAAATGTGGAAACACATTTTATTTTATCCAAGTTGGTTATAACCTCCCAAATGGAGTTAGGGGTGGGACCCACATCCACTTAACCTCCCTTGAGAAGATTAAGTGTGGTGGGGCCCACACGAACCCTAACACTTCATCTTCCCTCTAAACTCCCTATAACTCTTCTTTAATTAATCTTGACAACTTGGGTTATTTATTGAGTTGAGTTGTTTTAATTTTAAACTTTTTAAATTCAAGTTGTTTAATTGTGTAAATAAAATATGCTTTTAGCTTATTTTATTTTGGTTGGTATCCTTTGACACCTTGAGAGGATTTGGGAAGCTCTCTCCACCTTCTTCAACCTTGACGAAGAACACGAAGAACACTTAAGCTCCGACGAAGAACATAGCTTCTCTTCTTCGTAGCCGGTGTGTTTCCAAAGATCGACGACGCCGTATCTTCGATCTTCTTCCTGTGTCAAGGAAAGGAAATGTTGTTTCCTCCTCGGACTTTCTCCGTCAGCTTTCGAAGCTTCTCCAGCGACGTACCTCTTCGGACGCACCTCGACGTCAACGGAAACGACGTTCGGTTTCCGAGACGCCCGACCTCCGCGACGCTTGTCTTCCGCGGCTTGTTGACGTGCTCCGCACTTGAAACCGAGGTAGGGAATTGTTGTTGTATTATTTAATTATTTCCATTCTTGATTCTAGAATGTCGAACCTCGAGGATAACGAATAAATGTTATCGATTAACGAGAGGGGGGCCGGACCGCACAAACACGGCCGAACCCCCCTCCTATGTTCATATTTGTTTCCTTGCAGATGGAATGGGATGGCGTGGTGCCGTCACACCACGCGGAAATCGCACGGAAATTATTGTGTGGCGCCGTCGCGCCGTGCCGTTGAATGAAATTCAAGAACGTGACGCTGTCGCGCCGCATCAAAAGAAATCGAAGGCGCCGCGGCCAGAGCGGGGCCGCGGCGGAGGGGCGCGGTGCCGTCGCACCGCACCGGACAACGAAGGCCGTGGCCGGTTCCGAGCCGCGGCAGAACGAGAAGACCGGCGGCCAGCCGGGCCGCCGGTGTCGGAAGCCGGACGGGGGACCGGCCTTTGCCGGTCCCGTTGAGGAAGAACCGGCCAGCCAGGTCGGGCCGGCTGGAAGGGAGGCAAACCGGGGGGAATTAATTCCCCCGGCCAGCAAATAAACGGCCCCCATTATGAGGGGGGCCGGTTTCACAAAGGGGGGCAGGCGGCCCCCCGTTTTCCAAACAGCGCGGCCATCGACTGAGCTGGCAGCGCGCCCAGCGCGCTGCCTTGCGCCGAACCAGCGCGCTGGGCCGGTCTGCCAAGCCAGGCCGGGCCGGGCAGGGCCGCGCCGCGCTAGGCCGCGCCGCACCGGGCCGGGCCGGGCCATGTCAGGCCGGGTCGACACTTTCCGGGGTGGGTCGACCCGGTTCGGGCCAACCGGGGGTTCTCGGGCCGGGACGGCCCGGGCCCGCAACCCCCATTACCGAGCGGTTTGGATTCAAATGCCCATAACTCGGGATACGGACTTCCAAACGACGCACCGTCAGCGGCGATGCGATCCTTGGATCGAGACGGTAGTTTCAGTATATCGCACTCAAGGTTTCGTATTACTTTGAGTTTGGCCGGGTTAGTTCGTACACAAAACCAACCGGGCCCTCGGAGCGGAAACACTCATAACTTGATCTACGGACGTCCGATTGATGTTTCGTCAGCTTTGTTGAGTTCTTCTTAGTGAGACGGATCTTTTGGCATACTCCGCACAAGGTTTAGACGCAAGCAGAGTACGGTTGGGTTGGTTTTTCCTTAAAAACCAACTGGGCCCCTAGGACGAAAAAGCCAATAACTCTCAGACCGGGCGTCCGATTGACGCGCCGTCTGTTGCGTTGAGTTCCTGTTGACGATACAGAACTTTTGGATACATCAACTCTTGACTATGTGACAATTTATGTATCAGCCTCTCGGCTCGTGGAGCGGACCCTCGCGAACGAGCTTGCTGTGTGCGGGAACCCTAGAGCTGGCTGCGACTGCTACTGTGACTGTGACGACGACTGTGCAGAGATCCTCAGTGGATTCGACAACGAAGACTACAGCACTCAGCGATCCTGTGTGGATCAGTGCTACCGATCCTGTGTGGGTACGATCCTGTGTGGGTCTACGCTCAGCGGTCCTGTGTGAACCAGCGCCTACAGATCCTGTGTGGGTCTGATCCTGTGTGGGTCTTTGCGGGGGTTAGTACCTATCGATCCTTTGTGGGTCCGACGACTTAGATGGATCAGTGATCATCTCTATCGTCTTTCGAAGAAGTATACCTGTGTGAGCTGAATCCTGTTGCTTTCCTGTGTGGATTGTGTTGTGTTATCCTGTGTGGATTTCGTTTTGCTTTCCTGTGTGGAATACGTATACTTTCCTGTGTGGACTGAGTTGTACTTGGGCTCGGAGGTTGGAGCGTATGTAAATTGATGACTTAGGTATATGTATGGGCATATACCTAAGCAGTGTAGGATGTTACTTCATGTTTGTATCTATCCTTTGTGGTTTATCCTTTGTGGATTTTGGGAGACCTTCGGGGGTCTCGGGGTCCCTACTGAGTAGCTTATACTCACCCCTTCACATGCTATGCCCGCACTACGTTGTGTTGGTTGCAGATGACGGACAGCGTTGATCGTGGTTGACGCTCGCAGAGCAAGACGGTACCTGGAGGTGGACCACTGGGCGGGACGTGCTCAGAGCGGACGGCGGGACCCGAAGAGCAGTGGAGCTATCTGTACCCACCCTTCAGGTGGGATTTCTAGTGGAAAGCTCGGTGTAGCGGGTTTTACTTTACAGTTGTTGTTTTCCCTTTCGAGATGTACTTACTTTCAGTTTGGGTTTGTATACTGGACCATTTACTTTTCAACACTTTCAATTGTACTCTTTTTTTACTTAATGTTTACTTTTCCACTTTCTTACTCTGTGGTTCTTTATTACATTACAAAGGCAATGCCTTCCCTTTTTACCGGGATTTACACCTTGGTGCAAGTCGCCAGCCCCCGGCTTATGGAAGGCGGGCTTGGGGTAGTCACGGCACGGGCCCCGAGGGCGGGTCGTGACAAATTTGTATCAGAGGAGTTCGGTTCTACCGCGAACTCTGATCTTTTCTATGTGAAGCAATAGTGTTTAGCGTATTGACTGTGGTTATCAGTCTAGGGAGTCCAGTGTTGGTGCGGCGGCCGACATATCCGTACACCAGGATCCTGAATTCTGATTTCCGACTTAATGCACGAAAACATTTATTGCGTGTGTGTTTCAAAGTTTCCTTTGTGATTACTTTATATCAGCTCACCAGGTATACTGTTCTGACCGTGGTGAACCTATTTCCTTTTCAGGATGGCCCCACGATGGCAGCCAGCTAGGGTTCCGAGAGTCGAGCGTGACGACAGCCCACCGAGCGACGAGGCCTCGGTGCAGGGACCTTTGTCAGCAGTGGCACCGGCGGTAGCTTTACCCGCCGAGCCCCCGATACTTCCAGCACCAGTCGCTGATGATGCACGTCGCCTCAGCGCACTGCATGAGTTTCAGCGCCAGCGACCACCCAGGTTTCGTGAGGGGATGGATCCCCAGGCAGCCGAGGACTGGCTGGAGGCAGTCGTACGAGTTCTCAGGCTAGTGAGGACACCAGCAGACCTCATGGTGATCCTCGCTGCGAGCCTACTACACGCAACAGCAGGCCGATGGTGGAGATTGATACTACAGGTGCACGATGAGGCATCTCAACTTTGGACGGTCTTTGAGAGCCTCTTCCGCTCGGAGTTTGTCCCAGCCACCCTCCGTGTGGTGCGCATTCAGGAGCTTCTTCAGCTGCGGCAGGGAAACATGACGGTCGCTCAGTACTCGGCGAGATTTACCGACCTCTCGCGCTACTCGACCGACATGGTACGGGACCCATTCATCAGGGCCCGAACCTTCGAGCAGGGATTGAGACACGAGAACAGGGCATCGCTGATCTCACTTAGCATTCCGACTCAGACGGGAGTACTGGAGCGGGCCCTTTTGATCGAGAGCTTCCTTGCTGAGTCTACACCAGCGCTGAGACCCACCACAGGGCGGCACGTGGCAGAGACTTCTGCGGCAGGCAGTCGACGGATGACTCAGGGGTCCAGGAAGACCAGACCCTCAAGCAGACAACCTCAGGACACAGGCTCAGCAGTGCGGGGCACACAGCACGGAGCCAGTCCTTCGAGAGGCAGACAGTGCTACTCGTGCAGCGGGTAGGGCCACATGGCTCGTGATTTCCCGACCCGTCGTGCCGAGGAGCAGCAGACGGTTGAGGGACCATCGAGGCAGAGGCAAAGGGTCAACCGTGGCGGTCCGCAGGGAGGAGGCGGACGAGGCAGAGGATTTGGACGAGTAGTAGGTGGTGGGCGACGCTTTGAGGCTCTACCACCACCACCACCAGGAGGTCCACCCCGACCACAGGGAGCTGGCGGGCAGAGACAGGCACAGCTCCAGGCAGCAGAGGCCTACGACGATGGCGCGCCAGAGATGATTCAAGGTACTATCTGTGTCTATTCCACCCTTGCTACAGTACTTATAGACACAGGATCGAGTCACTCTTTCATAGACGATGCCCTTGTTCGCAGCTCGGTGATTCCGACAGAGCCGTTGGCTCGATCCTTACGGTTAGAGACTCCTACGGGAGAAGACTCGACGATTACGCACTGGTGCCGGCAGTGTGAGCTTACTCTAGGAGGCGAGAGCTTAGGCTGGGATCTTCTTGTAGCAGCGTCGAGGCCTTATGAGGACATCTTGGGCATGGATTGGTAATCTATGGTCCATGCACAGATTGACTGTTTTAGGCGCAAGGTGCGATGTGTACGCACCGACGGGAGCAGGTTCACCTTCACCAGTGAAAAGGGAGCCTTAGCAGCACAGGATGGACTTCCGCGGAGGAGAGGACAGCCCATCACTCATCAGTTGGCAAGCCTCATCCTTGGAGTAGTTGACGTGCGGAGTCCTGGTTTTCCTGCAGTGTTGGATCAGTTTGTGGATGTTTTTCTTGACGACGTTCCAGGGCTACCTCCTCGTAGAGAGGTAGACTTTTATATTGACATGTACCCCGGGACAACCTCGATATCGACTCCAGCATACCGGATGGCCCCTGCCGAGCTTCGGGAGCTACGGGTATAGTTGGAGGACATGCAGGGAAAGGGGTTCATCGGACCCAGTGTTTCACCCTGGGCTTCCCCGATTTTGTTCGCCAAGAAGGCGGACGGGAGCTTACGACTGTGTGTGGACTATCGTCGCCTGAACCAGGTGACAGTGAGGAACAAGTAACCACTACCAAGGATTGATGACCTCTTTGATCGGCTCAAGGGAGCACGGTGGTTCTCGAAGATAGACCTCAGGTCAGGCTATCATCAGCTCAGAGTTAGAGATGAGGACGTGCAGAAGATGGCCTTCAGATGTCGGTATGGCCACTATGAGTTCTTGGTTATGCCCTTTGGTGTGACCAATGCTCTAGCAGTGTTCATGGCCCTCATGAACAGGATCTTTCAGCCATACCTTGATCGGTTTGTTGTGGTCTTCATCGACGACATTCTGATTTAATCGACAACTGAGGAGGAGCACGCCTACCACTTACGGGTTGTACTAGACACACTTCGAGAGATCTAGCTTTATGGTAAGCTCTCGAAGTGCGAGTTTTGGATACGTGAGGTCCAATTCTTGGGACATGTCATCTCTGAGGCGGGAGTTGTAGTGGATCCTGCGAAGATCGAGGCAGTTTTAGCTTGGGAGCCACCCAGGAGCGTGACGGAGGTGCGGAGTTTCTTGGGACTAGCTGGATACTACCGGATATTCGTGCCAGACTTCTCTAGAGTTGCGGAACCACTCTCAGCTTTGACAACGAAGGGGAAACCCTTCGTGTGGTCTGACAGATGTCATCAGAGTTTCCAGGAGGTGAGATAGAGATTAACTAGCGCACCTATCTTGAGGTTTCTTGAGGAGGGAGTATGGTACGAAGTCTACTGCGTTGCATCAGGGACCAGACATGGATGTGTCCTGATGCAGGAGCGGGCAGTTATCGCCTATGGATCACATCAGTTGAGGACGCATGAGCAGAACTATGCTACCCATGACCTGGAGTTAGCAGTAGTGGTCTTCGCTCTGAAGACATGGCGACACTACCTGATGGGTGAGCGCTTTACAGTATTTTCTGATCATCAGAGTCTCAGGTACATCTTCTCGCAGAAAGACCTAAACCTGAGACAGCGGTGATGGCTCGAGTTCCTCCAGGACTATGACTTTGAGATAGTCTATACTCCTGGGAAGGGGAATGTAATAGCCGATGCCCTCAGCAGGAGGATGGGCATTCAGCTACTTTAGGAGGCGACGGAGCAGCTAGCCTCTTTATAGATATCCTTTGTGGATAGAGATGGAGCAGCCTTCCTTTAGTCTCTCACAGTCACTCCTCCACTTCTGCAACAGGTCAGAGAGGCACAACGTGGGGACGCTGACTGTGAGACGCGGCATGCACATATATCCTCAGGACAGGCACCTGATGGTTTCTCTTTTGGAGTAGAGCACGACATCCTTTTCAGAGGACATACCATGGTACTAGTCGCTTTACGGGAGGAGGTGCTGAGAGAGTTTCACACTTCTCCTTTGGCGGTACATCCTGGAGTGGCGAAGATGTACCAGGATCTCAGGCGACAGCACTGGTGGCCAGGCAGGATGAAGGTTGTGGCAGAGTTCGTTTCTCGATGCCTCACCTGCCAGCAGGTGAAGGCAGAGCATCAGGTACCAGCAGGCTTGGTACATCCCTTGGAGGTCCCGGAGTGGAAGTGGGATAGGATATCAATGGACTTCTTAATAGTACTTCCACACACTTCCAGAGGTCACGACTCCATCTGGGTGATTGTCGACCGACTCACCAAGTCGGCTCACTTCTTACCCATCAGAGAGCAGGGCACAGTGGAGAGCTTGGGACGTCTCTACGTTCAGGATATTTTGCAGCTTCACGGTGTTCCATCTTCTATCATCTCCGATCGAGATTCTCTCTTTACTTCCCGGCTTTGGAAGGGATTGCAGGAGGCGTTCGGGACGCAGCTACATTTTAGAACAGCCTTTCACCCTCAGACGGATGGTCAGACGGAGACGACAATTCAGACTCTCGAGGACATTCTATGCGCATGTTTCCTCGACTTTGGTTGTAGCTGGGAGGACCACCTACCCTTGGTGGAGTTTGCGTACAACAACAGCTACCACTCCACCATCGGGATGGCACCATTCGAGACGTTGTACGACCGACCTTGTAGATCTCCTTTGTGCTGGACAGACCCTGGGGAGTCAGCACCTGTGGGACCGGAGATGGTCCAGGCCACGACAGAGAAGGTCCTGGTCATCCAAGAGCGAATGAGGACAGCTCAGAGCCAGCAGAAGTCATACGCTGACAAGAGGCGGAGGCCACTATAGTTCGGGGATGGCGACCACATCTTCTTGCGGGTCTCACCTCGATGTGGTATACGGAGATTTGGCCGAGGCAGCAAGTTATCTCTGTGCTTCATCGGACCCTTCCAGGTCTTCAGCATGATTGGCGAGTTGGCTTATCGCCTGGCTCTACCACCCCAGTTGCATCGGGTGCATGACGTCTTCCATGTATCGCAGCTGAGGAGATACGTGCACGACCCGACGCACATCATTGACGATGGGGAGCTTGATGTCGATGATGGGGCGACTTTTACGGATGTCCTGGTGGAGATCGAGGATCGACCGAAGCGGGTCCTGCGTGGATAGTTGATTCCTCTAGTGCGCATCAGATGGTAGCACGGGAATCTCCAGGAGAGCACTTGGGAGCGTGAGGCTCAGATGCGTGCCTAGTACCCTCATTTGTTTCCCTAGTTTTGATGTATCTTTACAGGTACGTAAAGCCCTGAGGTGGGAGTAATGTAAAGACCTGTAAAATTAAAGGGAAATTTTTTCTTAATTTTCTTTATAATTTTACAAGAGCGCGGTTTCTGACGGCACCTGATTCCGAGACCCGGTGTGCCCGAAATCAATTTCCGAAGTTTGGCTCGGGTACGTTCAGTAAACGAATGAGAGGGAATTTCTAACTTTTGAACTGGTGCCCGGAATCAAATTTTGAGGGCACCGATGAACTCGCAACGCCGATATTCGCTTAAGGAGACCTTTTCCGAGGTTGCGTTTTATGCGGGTTGAGAGTTAGTTTTTGGGATTTTAAAATCAAGTTAAATAAAATGTGGAAACACATTTTATTTTATCCAAGTTGGTTATAACCTCCCAAAGGGAGTTAGGGGTGTAACCCACATCCACTTAACCTCCCTTGAGAGGATTAAGTGTGGTGGGGCCCACACGAACCCTAACACTTCATCTTCCCTCTAAACTCCCTATAACTCATCTTTAATTAATCTTGACAACTTGGGTTATTTATTGAGTTGAGTTGTTTTAATTTCAAACTTTTGAAATTCAAGTTGTTTAATTGTGTAAATAAAATAAGCTTTTAGCTTATTTTATTTTGGTTGGTATCCTTTGCCACCTTGAGAGGATTTGGGAAGCTCTCTCCACCTTCTTCAACCTTGACGAAGAACACGAAGAACACTTAAGCTCTGACGAAGAACGCCGCTTCTCTTCTTCGTAGCCGGTGTGTTTCTGAAGATTGACGACGCCGCATCTTCGATCTTCTTCCTGTGTCAACGAAAGGAGACGCCGTTTCCT